>CM068353.1:29145513-29765513 GCA_034769755.1 Odontamblyopus lacepedii | reverse complement strand
CTCTGCCTAAATATGCGTTTTTTGTGTGAATCATCTGTGAATGAAACAAACCACAATTTCAGGTACGTTTTAGATGAGGTAACAACATTCTGACATTTTTGTGTTTCAAGTGTGTGGTGACGTGGCCTTGGTGAAAACTAGACATGTTTTGACCTACTTCTGTGTGCTCCGTATTTTAAACTGAATGTAACTTGACAACAAAGAAGATTCAAGAGTTGTTAATATACGTGCATCTGAGTCATTTTAAGAATCATTTAAACTCTCTTTTTCCATACATTTCTGAAAGTTGTTACTTTAATTTGTAAATGCATTAACTTGCAATGTGATGTAGTTGTACAACTATATGAATTAAGACGTCGTGTTGGAGCAGCGCTGTGGTGTTCAGTGGTGGTTAGCACTTCAGCCTCACATCAAGAAGAACCTCGACTCCCAGGTTCTATGTGCTTCCATGTTCTCCCTGTGTCTGCATTAGGGCTGAAGCATTCATTTGTTGATTATAGAGGGCAACAGCAGAAAGGAGAAGTCATGGTGTTACCTGAAGATTTGTTGTTTTTATTTGGAGAGACAGAGATTTGTAATTTAGAGTTTTGGGAGCTTTTTATTCAACTAATCAGCAGTACATGCCTAATCATCTAGTCAATGAGAGCCCTAATCTACATAGGTGTCCTCTAGGTGCTCCAGTTTTCTCTACCTGTAAAAACATGTACATTAGACTAGATTTGGGGACAGGACTCCTTGAACTCCAGCCCACTGGTGGCCCAGGCCCAAATGCACCAGTCAGAGCCTGTCAAGATAGATTCTTGTGAGTTTGTGAACAAACAAATATTACAAGAACTCATGTTGCTGCCCAAGGTGTAAATAGATGTAGACCAGGCTTTAAGGAGAAGTGCCCAAGAACAGGACCAAGTTTAAAAAATGATCTTTACCAGAGTATCTTAGTATATTAAAATCACCAGTACAAAAATTGCTGCAATTTTCTTTTTGTATGAATATTTTTATTTCATTATAAAACTGCATTCAAATATATCACACCATTGCACATCACACTGTCTTCCCTCTCCAGAGGGAGGGGGTGTATTCTATGTTCGGACCACGTGACCAGGAGTTTACCTGTCCTTACCCCCCTTAATCCCCGATATACATTTCCAGCATCACTGGACATGGACACTACTACCCACCACAATAGCCTTCTTTCATCTGCCATTGTCTGTGGTTTGGAGTGGAGTGGATTAAGGATCAGCATGACCACAGGAATACATGCTGTTTCTCAGATTAGAAATGACCTGCTTTAATACACCATTTCTAGTCATCCGATTAAAACCACAGCCACTGACCCAAATGTGTTCCCTGCATTCAGTTCCTACCTAAAACATTAGCAATAATTACAGTTGCATTGTTGGGAGCTGTGCTCTCATGTAGAGGAGGAGTTAGGACGATATTGGTTTGTTATTGCTTTGCATGTGCTAATCTAAATGCTTTTCTTAGTTAAATTGTAACAAGCAACTAGCACGTTGTTATTATTATGATTAGACAGCCCACGGGAGCAGGGGACTGTTTTCTAACCTCTCCTACTCTCCAGGAAACCAGACCCCAGTATGCAGAACTGTAGTAATTCAAGACAGACCATAATAAGACTTATCAACAAAAATTATGTAAATGTTTTGGGAATGAAGTGGTGCAGTTGTTAAATTTGCCCTGTGACAGAAAGGTAATCCGTTGAAACCTCATTGCTTCAAATCACAAGGCCATGTTCATTAGCCCAAGTAATGTTGATCTCATTTTGCGGCTTTGTGTTTCACTATTGACTGACGTAAGTGTTAGTAAATCAGTTCTCATCTATTATCTTACTGAACAAAAACATTATCACATGCAGTAAAGTTTTCAGTTAGTAATTTTCTTGTTTTTGTTTTTTTAGTTTTTCCTAAAAAATGTGAAAATAATGACATAGGCCATTATTTTTGGAGGGTGTCAATTTGACCACTCTGATCCATCTAGGAAACAAAATTGTGTTTTATATTCGAGGAGATCATCCGAAATCCCCTAAAAACAATTTGTCTTCACTGGTGCAACAAAATAAAACTAAACCAAAAAACTAAAGTCACTACAGTTCCACTATTAAACCTTTATAACAATATGTTCCAAAATATTGAAGTATAAAAAACAACAAAAAGGCAAAAAAAAAAGTCATGTACATTTTAAATTTGCAGAACTTTAGCATTTTCTTTAGGGCAACAGTTGAATGGAGGATAAGCAGTTGGATCCAAATCAAAGAGATACAGTATGGTCTTTAATAGTGAGTCTCCTGCTGCTCCGATGCCAGCGCTCTGTGGGTGTCTCCACTGCTGTGATTCCACCAAGGCCCATTACAATCAGCACAGCACAGCCGCCATACCGCAGTCAAACACACTAATGTTGTCTCATGGTGGACATCAAGTTTTGAAAAGCTTTTGTTAAAATAACATATCTTCTCTGAAAAATATGGAGAAATACTTTGAAAATGTTACGTCCAAACCCATTTTCTTGCCTGGGATCCAGAAAACGCACTTCTCCAATATTTTACAAAGATGTGAGTCTATTTTGGCAGCTGACTGTGTGTATTTGGTGGTAATAAAACCTCAAACATCACCAAACCCTCTGCATAAGAAGGATCTATATCCAATCAGTTTTTCATTTGTTGTAACAGCAGCAAGGTCTGATAGCTCTTTTTCAGACGCTTTAAGTTGCTTCACAATGATATAATGCATTCACTCCTACCTCTACTCCTTATGTTATATTTTACAGTTATTTAAAGGTGAAAAACATAACTAGTTTGCAGTGGTCCAAAGTTATTCCTCACATGAATTCAGAGCATCCTAATTATTCACCACGACGACTTTATAAGTGTTTTCCACAACTTTCAGAAACCAGAGCGGAGGTTATAGGTAAGGCTAACAACAACTACCATGCTAACCGAACACTTCCTAATACCCTGACAATAAAATGTGTTAGAATTTGATGCAGGCAGAACGAGTAGACTTATGCTGACCTCAAGCAACGTTTATACAATAGACCTGTACTGAGGTGAGACACTTTTTGCTCAAAAGAAACTTCATTCTTCTTTTCCATTCCAGTCACACAGTGTCATGAGCTTGACTTGTTCATCTTCACATTGGTGTTTGTGAGACATGGGGAGATATTGATTTAAACAACTGTATGCACTGAAGTTAGGTATTACCACAACCCATACGGCTACAATTTACCCCAACACAAGTGTTTTATCTATTGTCAAAAATCATTCTTGAAAAAGGGATATATTTTGCCTTCTGTTGCACACAAGGATCTCCACTGGACTCCTCAGGAAAGCTGGCAGATTTCAAAATATTTCGGAAAAGCTATTATCCGTGGTTATTATCAAAGGGATGTCAAACCTGGAATCCTAATGGAACGCAGTGTGTGTGGACAGCAGCACTCAAGCCACAATATTACATGGTCAAATTGTGAATGTTTTAGAAGGCAGATTCTCCAGTCACACATGTCTTTAGAATTAAAACTGTGCTGCTTCAAAGCTTGGCACAGGAATATGTAGTGTAATTTGTGACGCAGCCAGTGAGACTTGGTTCGTTTTTGGTCTGTCATGGTTTCAAGAGACAGTTTAGAATTTAAAGGAGCCGTATGCTTTGCGTAGTCGGGGATGGTTATTCACAGTTTAAAGGAGCTGTTTTTACTGTCTTTAAAACATAAAAAACAGAACTTGAGATATATTTGTATGACTATATCTCTTTTTTTTTTACTTATACAAAATAATTATGACACCAATCTCTAATGCTATTTTTGCTACTTATTTTGAATTTATTATTCCCATTTATGTGTTTTGTCAGTGTTATTATCATATATTGTGATGTGTGAGCTACTGTGTCCAAGTAATTTCCCTTATGGATAAATAAAGTTTGTCTAAGTCTAATTTATTTTATACAGTTTAGTTGTCTAAAATTATTATTTAATTATTATTAGTCTATTCCTTAGTATTGAAATCGAGTTTGAAATTTTTTCGTGACAACACTATTTTACATTATACTCTGAATATCTCTTTTAAAGGTGCACTATATAACGTTTTGGTTAGACGTCTGTCACCAGCAGTGGCAGCTGGTGAATAGAGGGCGCAAGTAACTTGACCCCGATTAAAAAATAATAATAATTATAAAGTAAAATATATTTTGTATTAGGCTATATGTTTAATATTTTGTTTCAAATTGAATGTGTATCTTCATAGACATATTTTATCATGTTAAATGTGGACATATCATTGTATGTGAGTGTTTGGAATTTGAGTGTGCTAAGTCGGAGCGTCCTGATGGAGGTCTATGGGAGAGGCTTGAGAGTTTTGAGAATGTCATTACGTTGCTTTTACCTAATTGCTTTACATTATAGCCCAGAAATATGTCTTTGGGACATAGGGGCAGTGACCTGAAGTCCAGTGATTGTCTTCATAAACATTATCACACTTCTGACCTATTAAGGCTCTGCTCTGTCCTGCCTAGCGTCAACTCTCCATGGACGGCATGTTACTAGTACAGGCTAATGAATGGAGAACTACAGAGCTGTGTGCTATACAGTTATGGCTAATTCAACTTCAGTCAAAGTGCGTCTGAGGAACCGTTTTCAGGGAGTAATATGTCTTCTCTTCTGCCAAGCAAGAAAAGTGGCATTTAGCTGAAATGAGTGCATCTGGCTGTGGCATCTGGCTCTTGATTCACACACTGGCTAGTGGCCACTAGTTACTTTTGCCTAAACCTCCACACAAGAGAGCGGGAGGAGAGACCCAAAGCAGGGGACACATTGACACAGACCGGGACAGGCGGCAACCACTGCTGCTGCTGCCATGGCACTCGCTCGTTTGACCTGGGCATAGCGCAGAGGGTTTAAGTCTACCTGGTGTCCTAGTGCTAATGTGGACTGGTCCTAACTTTCAGATTTAAGTGGGAAGTTGGATTAAGATGAGTTTTACAAACAGCTCCAAGACCTTGTGTGGCGGACCTGATTGGACCAGAACATATTGGAGACAGAACCAGCAGGACTGTGGATAGAGGACACACTCTGCACCAGTCCCCTGGAGAAGTTAAGAGGTCTGTTTTAGTAAGTGTGGTGCAAATCTGAAGATGGGTCCTCACAGGTAAACAGTCTTAAAGTGTTAATAGGTAAATAGTGTGCAATTTAATGTGTGACGGAGTAGCTCCGGTGTTCTGTCGTGCCGTTTTGTGACCGTAGCCTCTTATTTTGCTGCATTTTCCTGATGTTGTTGGGGCTGGGGATGAGCGGTGTGTTACGTTGTGTTGTTGGGGCTGGTTGTGAGCAGTGCATCAGGTTGTGCTGCTACGTTAAAGTTGCACTTGCCTGTGCGTTGTGCTCAGCCAAGTTCAGCCGTTGTGCTCAGCCAAGTTCAGCCAATAGTGACTAAAATATCTGAAAATGAATGTCTGTTTCTGGCATTTCTTATAATATTATATCGCCTAGACATAATACATATACCATATTTTCCGGACTATAGAGCGCACCGGTAAATAAGCTGCATCTGCAGCCGAAATCCCAGTTAGAGCACCCCTAGCGGTGGAAGAAAAATCCACATTAGCCGCTCCATTCTAAAAGCCGCATGGTTCAAAGCCTGGGAAAAAAGTAGCGGCTTATAGTCCGGAAAAAAACGGTATATAATTTTGACCTATGCCCCAAAAAATAATAATAAAATTATACCACCAGCTGCCACTGATCACTGGCTTGTTTCCATGAATATGTCATTGCTCTGCCTGGAATGTCTCAAAGTATGGCATTAAACAGCTTTACCTTACATGTATTAAATTACAGGTGGTTTTATAGCTCAAAAATATCTAAAGAAAAACGTGCACTGTGTACCTGTAAGTTGGTCTGGCCTTCATGATGATAGAAAAATTTAATACCAAACTGTGAAACATTCCAGATGAAGCAATAACATCTCCGTGGAGAAAAGCATTTGACAGACCCTCCACCAGAAAAGTTACACAATGCATCTTTAATGTAATCAATACTGATAACATGGATCTATACCTTCTTCATGTGATACCATTTTAGAATAAGTTGGGGAATAAAAAATCAACTATTGGTCAAACTACCTAATGAATTCCTTAATTAAAATGTTCAAATGTAATTTTCATCTAAATTCAGTTCACCTGTTCATTGTGAAAGATGAAACAAGTGACAGATGTGAGGCCTGTAATTCTCCCTGAAAATGGGAACAGCATCATTCCTGCATTCATTTTAGAAAATCAAACACAATAGTGATTTGCAGGTGTAAAATCACAGTGGCTCTGCAGCCTGACAGATTAGCCTTGTTCCATTTACCCCAGAATTCTTTGTATACCATTGTCACAGAGAATACTTTAAATATATCTGAATTCAGCAACCTGAGTCTTGGACTGGAGGAGCTGGAGGAAGTGTCTGGGGTGAGGAAGTCTGGCAGTCCCTGCTTAGACTGCTGCCACCACGACCCAGCCCCAGATAAGCAGAAGAAAATGGATGGATGGATAACTTACAGTCATGGATTAATTTTTTTTTGTATTATCATCATTTGTTCTTATGAGTGGTCCTGACTGTTCATAGGATTTGTTCTTCCAGAAGAACATTTTCAGTTAAGAAAAAGTTGTGTGATTGCCAAAAATGCAAGAATGTTTTACAAGTGAGGCCCATTATCCTTATCCCCATCCGAAGTCTTTTTTGAACACTTTAGTGAACACTAGCTAAAACTGTGGCCTTGCATGCTGCCTCAAGTGGCCACTGTGCAGAACTGCCCTGATCAATGGCGGATCTAGATTTTTTAAATTTTTTTTTATTTTTTTTTTTACCAGGATGCCCAGACAGAACCCATAGCTCATACAAGAGGCTCTGGGGGCTCTCCTCCAAGGAAATTTGAACCAGACACATGGCACTTCATGCAGCCACCTGGATGAGTAAACAGCTGCATTGGCAAACAATGTACATAAAAATGGATACATCCCTAAAGTAGTATTTTAGAGAATATGTAGGATCATAAATCCTTTATTGAATTAACACCAAGTCTTATATAGTGTCCAAAAAGACAGCAGGACACAGTGTTCCTCTGTACACACCCCGTGAGTCCATGTGCAGGAGCTGTACATAGTCTCTGCTCTGTCCTGCACCGGGGCCCAGAAACCTCCGTACACACTTTGCTACAACAGCATTATATTAACATTGGGCTGTGGTCTATGGCACAATTCCTTCTACCTTGTCCTCCTACCTCCTCCCCTGCTGTGTCTATGCTCACCACAGTGGACTGTTCTGCTCCTCTGTCTGCACAGCCATTTGGGCTTGGCGGTGCTCACTGATTGGAGCCAGTGGCTGCAGCTCACAGTGTCTCATAAGATAAGTCCAGGGTTTTGAACTAATCATCCATGGTAGGCTGCTTTTGCGCTGAAACAAACTTTTATCCAACTCAAAATTCCCTCGCCTCTTTTGGCGCTTTAGGCAAATGGAGTTACTTTCGTACTGGATCGCAATAGGAAGTTATCTGGGTGGCCAGATATTTATGAAGGGGGGCTTTTTATTTGTATAATGTAGAAGTTGATTAACATGCATTGCAATAAAGCCCCAACTTAGCCTCTCAAGCTATCACACGAATTAAACATCATGGGAATCAGAATTGAAATGGCTGGTTTCTAACATCTGATATCCCGAAACCTAGTAAACGTGAATGAGTGAGTCTCCATTTGTGTGGTGTGTTTTTGCTGGGCACAGGCATAAAATCAACTATATGCACTCTCCTCAGGAAGCCTTTAATCCTGTGATATGGAGGATGGGATTTATCCAACAGGAGCACTAAAAATAACACAAGCACTGCTTTACTACTGATGCTTCCCCATTGTCTCCTGTTCATCCAAGTTGATCAAACAGTTTAATATCAGAACTATTTATCAGGAAGTCAGTGGTGTTTCTACTATCAGGTTTTCTTTTTTATCATTATTATGGTTTTAAAGCGAAAATATGTAATCTTTAGCCAACAGATTTGTAAATTGACTGACTAAAATAAAACTACATTTGTTTTGTTTAGTTTTTCATTTTGGTTGTTTATTACACTGAAAAACATTAAATTCTTATTGTTAGGGTATTTACAATGTAATCAATAAAAAACTGGCTTGTCCCCCAGAATGCGAATCTGGTAAATCACCAATGGGCTTCAAATCCATTGGTGTAAATACTTGCACAATATCCATTATTTCCTAATATTTTTACAGATTTGCTGTGGCTCCATTGTTTTAGCATGGATTTATGGGATGAGTGTGATTATGACATATTTATGATACACAAATATGTCAAGAGTTTATGCCATTTAAGCATACTCACCATGTAGAAATAATGTATGGTGACATGGAAGTAAGTACCAATACTGCATAAAAGTAAGTAGTGAAGTTACTAAGACTGAAATTGGTGTTTTTTCTCAGGCAGTGACAAAGATCTAATTGATCAAGAGAAAAGCAAATTGTGATAACACATTTCGTTTTAACCTTGATGCCAACCAGCTCCAGCAATTATCTGTACACGATCTAAAAGATACACAAAAGAGAAGGTTACTCACCAGCTAAAACAGCTTATTTTCTTGATTGTTTGGTGCCATAGATAAGACCATGAGCTATTTCTCACAATTTTTCTCATGTATAAACTACTTACACTAAGTAATAGTCTTCAAAAACAACTGATCTCAAGTTAACATTTATTATAGCAAATATGTTTCTAAATGTAAATTTCATATCTTTCACTCATTATCTTCTTCACGTGTGTCCACAGATGCCTGCAGGCTTGTATTCAGAAAACAGGCACTACTCATATGTTTACGTCATACTACATCATGTGTCCACTATTTACTATGTTGTGCTTCTCTGTGGAATAGCCCAGACAAAGTGGATGGTTCTGGTGATGGAAATGACCAACTGCCTCTAAAAAATGACAAAGACAAAAGAAAAATGGGTAAAAGGCACTGTAAGAATATCAGTATGGACTGTCTGGTTGGATTTAAAAAGTTTTAAAGGTGCACTGTGTAACTTTTTGGCAGTCTGCTACTTTCATGTCTTAGTGGATTTGTTTGTATATTTTCCATTATTTTACAGATAACTTGAGCTTTGACAAAATCATAAATAGCTGAAAAATGTTTTAGGCACTAAAATTATTATTAGAGTTTTCTTGACCATTCACTTGTCAATTGGCTGCGTTCACGTGACATAGTGGAGAGTATTCTATGGTAGAATGTGGTGTTTGTCGACTTTTATGCTTAATATCGTCACAGTTACTGTACCTATTAACAAACAAAAACTAGCACATAATTCAATGTCTTCTCTGTCAGAGTAAATAAACAAAAGTGAAATTTTGCTTCAGGAAGTAGTGATTCTTGCCAGATTCTTGTTATTCCAAAACAGTATGGCAAACTAAATATAAGGTTAAATTAAATGAATAAACAAACAACACCACTTGGCATAGCCCAGAAAATAAATATAATAAGGAATAACTCAATTAAACAACAGGGCACACAGATTCTACTATTGACAAAGAAGCAGTTCCGGTTTTTGATAAGTTCACGTTTATTCACTTAACTGGTTGTTTTAAATTCTGAGCTCCATTTTACATTTGCACCTTTAGTTAAATTAATTTCATATTTCAGTTCCTTTGTAGCATAGTTAATAATCTAGTTCAGTTTAATTGTTTAAAACAGTATATTACACAGTTCACAGTACAGTTGAAATACGAAGGCAAAACAGCAGCTCCCCAAGTGATGCCAGAAACCAATGCCCAGGGAGAAATGTTTGTTTTAGTTTTCACTATAGTTTAACCTGGTGAGAGAAGCGCAGCACCAGCTACACTGAGGACTCCAGCACTGCCAGCAGCCTGGCACAGTGAATGGGGCATGGTGGTGGTGACGTGGTGGTGGCCTGTAGGGATGGAGACGCAACCACACATAACCTGGGCACAGCCCAGCAAACAGGAGGTGATAATATGACAGGCAGAGACAAAACAGTCCGAGGTATTTTTATAGTACAGGCTGCGCCATGTGCCAGCTAAGATATGCGCACCTCATACTACGACAACAGCAAATCTACCACAGAGGTATGTAAGAAGGCTCCAGCACTCCATCTGAAATTCTTACATCATCAAATTCTAGGACATGAATGCAACATAGGAGGGAACATTTTTAATTGTTGTCATAGATAATAATATACATTCCTCAAAATTGTGCCTGTATTACGTAATTGAAACCTTTGAATCCAATACTTTGAACTGCACCCCTCCAAGCCATCCCCAGATACGCCATATTGGCAGTGGGGAATTAGCAGCATTAAAAGTTTGGAGGTTTTTTGGTGATGAAATTAAATCTTACCATATGTATGTATATATGTATATGTATGTATGTATGTATGTGTATATATATATATATATATATATATATATATATATATATATATATATATATATATATATATATATATATATATATACACATACACGTAGATTTCACATTATCTCTACAATATATGCACATCTGGTGTAATTTTCACCTTATATCATCAAAAAAGGTCCCTGGAGATGACTGTAAAATATATACCAATGTTAACAGTTTCAGTGATGTGAAATTGATGAAATAGGGAAAACACTATGTGCTTTAACTATTGTGCTGATGTTGTAGCCTGTGTAGCAGGCTAAATCAGTCATGTCAATGGAATAAACACACAAAAACCATGTATTTAACTTTAGAGTAGAGCCCTGCACTCACCCGACACAAAACAGTGCGTCGAGGGACACATTTTGTAAGCTCATTGCAGGCACAGGCGGGAGGAGGACTGCACAATGTGGGAGTGGGCGGGTTGGGTGAAACTGCAGTACTGCAAAATAAATATGAGTGTAAAGTAAAATATACAAATGATTAATGTATGCCTAGCATACATAATTTGTGATGGATATGTTATTTTGCATTAATAAAACCATTTTAAACAGCCTAAACTTGTGGATGTGGTCTAAACTTGTGCACATTTTAGACAATTCCTTTCCGCTTCTCCTTGTTTGATAGAGTTTCAAAGACATGGCAGAAAAACAGAGCACCTCTAGTGAATCTCACAGTACTTCAGAAGTAAGTTCTTCTTTAAAGAGAGGTACATTTATCATGAAAAAATCAAGAAACCTGATGAAGAAATTGAAGAAATCAAGACCTTTCGTGAGAAAGAAAGCAAACATCCCCAAACCACTGTCTAATTAATAGACTACTAATGAACAATACATAAACTTGCACTTGAATCTTCATGGGACAATGGCTGAATCATTCAAATCAAATCAAATAATAAAACACATGGCTGTAGAAATACATTCAGAGCTTATTTAATGTGGCTTGATTAGCTGCTAGCCCATTTAGCTGAAGACATCCACTTCAATCTGAAGCTTTGTAAAGTGAGTAAAAGGCTCAGGCTGTACCCTTGATTCAAGGGTAACAAATTTCCCACTCGTGGGCCAATAAGTCTTTGGCTATCCACTCATATTGCCATCAGTGCTACACAATATATAAAAATGTGTATGTACATACCACTACACAACAGTAATCCACAATCTCTGTTAAAGTTTGTTCACTTTCTACAGGAATTCTTTGCCACTACCACTGCCAGTATGGGGTTTGAGGGTGCATGCCGGGACTGCGTGACGACAACTGCAGAACCTCTATAAACCTACTATTATTATACAAACAATATCACCTTTGCACTGCACTTCTCAGGTGAAGGATAACTGGTGTGCATTACAGTGCAGTGTGTTTATTCTTATGGAGGTTTTACTGGTAAGGGGGCTGCCTCTTCTTCTCTGAGTGCCCAACCCCAGTCACCTGCATGGGTGAACAGCTGATACAATCTGTCTTCATGGTGCGCTGGTAATTGAACTGCCAGCAAGAGCGTAAAGTCCACCCACAGGACAGCCCGGTAGGGGTGGGGGAGTCAGGATTTTTATGGACTGAAAATAATATGTTTTCAAATAAAATCCAATCAATCTAACCTCCCTCCATTTTTAGATGGGCATTATTGACAGGAGGATTAGCTAATCAGGGACATGCATGGTCCATTCGTACCAAAACAAATATGGCTAAAACTGACTACATTTTTAACCCTATGACTTGCAATCTGAATAGATAAGTAGGTGAAAACTGATTTTTTTTCTGACCACTGATACTAAAGGATGCTCAAGCAGGCTTGAATTAATCATAATATAACTTTGAGTAAGCTAATGAGGAGGGAACACCATTGTAATATGGTTAAAAGCTAAATGTCAATTTTCCATATTACATTCCCTTTAAATGTGCACTGAGCAACTTTTCTGGTAAAGGGTCGACTGCCTATTTGCTTCCATGGAGATGTTATGGTTAGGCTTGAAATGTTCAGTGCTATGACATCAAACATACATCTAGCATTTATTAATTACAGTTGTTTCTATTACACAAAAATAAAGCAATTCCCTCTACGAATAGGGGCAACTCTCCACAGATCTGAAATGTAAAGTAGTGTAGTGCTGTAACCTGCTTGTCTCCATCATGATATATATGTTTAATCTATACTGTGGAACATTTTAGACAAAGCAAAAATACTTCCATGAAGACAAGCAGGTGGTCGGACCCTGCAGTAGAAATGTCAAGTATTGCACCTTTAATTGCTAGGGCAGCTGTGTTTATTTTTCGTCCTTTTGAAGCCCAATGATAAACAGAGGGCAGAAGCCTAGCTGTGGTATCAACAGACCCATCCCTACAGCAGCATTTACACAAATTTGTGGTGTACCATCAATGTGCTGACTGACTGTTTTTTGAGTTCTCATTTGGGTAAGTTGATCGCACATAGTTCTTTAAGCTGACGTAAAGCTCTGCCAGCGGGAGATATATAAACTCATTGGGTAAACACAGTTAAATCATACAGCCGTGGTGGTGCAATTTCAGTGGCACAAATTAAGGTCTGATTAATTCAAGTATGGTGGTTGCTGCTCGGATACGATTACCGTTGGGTCATGAATCAGAGACTGTACTTTCGGACCACGTCCCCACAAGTTACACAAGACAAGTGCTGTCTAATTAACGCTGGGTTAATTGTGAAGGCTATACTGTAGAAGAAGGATAGTCGCATTTACACTGAACTGAAATGAGCTCCGGTGTTGGCAGTACTGCTACGTTTGAGATGGAAAAGTCATTATCCAAGCTTTCCTCTGTGGCATTACAATTCAGAAGAGTAGAAAGAGGCAGTTGATTAAAATAGGTTTGTGTAAGTCAACGTTCAGTGAGATTTTACCGTTGTCGATCTTACTGGATATATTGTGCTTCCAGAAGTTAGCCAGTCAGCAAAGAAGCAGGGAAAGTGCCCCTTGGCAGTTACAAATTTATTCTTGATCAATATATAAACAGGTGATATTCAGTTAGGCAGATCAGTGAATGAAATAACATTCAAGAACACATATTATACATTCTTTAATTCCCTTTTAAACATACTTTGGTCACATTATTGTACGTATTTCACATTTTGTAACTGTGTTTCCATGCACAAAAGAAATCTCATCATCTAAATTACCTGGTGACAAGTGTCAGTTAACCAGTGGATTTTAAAAGTAACTGTTGTATTTGGAAAACTAAGTACACTGATTTTTAACATTTTCTCTTTCATTTTCATCTTTGCTATATTCATTTGCCCTCTTTTATATATTTTTTTTAATCAAAACATGCTTGGGTGTGAAATGAAAGAATTCAGATCACTCACATCCATTGTAACTGTATACATTTCAATAATATGATAACTCTAGAAATATTTTTTGTGTGTGCTATATATCTGCCAACCCACATCATGACTTTTGGTGATTTCAGGCTAGCATAGTACATCTGTTTTAAAATGGTAATTCACAAAATGCAGGCGGCAGTGTGTCATCCCTTTTAATTTGCAATGCACATTTGGTGTTGTTATAGTATGCAAATTGAAACTCATGTGTCAAAACATTGTCATGGGCGACCATTAAAATACTTGTGTGGATTCAGTGGCTGAGGAAAAATGTTGGGCCTGAACAATCAAACATCCATATACTGCAGAGGGGAGTAATTTGGATGTGGCAAAGTGGACATCTTCACTGCAGAGAAATGTCTAGAGAAAGATACAGTTTTAACACTTCTGACAAGGGTGCTAAAAAGCAGGATTTCAGCTATTCAGTACAATATTGTTGATTAACGTGAGCTCCAATACAAATGTAACACTTAATGATCATAGAAGTTATTTATTCATCCTTCTACAACTCAAATTTCCAGAAAAGTTAAAACAAACAAACAAACAACAAAACAAAACTTCACAACTAGATTAGGGCTGTCAAAAGTATTGAAAATCAGATACTAAGTGATACTAAAACTAGTATTAAAACTAGAAACTCATTTGAGCAAGTGCCAATGCTAAAAAGTCACATTTACAGAAATGAACCTTTCCTGAATAGCTTTAAAATGGTCTTGCCCTGTATTTAATGTTGAAATTTGTATTTTTTGTATTATCACTGTCGCAACAGAATCCATATTAACTATTAAGTCTATTCCTTAATACTGAAATCAAATTTGAAATTTCAGTATTGTGATGACACTATTTCTAACTGGGGTTGTCATAATTTTTTTATTAATTAGTTTCTTGCACATACCCATTAAGCACTGTTGTATTGGACTGTGTACTACCCTTAAATACTGTTGTAATGAACTTTGTACTACCCTTAAATACGGCTGTAATGGACTGTGTACTACCCTTAAATACTGTTGTAATGGACTTTGTACTACCCTTAAATACTGCTGTAATGGACTTTGTACTACCCTTAAATACTGCTGTAATGGACTGTGTACTACCCTTAAATACTGCTGTAATGGACTTTGTACTACCCTTAAATACTGCTGTAATGGACTTTGTACTACCCTTAAATACTGCTGTAATGGACTTTGTACTACCCTTAAATACTGCTGTAATGGACTGTGTACTACCCTTAAATACTGTTGTAATGGACTGTGTACTACCCTTAAGTTCTGTTGTAATGGACTGTGTACTACCCTTAAATACTGTTGTAATGGACTTTGTACTACCCTTAAATACTGCTGTAATGGACTTTGTACTACCCTTAAATACTGTTGTAATGGACTGTGTACTACCCTTAAATACTGTTGTAATGGACTGTGTACTACCCTTAAATACTGCTGTAATGGACTTTGTACTACCCTTAAATACTGTTGTAATGGACTGTGTACTACCCTTAAATACTGTTGTAATGGACTGTGTACTACCCTTAAATACTGTTGTAATGGACTGTGTACTACCCTTAAATACTGTTGTAATGGACTGTGTACTACCCTTAAATACTGTTGTAATGGACTGTGTACTACCCTTAAATACTGCTGTAATGGACTGTGTACTACCCTTAAACACCTAACTCAAGTATAATGTAATAACGTGCTCTTACAGATTGTTAGAAAGTGAGGAATAACTGTGAGGAATCACAACATGAGGAATAACTGTGGATTTATGGGTTCATAAGGCAACAATGAGTTGCCTCCACATGGCCTTGTCTTGGGCTGTGCCTCACCCCATGTCAGTCCCACCTCCTTCAGCTCAGCAATTATTGTCCTTCACCAAGTTGTTTTTGGTCGGCCTTGTTTCCTCTTTCCAGGTGGAGTTCATCTCAGTGCTATTTTCAGGATATGGTCCTGGTCCATTCTCAGAACATGTCCACAGCCACTGGAGGCGTTGGCTTTTGATCTCTTGAATCACACGCTGGCTTTTTGGGTTTTTTTTAGAGGTCAGTTTTGGAGATTTATTTGGCCAGAAGACACAGAAGACGTTTCTAAGGGAAAAAAAATTGTAAAAAGCATCAATCTCATTCATATCACCTTTAAAGACTCCCCACCATTCAGAGGTCTCAACATCAACTTTGGACTACAAGCCATTTAAAAAGAAATAGTTCTAAAACCATTTACGACCTCTCAATTTAGAGGAACAGTGGCTCTACTCCAGGCCCTTCCTGAGTAACTGCGGAGAATTTATCACACAACAGAACCGTAACATATCTCTGAACTTCTAAGCAATTGGAGGACGCATTGTGCTTGACTTCTGAAGGCACATGGCTCACTTGATTTCCTTGTTGCATAAGTAGCCCACTCGCCTTTCAATCCATCAGTTCTTCTTCCAAACATCTAAATACCTTCTGACATGAGAGGGGTGAGGTGCAGGCCGTCGAGACTTCTCCGTGCCTCATTAACGCAGACACCACTGACAACTCTCTTGATGAGCGAGTGACAGGAATTTCATTAACATGGCTTCTCTTTGACTTGGGCACACAATCAGATTTGGAGCAGAGAGGTGCACGCGCCATCAAACTACCTCGCGGGATGGAAGACGATGATATCCAATTAGACGGGAGTGTGGAGCCGAATGCTGATGAAGTGATGAAACTGCCATGTAATATTGTGGCATGTTGCTTACTTATGTATTCTAGAGAGTAAGAAATGGTGGCAGAGTTATGAGGCCATCTGACCAGTTTGTGGAACATGTCCAGACAGTTAAATTAGCTATAGAAGAAAAAGCACAAGTGGCTTTGTGTGACTGCTACATTTGAAGACAGGTGAGTAGTGAATGATTTAATCTGATCTGAATTTGAAACATTTTTTTTCTTACCCCCCTTTTCAAATCATTTTCAAATACTGAATTTCCTTAAGGATCAATAAAGTATATATCTATGTATTCATTTAACTTAAATTAATTTAAAAGTAATATTTTATTTGACCTCAGTACAGATAAATGGAGCTCTTGAGGTAGAAATCAGATTGCTGTGTGCTGTCCCTATCTAATTATAAAGCGTTTTATTGTCTGAGAATTAGGCAGTGCTCTGTTCGGTTGCTAGTTTGTTTTGTTTATTTATTTATTTTACATGATTGTGACAGCAAAATTGTCTGGGGATGAATAACTAGGACGTTAGGAATGCAAAAGGTAAGTGAGTAAGTATAACTTTGGACCACTGCAAACTGTAGATGAACTAGTTGTGTTTTTTCACATTTTGAAAGCAATAAAAATGAGGTATTGCTCCTATAATCATCTTTGGGTAGTGTTTTTTTTTATTTATTTGAAGTCAGTTTTTTTGAGTTGTGAGGGAAAGAAGACTTTGCGCTATAAAAAAAAGTACTGTACCTTGTTTAAGACATTTAATCCAGGGTGACAATTTTCACAAACAAGATTCATTGTTATGCTTAATAATAGGATAGTGGCCCCAGGTATAATTACTCCATTCTAACCTGATTTCTTAGCCATAAGTGGTGGCTATTCAAAACGGTGTCTCAAATCTTCAGAGAAAAATATTGTGATTAGTCTTTTCTTGCTTCTGCTTCCAGTGTAATCTTACTACAATTTTTGACATGCCAGTTCTCTGCACCTGCTTGCTGTTTCTTTCAATAACCCATGATTGTTGATTTTATTTATTTGAATTTATTTATCTTTATTTGTACAGCAAAAGCCCAATGAGAGTTCCAGACATACTTTTTCATGAGACAATACAAACAATACAGTAGTAATAACCACATGGGACCATTTAAAGCATTAAAAAAAAAAAAAAATTGGCAATAAATGTTTTATCACCAGTTTCAGATGCAACAGTAACACCAATGTATCCAGTTTTACATGTCACTGAATTGTATTCCATTTGTGGGTAGCAAAATAACCAAAAGCTTTTTCTTCACATTTCAGTTCTAGTGTGGCCAGTTTTTAGAGGTGAACCATCATGAGACTTTGGATTCAAAATTCGTCGTTCAAGTCGTTCTCTTCTGATGGATAGCAACGGCCGCCTACTTTTTCATAGAGTATACAGTGATGATTTGTATCCAGTTGTTGTGTTCCCCCATACAGTGATAAAAGTGCTATTTGCAGTGTCAGCTCTATGTTACCGTGATCATATGTTCTACAAAGTGAGTGAGCTAATGTGCTGCTGTGCACACGGCCTGTTATTCACTGTGATGAGTTTATAAACGCTCTTCACAACTTTCAGAGACTAGAGCAGAGTTTACTGTCACAGTTAACTGCCTGATTACACACTATATCAGTACTGGGCCAAGACACTTTGCCCAAATACTCGGGAAAAACTCTGGGTTAAGGTTAGGAATAGGTCCGCTGACTTCCTGTTAAAAACTGATAAGCCGTGCCTCTTCTTAGCAGATTTTCAATAATGTCTTTTTATTGTTGTGAAATGGCAACATGGCATTACCAGAGTGAACAAAGAAAGAAAAATACATGCTTTAAAGCTCAAAAGTCATGTTCCATTTAAATTTAGTACCAGGATAAGGGCGTGGCTTACAGATTGACTGTAAAAATGTGTTTTAACGTGTACAAAATTAGGGCTATGGGAAACTGGTCGTGGGAGCAGGTACTCCCCTATACACATGTATACATGTTGTGATCCATGCGACATTTTTACTTGCCAATTATCTTCTGGTTTACATTGTATTCAAGGAAAACTACCATAATTAACTTTCTGGAGATAGCATGTCACCTGAATGATTCCATGGAAATACAAAGTTAAAACCATACTTCATAGAGAAAAATACATTTTATGCCGTAGTGTGGAAGATTATTGCCAAAGGAAAATGTCCATGGAAACAAGCAGGAGGAGACCCTCCTCCAGACCAAATATGAGTTATGAGTCATGTTTGTGGAGATACAAGCTGTTCAGTTGGGACCTTGTTCATTTGTACCAAGCAATAATCTTTCGAAACCAACCATGTGATTTGAGTCCCATTAATATTTAACCACATTAAGGTGGACACGGCTTGAGTGGTTTTAAATAATGCATAAATCAGTATACTCCACATAAGACTTACAAACAATTTTCTCTGAGCGCTTCATTTCTTCGGCGCCATAAATAAATGGAATATTAACCAACCAGAATAACTCCGGAACGAATGCAAAACGGGCCAGAGAATGTCCAAAAGCGTACCGAGGACTGTTAAGTGTTGCTGCTACTGAACCACCAAATCCATTTGCATTTAAATCCCAGAATGCACAGCGAGTGTCCTGCTTGGTAATTACCCACACTCTCCCATTCATTTGATGTGCTTCCAAACAAAAGAGTTAGCTGGCACTGAATGAAAAGCTCCATGAAAGGACTTTGTGTAATACATTTAAAAGGTAAATACACTTTCTAGACAGTTTTAGTATAGAATTGTAACATGGGAACAATAGGTGAGCTACTCTAACTCAAATTTCTAAAACTGAACATTGGTTCTTACGCACATTGGTTTGGATACAATGTAATAATGTAGTGTGTGACTATCACATCCAATGAAAAAAGCAAATGAAAGTTTTGTATAATTTAAATTCTAAACTGTCAATTATCTTCATTTTTTCCAATGAGCATAATTGAGAGACCGATTAACCAATCAGAGAAACCCATGGTAATTTCACATCAAAACAAACTGCCGGCTTATGAATAAAGAAGAAAGAACATTAGCACAAAGGATTTAGAAACAGGGCAGATTTTTGCAGAAGCAATGAAGCACCAAACTCATATATATGATGTAAAAAAAGTATATTTCTGTTTAAGAGACACTTTAATATGGTATGGTCCCAGAAACTATTGTGTTCCAACTCTCTCACCAGGCAACAAAATTGAAACCAAACAGTTGTAAAAATCAAAACCAAGAATTAAGCTTGGGCTAGACCAAGACTAAACTCATGCAAATATATAACTACATCAGCACTAGACTGATTTCAAACCAGGAGAAGTATAAATGTGATTAGTACTGTATGGTTAAGATGGTTTGCATGGTTCTTCATGGTCAGTAGTTTTCAGTAGAGGAAAGATGAGAGCTCTGGCCACTTCAACATGCTATCTCTTCATTTTGCGACCTGAAAGCTCATTGTTATTCATTAAGTCTTATACCTCCCACCTCTGACATGGTGAATTGCCTTTTCTGTCTTGAATATACTCTATTGTCATGTTGCCACCATTTCTACAGATATCTAAAACACAACTATCAAACAAAACACAATTCTTTGTATGTGCTATTGATTTAATCTCTGTGATTGGGCTCTTTACAACGCTTAGTCGAGGAACGAGGAAAGTGCAGTGTTGACAACCTGTCGAAAACACGGCAAATGTGCCAAGACGAAAACAAAGCTTTCGTTGTGGTGAAGAGGTTCCTCCGGTGGCTTTCTTACAGCGAGCTACGAACACGGCGCAGGCTGACGTTCCCGTGGCGATGCTCTTCAGGGAATCAACTAATGAATCCCTCCACTGCTCGCGAAACCGTGGAGAGGTTGCCATTGTGCACAGCTCCGGAAAAGCATGGCTGAAGAGATATGGCAGGTTTTTGGAGAGTCAATCCACACATGAAGCGCCCAGGGAGTGTAGCAATGGCTGTGCAGTGAAAGTGTGTTATATGGTGAGAGCTGCGAGCACATCCCAAGAAAAACATAGAGAGGCATTCCAACACAAATGCACTTGCAGCATACATGTAATAAGAGACGACCAAGTGGGTTCAGTGGTAATACAATGTCAGGTAAATAAGGTATAGTATAGTGTTTATGACACTAAAATTTCTAACTCAATTCTGATACTCAATACAGATTCCAATACATGATAATAATGAGAAACACTCTTTATTGAGACAATAGAATGTATTTTTTACATTAAATCATAGTTGTTTTCTTGTATATTATTATGCAGTCTTAAATCTCTGTAATCCCTCAGTCATTCCGGTAGGTTCCATAGTTCCATGGAAGTAGTTCCATCCATGGCTGTATGTTATGTGGTCTTACACTTGTTCTAATACAGCTCAAGATCAATCTAAAGATATTCAGGGAAGGTTCATTTCTGTCCTGTGAATGTAACTTTTTTTAATACCTGCTCAAATGAATATCTAGTTTTGATACTAATTTTTGTTTTGATTAGTATTTGAGTTTTGATACTTTTGACCTATATTTTATGCATTTATTGTTCTCCAATCTCAAAACACAGGCTCTTTGAATTGTTATGACATATACACACAGCATTACATTTCAGAGGAATTTATTTCAGATTATGACCTTTTGAAAGTACCCGAGAGCTTAAATGCACTATTCTTGTAACTGTTGATGATCACTAAATCGGGCCTCCACAGTCTTCTGAGTGTGAACAGTTTGACCCATAGCACCTCCAGCCGGCTCACACTGGCCCTGAGATCTCACCTCCATATTTAGTTTAGATTACTGTGTGTTGATGCTGTGGACCTGGCTGTCTCCACTCTAGGATTCTGACATTCTCAGACTTATAACCAGTTCCATTATATAGCATGTTTCGTTATATAAGACCTGTTAATACTGAGTACAAGAAAAGGCTTCAAGTAATTGTATGTAGCCTCCATTCTTACCATTTTTATAAGGCACTACCATCACAACTGTGGGTTGCCACTGCCTTACCCTGCAGATAGAGAGATAGAGGACACATACAAGTTTTTCTCATCCTCAGTCATTCCTCATATGAAAGCATAGAACTCACTGAGCTGCAGAGGCTGCACTAGCACTAATTAAAAAAATAAAAAATAAATAAAAATCTTACATACAGTTTACCATAATACCAACATACAATTCTATATCAAAATAATAACAATAAATAAGACAATAAGACTTTTAATAAAATTCAATAATTTCTAACACAAAAGAATAATGATTACACAGTTTCAAAAACTATTCATGCAAAATCTGATTCTGGTCTAATTACATAGACCCTACTACAGACCCTTTCACAGCTTACGTCACAGTGCCATCACAGCTCTCGCTGCAGGAAGAAGGGGGAAAAAGCTCATTATCGGGCGCTGTAAATGTGTGAAGTTTTGCAGAAGTTTGCTTGCTGTGTTTTTTGGTGTCAGAACAGGAGAAACTGCACTTGTGGCACAAATCTAAACGTCTTGCCGCATAATTACAGCATAATTACAGCATAATTACAGTATAATTACCACATAATTACCTGCGGATATTATATATATATATATATATATATATATATATATATATATATATATATATATATATATATATATATATATATATATATATATATATATATATATACTGATTGAATCCAATGAATCCAACACATTCTGTACATTAAGCCAAATATTGCCAACCTTAACTTGGTTTAACTTGGTAAACAACAGAATGTCCTGTTTGCCATCCTTTGTACAGTTGTTTTAAATTAATCCACAATTATAGTTTACCAATCTCAGAAAGATTGCATAAAATCTATCTTGAAAAAAATCCCAAGACATCCAAAAGTCAATAATAATTCAAGTAACAAGCCAATGTGGTTAAAGTGCTTCTAATGAAGGTACTAAGACTACAGCAGAAGGAAGGAAGGATGTGCTCTGCTGTAATGTTCTCCACTCCACACGTTTACTTATTTGATTTCCAGTAAACTGATGTAAATGTTTATCTTTGCTAAATTCATCCCACTATTTTACAGGAGAAGCTTCAGTGGTGCTGAAAGCCCAGAGCTCGTCCCCTCTGTGTTTCCTGTGAGCAGCAGGAGGGTCTGGCAGGTCAAACGGTGAAGATGTAAGTTGTTTTCATGGTTCCTTCAAATGCCTTTTTTGTACAGCTATATAGCAGGTTACCTGTTATGTCACATCTACAATTTATATCTTTGTACTGTATTTCCTTACCCAACCTCTTGTACATATCCTATATTCATTTTATATTTACTGTATTTTTCATATATAAATCTATATTTGTGTATTATTTGACAACTTTTTTTAATACTTTTATTTCTGAGCTACTGTATCCAAGTCATTTTCCTTGTGGATCAAAAGTCTTGCTTTTTGGAATGTATGGCTTTTGAATGCATGAGTAGCATATATAAACATTTTCTTATCCTTTATCTTGAAAATATCCCAGTTTTATGAATTTTCAAACTTTTCATTATTCTAAAACCCATGGATACTTGACACCCCTGCTAACACTAGACATAAAGCCACTAAACTCAGACTAAAACAGGTCCAAAAAAGATGGATTTAATGCTACATGAAAACAATGGAACAAGCCCTGCCTGAAATATGACCTAAAATATAACTCTTAGACACTTAAACCTCACTGAAGTAATACAATCTAAAACTGCAAACAAATCACAAAAGTTTCCACTGAAGAAAGACCATGTACATCCCTGTTTGAGAACCTTAATAGTAAAGACACAAGCAATATTTGAATGTCTGTAAAACCCAAAGGTACAGAATTAGATTTAATGAACTAAGCACATATCTGAATAAATTCCATTAGCAAATTATATCTTTTCCAGTTATTAATTTCAAGGTTAGTTTACTTTGACAGCAATTTCATCTAACTCTGAACATTCTTGGATTTGGAAAGTGTTTTAAGGTCACTGCAATTAAACCTGTTTAATGGTGTTTTTAGGGGTTTTCAGGGTCAATATCAGACCTCAGATTTCCTAAAACCTATTGCAAATCAATTATACCATCACCATTACAAGATTTCCGTATAAAAAAATAGAAAAAACACTACCAGGTTTTTCATAACGCTCTAAATAATGTTTTGATTTCTTTCTGAAGTGCATGAACTTAAAGAGGGGGTATTACACTTCTATGCTACACATAACATAAAGATACATCAGAAACTTGCCTTGTTTTGACTTTGTTTGGACATTTTACCTCCAAACTTTCTCTAGAATGTCCCGTCTACACTGTCTACACTCTACAATAACAACAAAACAAGAAATAATAATATTGAAACTACTTTTAGGCCCCTGACACAACACTAAAGCAGGATAATTCTAGTCAACCATTTTTAAATGTGCAGTATGATTTAAAGGCTTTCCAAGTTGCAAAAAATATGGCAGAATAAACCTATAATTAGTCATAGAAGTTACAGCTCAAATTTTACCTTATTGCATAAAGAATAGCCAAAAGAAAAAGTACTGCAAAGAAAATGTAAATATATTGTTATCTAAATTATAAGTTGATTGAGTAGTTATCCTGACGTGCCTAGTTTTTATGCGTTTGTATGATAGAAAACCATTTTACATGTTATGCTCTGTCTAAACTAAGCCATGTTCTCCTTGTTTATCTTCTATATTTGATGCATGTACATATTTGATTTAGTTTTTTCTGTTCATACATCCCTTGGTGCACATTTTATGCTGTATGCTGTACTTTGAGCCAGAAAATAAAAACAATCTATCAAATGCAAACTGCCTCATGAGAGAACCTAGGCTGAAACAGAGAAGGAAATTGGCACTATTGGGTTGGTAGCACATTTACAGTAGGGCTGCTGAGAGCCGGAGTGAGTGGAGTCTTGTTAAAATGCCCCCCGTGTGAAGAAGAAGCAGGGGATAAAAACACTGCTGACTTTCCCTCTTCTTCAAAACCCAAAGTGTTTTGTCCTGAAGAGACTGCTTCACTGCACTCAAACGTACACAGCAGTGGATATTGTATGAACTGAATTTTATCAAAGACAGATTTGGAAGGAAAAAACGGACAGTGAGAGTAAATGTTTTTTTAATGATTTTGTTTTATTGCTATAGTTTCAGTGCAACATTATTTTTTTCCCCTACAAAGTACAGATATATTAAGTACAAACAAGTCCACACTGTACTGCCTGCATCTAATTATAAAGCGAATAAGGAGGTGGACAGTTAGCATACTAATTGCTGTTAACATTACCGTGACTGCAAAACTCCACTCTGGTGTCCGACAGGATGGGGAAGAAACCACTAAGCGTCTGTGGAGGTATAGCAGCTCCAGATCTCAAGCCAAGGTCATGGTTCAAAAATACTGAATACTGATCAGAATGAAACTAAAAATGGTACACTGAAAAACAGAGAGGAGCACTACTAGAATACTACCAAATGATGCCGAGATGTACAACAACTCCCCATACGTCAACTGCAACTAAGAGCAACATAAGCATTAGAAATTCATAGTGGCATCAGGGTTGAGCTCTAGTCCAGAAAAGAATAGCTAGAATCAGTGTTGGTTCCATCTGTTGGGCCTTTAAATAATAAATACAATAAGACTATTTACAATGATGACACAGAATGGCACATAGTGATGGACTTTGTACTTATACAATACAGTTAAACCGCTTTTGAAAAAACCTAGCTTAAATCCTGATGAACTAGCCAACTACAGACCTATCTCGAATCTTCCATTTCTCTCAAAGATTCTGGAACGAGTTGTGGTGAAACAGCTTTGTCACCATCTGCAGGGCAATAATTTATATGAAAAATTTCAGTCTGGTTTCAGAGCTCACCACAGCACAGAAACTGCTCTGCTTAAAGTGACAAATGATTTGCTACTAGCTGCTGATAACGGGCTGGCTTCAGTCCTGGTCCTACTGGACCTCAGTAGCAGCCGCTTTGACACCATTGATCACAACATTCTACTGCAGAGGTTAGAATGTGACATAGGTGTCAGAGGGACCGCCCTCAAATGGTTTAAATCCTATCTATCAGATAGGTACCAGTTTGTTAGTGTAAACCAGTGCACCTCTCCCTGCTCTAAAGTAGCTTGTGGTGTTCCACATGATCTGTGCTTGGTCCAATCCTGTTTACTCTGTATATGTTGCCATTAGGTAACATTATCAGAAAACATGGCATTAATTTCACTGCTATGCTGATGACACTCAGCTGTACTTATCAATGAAACCTAATCAGACCGATCAAATCGATAAGCTCAGTGCCTGTGTGAAGGACATCAAAACCTGGATGACCCTGAATTACCTCCTTTAAACCCTGAAAAACAGAGGTCATTGTTGTCGGTCCTAAGGTCAGAGAGATTCTCTGTCAGACCAGATAATCTCACTTGACAATGTGAGTATAGCCTCTAGCTCTACTGTAAAAACCTTGGAGTCGATTGACCAAAAATCTCTCATTCACAGCTCATATAAACCAAGCCTGTAAAACTGCATATTTTCACCTGCTAAACATAACTAAAAGCAGAAATATTTTGCCTAAAAATGATGCCGAAAAACTTATCCATGCATTTGTTACATCCAGACTAGATTACTGTAATTCTCTGCTCACCGCCTGCACTAAAGGTACTTTAAGAAGCTTCCAGTTGGTCCAAAATGCAGCGGCCAGAGTCCTAACAGGAACTAAAAGGCGTGATCACATCAGTCCTGTGTTAAAATCACTTCACTGGCTTCCTGTCGAGTTTAGAATTAGATTCAAAGTTCTCCTCCTGACATACAAAGCCTTAAACAATATGGCCCCATCATATCTTCAGATGCCATTGTCCCCTATCAGCCAAATAGAGCACTTCGCTCTCAGAATGCAGGATTATTAGTGGTTCCTAGAGTGTCTAAAAGTACAGTGGGGGGAGAGCCTTCAGTTACCAAGCTCCTGTGTTATGGAATCAACTCCCTGTTGATGTTAAACAGGCACCCACAGTCTCTTTATTTAAGACCAGGCTTAAAACCTTCCTCTTCGAATAGCTTATGACCAGGTTACTTAGTTGATGTCACTAAGATAAGCTGCCGAGGAGATAACAAGCTGGGGGAAGTGTGGCAACCTGAGCACTGTCCTCTGTTTCCTCCTTTTTTTCTCATCAGCATCACTCACTATGTTCTCATCTGTAGTTTGTTCATTGCTATTCACATGTTAAAGTCCCCTGTCCCACTCCCCTGTGGAGTGGAACTCTTTCAGACGCCTGATGGCAGCTGACTCTCGCCCTCCTCTTTCGCCTGGCTCCTCCTCCTTGCCTGGCTCCTCCTCCTCGCCCCGGCTCCTCCTCCTCGCCTCTTCTCCTCCTCCTCGCCTCGGCCCTTCCCCCACCTGGGTAGCTGTGGTCATACTGAACTGGCCCACGGGCCTGGACATCTATAGCCTGTCCGTCCATGGGAGTGGATCCCTCCTTCACTGTAGTTCTCCCTGAGGTTTCTTCTTTTTCCCAGGACCCTGGGTTTTTTGGAGTTTTTCCTTGCTGAGAAGGAGGGTCTAAGGACAGGGGATGACTGGACAATGTTTCATTTGCTGCTTTACATGAATGTTGTTTATTCCTGTTTTGATATGTCTGTGTGTATGTTTTACTCATCCATATCTTGGAACGCCCTTAGAGGCTGCTGTTGTTGCGATTTTGGGCGCTACAAAATAAATTGAATTGAATTGAATTGAACCCCTCACTTAACTGACAGAAGAAAAAACAATACAAAGCACATTTTGACATTTAGAATAATTTAGTTTTAAGGAAATAACGCTAGATTATTGGTTATTGGCAAAAAGTCAAAGTCAGGTATTGATATCAGAACTGACATTCTCTGCAGTCTTTCTATATTTTTTTATACAGATTCAATCCATTTGTTTTTTTTTGTTTTTTTTTGCAGTAGCTACATTTGTTGTGATATGGATGGACAATGTATGTCTCTGATGAACTAACCCACACGACTAACCCACCTAATGTCCGTACGAAGAATCCCTTTACCGTTCTCTCGTGTTGTGTCCAGGCGTCTCAACTCCCCCTCACCAGTTTTGCCTGCAAGTCATATTATTAATACCTTAGCATCATAGCATACAGTATATCTACAAAGCAGCTTATGATGTTTTAGCAGCTGCACTAATTCCGATCAAAATATCCCAGAGGAAGCTTTATCTCATCTGCCTACACGTAAACACACACACATAAGTAATCATATGCCTGATTAAAAAGGGACTGGGCTGTTTTCTCATCCTCACGTACAGTAAACAGAGAGTGCATGTTAAACAGTAAGCTGAATAATTCATGTTGTCCTGTGTGTCACAGTGTGCTCAGCTTCAGTTCAGATGTATTAGTAGAAAACACAGAGGTCATTCCCTGTGACCATGTGGTGTCCCATATTGATTGACTGTCTCTGGTCATTGGAGTCTGTAGTTAGTCTGTCGTATAAAGGTAAAGCAGATATACAGGGATCATGGACTAATACATGGGAGAGCATGGAAAACTGTTCATTTTAAAACAAAATGCGTTATGTGTTGTGTTATTGCTATGGCAATGATGACCACCGACATGCCAAATCCTTCCAAATTCACTCAAGAAGGAATCCTTACGCCGTATAGGTATATTACACAAAATGGATTCTTGTGAGCTTTAAACCATGGTAGAATGTTACCTCATCAAAACAGTTGCATTTTATTTTATTCACACATGTTTGAGTAATCCTGCATTAATAGTCTGTCTATATCTCTAAATTTCAAAATGCTCTGTTCCACCTTGTGATGTCATGAAGTAGTAGTTTCATGTTAACAGCTACCTTTTACCTTTTGTTCTGTAGAGACTGGCAATTGCAGGTCTAAAATCATCCTAATGGTTAGTAAAGATGTATAAAATGTAAAAACACAGTGGAGCACTTCCTGTATTACCACATGACATCACAAGGTAAAAGAGAGTGTTTTCTGCTTGAGAGAAGAACTCAACCAGAACCTAAATTTGGGTTTGTGGGTTAAATATGTTTGAGTGAAACAAAACAGAACTCTGGGCATATTTTTGATGAGGAAACTAAGACATAGATCAGAAAATAGCATAAAATAGGCTTTTTAAACAGAAATGACCTGCCCCCATTAACATTAAATACAATATTTGGCAATATGATTGAATTGGATTTGAACTAACTATGACATTTTAAATGAATATGCCACTAAATAGTTCAACATAAAGGTGCAATGTGGAACCTTTCTAGAGGGCAAGATACATGATAATCTTGAGCTGTTATTGCATTGCCTGAAATGTTCTATCTCCATGGAGACGAATAGGTGACAGCACAAGGCCAAGTTGCATGTCAGATTTATGAAGAGGGGACCCAGCTGGCTTTTGTAAAACATTGAGTAATGACAGATAGATAAGTTAATACCATACTGTGGAACATTCTAGCCAAAGCAATGAACATGAGCAGGTGGTGCTCCACTTACCAGAAAAGTTAGTGAACCTTTAAAGGCCGTTTACCCAATTTAGTCCCATTTGTCACTCTGATATTGTTCCCTGAAAGAGAAACTGATGTTTTTTCCCAAAATGGGAGTCACAGGAGATAGCTGCTTTTACAACAGACTACAAAGTGCAAACGGCGCTATCCAGAATGATTACTGTTTAAAGTGCCCTTTGCACAGAATCTTACAGCAAACCGTAAGGAGGGTTTGAATAGTGCCCAGGAGAGATCACAGAATTACTCAAACCTGCACAAATGATATCTACAACCTCTTCAGGCATGTTTTTGATATAATAGAACAATTTTATAACATGGTATAAAACTAAAGAAATAAATACATTCATTCACTCATGAATAAAATTAAACTAAACTAAAATAATAATAAAAAAGCTTGCATAATACCCCCTCCCTAAAGAAATCTTGCCTTTGGTTTGTATATTAGGTTTACTTCATGGTTGGGCAGGGACAGCAGACATGACATACGTAGAGGTAATTCCATATTTGTTACCTTGCAACCACAATGTTTAAAAGGGGCCTTTCTTTCACAATAGTTATAATTAGACAAATACAAATAAACAACAAACCTTTATTTAGTTAGATGAAAAGCATTTCTCTTAACTTGTCCCTGCATTTTTGATGGAATTTTCAGCACTACTTTTTTCCCACAAACTGTCACGTAACTAGGATAAATCATTACCCCAGGTTACACAGATATTTGCCTGAGACGTCAACAAGACTGAGACGTGTAATGTTGCTGCAGCAAAACTTGACTTTCCCTTGGGATCAATAAAGTAGCTCTCTATTTCCCTCTTATACTGCAATAAAATAAAATATTGCCAAACTCATAATTGGCTAAAGCAGAAAAAAATCACTTTAACTTGGGACACGTTGAACGCATCCATTTCTCAAACTACTAAAAGCCCCATGTTAATTGGCATCCTTTGAGTCCTAATGCAATTTCCATTTCATATCCAATTAATATTCAATTTTACATTTACTCATGCATTGTCATTCTGTTCTGGTTTAACAAAGTAATTAATCGGCGTGCTGGAAAAACAAATTCTTATTAAGGCTGCCCCGTGCTTCTCCAATTCAAATAAACGGTAAGTGAGCTGTGATGACGGATAACGCTTTGAGAGGCAGAACCATTATAATTAGCAGATAATGCAATTTCTTTTTAATAATGCATGTAGATATTAAAAAGTGTTCGGTCACAAAAGACGCCATATTGTTTTGAAACTAGCTGAAAAATAAGTCTGTAGTGTGTGTTTTAAAGGGCCTATATTGCACTATTTTCTATCTAAGTTATAATGTGAAAAACATACCTGGAGTTGTGTTTTGTTTCATTCACATGTTCCACACACACATCCTGCATATTTAGGCTGTGTTCCTTTCTCAAATTGAAAATGCTCTTCCTGGATTTGCCGAACTTTGAAGTTACAGCTATTGTTTTAGCCTCACTGAAACTGCTTCACTTCTCTGTGCACCAGCAGATATTGGGGACATTCTATAACAATTTTGACTTCACAAAAGGTAAAACTAAAATATATTTTTAAAAAAGCAACAACTTAAATAGACAGTTTGGAATTTTGGACATAGGGCCTCATTTCCTAGTGAGCCAGAGTGTTGGAGACGTGTGGAGACACTTTTTTAAATATTCCATCCAGTATTTCCAACACTCTGGCTCACTAGGAAATGAGGTCCTATGTCCAAAATTCTGAAGTGTCCCTTTAAGGTATTGAAGAGTAAAACTAAAAATAGGTCTGTTATTCCCAGTGTACACTGACTGCAGGTGCGGTGCAGTTCAGGTGCAGTATGGGACTTGTATGCCCCACTGACTGCGGTGTCTGCTGCTGCTGTGCAGTCGCAGCGGGCTGCGGACAGAGTGAGGAAACTACACTTCCGAGACAACATATTTGCGAGCATTCATGCTCTGGTCAGGAGTTCATGCGATAGATTAGCATGTACAAGAAGTCTTGTTGGTAAACAACAGCAGCATTTCACACTAGGAGCACTGTCTCGCGCCTTTGGATACCACTTCCTTGTGCTTTCGGATACTGTGGCTATCTACAATAGGTAAGTACATTTGCAAAGTACCCGGAGTGTGCAGGGATATTTTACTGGATCTGTCAGTTCTGCGTGTCTGATTTTCTGTTTTACTCATGTGATCATGTCAGTTTGACGTCAAAGGTGATGATGTCCGGCAAAAAAGATTTCTTGCGGATTCTTTCCGCGCCCCACCCATACCTGCACCCGCACTGCACCAAGGTCATTATTAGTTAATGACTTTCTAAGTCTTGCGCAGCCCGCATGTGTCCTGAACCGTCAGTGTACATCGGGTGTTAACCTTAAGACTGGAGCATTTTGAGCTTTGGAGATGTAGCCAGCCCAATACTCCAGGATTACTCAAGCATGTGTGAATGAAACAAAATACAACTCCACATTCTAGGTATGTTTTTGAGGAGATAACATCATAACATGGCTAAAAGCTCAGAGGAGTCAATTTCATGTAATATAGCACCTTTAAGCATTTTATTTCACAATTCCTTCACAGTTTGCACACACCCATGTGAGGTTTGTCAGTCAGTGTGAATTGGCAGCACAATAATAAGCTACCTGCTTCTTTGCACAAGAATTAATTGGATCAGTGGATATAATAGGATATGTTAAATTTGTGGTACCAGGAATGACAGCCACACACAGCTAATTAACTTCACAATAATTAAAAAATGCAAATTTGTTAGAAAAACTACATATTTGAGTGGTTTTCTTTGGATCACACATCAGTTTTTCGTTTGTAGAATATTTTCTGTGTACCTGCTGCCAAAGTTTCTTTCAAAATCAGGATCTAAATACTAGTATATACTGTATGTAATTGTATAGTACTGATATTGTGAGGCAATACCATTTTGCATCAAATCAAAGTGGGACTAAACACCCTGAAAGCTGCACATTTGCCTAGTTTGTACTAAAGTTGCTAAAATGACATATACACAGTTAATTAGCCAAAATTTAGTGTGCAGTTCCACTTCAAATTAAGGCTGCAATAATTTAAGGTTCTGTATTTGATTCTAACTGTCTTAAAAACATGAACAGAGCTAGTTAATTTATGGTTTGGTCCAAAGTTATTCCTCATGTATCTTAGGCATCCCGGGCATCCTAATTATTTCCTCATTCTGCACAATTTGATCACGTTATTACACTCTTGATGTAATTTACAGTGAAAGCCTTGTTGCTCTTTAAATCTAAGCTATTCTCCAGAGCCTGAAGCCAATGGGCGAAGCATCTCACCATCTGTCACTGAGGAGCCGACTTGCTGAGTAAACAACTGTTCATATCTACAGGAGGCGCAGCAAAAAGGTGTGGGCCTTTTGTGATGGAAAAATCTGTGAGAGAAGTGACAGGATGTTTTTAATACAGTTATTATAAGGGGGGTATGTAAGATTTTGATTTCAAATTCCATTAACATGACCTAAATGTGTCCCCAGATATGAGCTAGACGTGTTCTAATATTGTTTTGACTAAAAATGATCATCTGTAATTTGTCCAAAGTGATGCTGCCTCTTTTTTTTTCAACGCGATTCTCGAGTTTGTGCGAGAATAACGAGAGAGAGAGAGAGAGAAAGGGCAAAAGAGAAAGAGAGAGAGCAAAAGAGAGAATGAGAGAGAAAGAGAAAGCGAGAGAGAGGGCAAAAGAGAAAGAGGAGAGAAAGAGAGCAAAAGAGAGAGAAAGAGAGAGAAAGCAAGAGAGAAAAAGAGAGAATGAGAGAGAAAGCGAAAGAGAGAAAAAGAGATTGAGAGAGAAAGAGAGCAAAAGAGAGAAAGAGAAAGCAAAAGAGAGAAAAGGAGAGAGAATGAGAGAGCAAAAGAGAGAGAGAAAACGAGAGAGAGCAAAAGAGAAAGCAAGAAAGAGAGAGGAGAGAAAGAGAGCAAAACAGAGAGAGAGAAAGAGAGAGAATGAGAGAGAGAGAGAAAGAGCAAAAGAGAGAGAGAGAAAGAAAGAAAGAGCAAAAGAGAGAGAGAGAAAGAAAGAGAGAGCAAAAGAGAGAGAAAAAGAAAGCAAGAGAGAAAGAGAGAGCAAAAGAGAGAAAAGGGGAGAGAAAGAGAAAGCGAGAGAGAGCAAAAGAGAAAGAGGAGAGAAAGAGAGAGCAAAAGAGAGAGAGCAAAAGAGAGAGAAAGAGAGAGAGAAAAAGAGAGAATGAGAGAGAAAGCGAAAGAGAGAAAAAGAGAGATTGAGAGAGAAAGAGAGCAAAAGAGAGAAAAGGAGAGAGAATGAGAGAGAAAGAGAGAGCAAAAGAGAGAGAAAAAGAAAGCAAGAGAGAAAGAGAGAGCAAAAGAGAGAGAGAAAGCGAGAGAGAGCAAAAGAGAAAGCAAGAAAGAGAGGGGAGAGAAAGAGAGAGCAAAAGAGAGAGAGAGAAAGAGCAAAAGAGAGAGAGAGAACGAAAGAAAGAGCAAAAGAGAGAGAGAGAAAAAAGAAAGAGAGAGCAAAAGAGAGAGAAAAAGAAAGCAAGAGAGAAAGAGAGAGCAAAAGAGAGAAAAGGAGAGAAAATGAGAAAGAGAGAGCAAAAGAGAGAGAAGAAGAAAGCAAGAGAGAAAGAGAAAGCAAAAGAGAGAGAGAAAGTGAGAGAGAGCAAAAGAGAAAGCAAGAAAGAGAGAGGAGAGAAAGAGAGAGCAAAACAGAGAGAGAAAAAGAGAGAGAATGAGAGAGAAAGAGAGAGAGCAAAAGAGAGAGAGAGAAAGAAAGAAAGAGAGAGAGGGATGGGTATCTTGCAAAGTGTGATCAGGCGCAGTCCAATAATTAGGCCAGAACCCCAGGAGGTCCCTTGTGATACACTGTCAAATCTAACACTGGGGTTAACTTACATTCAGCTGGTCGACTTTACTCAGTGAGCAGGATAATGACTTGACTAAAAATCCACCATTAAACACATCTTTCTTGTATTAATTCAAGTACAACTACTACTATTGCACAAGAAATACCTGGAAAGAAACGCTTTCTTACTGTAAGCGAAGTCGCCTCTCCTCAGATCTGACCTGTAACAGATCTGGCCTGCTGGTATCACCTCCCTGTCTCCATGGAGATAGATCTTTAATGCCATACAGTGAAACATTCCAGGCAAAGCACAGACATCTCTATGGAGTCAAGCAGGTGGTGGACCCTCAAACAAACCTTACTCCTTTAAACAATGCTCCAGTGTAAAACTAATCTCCACTCACCATATTTGTATTTACCTTTAGACTTCTACTTCACTGCATTAAGACCTTATTATACATCACACGTATCATAAATATGCCAGTTTTAAGCTCGATTACACCCAAAATGAAATGGATTATTCTTTTAGCTTTGACCTTTGTTGTATCACCACCATTCGTCAGGCACAACTACGAAGGAAAACTTCTTTTATTTGTTCATGTTCTTAAAATGCGTTCTCTCTCCCTCTCTGGGCCTATTAAATGGGCTTAAAACGGAAGTCAATTCTTATCTGCCGTGGCTCTCTGAATGCATCAAAGCCTGGCTGCATTCACTGAATTTCAATGAGATTCCTTTATTCTGGGTAGAAGAAAAAAAAATCGTCTAGAGACAAAAAGACAAACAACTGATGGTTTGCGTTTGTTGTCCAGGTTGGTTCCATAGCAAGAACATTTTAAGGATAAGTTAAAGAAGCTATATTTGTAAGGAAATACAATCCATCTCTGAACAGAGATGGGGGTCGTAGACAAGTCCATCCTCAAACCATCCAAAAAAGGACAATAAAACACAAAGTGGAGTTCCCAGCTGCGTCCCATGTAAGTACCAACCAGGCCCAGCCTTGCTTAGCTTTTGAGATGTAATGAGATCAGGCTGTCAGAGGCTGGTACAGTCACACTATATAGGCAGCGATATTAATTTTAGCTGCCACCCTCTTGTATTCAATAGTACTGAATACATAATATTGTGATGTCATCTGAAACCCAGCAACAGGAGCTTGCCCACCATCTGAGAACATGACACCAGCGTGAACACAGCCTATAGTGTGGAACATTATGCCTTTAGTCCAGAATATTAATGCACCATCTTGTAGTCTTGAGATGTACATGTCTAATTTGATTTGGCTAACGTTGTCAACACTTGCCGGTAATCTCCTTAGCGTCCTCCTCTCCTTCAAACACTCCCGGGAGATGACGCTGTATTAATGGCTATCTATTACGGCCTAATGAACAAGACAGTCAGGCTGATTATATGGACAAATTGGCCCAGATAACCATAACCAAAGGCGTATTTATTGATCCAAAGTGTAATTGTGATCTTTAGAAAGGCGAGTGGGGTAAATGACTGCTTTTAGGCCGTGCAACTAAACAATGGAAGTTAAATGTACGTGATTGTAGGGGAGATAATGTTACGGATACAAATAACTGCTGTGTTTTAACAATGTGGAATTCTTTTTTTTAAAGCTGGGTATTAATGAGTACTTTTATTTCTGAAAGTACTTCACACAAGAATATCTGCAAAGTCCATAAATAGTAATTACTTAATGCTTATTAGTGACAAAAGCTTTATGCTTTTTTCTGGTTCATTAACTTTTCAATTTTACAGGGTGGTCATGTATATTTCTTTTGATATGTCACAATGATTGTGTGTGTGTATTTTCTTTCTTTTTTGTTTTGTTTTGTCATATTTGTTCAAATATCTCAGCACTAAAATAAGTCTATATTTGTGTAGTGTTTTTCAGATATCCCCAAACAGTTTCTATAGCTAAAACAAGACTCCATATTCTGTTAGTGTCTTCATAGAAGCATTGAAGAGGGGCCATTACATTTCAGCTTTGTAGTCAACACCTTAATAGTCATGTTATGCTAATATTCAGGGATGCGTTCCTACTTCTCAGCAAAAGTAGGCTCCAAATCATCCCATAATGGAATTGTTTACTGATTTTTTTCATTTCAATCTGCTCCAGAAACTAAATTGATAGTTGGAAGCTTAGATTGTGCTGTGTACTGTAATAGGGTTAGGATCCACAGCACAATTAACGTGGTTCGTGCCAGACTGACATGTGCAGCACTCTGAATTGAGTTCCATCAATCTGGAACAGCTCTCACAGAAAACAATCATGAAAAAGCAAAACGTCATGATTAATATTTGAATTTGGTCGAAGCATCACAACAGCAGAACAAGCCAAAAAAATTGTTTTTCATCTTTCCCTCCACAAATGCACAAAGCACTTCCCTCTGCATGTTTTTCACAAACAAAATAGCTCCTATTTTCCCTAAAACAGGCTGAAGTATGTCTGTTGGCCCCGTTGGTTTTGGTTTATTTGGGCCTATGGCTTCACCAAGACCTCAATGGTGGTCTGTGATTGCGCCGCCAACCAGCGGCCAGGCACCAGCAGGAGCAAACCAAGATGAATTCATGTAAGTTTGTGAATATCGCGAGGATCCATCTTGCCGTTTAAGGTTAAAATGCAATGTTTGCAAAAGTGACATTATGCTATATAGCCGGGGAGCCCAATACGTTGATCGCCAAGGTAGATGGTAGTGCAGTACAAGAGACCGTTTCTTTAAGGTCTTGGACCGCGTTTGGACTCAGTCTTGAAGGCACTTGGACTTGGTCTTGTCTTGGACTCGAGGTCTGATACTGATTGAGTGCAATCATATTTCATTACGGCCGCTGCTGTCGCCAGTAAACTTGTACAGGTGTGTGCGGGGCGTCTCTCTGCAGCCTGTGCGCTGGACCCCACAGACACTACATTAACATTTATCAGATAAAATGTAGACAAATCTATAAAAAATTATTTAGTCAGCCTTTTCCCACATGAAGATCACTAAGTCCAAGTACCATTCCACCATGACTGATTCTCAATATATTTATAAATTCATTATTTGCATTTTTGGAGTAGGTAAATCATTTTGACTTGGTCATTTTATAAGTAGCTTGCATGCTGAAAAAGTGCTGCTCTATAGTATTGTAATGATAAATGGTTTCTATAAGAGATGGTGTAACAATATTTCCCTGTGAATCTGCCATTTATACAATGTTAAACGTGTCCATTTCGATTAAGGAAACTAAAGGTCACTTATGTCCTTTGGAATTTGGGACACCTGCGGACCTCAGCAAACTATAGGTGATGCAAAACTGAACACAAAAATGAAGACAGACTGCCTGTGCTTTCCAAGCAAGGGACATTTTCTGTCCAAATTGACTCAAAGTCTCAAAGACAAGAGACAAGAGACTCGAAAAGACTTCCAAATAAAGAAGAAACCACATTAATTACTTCAATCAGTGTTGTTTCTTCTCCATTTGGAAGTCTTTTCAGTTTTGTTGATCTATCGAACATTCTCTACATTTCAAGTCAATGGACTTTCCCTAGAAAAAGATGGAATGTTCAAGATGGAACTTGAACATTCTGTGAACTATTCTGAATCACTGATTGTGTTCTAATATTGATTTGTAAATGTGAATATTTCATCTGTGTAAAAACTGTTAATGGTTCATGTGTAACGTAAGAAGGTAACCCCATCTCACTCATCTGCCTTCCCATTGGCTCAGTTTTGCCGCTAAGATTCAAGGGGGAGGGGAAAGAACGGACTTTCATTAGCAGTTCTCACGGAGTTCTCACAAAACAGCTCACCCAGGAGTTACCAGCAACTCCCGAGGAGACCAGACCTGGAGCTGCCCCAAGGGGGACAATGCTGAAGTTCTCCTCCTTAAAGTCTTTTTGACATGTTTTTACAGCTTTAGTTCAATCTGACCATTTTTTCAAAATCTAAACACTATTCTGACAACACTATTCAGAACAAATAGACACTAAGAAAGCTTCTCCTAACTTTTAAGTTGTACGTAAGACCTTTGTACAATTATTTTGTCCACATCAGCCTCATTTTACTCATTCTAAACTAATATGCATAATTTCATATTTAAATCCTCTCAGATTTTAATTTTCTTCTTACATTGGGTTTGGTGCATTTATATTACCGTATTTTCCGGACTATAGAGCGCACTGGTATATAAGCCGCATCCACTCTATTTTTAAATAAAAAAATAAAAAAGTATATACAAGCCGCAACTGGGCTATAAGTCGCTGATAACCATGTTGAAAAATCTGATATTTACTGCATATACAGAACGATTTTGTGCTGTAAATGTACATTTAAGAACGTGAACAGATTCTTTCTGAACAGTGCCTTTTAACACGGCAGCAACTGTGCTGATTAAAACGAGGTCAAAAACAGAAAAGAACCGGTAATTGATTAACTTCATTTCTCCTGTGCAGTGAAACCACAAGTCACTTGCCAAGCTTACATGCAGCAGCACAGTAGAGGTTTGCGCGGGACAGAATTTTCAGTCCCTCTTCCGCCCACTCCCGCCCACTCCCGCATTCTTCAGTACCGCTCCCGTGTTGTGCGGTTGCGCTCCCGCCCACGCCCTCAATAAGCTTTCAGAATATGTCCCGTGCCGCATTGTTTTTTGTTGGGTCCAGGGCTCTACAGCACGGTTTCCTTCCTGGAGCAAGATCGATGCCTTCAATTTAAAACTTGCATCATATAAACTCCTTCGTGTGCTTTTCATGATGAAGGGGTGAGGATTTGAAAATAATTACCAGTTAGTAATTTGTTGTGCGTGTTATGTCTGCTAAATAAAAAGTAGCGTATTCTTCTTTGCATTCATTTTCCGTCTATCTTGTATTTGAATTTCCAGTTAGAGCGCCCCTAGCGGTGGAAGAAAAATCCACAGAAAAGCTGCATGGTTCAAAGCCTGGGAAAAAAGTAGCAGCTTATAGTCCGGAAAATACGGTACTCTTCATTGAACTATAAAGGGGGAACAAAATACAACTTCAGGTAGTGTATACTTTTTGATGAGAGGTTATGATTAAAGAGCTCGGGCCCGATCTTGCCCCCAATCTTAGCACTAGCGCTAGCATTAAATACGGGGCATGTCCAGGTTGGGCTGTACTTCACAGCTGGACGCTGGAGTGAGTAATGTCTGCGATGTCTTTGCCTCATTACCAGGCAGCCCAGACGGATGTGTGTTTTTGTTCCACACTCCAAGTGAATGTGCGCCCCTCTCACGCACTCACACCCCTGTTAGTTTTCTCTGCATTCCTCATTTCGTTTGCCTCCCATTATGTAGCAGACCCGTGTCTATCTCCTGCGCTCCCCATCTCACAGCAGACCCGATGAGCGCTGCTCCGATCGCACCTGCTCCAATCGCACCTGCTCCGGTCGCACCTGCTCCGGTCGCACCTGCTCCGATCGCACCTGCTCCGATCGCACCTGCTCCGATCGCACCTGCTCCGATCACACCTGCTCCGATCACACCCGCTCCGATCACACTTGCTCCGATCACACCCGCTCCAATAACACCTGCTCCCGTCTGTCCCGGGTCTACTCCTGCGTCTCTCACCTGAGGTATGAGTGTTATCCTGATGTCTCATAGTCTTGTCTCCCAAGTGTCCACTGCATTTGGAGCTGATGACAGAAAGGGTATGACTCAAGAATGTGAGGAAATCTGAGATTGCAGCATTAGGACCGCAGACAAGGTAAGAAAACACACTTTAGGACAGCGCTGTAAATGGCCTCACGTGAATGAGCAGCTTGTGTACAGCTCCAGATCAAACCAAACTATAGAGTAGGGCTAAATCAATTATAGGAAGAGAGCGCGGGGCTGTGCTCTGCTGTGGGAGGGCATCCAGATGCGCACGAGCATCCTGCACAGCACACAAACATGTTATGAATATTAAGCATTTATCATTCTGAGATACATTTCCAAATAAAAGAAGCCTTGTGCATGTCACACGTTTTTCAGTGAAAAGCACCACACCAGCTCCTCAGGCACAGCACACCTTTTGTTTAGCGTTCCACATCCCACACTTGTATTAGTGCTAAGATCAGGTCCTTCATGTTTTGGATAAGTTTTTAAACAGTGAAAATATCTATAAATATCTATTTTTCACAAAACTGACATTTGACTGCCATTTATTGTGAAGACAAAGCATGAACCATTCATGTGTATTTTACAGATAATTAGAAGTTACAGCATTATAACTATTTTGAATTGTGCCATTCACCATTAAAAGAAAATAGGTTAAACTTTCTCATTTGGCTGTTTTTTCTCCTTGCTTCACCCATCTGATAACATTGGCAGCTTACCTACAGTATATCTGAGATTTGGACATCACCAGATATGCAGACGTGAGCACAAGCTCACATATTGTAGAAATCTAAAAAGCCATTCAAATATCAAAATAAATTCTTCAAAAACACACATTTCAAAACTAGTAAATACTAAAATTACAGTATGGATCTTATCTTATCTCCATATATGTGCTAATCTTCAAAGTGATTTTTACATGCACAAACATGAAAATAGCTAACATGAATGATTTCTTAAGAAGTTCTAATATGTGATTAAGACATGTACTCCCATGGTGTTGTGTGCATCCTTATCTGAACCAACCAGCAAAGCATTATCCCTTCTTTTTAATTGCTTCCCAACAAAGTCATTGCTTGCTAAGTAACTACCAAAGCTCTAAGTATCTTTTAAAAACAAACTGTTGACAACTTAAAGACATATTAGGCTTTTTGCCCCTTCTATTTAGTAATCAGCTATCACAAACTGCTGTATATATATATGTATGTGTGTGTGTGTGTGTGTGTGTGTGTGTGTGTGTGTGTATATATATATATATATATATATATATATATATATAAATATATATATATATATATATATATATTAAAAGTGCAAATATGTTTAAAGTGCTGTGTGCTATAAAATGTGCAGTTATTTAAAGTGCTCTAGTGAAGGGTGAAGGTGCTGAGTGCTTACTAGTAACAAACCAGGCGGTTTGTTACAGTCATCCATGCATGTTTGAGTAATTTTGTGATCTATCCCAGGAACTATTCAGACTCTCCTTATGGTTAGTACTATGATTCTGTCTCGTTCTCAGGCCCCAAGCCTTTGCAGCTACATAACAACTTTATAGTTAAATATACAAAAGCATGATACAAAACAATATACTACAATTTCACAAACCTGATGCAATGTGCAGAAGTTTCACGGGATGCATGTTGAAGTCACTCTGAAAGGGGAGTGACCTAAAATGGGGTGCAAAGGGCATCAAAAATTAAACTGAAACTCATTTTCAAAACAATTCAAAGTAATGAGTTATAATCTATGACACACATGCATCATTATGTAATCATTTGGACATTTTAAATCACAATATTAATTTAAGAGGATTTAATCAAAGAAACAAGCGCCCAGTGGGAGCTGACGCCACCGTAAACACCGTCACAACAAAGCATTAAGTTGTTGGACCTCCGACTGATAGCTGCACATCCCACTAGAAAGCAGCAGATTTTTAAAATTTGTACCAAAATGACTACACAATGCTGCTGAATCTTATGCATATCACCAATTAAGAAAATACAATTGTAGAACAGTAAAGAAAAGTGAGCGTATACTGAGGACAGCGAAAATGGGACTTGATTTGTAATATGGTGTCTTGGAAACAAGCAGTTGCTCAAAATAAGCGCAAATCACTCCAAATACAACTTCGAGAGTGTAAAGGTAAGGGGAAACAACTATAAAATGGTTAAAAGTTCCAAAAAGTTGATTTGCTTTAAAATGAATACCCCATGGCATCTGCAACCACCTATTGCAGTGCTGAATAAAATACAAGAGTTATAATTGATGCCACTGGAAGGGTGCATTACAATGATAAGAATTCATAAGAAACATGGAAACTGTTTAAAACTAAATATTCGCTTTATTAATGTTGTGTTCTTGCAAGCCACACCCACATCGCCTCATGTTAACATGCTTGTTAACCCTATAACGCCAAACGTATCATATTTGATACATGCCCTCCACATGAGCAGTGTGACATTTTTTTCCCTGAAAAACCTGATGTATACAATCAGATACATGCAGTGCACAAATAATCCAACAGTGGGTGTGATTCACTGATTAGAGGGTGCTCCAGTGACAATACAAGATTGCCATAAATAATAATATATGGAAAATGATATTTGAATTTTTTTGTTTGTTTGTTTAGAGGGACCAATAAAGGCTCCAAGTTCAAAGAATTGGAATTTTCTGCCAATTATTTAATGGTGTGGGCTTTACAGGGTTAAAGGTACATTCTGTAACTTTTCTGGTGAAGGGTCTGTCAAATGCTTTTCTCCATTAAGATTGCTTTGTATGGTTTTAAACCTTTCTACCATCATGGAGACTAAACCAGACCGAATTACAGGAGATCTGATCTGTGGAAAGGCAATTCGGCTCAATCTGTCCTATCTGGTATAGGGTTTAATATTGTTTGTATGTATGACTCCACGAGGAGCAACATGTGCACAAGGACCAATAGGGATTCCAAAATGCCACCTGTCAAGAAGCGGATTCAAACTGCACAGAGCTCCACGCCCCACGGGGCCAAGCGCAGCCGTCGCCAGATCGCGGGCCCTGCTCCATGGGCTCGGGGTCCCTCTCTGTCTGTCAGCTCCAAGGTTAGTCCTGGTTCAGTCCCAGTTTAGACCTGGTTTAGTCCTGGTTTAATACCAGTTTAGACCTGGTTTAGACCCGGTCCAGATCCAGTCTATTCCTGGTTCGGTTCTGGCTTAGTCTTGGGTCAGTCCTGGTCTAGACCTGGTTCAATGCTGGTTTAGTACTGGTTCAGTCCTGGTTTAGTCCTCCTGGTTCAGTCCTGGGATCAGTCCTGGTTTAGTCCTGGTTCAGTCAACATGTGCAGTCTGCACTCAGGCCCATTCACTGTTGATAAACAAATAATCCATCTACAGGTTTTTTTTTTGTGATAAAACCACCTGTAATCTAAATGTAAATAAATGTAAAGTAGAGCTATTTAATGTCATACTGTGGAACATTCCAGGCAGAGCAATATGTCCATAGCAACAAGCAGGTGATGGACCCCCACCCAAAAAATTGACATAATGCATATTTAAATGTATGACACAATAAGGTAAATAATAATAATAATAATAATAATAATAATAATAATAATAATAATAATAATAATAATAATAACATCAGTAACAACTTTAACTTTAGCAGTTTCATTGAAAGAATGACTTTGCAGCTTGTTGATGGACTTGCTTTAGGTCAGAGTCGCAGAAAACACCTTGGAGTGGCGATATTACTCTTCTGTCCAGGAGCTAAGAGATCCAGATAAATGGAAGTGGTGGAGGAATTATATCAGCAGGAAACTATCTCCCCCTACCCCCCGTCCAGGACATCTCTCCCAGCTCTAATAAAACTATAATATGCCTTAAAGAGAGGACATTTCACAGGGCAGCCCAGCAAACACCAGTTAAAATGGGACCAAATTAGAAATGGTGTGGGGCTCTGGCCTTCCAGATGGGATTGTGTGCCCCGACTGAAGTGTAACAGCAGGTTTGAAATGGATAAATGTGTTGACTCTGGGGAGGAGCAGGTAAGTGACCTTGAGTTAATGCACCTACAAACAAACTCAAGTGAGCAGGTTGTGCTGGGGCTAACAGACTGCAGGTTGGTTTCAAGCAAGGTAGAGAGTAATTTTAAGGGCCTATATTGCACTATTTTTGATCTATGTTATTTTGTTTTTTGCTCTTTCTTTCTATGGCCTAGTCCAGGTTAGGGTTGTCAATAGTATTGAAAATCAGTAACAAAACAAACAGTAACAAAATATAAACACAACACTTTTGTTTTTGCTGCAAATTTAGAGTGTCCTTTTATTGTGGCCAGTCTAAGGCCACATGTGAACAATATTGGAGGGAAAAGGCCTTTTGTGTACGTAGAAAAAGTTTTAGATCTTTGAGTCCAGCTCACAAAAAATGGGAGCAAAAACAAAAGTGTTTAAATTTTATATATATATATATATATATATATATATTCCACACCTTCCACGGTGGTTGGTCTCTCTCACCCTTATCAGCCCTGGTCCTCTACCAGAGGCCTGGGAGCTCTGGTAGAGTTCTGCGCAGTATCTTTGTTCTGCGCAGTATCTTTGTTCTGTGCAGTATCTTTGTTCTGCGCAGTATCTTTGCTGTTCCCAGTACTGTGCTTTTCTGGACTGAGATGTGTGTTGTCCTTCCTGGGATTTGCTGCAACCAGTCTTCCAGTTTGGGGGTCACAGCCCCGAGTGTTCCGATCACCACAGGCACCACTGGTGCCTTCACCTTCCAGGCTCTCTCCAGCTCTTCCTTGAGCCCCTGGTATTTCACTAGTTTCTCGTGTTCCTTTTTCCTGACATTGCCATCGCTCGATACTGCACTGTTCACATCACGGCTTTGTTCTGGTGCTTATCCAGAACCACGATGTCTGGTTGGTTCGCCATCACCATTCTGTCAGTATGTATCTGGAAGTCCCACAGGATCTTGACTTGGTCATTCTCCACTACCTGCCAGCATCTTACACCCTGCAGTTATGTGCTGGACTGTCTCAGGCACTTCTTTGCACAACCTACACCTTGGGTCTTGTCTGGTGTGGTAGATCTGGGCCTCTATTGCTCTGGTGCTCAAGGCCTGCTCCTGTGCAGCCAGGATGAGTGCCTCTGTGCTGTCCTTCAGACCAGCCCTCTCCAGCCATTGGTAGGATTTCTTGATATCAGCCACTTCATGTTTCGGTGGTACGCCCCATGTAGGGGTTTGTCCTGCCATGATGGTCCCTCCAGCACCTCTTCCTCTGCGCCCCACTGTCTGAGACATTCTCTGAGTGTCATCAGTCTGGGCCTTGATACTGATGTACTTGTGGAGCTTGGATGTTTTATCTTGGACAGTGGTTCCCACACTCACTAGTCCTCGGCCTCCTTCCTTTCGGCTCGCATACAATCTCAGGGTGCTGGATTTGGGATGAAATCCTCCATGCATCGTTACTTTTTCCTTTTAAAATGCCGTGATAAGCCTTTGGTGCAAATCAGAACTGTCATAATGCAAATAATTAAGATATAACAATTCTTAGTTCTCAGTTTTTTCGTGGAAATGATGGTTCTTAATTTTTAGCTGTTGCAATAAACAATGTATTTATGCAGAAAAAAAAGCTTGTATTTGGATTGTGATATTATTGTGGGACTTTTGATGATACAATGTCATGATATTTTAGTTATTGTTATACCCCTGATTATTTTGTGTATGAAAATTACATTATATGTTTTAAAATCTTTTTTGTGATATCGTAATTGGTATCGAGTACTGAGTCAGTGACTTAGTATCAGAACTGAGTTTGAATGCTGTGTCTTGACAACACAATTCCAGGTTTAAATGTTTTCTCACAAATCTAATAATCTAATATAATCTAATAGTCTGTTAAGTGGTCATTTCCCCATTAATTCTTGGATTGTTTATTGGGCATTTCTATTTGACAGCAAACTCTAGGTCCTCTAAATCCACTAGGCTCTGTCTACTGTAAATACATGTTGTTACTTTCTATTGGCAGCACAGGCAGTGACAATTTTGACAACTTCTGTGGTCCACCTCTCCTCAAAAACAACTGCTGCCAGCCCGTCAGACTGACAGCAGCTGAGTGAAGAGAAATACAGGTGTGGAGTCTATAACTTTTAAATAACCCTCACTGGACTGGAAACTGTGGGCTGAGGATGTTTGGAGTTTCTTTGGAAATTACAACTATTTGGTGCTCAAGACTACTTACATATAACCACCCAGCACATAGAACAATGTATGGCTACTTTATATGTTAATGTGGTTTTATTATTTGTTCTTGGGTGTTCCTTTTGATAGATTTTTTTGTGACTGATATTACTGTGCCCATCTAAGTGCTAGAAGTTATTGATTTGCTTTTAAACGTCACAATGAAATGTCTTGTATTTGCATTTCCAGACTTTTGGAATATCATATTTAAAATAGTGTTCTGGAAATATAGTGTGCTTGAAATGTTTTAACACAAAACATCAGCAGAGGGCACTTTTGCAGAATTCATCTGCAAAACAATAGTGTTGAACTAAATATGTTGATATGTTGAACTAAATGTTAATTGAGCGCGCTTACTCACAGCAAGAAGTAAACATTCAACTTCTGACCTGGCCTAGCCCTCTGTGGATTTTGCATGTTCTTCCTGTGTTTGGGCGGGTTTCCTCCAGGCACATGAACCTAAAATATGCATTATAGGCTGGCAGCACACTAGTGGAGCAAAGGGCCTTGAATGATTATGCAAAATAGGACTCGGTTCACATCTAGAGTAGTTCAATGGACTTAAAGCAGAACTAAGTCACATTTTTACCTAATTTTTCATCTTTGTAAATCTGTGGTGGTTAAACAGTTTCAGGGTGTTTAAGACCCGTGTGTTCCTGCTCTCTTACCTTGCAATATGGCCGACACAACCCAAAAAGAGTTCTATTCAGAAATGCTGTTTATGTGTTTTTTATGTGATTAAACTGCCTTTTTTCAATTTGTTTAAAAAAGAAGAAAAAAACATTCTCATGAGGAAGCTGCTCTGTTGCTGAAAGTTAGTTCTGCTTTTGCTTATAACACATAATAACTAGGGATGCAACATTAACTTGTTAATTACTATTAGTTAATTACAAAGAAAATAATGCATTAAAAATATTAACACATTTTATCACAGTTTGCAGGCCAAACGTTTGTCAGTGCACCATGTCATGGTACGCCAATTATAGTGACGCACACAGAGTTCCGACTACAACAATGGAACATGAAAGTGCTCTGGGTCTGCTCATTCCATCAGGTAGTGTTTCTATTTTAAAAATGACCAGATGGAAGTATTGACAAAGGCATTGTTTATTGCAAACTGTGCAGAAAAGAGTTTGCAAGATGTACACTACGTCCGCAGCAGATCTATTGATTTGAACAGAGAATATAAGTCCAGAGGCATGAAATATCTATTAAATAGTGAGGCAGATATGAGTCCTGCTGCGATACTCACTTCTCCATGAGTTTATGGATATAAAAACAGCGTGGAGGAGTGAGGACAGCCGCAGATGAGGCTGGAAAACTTCTGTCGCTGTCAGTCCTCATTGAAGGTAAGCGCATATTCATTTTGGAGGGGACATTATTCACCGTTTGTAACATCAGTGCACTTGACAGGGCTCGTATAGTGAAGCCGTGCGTGTGCACATACATGAGCAACCGGGCCGTGCATTGGCCCACCTCCTCCAACCAGGCCAAAGTCCCAACTGTGAGTTTAAAAGTCATGTCTGTGTGTATTATTTGATGAAGTTGTCCACTAAAATTAATTTACATAAAATAAATGTTGCTTTTGGGGCAAATATTGTTATGCGATTAATTGAGATTAGTTCATTACAAAGCCTGTAATTAATTAGATTAGATTTTTTAAAATCAAGTCCCACCCCTAATAATAACACATACTGCACCCTTGAAATAAGGCACTGACTTGCCAGAGCCCAGTGAGAACTGAGGAAGCCTCTTGAATGAGAACGTATTAACTCCAAAATGTCTGTCCTATTAACAGAATACAATTTTGTAGGCTATTGGAAAACTCGGAAGGGGGGAACATTTTGAGCTATAGAGAGATTTCCTAATAATGTGTGGTGTAAATGAAATAAAACATAGGGACATGAATAGATAATAAAAGTCATCTGAGCGTAAATGAAGACATCTTATGCTATATGTGTACCAGCAGGTGACTGGAACAGATAAAAACACACACAGTATATGGAATGGTTAGTGTCTGGCAAATGAAGAAAAGTGGAGACAGACATTTCATTTCATATAGATGTCAAAAAATCAATACAGTGGATGGATGTGACGAGGGGGGAAGGTAAACATAATAAGTTTTTATCACCTATCAAGTAGCAGGTCGTTCTGGCCCCAGACACAAAGATGTAAAATTGGTTGGTGGAAAATTGAGTTGTGTGATTAATGAGAAAACAGGCTCAATGTAAACACTGCTAATGTGGTTTCAACCGATCAATTCTTATTCTGCAGGATGGACTGAACTGAACGCACTGTATCATCAAGATGACATTGTTGTGGTTGTTGAAATGGAAATTGTTGAATGTATGTTGTTGTTTCTCTTCGTAGGCAATGGGAAAGCATGATGTTTTTATTAAAGCCCTCCTGTGTAACATTTAAGCAAAAAACAAGCATGTATTCCAAATATATTGTTATTGCACCAAAAATAAAACAAAAAACTGATTTGCTATGGCTTTAACTTTCTATCTCTATGGAATCATGCAGGTGGAAAAAAATCTATCATATAAATGAAAAGAAAATACGTATTCTGGTAGAGGGCACATCACCTACTTGTCTTCATGAAGATGTTAGGTTATTCACTGGAATATTCCATAGTACAGCATCTCTATGGAGATAAACGGGTGTCACAACCAGGGTAGGTTACATGTCAAATCTATGGAGAGGCGACCATAGCACTGTAGAAACAATACATGTATTTTTAGCTTTATAAAGACAAGTCATTGAATAAAAAGAGTATAGTTTAATGCTACTGTGGAACATTCTATAACATCTATAGGTAGACAAACCACAGACAAACAAAGTTACACGTAGAGCATCTTTAAAATACTGTGATAAATAAACTATGGCTGGGCAACAGTGGCACAGCTTGTATGCATTATCCCTCCAATCAGATGGTTACCTGATCTCTCACCAAAAATGCATTGAGCAAGACAGATTGCATGCATTACCCACCCCAGTGACTGCTTGTTGTGACAGGTACGATATCTGGTGAAAAATAGATTCAAATAACAGTGCATCTGGTTCACTGTGACAACACCTGGGGGAAAAGCATTAAAACAATTTAGATTATTATGTAATCTATCCTTTGATGGATTATAGTGCTATCACTCTGATTATTTTCGAAGAACATTAAAAATCATAAGAGAAGAGCAGAACAGAACTGTCAAAATGCATCACGGCAAACCAAGAAACAATGTTAAATGCTACACCTTTGACACTTCTCTCTTTGACTATTCTCCTGAATACTGTACTTTGTTTTTACCTTTCCTAACTACAATGGCCAAATCAGAAAATTCTATTTTTACAGTGTTTTTTTCCCAACTTCCAAAAGTGCTAACAACACAAGTTGATATTTACAGGTAAAGATGAATTTTCCAACAGTTAGTGTCCTCTCACTGTGCTCATGTTGCTCTCTTTGCAGACTGACGAAGGCCAGAGCGGATCCTCCCACAGGCATTAAAAAAATAATTCAATAATAATTTGCCCGATAATATGATGTGAATGACTCACATCATATTCCTTCAGTTAATATAATTAGGAAAAGCAGAGGAGGTATTAGGGAATGTTTGAGGGGAAAGGTCCGGTGTGCACCCTGAGTCACACATGTAAGACAGTATAAGCTATAGAGACATCTCAGAGTCTGTGAGGAGGAGAAAGGGTCATATGTTGTGCACCAGGACACAGCATAAAAGGTAAGAAGTACTTAAAACTTGCAGCGGTTGGCTATGCATCGTGCATATGTGTGAGTGCATAGTCGCGCATGGAGCACTGGAGGAGAGCAGTCACTGCAGAGCCCTTAGTGACAGGGAGACAGGGATGCTCCATCACAGTCTTAAAACATTCAAAACAGAATTAGTTCATCTTAAGCAGTTTTCAGTGGTCCAAAGTTATTCCTTAGTTACTCCTCACTTACTGTACGCATTTTGAGCATCCTAATTATTCAGCGTGATGAGATTTTAAGTACTTTTCACAACTTTCAGACAGTAATTAGATAATTTGATTCAAACAGTACACTTATTTTGCCCTCAAGAACTGCTTATACAATTTATTTGCACTGAGGCAAGTTTTACTCAACTTCATGAATAAAAATTGAGTACAAGGTATTTCAGAGGCATAGACTGTGCAAACTTTTCTTATTAAAATAGAAAATTAATAAGTATGTTCCAAAGATGATGACATTTCTACCTGCTTCTTTGACAATGTTATCAGTTACACTTTTTAACTGGTCCTCATGCTGGGACCCTGGGGCTACATGTTACTTGGTTTAAAGCTGCTCTTGATTCAGGTAACAAAATTAAAACAACAGACCCATTCCACCTTAATTTACCTGCTGCGTCTCTCCAAGTTACCTTTTCATCTATTTTCTTCTGTTCCATCTTACTGCAGTGTTTAGAAACGTGCTTGGCAAAATGTCATTTCCTATTAAATGCATTTAAAAATAACTGTTTCGAAAGTTTAAAAGCTGCTGAGGTATTCTGGATTAAAACTTTATGTCTCCTGCTGAGAAATGTCATGAAATGTGTCGGAATGATAGACAGATAGGAACGCAATTCACACCTGTAACGTTTGAGTGACTTGACATTTTCAGCCCTTTCTCAAGACTTCTTTTTAAGACAAAAACTAACCTTGACAAAAGTAACATCTGCTGACTAAAGGCGACTTTCCTCACACTATTGTCACAGTTACAGTGAGATTGTTTCTACTAGGATTTTGCATGGCTTTCGATCTTGATGTATTTCCATGTTTAAGGTCCTATGTTATGAAAAATTGACTCCTGGAGCTTTTATCCACGTTGTTACCACCTCAAAAACGAGCCTGGAGTTCAGTTTTGCTTCATTCACGCATGTTTGAGTGACCCTTTATTATTAATCTGTCTGCATCTCCATCTCAAGGTTCACAATGCTCTGTTCCACCTTGTGATGTCATGTGGTGGTAGTTATCATGTTAACAGCTACCTTTTACCTTTTGTTTAATACAGATGGGTAATTCCAGGGTTGACTTTAGCCAAATGATTCTAGTGAAGGTGTATGGAGTTTAAGAACACAGTGGAGCACTTCCTGTATTACCCCATGACATGACATCATAAGGTGGAACAGAGTGTTTTCTCTTTGAGAGAAGAACTCAAATCTGAAATAGGAGTGACTGCATGCCTTTATCTGGCAGCTTCAGAATGACATTTCTGTATTTTTTAGCAGATCCCTCCCTCACACCTAAAACTTTTTTTTATTTCACTGATGCATGTGAAATGAAGGAGCTTATTGGTCACTCGTTACTTTGAACAAGATCACATTTCTCCAGTGGTGGAAGAAGTACTCAGTTTTAATACTTAAATAAAAGTACAGATACACTAGCGTTCAAACGTTTGGGGTCACTTAGAAATGTTCTTATTTTTTAAAAGCACCGTTTTATTTAATGAAAATAACTTTAAACTAATCCAGAAATACACTCTATACATTGCTAATGTGGTAAATGACTATTCTAGCTGCAACATGTCTGTTTTTTGGTGCAATATCTACATAGATGTATAGAGGCCCATTTCCAGCATCTATCACTCCAGTGTTCTAATGGTACAATGTGTTTGCTCGTTGCGTCAGAAGGCCTGTGCAGTCATGTTAGCACAGCTGAAAACAGTTCAGGTGGTTAGATAGGCTATAAAACTGACCTTCTTTGAGCAGGTTGAGTATCTGGAGCATCACATTTGTGAGGTCAATTAAACGCTCAAATTGGCCAGAAAAAGAGAACTTTCATGTGAAACTCGACAGTCTATTCTTGTTCTTGGAAATGAAGGCTATTCTGTGCAAAAAACTGAAGATTTCCTACAATGGTGTGCACTACTCCCTTCAGAGAAGAGCACAAACAACAAACAGGCTTTCACCAGATTAGAAAGAGAAGTGGGAGGCCCCGCTGCACAACTGAGCAAGAAGATACGTACATTAGAGTCTTTAGTTTAAGAAATAGACGCCTCACAGGTCCTCAACTGGCAGCTTCATTAAATAGTACCTGCAAAACGCCAGTGTCAACATCTACAGTGAAGAGGCGACTCCAGGATGCAGCTTCAGGGCAGAGTGGCAAAGGAAAAGCCACATCTGAGACTGGCCAATAAAAGAAAAAGATTAAAATGGGCAAAAGAACACAGACATTGGACAGAGGAAGATTGGAAAGAAGTGTTATGGACAGACCCCACTGAGCTGTTGTGGAGCTTGACCATCTGGTATGTCAGAAGTGCCCATCCAGCCAATCCAACTTGTGGGAGAGGCTTCTAGAAGCGTGGGGTGAAATTTCTCCAGATCCGTCAACAAATTAACAGCTAGAGGCCAAAGGTCTGCAATGCTGTAACTGCTGCAAATGGCAGATTCTTTGACGACAGCAAATTTTAAAGGAAAAAATTATTATTTCAAATACAAATCATTATTTCTAACCTTGTCAATGTCTTGACTATAGTATATTCATTTTGCAACTCATGGTGGTAAATAAAAGTGACTTTTCATGCAAAACACAAAATTGTCTGGGTGACCCCAAACTTTTGAACGGTAGTGTATAATAAAAAGACTTACTTTTTGCTACAGTTCAATAATGTTGTGGGGTAGAAGTGCAAATACCTGCTCTCAAATGTAGTGACGTAAAAGTATCCACTTTAAAACGCAAAGTACAGATACCTAAAATACTTAAGTACATTACTTTACTACTTTTACTTCATTACCTTCCACCACTGCATTTCACAATCAGTTTAGTGCTTTTCTCACTGACTCATCATAAGCAGTCACATTTGTTTTTGTACACACGGAGCATGCTTTTTTTAATGGGCTAATTCACCTGTCAATCACTCCCATCTGCAAACGGAGAAATTTAACAGTGGCCAGACTCATAACTGCATAACTGCTCCATTTTGACAATCACCAGCAATAATTTATACTATTTTCTACAAAATTATAATGCTCCCTTTCTTTTTTGTACCTATAGTAACGCTCTACGATTATTCCATAAACATAGTGTGCCCAGGCTTCCTGCTCACACGTTCTACTACAAACCACAAACCATTCTTTCCCGCAGTGCATTTCCATGTAAAGGTCACTACTTTATTACCGTCTCCAATGATGGCTCAAGGCTAGCTGTAAAAAAATAACCAGAGATGGAACAGTGACTTGATGTTCCAAAGATCAACCATGCAAATTTGTATGCTCCTTTCCTCAAATCTGGTATTTTCTATTTGTTTCGAGGAGAATGGCTTGCATGTGGGTTACCAAAAGTGCTCATTAGAAATGCATTGCCTGCTATTTTTCTGCTACATCAAGCCTATTTCATTAATCTCCGTAATATTCCATTCTACTGCACCAGGTTAATTTAAAAGCAAGGACTATTATTAGAGGCACAAAACCCAAATCAGCAAAATTAAAGACCCAGGACACACAAAGTGAGCAGAGGCTGGCAGTTCTGGTTTGGGTGAGTATTTTGGAGAGACTGGACGGGTGCCCTGGCTCTGACCGGCTGGCCGCAGGTGGGTGGTCAGAGCTAGCCCACCCCTGGAAGCTGCACGCTGGATGGGTGTGTGTGCTGTGTGTGTGTATGTGTGTGTAGGGTTGGCTTCACTGCAATGACAGGACTCCCAATGGTCTGTTCCACTAGGAAAATGTAGCAGAACGTGCAGTCTTCGAGTCAGCCCAGAAATGCTATGTTAAAAGTTCATGCAAACCTATACTGCTAATAATGCCATCCTTTATTTTAAAACCCTGTACAGGACTTTCTTGTATTGTATTGCACTGTATTTGAGCACAGTTGGTCTTGATCTTGTACAGATATCTTGTATAAGCTGGTCTTGAGGTCAAAATAAGTCAGCTACATTTTAAATTTCAATGAAATAATTTCCCCCACTTTTTGGAAATTGTATTAAAAAGTCACACTTAATCTTCTAGTAACATTCTATCCATTAAACAAAACTGTATTTGTCTAAGAAAAAAAAACAGTCCAATAATCAGGAAGTAAATGTTGGCGTGCTAGTTATTCTTAGCTTTACTGTCATGGCAACACTCCGCTCTGTTTCTGAAAGATGTGAAAAGCAGTCATAAAGACATTGCAGTGAATAATTAAGATGTGGAATGCATAAAGTTGAGTAACTTTGGACCGCTGCAAACTGTTTACAGCTACTATTTGTAATCCCGCCCATGTTGTATTCTTACATGATGCTGTTTACGTTACTCCGTTATTTAGCCTGACAGAAGAAGTCCACCGGAGAGACAGGTGAACAAAAACAGAGGGGGAAGGAAGAGCGGGTTACCTGACCAGGAAGAACCACACAGTTTCACAAAACTACACAAAGACTAGTGGATCTGAAGCCGTATACTGTCTCCAGGATTTTAGAGGGCACTATTTACAAGCGGATTAACCAATCAGAGAGATGCATGGCCTATTTGCGTCAAAAACAAACATGGCTCAAGTCTTAAGTTTGGACAGAGGATTTTCATCTCCTATTGTCTGGTACCAGTCCCTTCTGTCAAACAGAATGTAGAAGGGACCGGCGGGCCAGGGGAGAGGGCAGATTTCACATATATTTCACATGTATAATTGCACATTCCACATAATTGCAGGAAACATACTGTGAGGTTGACAATACCATTCCATTAGCATATGATTAAATCCTATGAAACACTCCCTCCTCTGCATCTGCGCTTGCCTTCTCTGTCATAGATGTGTTTGTCTGAGCTAATTTCAGCCATGACAGTGTTAGCATGCCCGACTCTACCCACCTTCTCTCATCCAAATATTCCAAATCTATTCCTCACAGGCAGATCACATGCTGTCTCATGTCTTATGCGCAATGACTGATGCTTTCACGTAGTGCTGTGTGCATGGGGTGAGGAGTCTTTTATGTGGGCTTAGCTTCCTCTGAAACATGTCCTGCTAATCATCAGTGATCATCAAGTGTCGACATGCAACTTGGGTACATAGAACACAAAATCACTTCATAATAATCAAGTATTTTGGACTATCCATCCATCTTCTCCCGCTTAATCTGGCTGGGTCGCGGGGGCAGTTTGCTGCCCAATACTCATAGCACCTGACCCCCCCTATGAACCCCTCTGCAGGTGGTGAGCCCACAGGAGGGTGGACAACATTCAACAACAACATTCTAATAAGTGTTATTTGTGGCTGGGAATAGGATATTGTGGACAAAAGTAAATAGTAGAAAAACGAAAGGGAAGCTTGGACTATATTAATCTGTTCTTGTATTTGCTTGTTACTTTGTCAAAAGTGGACGTTGGCATGGTGGCAAAGTGCAATGGTTGAATAATGATTTCACCTGGTCCGCAGATGATATGGGAATTTTTAAATGTGAAAATGTTTAAATGTAACAGTCTTAAACAAGGTTTAGCATCCTTCAAATGCAGTGGTAAATTTATATTCCTATTTGCTGACCAAATTCATTTGTTAGCCTATGTCCTGAATCAAAAATCAAACATCAGACACAAGGCTAGTTTGTTATTTTGCATGTAGTCCATTTTTGTGTTCGGTGATCGTGAAAAGCCTTGTGCAATAAAGTCACAAGAATCATTCTTGACAAAATAGTATTTTATTTTGTTTGTGAAAAATGTGCTTTTCTTTCAACTGGGTTTAACAGAAGTTTGATTTATCAGCTTTTTCCGCTTCTCCAATGAATGTGGAGAATTCTTTTGAATGGCCCTGTAGGTCCAAATCGCTTGCAGCATTTTTGCTTTCCAAAACTGATGTGTAGAACTCAATTTCGAGAGATACACATATCAATCTGCCGTGGGGCTGGTTAGGTTGTGATTGTCAGTGGTGGCTATTATGAGGATGTGGTTATTAAACTGCATGGGTCATTGCCCCTTCCGATCACTCCTAATCGCTCACTCATTCTAAGTAAGATGGGCATATAAAATGTGAATTACAGAAGATGACCTTAAAGCTACCATCTGTAGTAAGATTGGTCCAGCCTCTCTTCTATTACCACTTATCACCACTAGATGCTATGTTACTGCAGAGAGTGCGTCAGGTGAGAGGAGGGAACAGGGGAACAGGTTTCACATCTGCCATACACTGGTGAAAAAAACATCACATTAACTTGCAGGTGGTAGCTTTGGGTTTACAAAAACCTAAAGAAACATGAAACTAGCTTTTAAGTAATCTTCTCTTCGTTTTAATGTACCACATACATTTTCATAAATGTAAATCCTCCACATTGATATTCATCCATGCTTCCAGCACATCTCTCTCTAGTCGGACTGGGGGCTTCCGACACCTGGAGCACATCCAGTCAGTGTGATTGCAAACATGTGTCGGCAGAATATTTAAAAGCTAATGGATCTGATGTCTCTGGGTCCGAGGGGGTGCTTCTGTGCAGCTTTGATCCCTTTGTACTGCGTTCAAAAGCCTGCTCCAGCTGATGGAGCAGAAGACAGGGCACTCGCAGGTGGAAACGTGCTAATCACTGGGCTAACACCATGGGAGCCTGCTTTCTCAGTGTGACCTGTGCGTGGTACTAGCGTCTGGCCTGGATCACAGCTCCAGAGCTGTCAGGTTCACACTGCTGTCTCCAGTATGTTGACATATGTGGCGGGTAACGACAGGACAGACACGCACATCAAACGCCTAACGCTAATAGGCTTAATAAGCAGGAGAGAGGGACACAACCAGTGTCTAGCTTCCACTTTAATGCATTTGTGTAATGGTATATGGAATAAGTTACTTTTTAAATCAAAGATTCTCAAAGACGCTACTTGAAAACCAGAACTGTTTTTAAACTGTTTGCAGTGGTTAGTTAGTTCTTCCTCACACTTTTGCCACTAGGGTGCTAAGAACAACTAGAATGCTAATTTAGGTACTTCCTGGTTCACAGAAACTAAAACACTGTTTTTGGCATTCAAATCTATTTACATCAACAAATATTTCGCCCACACACAGACATTCATCCATCAACGTATACAAACACGGGAAGAGAGTATTTTGCCCAAGGACACAAGAACAGAATGCCTTAATTACAGTCAAGATCCTTTACATAGACATAATTTTGTTTACTCAAGTTTTTCTCAGTAACTTTGGTGCATTCTTCTGATCAGAACTTACTTTTTTAGCTTTAAATAAATAAATAAATAACGTGCTAAAATCTTTGTTACTTTCTTAAAATTCTATATTTCTATATTACTCAATTAAGAATAAAAGTTTGCTGCTACTAGGAAAGTACAATTTCTTTAAAAAGTTGCTCAAGTAAACGTAACTCTAATACCCACGTCTGTTCACTACCATCTTTATATACAAGATAACTTTGATATAACTTTGACATTATACAGCAGGGGTCACTAACGGGTGGACCAGGGTCCAAGTCCGGACCCGGACTCCATCCCATACGGACCCGTGTCGATACGCACGTGTCCCTCCATGTGTGCTGGGTTTATTTATTTTGGTCCAAAGGAAAACAGTTATTGCTGCATCCTCATCAGATTCAGTAAGAAAACAGCTCCATAGGAACTTACAGCAACTTACAGCAATATTTTAACAGAGGTGGGTTTTATCTTTCACTCACTCTTTATTTTACATTGATAGACCCAGAAATGACAAAGATATTCACTTTTAAATACTTTACAATCGTTAAACTTTACATTGGCTTTAATCAAATGTGCTTGTACACCACACGCGACACAACTAGAGATATACAGGATCTATTTCTCAGACTCTCTCATAAGTTTTACTCAGAAAATGGTCTGTTGAGACATTTCTATGTAATATAATATAGTTTAGTGTCTAGAAAGAGGATGGAAGAGGAGGAAAAGAAATCATCAAATCGTCACCATCAAAGAAGGAAAAGTCTGATAGTGTAGCTGCCCCAGCACACTATATTAAGAGAAAACTGGCTTTATTATAAAATATAAAATAGCCTGAGAAAGCTCTGTTCTTATTTTCACTGAATTAAAATTCTGAGCAGTGAATCATTGAACCAAATGAACTGAAACACTTCACATATGAAGTACAGCTGTACATGTATTGTATGTACAGCTGTTATACTGTATTTTATGTAATGTTTCATTAATATCACAGTGTTATTATATTAAACGTATCAGAAAAAATAAAAAAAAAATTGCATCTTAAAATGTATCAAGATATTGTATCATATCAAGATTGTGTGAAAACAGTATTGCTGCATGTCACGGACCTCTGCTTGAGGAGATTTTCTCTAACTGGACCTTCTCAGAATTTAGTTGGATAAGCCTGTTATACGGTATCCGGGTCTACTTGCTTCTATTTTGCATACAAGAAAACAGGTATAAAGTGAAAATAAGTCAGTATGACAAATGGGAGGACGAAACATAAATAACATGTAACTGGACACTTGGACACTTGTCATAATAGTGATCTGTCACTTCCCAGTATAACATGAAAGAGAGACCAGGAAATGCTTCTATAACTGACACTAGTAACAGGGAGATATGTATAAACAAACAGGCTAAGACTTAGGTTGCTTCATGTAGTGTCATATGGTAAAGCTCTGAATAGTTTGGACGTCTGCAACTGCAGAGGTATAATTTGGGCCATGCCAACTTGTACACTATATGTAAGGTGACATTACAGACGAGCTTATATATGCCAGATGCCCTTCTTGATGTAAATTGTAATCTGTCTTTTCAAATGCTTGTTTTCAAAGTTGAGTTACAAGTATTTTAGATTACACTGTTATTATGTGCAATACGGTTAAATGTGCACTTTGTCTGCCTGGCAAGTCTCCATGGAGATGACAGTAGTCTGCTTGGAACATTCCACAATATTGCATTAAACATCAATCTTACATTTCTGAGCAAAACAACACTAACTCCATTAAGACAAGCAGGTGGCTTCTTTAAAATACTAGATTCTCTATTTGATCCTTGAGTAATTGTACTTTCTTCTCTGAGCGACTGAGCCTTCAAAGTCAGCGTCAGACTGAAGTGTAATACACTTTGTCCTTCTCTGGCAGTTAAACATTGGAGCCTGAAGGGCTGTTTAAAGTCACCTCCTCATTGTTTTGCTGAATAGGCACCTCGTGAGGTAGGGAGTGAATAACAGCTGAATTAAACCTCATTAACCCTCCTCTCTCTACACATATTGGATGGACTAAATACCCTGGCTCACTGCCTCCACTTTCCCATCTAACACCACCAAGTTCAGAGCACGTTTTCTTGGTTACATTAGATTAAGGTGTACATTGACATTCTACTTGAATTCTGATCTTGTTTAAAACCAGTACTGGGAATAATACTGGAAAGATATTCATGGTTAAATCAGGGAACTGTATTCAGCACTGTAAGTTTGTTTCACCGTTTGTTATGGACAGTGTTGAGTTATAGTAACGTAACTACTTTTTTCGGGTAAAAATAAAGTAACACGCTCCTACAGAAAATTTGGTAATGAAACGCAGTTCCTTTTTCAATTCGGCGCAACATTACTTTTCTGTGTACAGGGTCTGGTCCCTGCTCTGGCGGCGGCACTGAGGACAGTCCATGCAGCAGGAGCGTCGTGCTACTTTACCTTGAGCATTTCTTGGCCGACCCAGAGTCGGTCGCGGCGCAACACCTCGGAAGAATTGCGCTCAGTGGGGGCCAGCGACACCCGGGAGAGGTTCCTCGAGGGGATCCTCCTGCAACGGCCATCCCTCGCCTGCTGAGTTGAAACCCCCGGGCAGACTGTGCAGACCCCACCCTCTTAACGGTTTCAGAGCCTCTTGAACTCTCTCTTCAAAGTTCTTTTCAATGTTCCCTTACGGTACTTGTTGACTATTGGTCTCGTGCTGGTATTTAGCCTTAGGTGGAGTTTACCAAAGTAATGTAAAAAGTTACTTTCCATAGAAGTAACAAGTGACGAACACAATTTTTTAAAGTAACTTCTCCAACACTGGTTAATGATTCATTTATCTCATTAAAGCAGGAAAAATTGCACTCACCACAAGACCTATGTACTTTTCTCACAAATACCATGCAGTGCATAGCCTCAAGTGCATGATCAAATACTGCAATTAATTCTTTTGATTTTATGTATTCCACCAAATGACTAATCGGAATAGTTATTCATTTTTTTTATTCTGAATACCTATGTTCAGTTACTACCTAACTGTTCATTAGTTTTATGACCTGTTCTTCCCTTGTCAGCCAAGCACAGCCAACTTCCTGTCCTGACCCTTCAACCATGTTCACTCCTCTGCTTCACTTCTCTACAACAGCAGACCCACAAGCCTCCTCAGCCTCTCCGCTCCTTCATAGAGCCAGCAGATATCCTTACACCCCCACTCGCAATCAAGGCATTTTGTGAATTCACAAACAGGAGCTCAATCACTATTATTCTTGTTTAGATACACTGTTTTTCACCACAAAATGTTGAGCTTCTGCTCATGTATTCAACAGTAATTCAAACAACTGAACAATGCATGCTGAAAGACATAGTGGGTACTCCAATTAATAATCACTTTTGACTTAATTATTATTGCACACAAATAAACATCTGTCTTTGCATTGTAAAATGTCAAGTCTAAAGAAGTGACAATTCCTTAGACTTAACTTTCTTAAATGTTAACAAACCAGAGCCTGTCTATATGCTATATTTATCATGAGTTCAGAGAGCAAATAGTATGGAGTCCAAAAAGTGGGACAGCATGGATTAGTTATTTTGGTACACTGCATAACTTAAGACAATTATACTGTCAATCACCAAAACCCAGAATAGACTGAATAACTTACTATCATAATTATGGGTATATGTACAGCCTATCTTTCCAGACACATTTATAGACGTAACTCAAGTCCATACAGACGGATATCTCCATCGCCACAGGTGACTGACTGGGGGCAAACCCTCAGAGAGCCCGGCACATTCCTCCAACAGTGCCACAAACACGACCAGTCAAAAGTGGAGAAACACTTTTTCCTTTGTTTTTTCTTTATTTTCATTATACACTGTAGATTCTCACTGAAGGCATCAAAGCTGTAAATGGATAGCTTTTTCTTTGATCCATAATTCCATCTTCCACCATATATTTCATGTCCCCTCTACGTATCTAAAGTGTCCAAACTTTCGTCCGGTGGCGTATATTGGTTAGTGCAAAGATATGCCCTCACCCCCTACACACACTTAGGGTTTCCATGCTTTTTGGGGGCATTACATTGACTGGAGACTGATCCTAACCGGTAGGCACTCCTTGCATAACCTAACCCCTGGCCATAAAGGTGCAGTATGTAACATTTTCTGGTGAAGGGTCCGAGCACTGCTTATTTCCATGGAAATGTTGTTAGTTGTTAGCCTAGACCTAGAATGTTCCACAGTATGTCAAAAAGCTCATCTATCTTCATGTCAAACAGGTGACACCACTAGGCCAAGTTCTAGGTCAGACCTGTGTGTGTGTGTGCGTGTGTGTGTGTGTGTGTGTGTGTGTGTTAAATGCTTTCATTTTAAATCATGTTGTTGATCTATTAATAAAGGATTTACATCATTGGAATATGGGCATCTGACTTTTGTGAGGCATGTCCCCATGATGTGAGTGTGTGTCCAAATTTCCGTCCCCACAGTGTTATACGTACCCATCCCCAGGCACACACATGCTCCGTACATATGCATGACCTCCCAAGCAGAGTTAAAGACAGTAGCCGTGGCCATGCAGCTCTGAGGTCAACTCTATTTACAACGCAGACAGTCAGACTCCAGTGCGGAAGACTCTCAAAGCCAGAGACACAGAAGGGAAGAGTGGAAGGGTGGGAGGGGAGGCCTGGTAACGCGAAACCCAGCCGTAGTGGAGGCAGCTTGGGCAGGCAGACTGGCGTTAGGAGCCTGGATTTTTGGCTCACTGAATCTGTGTTGGTAGTGTGTCGTCAACCCACTTTCTAAATGTGAATGTTCCAAATCCATCATGGCAGGAATGTGTGTACTCCTGGCACTGACCAGGCCGCACCATTCTTTGAGCTACAGTTGATCCGTGTTTATGGTGATGAAAAACTCACTACTTAGTAACTTCTTTGGATGTGTTTCCCTTAGATACTTAGTTGGCAAAATGTGTCCATATAAGCAACAGCAGAGGGCAGCAGGAGCGCATCCTCTGGTGCACTGAAAAGTGACGTACTTTGTATGAAGCTAAAACAATAGATACAATAGCCAAAATTGTCAGGCTACAGTGTGTAGGTTCCAGCATTACGAGGACATGGGGCATGTCTCATGTGAAAGACCAGAACCTCCAGATTCCCTCCCTGAGCTGCAGAGGCTGCACTAGCACTGACTCATGATCATCTGTAGGTTCTGGTGTTTAGGTAGTGACCATTCAGATCAGAGAGAAGCATTTTAGGTTTAAACCAACTGGATTTCAACTTTTAAACTGCATCCCAAATGAGAGACTCATGTGAGGCTCATTCTGCTTTCAAATAAAACATTAATAAATGAGACATCTTGTCGAACATTTTTGCAATTTAGAATAAATCAGCATTAAGATATATTTGATTTGGACATGTTTACTCACATCTGCAGACATAGATATAGGTTTACACATGTAAATTTATGGAGTTTAAAATCAATATCTAACATACAGTTCCTTTAACCAACTGGTTACATGCAACATGGACCCTGATTGTTTATACACAAGCATTGTAACAGAATTAAGAAGACGAATAGCATTAAACAATCTGATCAACATGAACCAACAGTGTACAATGAGAGGAGTTTGCACTGCTTGGGCATTTCAGTGTGCCACTATTGCTCGCAGCAGGGTAGGACATGCCATTTCAAATCAGCCTAATGATTGTAATAATAAGAAGTAATGGACCAGCCACTCATTATCATACTGAGTGGGAATAATCAGACTTCATTTACATTATACAGTAAGATCTATCTATAGTGTGATGAATGCTTCAAAGGTTAGACATGAAGAGGTTTCTATCATGTTATTTACAAAAAAACATTGTATGTGTTAACATTGTATTATTCTTTAATCTATCCTTATCTTTCTTATTGTAATATTGCCTGGATAAGTACTTTTCCTAGTTATCGCAAAAATATTCTACATTTAAAAAAGGCTTTCTTCACTTTTCTCCAAATTACAGCTGATTTATGGTAATAATATTGATCAAATATGCACCTTTGTTCTAAATGCTGTTCTAATGATTAAAAAAATGTAAATGGCATAGTTTTAGTTACTACTTTAATAAGAAATGACAAATTCACTCTTACAATACTAAACAAGGAATGACAAAAATAGTACTATTTTCTCTGTGTAGAAATAAATTAGCTTCTGTTCAATAATGTGTTTTAGTTTATTTTGTTTTTTTCAGCAGAGCTGTACTTTTGTGCATAACTTTGGCTATATTAAACCAAATAGAATAAAAATTGGCACGTTTGTGTATTTAGTGATGTATTTTTAATTTCTGTTTATTTTTTTTTTCATTATCACATTATTTGAAGGTCTATAATCAAAATACTCACACCCATGGTCCTTAGGTATGTTTTTGTACCATTGACTTCCATTCAAAATGGCTTTTTTACTGGCATAACTTTGCCAGTATACTTCTACTTGTTGATTTATTTTTCATTATTTGCTGTTGAAAACCCTTCCATTTTTTGTTTTGTTTTGTTTTAGTGTCTTTTTGAATTTTTTGATATTTTTCTTTTTACTGTGTCTCTGCCATTACAAGGTCATACCAACAGAAAAACATTTGTACATATTAGGGGTGGGCGATATCTCGATATTTAAAATATATCGAGATATTTTTGAAACTCGATATGAATTCTGACATATCGATATATCGCTATAATGCTTATGTTTACTTCTGGTTTCGCCGCTTCGCTTGTCTCGCCTTCTTTGTGCCGCGCTCGCCGCCTCCTCGCTTATGTCCCCCTGTGCTCATCCCCGGAGCCCGGAGCTGGCCGCGGACTAAACCAAGACTAGGACTAAACCAGGACTAAACGCGGCCGCAGAGCCCGGGGCTCGGTCGTGGACTAAACCAAGACTAGGACCAGGGCTCTACAGTGCGCCCATTTCACTCGCATTTGCGAGCAAATATTTCGTCGTGCGAACGGGGAAAACAAACAGGCGCCTCTGTGCGAGTGTTTCTGCAGCCACAATAAGGAGCTGCGCACAGACGTAACGTGACGAGTTAAACTTTCTAAATGCACCTGCCCAGCGCGAGCGCAACCACATGACACCTCCGACCGCGCACGACCCCCGCATACGAGCTCCGCGTGTGGCCGATATCACTGATACGAACAAACTCCGCTTCAAAACACACCCACGTCCTTTAAACGAGGAGCGCCCCGCAGCAGGACACACACCTGTCCCACTCATTAGACAGCCCCATGCTGCTGGGCATCCCTCTCTAAAGCGATAGCTTTGTCTTGGTCTTGTCACGGACTCAAGGTCTGAATACTGAGTGCGATATTTGTCACAATGTGAGTTTGGTTTGGTAAATGTGCAGAGACTAAACATCACTTTAAAACAAGAGAATGTAACTCCAGTTAGGAATGTCAAAATACAGGTTTAAAAATCCTGCACACTTTATTCACTTTGAAGCAGTATTCTTTAAAGTACCAGTGGAAGTTCTCTTAAAGAAGAGGTTTTTAAACTGTGGGTGAGGGTCCAAAAAGGGGTGCAGAGTGTTTAAGTGCAGTACTAAATGAATATTAATCAGATAAAATGTGTCTGTTGTTTTTGCAGTAGTTTGGGAGGGGGTTATTTTTCCTGTAAAGATATCGAGATATATATCGTATATCGAGATATAGCAAAATATATCGAGATATATTTTTTGGTCCATATCGCCCAGCCCTAATACATATTAGTGAACACTGGAGGCCAGAGACATAGATATTTGAGGTTAAAATGATTTGGGTTTGTTTTAGAGGAGTCCCAGAGTGCACTGAATGTGTTGGTGTGAGAGTGTGTTTGTGTATATGTGTGTACATGTTCAGGTGTATATATCTGTCATTGTGTATGCCTCTATTGATAAACAGGGAAATTGTAAAAAGCAGAGTAATTCCAATTTTATTTCACTACTAGTTTTTTTGTGCAAAACAGCATTTTGTGCAAAAACTAAAAAAAAGTCAAAATCAGTGTTGCACTACTGTGCACTATTTTATGACATCCCCAGCCTCTCCAGCATTTAAGGGGTTAAAATGTCCAAGTTTCTATAGCATTTGGTATGTATGATAGGGCAAGAGTAAATGAAAAATATAAATATATAAATAAATATATATATATAAATATATAAATAGAAAAAAGTTGAACACAAATCTGTACTGCCTTAAAAATATTATGGTGTTCTTTTCCGGTTTATACTCTTTTGTCACAAAGGACCACAGGTGTGATTATTTATTAAAAATTGTCTTGCAAAAGTTTTAAAAATGTCAAGATCAGTGTTGGCACAATTTTATGACATCCCCAGCTTTTGATAATTCCAACACAAACTAATTAAAATTACTTGAAAGATTTTTCATTTCTTTCATGCACATAATTTGATACTTTTGCTGTCAAAAATGGAATTTAATGGGTTAAAATGTTAAAATATTATACATTATTTGCTATGTATGATTAGGGATCATAATCAGCAAATGAAGACATTGATTGTATTTTTTCCTATGTACAGTTTTGTCACAAAGGATCTGTGATTATTTTAAAGGGTTTCACGAGGGTAAAAGAAAAACCCTTTTGGTATCTGTATTACTCCATCACACTTCTATAGTATTTCATTTAAAAATATATTAAGTTCTGTATTTATTTTGTGAAAATAAATAAAATACAAAAACAAATACATAAAAACTCTATATAAATAAATAATGTAAATAATATACATAAAAAAATATTTAGTTATGAATATTAGCACAAATAAATTATTCATCACTTTATTCATTCTGCTATTTAGCCAAAATGCTGCAGCCTACAATAATGACTTTGTGATGTAAGGGCAGACAGATCTACATGGTTTGAATTTTCCCAAGTTTGAAATGCATGGAAAGTTTATGCCCTTTGCTGCAGTAGTCTAAAAAGGTATGTATTAAGCTTCATTTAAAAGCAGTTAATGTTCACCCAGCCACACATTTTTCAGGGGTGAAGAAAATCTGTTTTATATGGCTTCAGTTAAAAGTTTGAATGTGCTGAAAATCTTTCACGACGGCAGTATATAGCAAAATGGAAATGCTACCATTTTCTATCGTTCGGCTTGCGTGACACGACATCTTATGAAGGCAAATTAACTATTGATATCACTATGTTGCCTTTTATCGTTTTGAAAATGCCATAGTCAAGATGAGGACACATCTTATTTTGACCTCGAGTCCCTTTAAGAATGCACAAAACAACTATGAAACATCATTCTTTAGAAACCAGGAAAAGTTCAAATCCAGTCTTAGCAATCAGAGCAAAGTAGTATTTTACTGTAATCAAAGCGCAGGCGAAAATCAGGAGCAGCTTATTTTAATCAGGAATGTTTTGCTGATCTAATGTAAAAGTTCTGAATAGATTGCGGTGTTGGTTACTTTGACAACCAGCATCTTTCACAGCCACAGAACACGTGCTGATCTGACCAACCCCGATTTATGTTTTTTTTTAAATTGATTTTAACATTTAAAAGGTGTACTGTGTAACTATTCTGGTAGAGGGCCCTCCAGTGACTTGTCTCCATGGAGATGCTATTGCTTTACCTCCAATATTCCAAAGTATGACATTAAACTAAATAGAAACAAGCAGGTCACGCCACCAATTTACGTGAGATCTGTGAAGAGGAGGTCCAACTTAAAATAAGAATGGAAGGTATTTTTGAGCATTAAAAACACCTATAATTGAATGAGTGCATCTTATATAAGTTTAATACCATATTGAGGAACATTACAGGCAAAGCAATAGCACGGTAGCAGAACCCCACGCACAAATTATTACGCAGTGCACCTTTAAATTGACAAAAATAGACAAAACAAAAACAAAACCCACCCATTCTCCATACCTCTGCAGACATAATATTTTAAAAGTCACCCCTGTCACTAATGTACAAGAAAGGAGTCCACCATTTATGCATTTTCAAGTTTGTACTGAATAGACCATGTTGGCTCAGGTTTGAGAGAATACGTTTGTTTAGGCTTAAAGGCTGTAGGTAAGTTTTGTTTCAGATCACCGTCAAGGATTTAACCATTATTACACAAGGGAAAACACAGCCACTCAAGTCTACAGAACAAACCCGCAGTGACTGAAATGACTGACAGCACGGAGAGGTGCAGGAGAGAGAGACTATATTATAGGCTATTGTAATGCAAGTCAATATAAAATCTGAGTTTTGCGTGGGTGCTCTGGCTCCTCTGCACCCATGGGATTGGCGCCTATGCTACCAACTCTGTGTGCACCTCTTGACAAGTCTTAATTCGTGGACATTCTAATCTTGTAAATAAGAAAGTGTCTCTCAAAGTATGGTGCAAAGAAGCATGCAATTACTTTAGTTTTTAGCGGAGCAGGCATTTCTGGAACATACCATTTCTACATAATGTTTAAATTTGTCACACAGCACTTAAGAAGCATTTTGTGCTCATTTTGCTCAAATCAGCTTGGACCTTCTCTCAAAGACGTGCTGATTACACAGGAGCTGAAATGATTGCCTATTTCAAAGCTAAAACTACTTTCATTATGACAAAAAGTTTTGTAGAACCTGTGCAGAATGATTGAGCGCAAAAAAACTGAAGAAAATTGCCCGGGGTTGTCCAATAATCCATACATGGATAAAATGTTTTTTTTTTAGGAATTTCATTTAAAAGCAGTTGTCTGATGTCCCCCTTTTCAATAATAATTTAAGGATATTGTGAGGGACTTAGCAATTGATATATTATTCTGTACATAGATTAATTTTCAAGTGTTGTATTATACTAGTGCGATAAGAGCTCCCTTTTATCAACCATCTGGAAAAAGGGACCTGTTAACTCATAACACCCGCCCACCTGCGGGTTTACACAACATTAAAAAGTCAAGCAGGATATTCACCTTAATTATTTTTCCACTATTGACATGCTATACATGGTTTGAAAGCTTAATTCCTCAGTAAAATGACCATATCATTCATTTTAAGACACACAGCGAACCCAAAGAGCCATAACTTATAATTCCTGAAAATAATCAAACTGACAACTATTTCTTACCTTTGAGCCGGTTCTGTCGGTCCAAAACAGATTCAATCCAGAAATAGCTGTACTCAATTAGTCCGTAACAATCCAGAATAAAGAATATCCAATTGTTTTTTCCATAAAATAATTCCATGTGGGGAAATAATCCAGAAAGACCTTGTTTGTATGGATGAAGGAATGATGAATGAAAACATATCTGGTACTCTCCATCATTTTGCAAACTTAGCTTCTGCTTCTGTTGGTGCTGTTGGGTATGTTTGTTCCTCACGCTCTTGTCTTCAAAATGAGACCATCCCCGACATGATACGTGGTTTGGTGTAGCAGGCATAGCCCGTTGAATAAAAGGAGTGCAGCCTATTAGCGATTCTTTTATGCATTTCCGGGACGTGTTGCTTACAGCAAAGCTCTTCAGTCATTGGTTCTTCCAGAAAGTGATTGACATATTGTTTTAGCCTATTATCAGAGCTTTTCAACGATGGGTGGGACGTGTGGCAGAGTTGAGAGAGCTGCTCCGTGTTGAGCTGCGTAAGGCTGTTTGGAGAGGCTCTAGTCTGGTAACGCACAGAAACACTGAGGTAGTGGATCAGTGTATCTTGGGAGACATTTTTGGCTTGTTTTAGGTTTTTATCTTGGGAAAACATGCCTCAAGCTCAGAAAAAAAAACTTGTTTATTACATTTTAGGATGTAATAATTATGTTTGGTATAATAATAATTATTATTATTAATTTTCATTTATTGGCAAGTAAACTACCATAGAGTGGATATTCTTAGGACAAAAGATAATGTATTTGATATAATAGTAATGATGATCATTACAGTGTAAATGTTGTATTATTATACTAGTAAAAGCTCTGTAAACTCTGCATTTATCTAAGAGCATGAATGCTGTTGTCCTGGGACAACAGGCTATGTATTTTATAGTAGTAGAGTTGTAGTCATTATGTTTTAGTGTAACTTTTTGTCATGTAATGATTGTGTATATTGGTAAATATGTGAAGCCTGCAAATTGGACCTGTTGCATTGTTTATTTCTAAATAGCGTGGCATTTTATGGAAATGCATGCTTACACTGCTAAAATATGGATAGCTGAAAAATTGAAAAATTATAATCTGGGAAGGGAATTTGCATCCACCAAGAAATGTGTTTTTTAGGGTCAGAGGAGTGCTAAAATGCATATAACGCAGTTTGGAACATTTGGCACATTTGGCACACTTGTGCCGAATTGTCATTCTGTATACAAAAAGGCTTACAGCATCAAAACCCTTAGTCCTAGAGCTCCAAAATTCTACACAGTTGTTTCCAACAACTTGAACAGTGTGTGTAGTGAGTCACAAATGCCTAGGATGAAGTATGCCCAAGCTAGGGCCTTTATTTTATTGTATTTTCCAAGACAAAAAAAAAACAATTTTTAGACATTTTTTAATGTCTGTACTGTACGTTAGCCTGAACTCACAGTCTTCATATGCATATCTACAGAAACTAGACGGCCTAAGCTTTAAAATTATGACACAAGCATGTGGTTTCTAAGAAGCTATGAAATTTGGGTGTGTTACTGTTGTGCACACACAAAATGAGGTGGGTGGCATCAGGTTAAGTTCCTGGGCATGTGAAACTTAGACAAACTTTAATGATGCAGACGGGAAATTATTTGATAATTTTTGCTACATATTCAAAATTTGTAGAAAAAATAGCAAGAGACTGGTGTTAAATAAGGCATAATTATAAAAATGTATATTATTTACATATAAAAATAAAATACAGAAATATAGTAATACAAATATATCTCAGTTAAAAGAGGTTATGAGGAAAAACAGTGGAAAGATGATGTGATGATTGACAGGACATAGGGTTAACTGTTTCATAAGGCTGAGTTGTACAGTTGTATGGAATATGAAGGGAGAGGTAAAGTGAACCTTATTTGCCCCCTTCACCATAATATTGTTGCTAGGCTTGGTCAGGACTACTGTACCTGGAGGATTGTACCTATGATGGATGTTTTGAGTTGATGGGGGAAATCAGAGTGCCTGGAGGAAACCCAACCAGATACATGAAACTTCGCACAGAAAGACCCAGGCGACCTGGGGTTCTAACCCAGAACCTTCCTGTTGTGATGCGTGTAATAAGAAAACATATTATTCCACTTCACACTTTGATTAACAGAGCCTTTTTGAGCATGCATAATGTGATGGAGCGCTCTTAGTTGTCCCATCATCCCTCGACCGGCACGTCTCTTTCTCTGGCCCAAGAGCGCCTTGTCCAGTGGAGTGTGTGGAGGGCTCCCCATGTTTATGCAGAGCCAGGCTCTGGTAGACTGTTTCCCCACAGGACTGCACATATGTCCTGCGGTCCTGTACCCCTGCTGCCCCCACTTCCTGGTCAGACGTAACTATAGCCATATGGGGGTTTATTTAAGTAATTTGTATTATGTTGATATACAATTTGCTTTATAGATATATGAGTACAGTTTTTGCTAAGTTAAACCTTAGCTAGCCCAGGGGAGGGGCTAAGGGGTATTTAAGGGGGAGCTCTACTCATTCTAGTGGTTGTCCTTGGCCTGACTATGTGGGTACTGGCTTTCTGCTGTAAATACTTTATTTTTTCACTCCCTCTGGACTGCAAATATTGCACTTTGAACAGTTGGACAGTGGTGTGAATAAAAAACCCTTCAGTGAAGTTTTTGCGGCTGAGCCATCATTTTTCCCCCATTTATTTTGTATGAACCTGGGACTGATAATACCAAAAACTTAATGGAGAATTACTGGTAGAAGAGGTTTTAAGTGGCAGGCAGAGGTTTTAAGTGTTAAAATGTTCAGAAGGAACAACTCAAAATGTACCAGTTTTTACTCACTTATCAGTAAGTAAAAACACTCATCCAGGTTTGTTTTCAAGTTTCAAATGTGTAGTCAATATGTCTGCCTGCTACAGCATCTGGGGACTGGCAGCTCCGAGGGCAGCCATTTGACAGTGACGGAATACACTGCTTTTCAACGTACTGTACACTCACGGAAACTCACTCTGTTATGCACTAACACTCCTGCTGCTCTTTATGGAGCTGTGCACAGTGGACACAACAGGAACCAGGCCAGACACTGGACAGTTTTGGGCTTTCATTTGAGTTCTATCACAGATGGGAACTTCAATGGACCACTTTGCTAAATGTGATCTTATTCGTGTTGACAAGCTAAATCAGAGTGTTCAACTTTAAAGAGAGGAGATTGTACTTCTATGGAACACTGCAGTGAGCCAAATATAAAGGCAGACAAAAGTTAAGTAAGTATATATTATATATATTATTAGTAAGTATATATAAGTAAGTACAATTTAAGTAAAAATATATATAAATGTTTAAGGCTATAAGTGAAATGCCCAAAAACAAAAAGCTGGGCCCAACTGGGATCAACTTTACAATAACTGAACAGAACCAAACTGACCCACCAGACAAAGAACAAAGGCACTTAAATATAAAAAAGACCCAAAATGAAAATGAAGAGAGAGACATTATACTAAAGATAAACTAAAATGACTAATTACCTAGCAAAGTAACAATAAGGCAAACAATTATGACTGAACAGAAGGCTTGTGGGCTGAGTCTTAGTCAAGTAATGCATTATACACCTAACCTGCCTGTGAGAGATCACAACATCACTCAAACATGCACAAATGATTCAGTAAGTGAGATTCAGTAGCATAAAATAACCCTGTCTCGGTGCAAATATCCGCAAAAAGTTGGCATTTATTTTTATGATGTTGGTATGAAGATCCGCTGGGGGTCAGAGCAGAGCTTAAGGCACTGAAATTATTTGCAGATATTTTATTTTTTATGAAAATTAGTCTAAATTGTTTTGAACTTAAGTTTAAAACATTGTATTTTTATGCGACTAACATTTCTTTTCAGTTTTTACTAAGTTACATGAATTCAGTGTACATAGATTCAGAATTTTAAAAAGGAGAAATATATATTTGCTGCGATGAATGGTCCAGAATGTCATTGTTTAAGATAATAAGTTGTCACATTCGCAATGAGTAAATAAGTGAAGTTCTTTTATTTTACACTTGTGAAGGAGCAGGTCCGTCCCTGAGAGCGCGGTCCCCGGGGGAAAGCGGTGGAAGGCGCGCGCTCACCGCTCACAAATGCACAATAAACTTCACTTTTACATATTCTCGGCTGCGACTAAAGGTGCACACTTGGAAGCGCCAGACCTATCCTTCAAAACCTGCAATAATCGACCTTTTACTCACCGTCGCGCTGCCGCCCGCTCCCTCATCCCGGTGCGTACTGACAAACCCGGACATATCCGCGCCAGGAGTTTAAATCCTCCCGGTTCGCGCGCTCCGGGGTCATGTGAGCCAAAAGCGACTGGCCTGGACAATTAACTGTGTTTTATTTGTATTTAACCTGTTTTAGGTCATTTATGGATGTGAGATCATCACGATTCTCTACGTGTAACTGTTGGCCCCTGTAATATTTTTTCATTCGATTGTATGAATGATTTAATTAAGCTTTTAGAGGGGAATTACATAAGGTGGGAGGGGCAAGGGGTGTATAAAGGTGCGCCCTGCCGCTATTTTGCACTGTGGAATAAAACACCCTAAAACGAGCATCCCGACTCAGTGTTTTAAAGAGGACCCCGTGACTAGATCTGAAGCCTACTACACAGACACGGAGAAATCATGCAAACTCTACAACATGTCCTGTCCAAATAACGACAAGCATTAAGTACATTGTTGATGTTGCTTAAGACATTCGTTTAATATTATTTAAAGTAAGAAAAAATATGAGCCTTTATAGATATTTTTCTAGGTCTGTTACCTGAAAGTGTCTAGGGATGTTATTGTTTTTCCTGGTTTGTTTCGATCGATGTATGACACTAACCTATGTATGTGACACCACCATTTTTACCAATAAACGCCAACTGTTAACTAAGCTCTGATGAAGACCAGATATGGTCAAAACATGTTGGATTTGGCCATCTAAATAAAGGCCTTTTAACGATACTTTTCCTCATGTGATTTTTACTTTTTTGGAGTGCCTGGATTTCGTTTGTGTTTAAACACCAATTGAACTGGTGCTGAATATAAAGAACAAATGCAAGAAAGCTACATGCACCTTTAACATGAAAAAACTCTTCTTCCATTGAAAAGAAATGAACTATTTTAAGATTATTAAGATTAAGATTTATGAGTCAGCTAGATTACGATTTATGAGTCAGCTAGATGTGTTTATCAGCTTGGAAAATGGCAAGCTCCATCACATCAAGGTACACAATCAGATTTACTGCAAAGTACAACAAAACATTTACTAAACCAAAATAAACAACACCAAGGTCCAAAGCCAATGAAGTTCACAAACATCTTAGCATCTGCACATTGATAGAAAAGTCCAATATTCATAATCAAAGTGGATCTTTTGAATTTTTCTGAAACAAAAAACGCACTAAAATGCCAACAATTTCATTTTAAACCAGTTTAGCATTAAAGAAGACATAGAGCTTGTGCCTGCTATATATAGTTTACGCAAACAAGCATGAATCACACTAAATACTCCTTTGAGAGGGTAAACTACTGGGCAAAGCAACTATAACATGGTTAAAAGCTCTGAAAAAAGTTGATTTTACATAATAGGTTTGCTTTAACAGCTTTCATCAGTCCACACTCGTCTCCCCGTGGACCCAGAGCCTGCAGCAGCCTCCCTGACACGTCCACTCTGCTCTGATGGATGGCCCTTTCACAGATCTCCCCTGGCCTGAAGAACACAAGTTGTCTAATGCGCTTCCATGGCTCGCGGAGGACTCCTGATTTTTCACATATATCCCATTTATCTGAAAACTACAAAGCATCAGAGCTTCTCCACTCATGACTTGGAATTTAATCAGCCTTATTTTAAAAACATTTTCCAGAATTCAGACACAAAAAAGGATACTGCTGATTGTTGTATGGACAAACTGGTTAGGCGGAGAACAGTTGTTTAGCATCCATCATCACAAGTGTGGCCATATTGCAGAACAAGCATGTTGGAACATTTTGAAATGGAATATGTTGTGGGCTCACTACAAAAAAAATGGCAGAATCAAAAATTCTATTTTGGTTGATAATTTTAACCCAGCTTCCCAAAATGCAAACCTTTAATAAATATTTACAGGACGAAGGTTGTTAAGATTCATGCATACAGCTCCAGCCCTCCAGAGTTTTATAGTCCAATGTCTAAAAACATGTTGCCTGCTCTTATACTCCTCCCATGAGCCTTACATAACTGAATAAAAATGCTGAATTGGACTTCCTAAAAGTGTCACTGTGTACTATTTCTAGTGGATGGTGTGTCACTTGCTTGTCTCCACGGAGGTGTCGTTACTTTGTGTAACACTTGCACTACACACTTACACTTACTACACGTAAACTTTAAAAGCAAATCAAGACAGTCAGTGTGAGGGTCCAACAGCATTAGGCAGCTTTTATTTACAGGTTGAATAAAACAAAGTTAAGGTTGATTGACATGGGGTAGATGAAGATGCCACTGCAGTGGTGAGGCTCCACCCTACAGCTGGGTTGAAGGAGCCAGGCTACGGGTGAAAAAGAAACAAGATTAACACAAAGAAAACCAATTACCACAACCAAAAACACCCAATTACAAATGCCCCCACCACCAATAACTATAAAGGTCGCCTTCTAAAGTGAGCCCCTCCACACCCCGCTGTCTAAAGCCTACACCCACTGCAGAGTGAATAGTATAATCATTTGAACTCAAAAACTCTCATAAAACGGTAACCAGCATTGAGCATCCACAATCTGGACTGTTAGGACTCAGAAATAACCATGTGTTAGGCCTGCTCAGGAAGAGGAAGTGAGCTTATGCACCTCTGACCTTTCAAATAGGAAGTGCTCCAGGAGGCTCTTCTGGCTCCTTCTGACCCTCACTCACTTGACTTACATTGGGATCTTGTCACCTCTCTCTGTAACTGCTGCTGTGAGCCTCGTCATTTTGGTCTTTGGTCTACATGGTCCTGAATTTTTCTTTTCCTAAATTAAGACATAAATAACGCACCAATGAGATGCCTTCATTCCCTGAGGTTTGATTGACAGCCGCCTTCCTGCTTTCCAATGAGAAGGGCGGGCACATTTAATGACCTCAATCATGATTGGCTCTTGTGGTTGTTATGATCCTTGCAGTCACATTTCCAAATATGGAGCGTGGCTCCAGATTCACAGGTCACATCTGTGGGGAGGGGTGACTCAACTTAAAAATACATTAGGTACAATAAACAATATAACATAATTTTCATTTGTATTCTGTTGAACATTAAGAGCAAATCAATAACATCTCCATGGAAACAACAAGGTGGCTTACATCAAACCCAGAAAGGTTGAGAAGTGTACCTACTCTATACCAACCTGAAGGAAAAAAAAGTTATTATATGGGTAGTTTTCAGAATGTAGTAATGATATTCCTGTATCAGTTATTGCCAAGAATAAACATTGTAGATAATAGACATTGTCATTTTAACTATTTACATTTTTAACATGAAGCTATAATGAATCCACGCACACACATCTGAATGTTGTGATGCTCTCTGAAACCCAGCTTACATTTAAGATGCACATCCCAATGTATTAAGATGGTTGCTGGGGCCTTTGTTCTCACTGTACTGCTCCCCTTTCCCCACACATGCAGGTCTCTGTGTCGGCAGCTCTGTCAGCTCTGTCCTCCATGCCTGACGGTCCTCATTCATTTATAATATCAAAATTAATTAATTAAATTAAATAATTTCTCCTTCCAGTGCTGCTGTCTGACTCGTGGGCCTTCGTCTTTGATGACCAATATATAATAATTTGATGATGAATATCTACTGCTCCTGTCCATTCACAAAACTACAAATTCTCATAAAATATCATTGCACCTTGAGCCAAATTCATTTCTCTGGGCACCTTCGTCTTTGTTGACAGGTAACGCCCTGTCTAACCTCCTGTTTTTGCTTCTCTTTCTTTGTTTGGATTAATCGCTTGGTGCTCTTAGTGCACTGCATATTACACCGTGTACCTGGTCTGACAGGTCATAGGCCGGGTGACTGTTTTAATGAACTGAATGAGTGTGTATGCCTGGGATGCAGAACTTTTATTTGTTGTAGCTATTGTTATTGAAATATGGTACATACTGGTTTGCCACGCCAAGTTTTATTTTATTATTTTTTTTACATAGTTTTGGCTAATAAACAAATGATTTTGTTCTCTATAGAAAGTGTGTTACTGCCTGAAAATGTATATCGGCATTTCCTGCAGTGACTATGGGCTATACCATTTAGCACACATTTTTCCCTATATGCCTTTCTAATGGACCTCACACATGTAATTCTTCAGGTGCGATACATCAAAATTATTCTATATTTCTAACCATTATTGAATTGCTAACTTATTAAGCTCAGTCTTCCTCAGTTGACCTTATTGGTTTCTAATGAGATGCCATTCCTACATTATGTCAGTGTGAGGCTATCATTTCTAACAAGGCTGCTCTTTAATGTGCCACTGACACCTATTACATTGCAGCAAATAACATGGCCCCTCTGATCGGCTAACGCTAATGAAGTGAGCGCCTTCAATGGGGACAATTTTCTCGATGGCCATTCAGGTGCAAATGAAGTCTTTAAGTATTACCTGGTCCTCCTTGAAATTGCCTTTTCCGTTGCAGTTGTTCATTTTGTTTCTAAGAGCAAAGAAAAAAAAATCTTTTAATCAGAAGGCATACTTGACAAATATAACCCTACTTGTCATGATTTTCAAAAGGGAAGTTTACTCACATTAATTACTCGCTGCATACTTAAATTCTGTCATTGTGTCCTTAAGCAAGACACTTCATCAACCTTGCCTTGTATGAAAGTGGTGTGTGGGTGAGTGTTGGTGGAGGTCAGAGGAACAGTTAGTGTTGTCATGATACAAACATTTCAAACTCAATTTTGATCATAAAGATAATGATAATAAACTCTCTTTTATATTAGTATGTGGTCTTATATCTGTATAATCTGTGTAATAATGTTCTGATACAGCTCAAGATCATTTCTAAAAAAAAATCACTTTTATTTTATTATTATTTATTTCTTTTTATTTTTTACATTATTCTTCTATTAAACATATACACACAATACAGTACCCTTTCGCATTACTTAGGATCTCCATCGCTTCCGTATCTCATAAAGACAAATGTTTTTGTAATTCTTTTTGAACTGCTTTGTATGTACACTTTCTTTTAATTCCACTGGCAAACTGTTCCACGTACTGAAGCACAAAAGCTTTTCTTAGTTGTCTTTACACTCACTGTTTTGTTGTTTTGCCTCTCAAATTTCAAACCCCTTACCTTTCCACAAGAAGTTTTTGAATGTTTTTAAGCAGAGATTTATTCTTGGCGTTAAATACCTGTTTCAAATGACAAATGTGACTTTTTATATACTGTAGATAACATATTTTTGATAACATAGCATAAATATCTGTTCAAATACTAATCATAGTATCAATTAGTATCTGATTTTCAATACTTTTGACAACTCTAGATATTATTCTTAAGCAATAGATTCAAGTTGATGGGTTTGATTCTTGGACAGTGTTGAATATTTCCTTGTGGATATTTTAGTCATAGAATGAGCCTCTTAGGGGATCTGTAGTGTTCTCATCACAGTTCACAGTTCTGCCCTTGTAATATCCAAAAAATTTCCAAGTTTAGGTTTTAGCTTGTTGATTCTGAGCTAATCTGGGCTGTTTCTTTATGCTCTGTTATATTATATTTTTTTCTTCATCATATACCGCCACGTTTGTTTTGACACCAACAGACCATGCCTTTCTCTCATTGGTTAATCCACCTGTCAATCAACCAGATCGGAAATCGTGGAGAGACAGAACACAATATTTGCTTTCTACTAAAAGCATGTAGCTAAGGGCATCTCGGGCGATGCAATGTCTTGATGAACATGTGAACAGCCTGAGGGACATATTCACACAAAGGCGAACGTGGGATACGGTACTGAAAATGAATTGTTTTTCAGTTCTAGATCTGTTGGACATTACTTCCTGATTATTGAAGAGCTCAGTGTACCCGAGTAAACAACCAGCAAGAAACCAATGCTTTTTTAACTAATGCTATTTCACGACAAGTCTCTTCTATAGCTTTTTATGCACATACAAAATTATCTGTGTTTTGCGTTATATGACCTCACAAATACATCTTGTAGAATGTTTCCGCTCTAGACGAACTGGCTTAACATTGGCTAAACCTGCACCAAACCACAGCGTCCGTGCTATTACCGTCTCCCTTATGACAGAGCGTGTTGACATGCTGGGTGATATACTCCACTCTATATGTTGATGTAATATGTATTTATGGTTACATATGTAGACGTTTTACACACATGTGGTTGGCTAAATCTGCTGACCGCGCGGTAAAGTGGATGTACCCCATGTCCTGCTGCATCTCATTTGGTTTAAATTGCCACGTTTTCTTCGCTCTGAGTCTTTGCATGTTCCACTGGTTTGGGATGACATGAAGAGTTTTCCATTTTGGTCACTACAGCAGAATGTCCGGTATGAATTTTACATGTAGTACAGTATATAGTAGGCAGAGGATGAATGGGGAAGAAAGGCTTTAAAGGTGCACTATGTAGCTTTTCTGCTCCATGTTCCATTACCTGCTCGTCTCCGTTTTCATCTGAAGACCATTCTTGATTTTTTAACTTTCTTTTCTTTTTAAGCTCAAGGTGCTGTTATGATTTGGGCTATACAAAAATACAAGTTACTGTTTAGAATGTTGCAACGCATGAACTTATATATCTTAATTAATTAATTTCGTGTATTTATTTATGTATTTATTTATGTATTTGCTCTTAATCTGAGCAGGATTACTCTGCCACAGATAAAATCTGCAACATGGCCTGTTGGCATCACCTGCTTGTCTCCATGGACATAAAAAAGTTCAATTACTTACTGTGTAACATTTGTGTCAAAGCTATAACATCTCCATATGACAAGTAGGTGACATGCCCTTCACCAGAAAAGTTAAACTCGTCCAAATGAAAATTTAAATGGGTAAATAAGTAATTAAGTAAAGTTTGTCAAAGGAAAAGGAAAGAAGACAGATTAATCAAAATGAATTTCTGGGCTGTTAATCAGATTATAATGTTTCTCTCCTATCATCTTCAAATATTGTTTTTAGATTGATTCTACTCATCACCTTCACATTGTTATTGTGCCTTACAATGAATACAGCAAGAATCAAATCAAATCAAATGAAAGTTTATTTATAACGCGCTTTTCATACAAAAAATGTGCTTTACAGTGATTAAAAACAATCCCACATTTCCTTCCACCCACCCAACCCCAAAGCTGCCCGACCCGACACAACCAAACAACCCAGACACACACACACACGCTCACACACACACCCACACTCACACACACACTCACACACATATGAACACTCTAAAATACAAAGTAAAACATGAGAAAGCACCATCAGAGAATGTACAATAAGGATCTAATCTATTAATGAATGCTCATAATAGATCAGGTATAATACATTTTCTTTACACCTCCCATTTCAAATACTGAAAAGCATTTTAGCATCTGAATGTATTGATTTTATTCACCAACACTAGAAAAATATACTTAATATTCTGCAGTTTGGCGCCTCATATCTTTCAGTGTCACAGGTGGTTTCACACTCAGGTCCTTGATAAAGTGCAGTTTGTGATGAGAGGATTTTGAGTGTAGCTTTAATAGAATCTGTGCTGACTGACTGAACGCTCAGATAAAACCAGATCACCATCACCCCTCGGCACCAATGATTAGGCAATGTATGTGCTCTGCAGACTTTTAAAGGTCCTGTATTACAAAAAGTGTGCTCTTGTCAGCTTTAAACATGTTATAATGCTGTTTCTTCATCAAAAACATACCTGGAATTTGTTTCATTCATACATGTTTGAGTTATCCTTTATTATTAGGCTGTTTGTATCTCCAAACTCAAAATGCTCTGTTCCACCTTGTGATGTCATGAACCAGTAGTCTATATCAGCTACCTTTTACCTTTAGTTCAGTAGAGATTGGCAATTCCAGGGCTGAAAGTATCCAAATGATTCTACTGAAGGTGTATGGAGTTTAAAAACACAGTGGAGTTCTTCCTGTATTACCACATGACATCACAAAGTGGAGCAGAGTGTTTTCTGTTAGAACTCAGCTTAAATGTGCAGGGTTTGTGTGTTAAACATGTGCGAATGAAGCAAAACACAACTTCAGGTATGTTTTTAATACATTTACATAATTACATAATATGGGCCCTTTAATGCTTATTCTCATCGTCCTCTCAACAATTATAGCTCAATTATTGTTAATCCATGATGGTGATTGCAATATAAATTTAAACGGCCTAATAATTATAACCGGTATAATACCTGTTTTTTTCCTGTCTTAAAAAGGTGAAAAATAGAATTAATGCTATCTTTCTATATGTTAATAGCTGGCTTTAATTGTGTTTAATTATGTTAGCTTCTGCCTGGGTAAACAGCTCTACCTTATATTTATTCAATTACAGGTCGTTTTACTGCTTTTACTGCGGGGTTGCTTCTCCACAGATCTGACCTGTAACTTGGTCCGATTTGTTCTCCGTGAAGATAGAAAGGTTTAAAACTATACTGTGAAACATTCCAGACAAACCAATGACATCTCTATGACAAAAAGCAACTGACGGACCCTCCACCAGAAAAGTTACACAATCAGTATCGGAACTGAAAAAGCTGGATCGGTGCATCCCTTCTGTACGATGGTAATACTATATAGATTTCATACACTTCAATAACAGTTGCATTTGCTAATAAATGTTTCCGTACATCTCCTAGAGCCCACAGATGTCATGTGTTAGTAAGTTGGTCCAAAGCCAGGTGTACACACTGTGAGGCTCAGATAAGACCCCAGCACAAAACCCACAAAACCCCACCGAGCAGACACAACACAACAGCCAATCTCTCCCCGGAATGAGAAGCCATGTATCAAACATTATATTTCAAACATTATATTTATCATTTCCACTGTATATTTTTAGCTTTGGCCCCCAGAATCTCATCCCCCGTTTTTAACAGTGGTCTGACCACATCTCCTCTGCAGTGTTCACTGAAATAACAACTCCCAGAGGCCTCCCCACCACATTTTAAAACACTGGAGCCAAGAAAACCAGCAGACTGATGGAAGAGGTGATGATCCTTTTGTGTGGGTTAGTCAATGAAGGAGAATACATTGGCTATGGTGGTTAATACTGTAGATGTGTTTCATTCCCAAGCACAAAAATTTACTTAAAGGGACAGAATGAAAGATTTAGAGTTTAAATTCTACAAACGCGAGCAACTTGAAAACTGTAATGCTGATTTATTGGTAGTTACATAAACATTGAACATGATTCTCAAGATGTTTATAAAATCAGAGAGCAGAGTTGAGTTGTCAGGACTCCAGCACCGACAGCCAATCATGAATCAGTGCTAGTGCAGCTTCTGCAGCTCAGTGGGAATTCTGGAGGTTGTGAGCTTTCACATGAGGCATGTTCTGTCCAAACACTGAGAATGAAAAAACTTGTATTTGTCCTCTATCTGCAAATTAAGGCACTGGCAACCCATGTGCAGGCTACATGGTTCCTTTAAAGATTTATGAGTCTGGTATAATGTGTATTTGTTAGTGCTGTGAAAAATATTGCGTTATTAACGAGTTAACAAAAAACAGTTTTAAGTGTGTTTTTTTTTATCACAAGATTAAAGCTCTTTGTGACCTAGTGAGCTAGTTTTTTCATAAGCTGTGGCATGGGCCACTGTTAGTAATGTTAGAAACACCACAGGAGGTGGGCCAAAGCACGACATGAGTGTTGTTTTCCTGGTATGAGTACCATCAGCGCACACACAGGGCTTGTATAGTGAAGTCATGCTTGTGTGCTGATGTTACTTATACAAAGAAAACACGAAATAAAGTCTGCTCCAAACATACAAATCCACGTTTGCCTTCGATAAGGACAGTGACCGCAACAGATGTTTTGCAGCCTTGTCTCCATCTGTCCTCACTCCTATGTCCTATTATGTCCATAAACTCACGGAGGAGTGTGTATCGCAGCAGGACTCACATCGGTCTCACTATTTAATAGATATTTCATGCTGCTGGACTTATTTTCTCCTCGAAAAGCAGTTTCAGCCCTATGTTCCTACAGCCCATTGGTCCCACAGCTGTATATTCCCTAATTTTTAAGAATTTATTTTTCACAGGAAATTTTGAAAATTATGCCCTATGTTCCCTCATTTCTAAGATTTTTCTTATTTCTAAGATTTTTTTTCTCAAAATTAAACTCTAAGTCAAGTAATTTAAATTTTTATACCCCATTTAAAGGGATGATTTAGAGTAATTTCAACCTAGGGTCCTTTGCACCCTGACCTCGAGCTGGGCTGAGGGAACTTAGGGCTAAGGGAACATAGGCACACTCCCTTAAGCAATAGCTCTGCTGCGCATCATGTAAACAAACAGCACCGTGTGATGAAGTCACTGGGACGGGGCCAGGTTTGGTTGTGCAGATGTGAGTGCGCCCTTAGTACAGCAGGCGTTGGGGCAGACAAACACAGTTGCACTAAATGGAGATCACTGCACATCCTCAGTAATGAGAACTACTTCAAGGTCACAGCTTATTATTTCACCCCACAGTGGGAACTTCAATCGCTTTGACTATTATGGAGACAGTAGAAAGGTACTTCATGAGTGTGGAACAGCTAACACAAAGTTGTCTCACTAATAATTGTTTGGTTTGCAATAAAAAGAAAAAAAAAAACATTTGCACAAAGCCTATCCACTCTATGTTGATGAGAGTATTAAAATAATTGTTCAAGGGACAAAATGTGTGATTAATTTCCAATTAATCCTGAGTTAACTATGACATTCATGAGATTAATCACAATTATATATTTTAATCAATTGATAGCACTAGTATTTATGAAAAAATTAAATAAATAACATTTTAGGTGGGTAGTAACAGCACTCTTACGGTTTACTTACTCTTACTTACTCACTTGACACTGTGACTAAGTGTACCAGAGAAAAAAGCTTCATGTTGACCATATTTGTGTATTTGGCATTTGTGTTTCATACTCTGCTTATTCAGGGTTTTGTCCTCCAAATTACAATAACTTCACACTAGAAAGCAGATGTTAAGAACAGACAGTTACTCTTACAAATACACGTCTGTAGTATTTTCCCAAAAGTACCTTTATAGATTTCCTTGAGCAATTTCCTCTTCTATTTTTAATTAGCAATACTGAAATTTTTGCCTACTCTGCACACCTCTGTTGGTATATCAAAAAAAAAAAATCCAAAATTGACTATTATTATTATTACAAATTCTGACTGTTATTACAAAAAGAAACCTGAAGTTGACGGTTAGTAACCCACTTGTCCTAGTTCCACACAGTTAAATGTACACATGCACATACTGTAAAGATTACCATGGTTAGCGTAGCCACGTCCGTCCCTCTTTGAAAATGTCACTCGTGAAATATCTTAAGTGAAGACACTGGAGCACAGATTATCATGACTAAAGGCAGATTGTGGCATTATTAGCCTGTGATTAGGGAGCTAATCTTAGCCTTTACGATCAGGACACCGGTTTAGTGGTTATTTCAGTTCCCCTCGTGCACTGTTCTGCTCCACTGACATGTGGCCTTTGTGTGAGCCCTCTGCCAAACGGGACTTGAACCTGTCGCAGGATCGTGCCAGGTCAGGAGAGTACAGTTTTATAGTTCACTGGGACAGTTCTTTAGTCTTCAATTCTGCTGATGTAGGGGAAGAACTGAAGTAGTAAACACTGGGGGTGGGACAAGACACAATTTCCACAAGACGAGATGCGAGATTGGGTCCATGAGAACGAGACAAGACGCGATTTTAAATTTGTGATTCAGTTTCCAATTTTGGCCTTGCAATTTTTTATTTATTTGATTTCATATTTTTGTTTCCATTCTAGTAAAGCTTTTGGGAACTATAACACATAACCATTTTTTTGTCCAATCCAAATGTAAATAAAATGTCACAAGATCATTTTCCTGATGTGTGCACACTCTTGTAATAATTTTGTCCCATGAGATCTTGTACTGTGGTTAGTTTAAAAAAGGTATTGTTTAATTAAATTTGCATATTGAATTAACATACTGGAAATAAATGTGTAGCCACATTTAAAATTTATTCAACCATATTAAAGGACCTGTATTAATTTTTTCTGTACAGATATATTGCAAAAGCAGCTCGTAGGGTGAAAATGAGACTGATGTCTGTTGTCAGCATCTAAAATTATAGATCGTTTACATCGCTGCAAAACAGGAAGTGCACTGTTAGCATGCTAGTTGTTGTTAGCATTACCGTGATGGCAACTGGCAACTCTGCTCTGGTCTCTGAAAGTTGTGAAAAGCACTTATAAAGTCATTCTGGTGAATAATTAGGATGCTCAGAATGCAATACATTAAGTGAATAACTTTGGACAACTGCAAACTGCTGAAAATGAACCAGTTCATTTCACATTTTTAAGACACCACCTTACAGTTTAGAACATTTAATAAATTCATTAACAGTCATTTTTTGTGAAACTAGTACACTAACTAGATACTCATATGAGCAAATATCAATACTGATGACCACCGCTCAGGGAGTATAAAAAGAAAAAGTGAGTCCAGCACCAGGTCATCCGCCAGGGGGACTGTGAGGTACAGTTTAGAAAAAACACCTTTGCTCAGAACACTCAGTCAATCACAGGATGCAATAACTGGAACACAATACCTATTTCAGTTAGAACCAGTCCAACATTTACATCGTTTAAAACAAATCTTAAGATATGGCTGAAAAGTAATCAAAACTGTAATCATCCAAACACACAACAGCTATAACATACAAGAAGCACACACAGACACACTTACATGCAGACAATGTAAATAGGCACTTTATGTTATGTTTTATGTCTGTGACTGTAATATATTGTCTAATGATTGTTATATTTTAGGTCTGGGACTACGGATGGAAATTAACACTGTGCTAAATCCGCCATATTTACACCAATTTGTGTGATTTTGTACAAATTGTACATTCATTAATATCCAAATAAACAAATAAAGAAAGAAATTACTGAGATCAAATAAATAGTATAAAATTCCATCATTAAAAAACTGCAATTACTTGGTGAAAATTAAGTTCTATTATTGTCATTTTTTCAGAGATGGCAATTCTAAGACTGTAAATTATTCAAATGATTCTAGTGGGGTCTGTGGAGTTTAAAAACAGTGGAGCACCCATTAAAAAAAAAAAAAGTACTTAAAGAGTAAAACGTACAACAAAAAAAAAAAGATTTTGAGATATAATGTGATAAATGTGGGCTGAATTTTGTTCACTAGAAATGTATAGGTTTTGGGGTTTATTAATGCTGTATTAATATGCTTCTGAATGTGTTTAAAATGAACTCCCCACCCTTTTCAGTAGGTATAAAATACATTTGCTTTTGAATGCAGTGAAGTAAAAGTATCCACATTAAAATCTACTTAAAAGTACAGATACCTAAAGTTTAAAAGTACAGTACTTTATTACTTGTACTTTGATACGTCTCTCCACTGTTTTTAATCACCCCTGTCCCGCTGTGGCGTTTGATTCTGAAGTCAACCTAAATGTCGACTTCTCTGTTTGAATCAATACCAAACCTTGAATGCTGCTTGCACTCTTATTTTATATTCTATTTCCCAGCATGCCACTGCAATTATCCCTTTACCTGTTCTTTAAGCTTACCTATGTCAAGAGAGAATTCAAGAGGAGAGAGGTAATTGCTCTTATGAGGACCAACTCTGAGTTAATTATCGGTAAAATACATGATGCGTGCAGACAATACTCCCCCACAGGTAAATAAAGCGTTGCATTTATTGAGCCATTCAGATGTGATCATTAAAGACAATACATGCCTAGTCACCCAAGTATGAAGGAGGGCACAGCGGACATCTTGCTTCAATGTCCAGTGAAAACAACTTTAAAAGTAGGTCCTATATTCCTTTTCCAGGGCTGATTCCACGGATGATTCTAGTGAAGGTGTATAGTGTTTAAAAACACAGTGGAGCACCCCCTGTATTACCACATGACATCATAAGGTGGAATGTTTTCAGGGAAAAACTCAACCTAAATATGCAGGATTCATGTGTTAAACGTGTGAATGAAACAAATCACAACCCCAGTTATGTTTTTGATGAGGAAACAACATTAAAACTCACCTGCACATGAGCCCCTCATGGGCTAATTTCCAGTTTTGTTGGTTTCCAAGATCCTGCTGGAAGTTGATAATTGGATTGTGGAGTGCACCATTTCCTGTGGGTCTTATCTGTCTCAGCTCTGCAAAGTTACAAATCACTGTTTGTTAATCCAGTGAATCAGATTGGTCAGCAACCAAGCCTGAATGTGGACATGAAGTGGCGCAGGAAGCTGTGTCCACTAACCAGAGCTGTGATGTGGCATTTAGGTTCAATACAAGAATAAAAAATAAAAAAATCTGATATCCATGATGTTAATACACAGTTGTCTTAATAATATTACTCAAAAACATTTATTTGCAAAAACAGGCAAGACTATTAAAAAAAAATCTTGATTATTCTTGCATATTAGCACTATTTCAAAAGCCAAATTTATTTTAGTGCAATAATAATTATACATTGACTTTCATTCATAACATATAAAAGATCATTTAAAAAATACCTGTGCCCATTTTTTGTTTTTAAATGTATTTTTTGTTAAAGAGCCTCACTTGTGAAGATGTAAAGTATAATTGTATAATCAAACTACAAATTACTGAGTAAATGTTGATATTTCCAATCAAAATTAGAAACTGCAAAATGAACTAAGCCTTATTCAACAAGAAACACAGCTCTTCAAATATTTTCATATTGTCAAGATAATGCACCTGCTGAAAAGAGTAGCAAATGTTTTGCACAGAATAGGCCAACTATTTAAAAATCAAAATGACATCAAATCAAACTTTATTTATGAAGTGCTTTTCATACAAAATGTATCACATAGTTCTTTACAGTCATTTAAATCAATTCCACCTTTTCTTCCTAACCACCCTACCCCCACAACTTCCCAAGCCCACACAATCATACAACCTACACACAATCACATGCACAGTCTCACCCACATGCACACACATTACTCAAGTACAGATACAGGCAGTGTCTGAAAATTCCAAGTAAAATTCATCACAACCCTACTTTGTGTTATTCTGATAAGGTTCGTTTTTCAGGTCAAATTGACTTAGAAAACACTTGTAGCACTGTCACCACATGCATCACCAATTCTATTCTCAACTCGCAACTTGCAAATTGATTTCACACATAATCAAATTCAGGCAACTGATGGTTTTGTTTTAGTAAATCAGCCTTTTTTTCTTTCTTTTTTTCGGGGTGTGTAAGGAGCCACAGAGCAACAGGTGCAGCTAAACAAATGGATTGGGAGCTGAGTCCTGATTACGAAGCCTAAGCCCCATCAGCCCAGGCACGTCTTCTCCAGCAAATCCTCCATCGTGGAAGAGGATTCATTAGGCTGTGCTCGGCCTGATCTACTCACAGGTACGCTAAATATATGAGCTCCTTATCACTAACGCAGGTCAACTCTGGTTTAAACTGTGATGCAGACTTGAGCATGGACACGGACACGGTGTGTTTGGAAGATAGAGCAGGGATTCTAGTTTGTCTTGCCAAAGCAAAACCAATTCAATTTTTTTTATTTGTTTGGAGAAGTCAGATCTTATAGATGCTCACTTAAAACACACTTTATTTAAGTTACACTTTGGGTGAAATCTCCAGATCTTGAGCTGGTGTTAGTCAGGTTTACTTTGGCTGGACAATTGTACCTATGTGTATGTGTTTTGGGTTGATGGGGGAAACCAGAGTGTCCCAGACACAGAGAAAAAGATGCAAACTCTGCAAAGAAAGGTCCGGACAATCTGGGGATTGAACTCGGAACCTTTTTACTGTGAGGGCAGAGTGCTACCCACTGTGCTGCACTATGAAACTTCTGTTGGAGAGTCCACCATCTTCTTTTCACTCTGGAAAGAGGAAAAAAGATCTAACGACAATCATCAATCATATACCATCATATTTCACACAGAGAAGGTAGTTTGACATTCAGTAAACACAATAAAAACACAAATTAAACCAAATAAAAGAGGAAAAGTATTCTGACAGGTCCAAGCCAGATTCATTTCCAAATACCTGTCATAATTGGTTAATTCTACCATCAACAAACACCCTCTGCCATTTTGAGATTTGTCATTCTTTACAAGTAATTACACGCATGTTCCCTGCTCAATATGGAACCTCAATTGGCTCTGTGTACAATGGCAGCCGGCTGCCATTGTACCAATCAGAACTATATTAAGTGATGCCATTTTCACTCTAATGTAATATCTATGAGGTTTTTACCCAGTTTTGCTAAAATCAATAAATAGTGACAGTTCAGGCATGGTGGGTGTCACTGACAACATGTTAAACATTTTATAAATGAGGTGAAAACTTCAGCAGAGGACACTTCAGCCATTATGCACAGAGCCAATTATTCAAACTCTCAGTAGAACTCACCCCTCAGTACACTTAAGACCACCCTGTTCTTCCTGTACCTTACGCTGAGGTCAACTGGGCTCATCCATCATTCCGACTCTTACACTGCATGTGATGTCTTCAATTATGGAGTGTCAGCTGATGGGACGGGTTACAAGCCTCACCTTTGGGTGCTCTGACAGCTCTGTGGACCCCCCTCTTCTCCTGTCTGCAGATACACACTTCAGAAAAAACGCAATACCTGCAATAGCTAACCTTAACTACTGCGGTCAGCCTATGTACATGGAGAGTGTACTCATGTTAAATGTCTTAAGTGTTAAAAGGCACTATAACTGATTTTATTGTATTAAAACACTAAAAAGTAGAACTAGTTCATGTAAACAGTTTTCAGTGGTTCAAAGTTACACTCCACTGACACTTGTACACTCCACCATGCTATTACTATAATCAGGGCTAAACTCAAACTGTATTAGAAAAGACTTTTGGGAAGATGTATCTGTGGCTTGTTTATCTGGATATTTGTAGTGTTTGATCTCTCTGACTTGAGCACAGACAGCGCTGTCTGTCCGTCAGTGTGTGATTTGTGAAACCCACATCACCATGAGCCTCATTACATGAGCTCAGAAGCCATGACGTGAGTGTGAGCTTTTAAAAAACAATTCTTTGTGATAACATTCCTTGTGTGTTAGCCTAGTTGAAATGTATCACAATTAATGCACTTCTTATCTTTAAATATTAAATATCTAAAGCCAGGTGCTCTTTCTGTTATATCGCAGGGGTGTCCAAATGTTTTTCATGTAGTTACGGAACATTTTTGCCATGGAAACTGAACATGAAACATACATTGGACATGTAACTAGGCCAGGCACCTGTTATCTAATGATTCAGTTTTCAATTGTATCGACTTACATTCCTGTGTTACAAACAAATTAATCTGAATACAATAATGAAGGCATGGAACAAAGATGGAGATATACAATATACAATGATAACAGTTTACTGCACAGTCTTGTGTCTTGTTATTTAGCTTATTTAATTAAATAAAAGTAGCCTAAAACTACAGCATCAGTGAGTCCAAGTTCACAAGCATCATTACTAATCTATACTTTAGTCCAACCATTAGAGTGTGTTGTCATTGAGCTTGTAAAACATCATATTGGAGGATTCTAACAAGCCAAATTATTACTAATAAATAATTCTACCTAAATGTAGTCCCTATAATATCAGATAAAATATTAGCCTATATTATTATGATGATCATTAGATATAGTCACTTACACCATTATTTGCTTGTTATAAATGGAAAAAGAAGCAAAGAGAAGATGAGTGTAGCTTTGTACTGTCCTTTTATTTGTCTACTTCTCCAGAGGCTGAACAAAAGGAGCTGCCAGGACCTGCATGTCAGAGCATCTGGCTCTGGTGGTGAAGAGGAGGCAAAGATGATGCATGACTAACAGCTCCTGTGCAGACCCAGCCAACATGTTACTGCTCTGTTACCTTTTAATGAGGAAACTGGAGTAGGTGACAAAAACTGATTTCAAAGGCCCATGTTAGGCTATTTATGCTATAATCCTCATCAAAGTTGAGTTTTGTTTATGAGTCCTTCTCTCAAACAGAAAACAGAGACAGTGATGTTATGTGGTAATACAGAGAGTGCTCCACTGTGTTTTTAAACACCTTCACTAGAATCATTTGGATTCTTTCAGCCTTGGTATTGTCCATCTCTACTGAACAAAAGGTAAAAGGTAGAATTTTAAGCTTTGAAGATGTAGATAGTTTAATAAAGCAATATTACTCATTACTCACATATGTGTGAATGAAAGAAAATACAAGTCCAGGTATGTTTTTGAGAAGGAATCAGCATTGTAACCTAGCTTAAAGCTCACAAGAATCAATTTTGCATCATGGAGGATCTTTACGTTTCATTTCAATCGGTAGTTGTACTTCTACTGTTCATTGGGTTGTAGCTGATTTTTCACATTTTGAAGAATCTAAAATATACAACACAATTTCATATTTTTTCCTTTTTTGTTTACTACATTTTTACATATTAGTTATTTTTAGTTTTGTTTGTGGTATAGTTTTGATGCCTTCACTGAGAATCTACAGTCAATGCTCATGAAAATAAAGGAAAAATCTGTCTACCGACTTTTGTGAAGTGTATGTTGTAAAAACAGCTCTAAGGGTCAAAATGAGGCTGCAGTATCCACGAACCAGGAAGTAGACTAATGTTGATGTGCTGATGTTATGCTAGTTGTTGATAGCATTACAGTGATTGTATCCAGGCCTCTGAAAGTTGCTTAAAATTAATTGCAGTGAATAATAATGACGTTAATAATTTGGGTTAATAATTTTAGGTTAATAATTTGCTCCCAATCTTAAAAAACCTATAGGCCTACCTATAAATCAGAAATCCGTTCTCACGACGGTTACAAAATCACTGGAGCTATTAGTCAGTGGTGGGCAGCTTGTATATATTTCTTCTTCTACTGTGCTTATGTTGGTCATAGCAGTGTTTACCTTACAGCATGATGGACTTCCACTGACGCACTGCAGATGTTTCTCTTGTGTCCTTTCTGCGAATAGCACTGAGAGTGATTAGCTCCCTGTGCTGACCTGAACCTCCAGCAGACCCCTTCACACCTGACTGGAGCCTCACATCCACAGATTATAACTGCAGACATCATGCTGTGCAGAGAGTAGCTCAGCTGAACTCTAAGGGGGTTGTTTAAAACGCTACAGTCTCAGTATGTTAACTCTACCATGGGCTTTAATGGACTGGTCAATGAAAACAGACAGATGCAGTGTTGCCACAGTCACATGTTTTAACCAATGACTTTGACCCTTGAATGTGTGAAGGATTCTCTCTTGCCAGTTGACATGTTTATCCTGCAGAGCAAAAGTTAGTTTGGAGTTGCTCCAGAAAAAAAACTAGCCCTCCACATGTAGATGCACATTTTCCATCTTCTGAATTTCTTAAATGATTCAAATGGCAGCCAAATCAGACTGGCTCTTCTTTTATCGTATCAAAGAGTTAGAAATTTGTAGCTGTTGTTATTTTTATTTTATATTAATAATGTTGGTTCCTTTTTGTCAGATTTTTTGTGGTGGTGCACTCAGTGATCCGCCTCCAAATGTTGTGCTAGGCTTGGTCAGGATAATCTTACCTGGAACATGTGAAACTATTGCGCATGTTTAAAGTTGATGGGGAAAAAGTACAGGAAACTCACCCAGACACAGGGAGAAACAAATAAACTCTGCACAGACAAGGAGTCGAACCAGGAACTTTCCAGCTGTGAAGCGTGTTTTGAAGTTAAATTCATAAAATGATTATGATAAAAAACACAATTCTTTATACAATAGAATGTTCATTTTCAACATTAAATTATAGTACTTTCTTATAAATCACCATGGGGCCTTATATCTGTGTAATCCCTCAGTTATTCTGATATGTTCCATCGTGGTCTCATACTTGTTCTGATACAGCTAAATCATCCTACGTATTCATGAAAGGTTCAATTTCTGTGAATTAGAATTTTTAGTACCGATACCTGCTCAAATGAGTATCTAGTTTTGCTACTAATTTTAGCAGTGGCACTGAATAATGGGTCAAATGTAGATCACATATTTCCCTACAGAGAGAATTAAGTTTGCCTTAACCTTAATAGGACGCCCGGAATGGCGTCACCAGGGTGAGTGCTCGACGGTGAGTGTCTCTCTCATTGCCACACAGCTCAGCCGTCACGTGTTGGAGTTCACCCCAGTGAACGAGAGGGTCGTTCACTGGGGTCCCCTGCGCCTTCGGGCCGGGGACAGGTCTCTCACTGTGGTGTCGGCCTATGTGCTGAACAGCAATGCAGAGTACCTGGCCTTCTTGGAGTCCCTGGGAGGGTTAAAAGACAGTGCACCAACTGGGGACTCCGTTGTTCTACTGGAGGACTTCAACGCCCACGTGGGCAATGACACTGACACCTGAAGAGGGGTGATTGGGAGGATCAGCATCCCTGATCTGAACCCGAGCGTTGTTCCGTTATTGGACTTCTGTGCCAGTCACAGTTTGTCTATAACAAACACCATGTTCAAGCACAAGGGGGTCCATCAGTGCACATGGCATCAGGACATCCAGGTCATTTGACCTCCGGTCGTGTGTCTTGGACACTTGGGTGAAGAGAGGGGCAGAGCTGTCAACCAATCACCACCTGGTTGTGACCTGGGTCCACAAGCAAAGCAGGAAGGAAAGACCTGGCAGGCCCAAGCGTATTGTGAGGGTCTGCTGGGAATGTCTGGCAAAGCCCTCTGTCACGGGAACCTTCAAAGCACACCTCCAGGAGAACTTTTCCCTGATTCCAGGGAAGGCTGAGGACATGGAGTCTGAGTGATCTATGTTTTCAACCTCTATTGCCGATGCGGCCACTCACAGCTTTGGTTGTAAGGCCTGTGGTGCCTGTTGGAGCGGCAATCCCAGAATTCGGTGGTGGAAGCTGGAAGCAAGGGATACTGTCAGGCTGAAGAAGGAGTCCAATCGGGCCTTGTTGGCTTGTGGGACTCCTTAGGCAGCTGACGGGTACCGGTCACAGAGGCAAAAACTCAGGGTTGGGAGAAGTTCGGGTAGGCCATGGAGGAGGACTAATGACAGCCTCAAAAAAATTCTGGTAAACCGTCTGATGCATCAGGAGGGGGAAGCAGTGCTTCACCAACACTGTTTACAGTGCGGGGGGAGAGCTGTTGCCCTTGACTGGGGATGCTGTCAGACGATGAAAGGAATACTTTGAGGATCTCCTCAATTCCATCGTCCTGTCTTCTATGGAGGAAGCAGAGACTGGGGACTTGAAGGCGAACTTGTCCATCACCTTGGCTGAAGTCACTGAGGTGGTGGGCAAGCTCTTTGGTGGCAAGGATCCGGGTTGGATGAGGTCCGTCCTGATTATCTTAAGTCTCTGGATGTTGTGGGCCTGTCTTGGCTGACACATCTCTGCAACATCGCATGGTGGTCGGGGACAGTGCCTCTTGACTTAAACAGATGGCCCACCACCCCGGTTGTTTAAGACAGGAGGGTATGTTCCAACTACAGGGAAATCACACTCCTCAGCCTCCCCAGTAAGGTCTATTCCAGGGTACTGGAGAGGAGAATCCGACCGATAGTCAACCCTCGGATACAGAAGGAGCAGTGTGGTTTTTGTCCCAGTCGTGGAACACTGGACCAGCTCTATACTCTCCATCGGGTGCTTGAGGGTTCATGGGAGTTTGCCCAACCAGTCCACATGTGTTTTGTGGATCTGGAAAAGGCATTCAACCGTGTCCCTCATGGTGTCCTGTGGGGGGTGCTCCGGGAGTATGGGGTCCAGAGCCCCTTGCTAAGGGCTGTCCGGTCCCTCTATGACCAGAGCTGGAGCTGTGTTTGCATTGCCAGACCTGTCCCTAGTGCACGTTGGACTCCACCAGGGCTGCCCTTTGTCACCGGTTCTGTTCATTGTATTTATGGACAGAATTTCTAGGCGCAGCCAGGGGCCAGAGGAGCTCCGGTTTGGGGACCACAGGATCTCATCTCTGCTGTCCGCAGATGATGTTGTCCTGTTGGCTTCATCGAACCAGGACGTGCAGCCTGCACTGGGGTGATTTGCAGTTGAGTGTGAAGCGGTTGAGATGAAGATCAGCTCCACCAAATCCGAGATCATGGTCCTCGACCAGAAAAAGGTGGCTTGTCCTCTGCAGGTGGGTGGAGAGTCCCCGCCTCAAGTCAAGAGTTCAAGCATCTCATGGTCTTGTTCATGAGAAAGGGGAGGATTGACAGGCGGATCGGTGCAGCATCGGCAGCGATGCGGTCACTGTATCAAACTGTTGTGGTGAAGAGGGAGCTGAGCTGAAAGGCCAAGCTCTCAATTTAACAGTCAATCTACGTCACCTATGGTCACGAGCTTTGGGTAATGACTGAAAGGACGAGATTGCAGATACAAGCGGTTGAAATGAGTTTCCTTCGCAAGGGGGCTGAGCGCTCCCTTAGAGATAGGGTGAGAAGCTCAGTCACACAAGGGGAGCTTGGAATAGAGCCACTGCTCCTTTACGTCAAGAGGAGTCAGCTGAGGTGGATCGGGCAGTTGTTCTGGATGCCTCCCTGTGGAGGTGTTCCAGGCATGTCCTATCAGAAGGACACCCCGGGGAAAGCCCAGGACACGCTGGAGGGACTTTGTGCCTGGAAAAGCCTCAGGGTCCCTTGGAGGAGCTGGAAGAAGTGCCTGGGGTGAAGGAAGTCTGGGTGTCCCTGCTTCGACAGCTGCCCCCATGACCGGGCCCTGGATAAGGGGAAGAAAATACATGGATTAACCTTAATAGCATCGATTTGTATTTGATTTTCGATACTTTTAACAATCCTGGTATATCGACAAATGTTCATATATTAACCATGTAACCCTCCCCTTATACCAAATACATGAGGCATGCTGTCAAGTATTTTGGGCAACATCTTTCAAATGTGGTCTGTGTACATAAAACGAGGGAGAAAAATACACCACAAAGTTTATATAAAGAGAACCAAACACTGTGTGTGCAAGCCCAGACTGTACACGGGCCGCTGATGCTGTGAGTCGTGTCTGTCATTGTGTCATTACCATGTGCCGTCTGTCTGCAGCACAAAGGAACACTCCCCCAGGACGAGGCGCTTTCAAATCCTATTTTAGACCCAAAATAAACACACCATTACAGAGCTGCACTGCACTTTCCAAATGTTAAATAAGTTGACTTGCATACATTGTAGGTATGGGCCTAGGATGTTTGCTTGGTGTAATATAGTGCTTTGAAAGTTGTTGTTTTTTTGTTGTTGTTTTTTTCAGTTCAAATGATCACAAGCTTAACAGACTCACATGCTAGTCTGCAGTTTTACCCTCTGGAGCTGATCATGATTTTGTGTAAAGGCTCAGAGGCTGTCTGTGAAAATGGACTCAAGGGATACTTAAGGGTCATGTGCTAAACAGTATGTAGTTCTATCTTATTCAGGCTACAAGACTGTTCCATTGTTTTTAGTCATAGAAATGTACATGAATGGATCTAAAGGGGATCACATTTTGGCCATTCATATGGCAGCCTGGTTTCTAAAAGGCCTTATATTACACAAAATGTTATCAAGCTGGTACCTGATCAAAAAAACATCCGTCTGTTTTCAAGTTAACAGCTACCTTCTACCTTTAGTTCAGTAAAGATGGGCAATTCCAGGTCTGAAATCATCCAAATGATTTTAGTGAAGGTGTATGGAGTTTAAAAACACAGTGGAGCACCTATATATTACCACATAACATCACAAGAGTGGGACAGAGTGTTTTCAGTTTGAGAGAAATAAGAATTGAACACAAATTAACAGGATTTGTATGTCAAACATATGAATGAGACAATATAATACTCAAGATGTGTTTGATGAGGATTAAACATAGATCAAAAAATAGTGTAATATATATTAAAGAGACAGAAATGATCATATTTGACCTTAATCTTCAAAGTTAGCTGTTTTAATTATGAAGTAAGACTTAAATCAGCTTTTCTCTGTTTTCTAATGTTCCTTTTACATTTTAAATACATAATTTACACTGACTTTGAGCAAGTATTTATCAGTAAAACAGTTTATATTCTAAGAGTGAACTGGATCATATGAAACTCAAAAATGAGGTTTGTCCAAAGTATGGTTACATGATGCTTAACAATAACACAACCTATTGTCAGAGAGTATACCAAGTTTACTCCACTCATAGTTGGACACTGACAGATTTGAGCATGGGCCAACAACAAATGAGAAAAGTTGTAAATTGGTTGACTCATTTTTAGTTTTGCAGAAACTTTGTTTGTTTTTTTCCTGGTGACTGCTGCATTGGCCAAGCCTGTTAGTTGGGTTAGGTGTCAGAATCTCTAGTAAAGGTTATGAAGGTTTGAAAGGCATGAATCTTTATTTAACTATACAATTCAGATATTGTTAAAAGCTAAAACTAGAATCATAATTGTGTATTTATGATATAATGCTTCAATGAAAATTGTCCACTGATTTCTAAATTTATCATGGAGTCTTTCTTAAAGTGTTGTGTGTTTATTTATTTTTTTATTAATTACTACAAATAGTTTTTTTGTTGTTGTTGTTTTGTTTTTGTATTTACAGTGTCACAAATAATATTTCTCATGGATCATGTTTTATTTTTGATTTAGTCTTAATTCATTCATTAATGTTACAGTTTCAGTCAATCAATACTACCAATACAAAAAAAAAGGAAAATAGATAGACTAAAGTAGTCAACAATGGTTTCAAATATGCAAAAATAAAAGGCTAATAGCATATTACAAATCTGCTGTGTGCCATTGTAGGACATTTTTATAACTAGAACAGTTACTGCTTTAGGCAAAGCAGTTCATTAAAATGAATAGAATATTTATTTTTCAAAATCCAAAACAAATTCACAGACAAACAGTCTAAGAACAAATGAAAAGTTGTTGCGCCCTCTCCAAGCTGTTTGCTGTGTTGTTGTTTGTCCCTCACAGACTCTGTTGTTTTCCGTTTACTATGTTTGTAGCAGTTTGTTCATCTGAGACTTGAACTTTGAACTGGGTGCTCCTTTAAACAGCACCCGCCTCAGCCTCTTGTCTCCTTTGGGTGCAATTACCTGAGCTTAGCCGAAGTAACTTGTGGTTTTGTGCAGCTCCAGCAAAGACCAAACTACGAAAATGAAATAAGAAAAACATACAACATGATGCAGTTTAACAATGCAATGGCCACTGTTCATATAAACAACACTGTTTAGGAGAAAAAATGAAACTCTGTTATTTCCTCTTTTTTATTTTTCATTTTTGTTATTATTGCAGAATCTTCTGTCCAATCAGTAGTGCAAACATCTGTTTTTCTCAAAACTAGATTTTAGATTCTCATTATCTGCAGCAGTGATTAGCACCATTTGGATTTCACAAACTCAATCAAAATGGATCTGTTTTGTTTCTTAGTGATTAACATTGCTAGTTGTACCCACGACTGGCATGTATTTTTAAAGGCCCATGTATTTGAACAAAATTTGTCTTTATTTGCTTAAATTTGAAGTGTAATACCTGCATCTAATTATAAAACATAATGAAAGATAATATGGATGTTCACTATTAGTATGCTAGTTGTTCTGAGCATTACTGTGACAGCAAAACTCTTTTGTCTTTTGAAAGTTGCAAAACTTGGGACCACTGCAAACCATTTAAAATGAACTACCGTAAATTCCGGACTACAGCACGTACCCGATTAAGAGCCGCATGCTCAGATTTATGAAGAAAAATCAATTTTGTAATTATATGAGCCGCACCATATTATAAGCTGCTGGCCAGAGACTAGGCGGGGGGTTCGCTTCTGCGTCCCCGCCGCCTGGAGCGCCTCCGGGACGGGCCGCGGACGGGGTCCCCCGCTGAACTCTGGGGACGGACTCGCTCACTGGTGACACTTGGGACACACACGCGCCACAGGCACTTACACACCTTCACACACTTGGGACACACACACGCGACATGCACATACACACCTTGGCGCTCTGGGAATAAACCACGTGCGCGCAGAGACCGCGCGCGGAATCTTATGGGACTGAGCCCTGCTCAGGTCCGAAATGTCCGTCCGCTGGGCTCCCCGTAAAGTACGACACAACACCAACGCAGAGTGAAATACGTTTAAACGGACAGCGTACAGAGTTTACCTGACAGACAGCAGCAGGGACTGGACGGCAGTGAAGCAGCCGAGGGCCGCTCTTCTGTCCAGCAGCGCCTTCAGAAGCTGAACATCATTTTGTGCCTCAGATTAAAAAACATTTTTTTGTTGATGAGGGTTAGCAGAAAGACTGAAATAAGGAAGTTGTGATTAATCATACAATTTCATTGGACCTCAGTGAACTACGTATTCATTTTATTGGTCCATGTTTTTCCCGCAATGGAAAAAAAAAATAAAAAAGCCGCTTCATATTACAAGCCGCAGTGTTGAAAGTGTAGAAAAAAAGTAGCGGCTTGTAATCCGGAATTTACGGTAATTATGTTTTTGTGTTTTTAAGACTTGTAGCCTACAGAACCTCTTTAAGTAACCATGTATTGCTCTATTTATAGCAGACAGGCAATCTGTATAGTAGTTACAGCATGTGATCTCATTCAAGATCATTATTCTCTGTAACACACTAGCCAATCAGGTTAGCGCACATGATGTTACAACACAAGCAACAATATGCTACCAGAATGTATGGTTTCTGCCAAAACAAGTTGTCATCACCAGAATTTGTTCAATTCAAAGTTCACATGAAGAAGACCTCTCAAAGATTGCATCACTCTACTCTGTTATTGCATAGACTAACTAACTTCCATACTAGTTTATCTGTAGAGCTGGCACATCCACACAGGCCACAATCACAAGCAGACGGCTCAGAGAAGCAGGAGTGGCTTCAGGAGGAGGAAAAGTGCAATAACAAGGCTGAGATGAGGGCTGAGATAGGACACGTACAGGCAGCGGCGCGCTCCCCCTCCGATAATTCACCTCTAATCTATGCTCCGCAGGTGTGCACTTAGAGCCCCAGAGGTGAGCCAAGAACCCAGACACGATTTACTCTCCGCCTGCACTGCACTGCCGTTATCGGGCCTTCCCATACACACAGGCAAACAAACTTCTACAGGATGATTACAGAAGGTTACTGAGATTTATCGGAGTTACTGGACCAGCCCTCGGAATACTGCCATGTGCTGTATCGGAACAAGAGGTACATATGTGATGGGGAACTGTTAAAGGGTCAGCCATAAGCTAAACTTAGCTTATGGTTGCACTTTATCATAACTACACTTTAATTAGCCCCACTAAACCATCAAATGAACAAATTGGTAATGAATAATAATACATTAGTCTTATATCGCACTTTCCCATACACTCAAAGTTGCTTTACAATTTTGTGCATTATTTATTCTCTCTACACTTAATCACTTCCATCTACCACCAACATCTGTGGCATCTGATATAGTACTTGGCCTTGCTTAGCTTGAGAGATCTGACAAGATTCTGACAAGGTTTGGCCACACTGACCATGACTCAGGCTTAGTAATTACTTAAAATAAATAGTTATTAAGCCTGAATAATTATTAATGAACTATTTGTCCATTGTGAATGAACTATTTCTTCATGTTTTAATTAGGTATTAAGGTGTAGTGTATTATATATAAAATATTATAATATATATTAGTATTATGTTGTTTTATTTACACACATTTAACTAATCCTGGCTGTTTAGACCAAGCTTCTATTTTAGCTCGATACCCACTTGTCATAATTCATCATCTTGTTGGCCGTGTCTTCTTAACTGTGCAGTTCCTAGTCTATACAAAAGTCTATAGGCGTTAATGAGCATGAATATGGATGATATAATCAACGAAACAGATGATCCACCTGTATCAAAATAAACATGGCAGCTTACATGATTTTTTTTTTTTTCATGCTATAAAATGAGAGAACTGAGAAAAATGAACAAAGTACTGTTAATTTAAGTTATTGATTTTGTTCTGAATGACTGAAGGGTATTTGATGGGGGCATTTCAAATTAACTACTTTCACTGGACCATTACCAGACTTAGGAGAGATTTTCTGTGAGCTTCACAAAGCCCTTTCTGCCTTATCAACTTGAGCGTTAGCAATTTGTCGTCTAGGTGGGTTCCATTGCAAATTCGCATTAAATTCTGTCAACCAGACAAAAGTTTTAGGTGTACATTTCACCACTCATCCAAGTGGCTTCTGCATTTCTGACAGGAGACTGGTAAGGTATCTGTCTGAGGGGATTAGAACACTACACTGAACTTAACGTAGTAGTTTAAAGGAGCATGTGTAATTAGTAGGATTGTCCAAATAATTAAAAACCAGAAACTAATCAATACTAAAACTGTAATCAAAACTAGAAACTCATTAACTCAACAGGTATCTACAGTGAAAAAAGCAACATTCACAGCACAGAAATGAACCTTTCCTGAATAGCTTTACATGTATCAGAACAAGTGTAAAAAGCATCTAAATAAAGTGTTTTTATTAACATTATGGTATCAGAATCGGTTCTAAATGTGAGTATCATGACAACAATAGTGCTTGCCCATTCAATTAAACCTCGGTGTACACTGTCACCCAACATGTGACAGTTTTCACTCTGAAAATCTTTGTCCAGTTGTCAGAATTCCATTTTCTTTAAAGATGCACTGTGTAACTTTTCTGGTGGAGGGTCCATCAGCTTCTTGTCACCATGGAAATGTTGTTGCTCGCTCTGGAATGTCCTGGTATAGCATTAAACATCCATCTTGCATTTACTCAATAACATGTGTTTATTTACTGACTTGAAAACTTCACCTGCCGTCCCCTTGGAGATAAATAAACGTAATCTTATACTGGTAATCTTATACTGGTACATTCCAGGCAACATCTCCATGGAGAGAAGCTGGTGACCGACCCCAGAAAAGTTACACAGTGCAGCTTTAACCTTTTTCCAACTGCCTCACTCAATTGTGTGCCAGCCGTTGGGATCTCACTGTGAGGTTATGTCAGAGTCAGAACAAATTATTCCAAAATGGCAGCTGAAAGTTAAAACGAGTCAATATTCCATGAGACCCCGCTTCGTGGTTGGAAAAATCTTAGAGTAGTTATTATAGCACAATTTAATGGGCCAATCAAAACTTTGCCCTCTGGCCTACAATGCATCTTTGCGAGCATTGTTCAGAGTGGTCTGCACAGCGGTTTGAATCACTGTCACACAACGTCACATATTCAGTTCACTCACTGGTAAGACTGCTACCAGTGAGTCCATGCACCAAACCCATAATTTGGGGTTGGATGTTTTAGCTGGCAGATTACCGCAGATGTGGCTCTTTAAATCTGATTCAAAAACATACAATCGTTTCCCTTCATTGTAACAATTTCCGAGCAGAGAAATCACTGGTCAAACATATTTCCACTGCTCAGGCTGATCTCGGAAAACCAAAAAAATGTACTATAATTACTGAGAGCTTTAGATTCTCCATGGCATGATCTATGACCTATTAATATGTATAGCAGTTGTAGGAATCATTAATATCTACTAATGATACAACATCTGCTTTTTGGCTCCATTTTTTAAGCAATTAGTCTGTAATTTTACTTTTATTTAACCCTGGAAATCCTATTGAGCTCAAGAACTTTTTTAAAGGGAGCCCGAGCAGTAAGTTAGAGTGGGAGTCGGGTGTAGGGTCACTTTGTTGTGAGTGCTCTCTGAATTTGGAGATGTTAAAGCCATTTGTCTGTTGTAGCAGTAGCTCACTTTGTAGAAATGATTGGCCACAAATCTTAAAGCTGGCAGTTCAATTCCTTCCTCCATTGCATAGGGTTAATAAAAGCCCTTGATGGATATTCCTTGTGTTGTGATTCTTCCAGTTCTCAGGTGACTGGTCCAAAAATATACCACCTACAGAGGTGAGTGCTGTTTTAAAGAAACTGAGACTTTTAATCCTTCTTGAGTGATATGTTTATTTAAATACCAGTACTTATGTAAAAGCTTTGTTTACTTTTGCCAGTGTGAGTCTACAAGTGACAAAAACTTTATGGCAACAATATGAAATGATTAGAACATTTGTGTTTCTTGCTCCACTCATTCAGATATGATTTTGTTTTTCTCATTTTTGTGTCTATCCTTTGAAAATACCAGATTTTCTTTTGTTTATTTATGGTTTTGTCCTTCAAATTATGTTAACTTCAAATTATATATCAGATGCTACGTCTCAACTTACTCTTGGTTGAGCAGTAGTTTTCCCAAATACTTGTTGGACCACAAACTTCAGAAGCCAGAGTGGAGTTTTGCTGTGATGTAAAAGCAACAAAGCAAACAACTAGCATGCCAATGTGCACTTCCTGATTATCAGACATTAAAGCGCTTTATAATTAGATGCAGACAGCACATAGCAGACATATTTTGACCTTCAGAGCTGCTTCTACAAATATCTGTACTGGGGCAAGTTTTGCTTAAATACAAGGAAAAAAATCAAGTACGGGGCCTTTGACCTATGTAAATGATTTCAAAGATATCCACACTGTTGTAGAAGTTTTCAGCTTGTCCAAGAAAGGGTGGAAGTAAAAGGCTGGAGACCAACTGGATGTCTTAAGCAGGAGAAGTTTATTTACCATCAATAATACAGGACCGGGAGGACTAGAAAAGTCAACAGTCTGATTTCAAAAGTGAACATAGTATGACCTTTGAGTTGTCAAGCCCCTTAACTATGCATCCAAAGGAAGACAGCAATATAATGCATTTTATTTTATTTATGTGGCACCTTTCTGCACACCCAAGGTCGCCTTACAACAACAGCTACAGCGCTTTTTCACAGACACATGTCCTTAAAGACACTTTACAGAGCATTATTAACAAAGCATTGTTACGCACACACCACTGTCACACCTACAGTGCATGTTTTGGGTGCCACAATTTAAATAGTGGTATGTAAATGGTATGCCAAGAGAAGATGATGGTGTAAATATAGCTTTCGTGAGTAAATGTTAAACTGAGAAATGTAAGTGGAGGATAAATTACTTAAATTCTCTTATACATTCAGTATGTGCCCAAGTCTATTCAAAGAGACTTAGAAACATACACTACCCCCGGACCATATTTTGCAAGCAAGAGGAAGACCTTTTAACTTGTAGTCAACACTGTACAGATATACATACCTACCTGTGAAGACCCGCCAACATCCCTGCTTTTAAATCTCAGACCACATGTGCACACAGGCATGAACATTCTGGCAACATGCAACAGAACTCCAGCTCTGATGTGGGAAGAAAGACAAGCCCAGCGGACAGCATGAGTGGATTTCTGAAGTTGTTAGAAATTAGAATCAGATTTGTGCCAACATCTGTAGCTCTGGACCAGTGGAGCTTATGTTTATACAGAGGTGGGCAGAAGAGCCAAATTCGTGCTTGAGTAGCCAAACATCCAATTTACAGAATTTAAAGGAGGGTATTTTACTTCTATGGGGTATTAACTGCAAACACATAGAATATTTAGATCACCACGTTACTTTTTATTGTTTTGAAAGTGCTATATTTGTCAAAAAAGTCTCTTCTCACTTTGCTCTCCACAATCTCTCCCCCTTCAGAGCTCACAACACAATCAGAGTACATCCCGCTAAAGAAACTACTGCAGGCTTGTCTTGTTTGTGTATTTTTTTGCATCATGCTTTGGTATATATCTGGAGAATTGTTGTATGGGAGTGTGGGTGATGTAGGCTTGTGGGCTGAGCCTTGAATCCGGGACAACTAACCATGTGGACATTTTGAATAAGGCTCGGGACAGATTGTTAAATTACTGAAACATGCATGGATGACATCTAAAACCTCTTCAAGCATGTTTTTGATGGAGGAGCAACATTATTGCATGGTAGAAAGCTAAAAAAAATCTTCATAATACCTCCTCTTTAATGGAAAATAAAGTTTGATCCACGTGAGTATCATATAATGAAATAACATAGATCAATCTGCTTTGCTTTGCACATTTAGACAAGAACTGTCACAACATATAATATTTTATGTATTCAACACCAAAGTTTGCCAACAAATGAACATGTCGCACAGATAAGAGTGGAAATACAGCTCTATCTGTGCAATGGGACTGGATAAAAACTGGACATCAACAGGAGTCCCATGGAGCCCTTCTCATGTGACACCCACTAATAAAACTCATGTGGGAGAAGACTGAGGGTGTGGATACTGACTGTAGGTGGGCGGCAGCGGATGGAGGTCAGGGGTCAAAGGGTGAAGGTGAGTTGGAGGATACAAGACACATTTTGTAAACTACAGTAGCAAAGTAATGGGAAGTCTGCAGCATATCAGACCTATTGGTAACTAATACATTTTGAAATTCTCAATAAACAGTTTTGTCACTGGATATTTTAGGAGTATTTACAGAAAAACTACAGTTTTAAATCTTTTTTTTTCTTTTAAATCTTTTTTTTTTTTTTTTTAATTGGAACACATATCCAGGAATGATCCATAACAAAAGAAAAATAATTCTGTCAACTGGACAAAAGTGAAGATTTTTCGACATTCATCCAAGCAGCTTCTTCCAGTTGACAGAAAAGAATTTGTATTTCGTTGCAAAAATTTTCATTACCTTGCACAATCCCCGAAATAAATAAACCATTTTTGTAATCTGAATAACGGATTTTGTCACTTTTGGATACTTTTTATTGAAAATATGTAAATTGAGTGTTCTTTTGTAGCCACAGGATTTTTCACAGATTCACAGCAAATTTTGCTCTGTTCTGACATTTCTCTTCTGAACATTCCATTTGCATTCATGACCAAACTGTGAAGATTTCATAATTACTACTATTAACCTTTACTGAGTTGTTTAAAAAAAAGTTCTCACTGATATACCGTATAAATCATTTAATTAAAAAAAAGAAAAAGCCACAGTGTAACGTTAAAGTGGACACAGCAGCTGCCGCCATGGAGACAGAAAAGTTAAAGGTGCACTTTATTGCCGGGGATCCAGAATAAACACTTTATATTATATTTTACGAAAATGTGAGTGTGGTCACTGTGAATCCAATCATTTTCAGATGGGCGTGATTGACGGGTGGATTAGCTATGATCTGCCCGAACATGGGTGCCTACAGGAAAAAAATCTGGGAAAAAATATCACAGGGGTTTGACAAACATTGTGGATTTCTGCATAATCAATGAGAAAAGCACTCAACTCTATTAATCTAAGTGAGAGAAATGTGATTTTGTTTGTAAATGATAAATTTTGCTTCACATCCGTCACTGAAAAAGATGATTGCATGGTCATATTTGCCTGAAATGTTCCACAGTATGACATTAAACAGCTGTGCCTTACATTTATAAAATTACAGGTGATTTTATAGCTCAAAAATACCCCAAACAACAGGTATTCTGACTGTGAGCGGGGTCGCCTCTCCACAGTTCTGACCTGTAACTTGGTCAGGTTTGGTCTCCATGAAGATAAAAACACTTAATAAATACCATACTGTGAAACTCTCCATGGAGACAAGCATTTGACGGACCCTCTATCAGAAAAGTTACACATTGCACTTTTAAGGTTATGGCCTGGTTTTGACGTTATACTTAAAGTTAGGACCAGGGTGAGATCGAGATAGAGATCAGAGTTTTACATATCTACAAAACTACTAGTACTTTACTACAAAATATACAGTAATGTAAATGAGAAAACAGGGCTGTGGGAAAGCTGTGGGAATATAGGTACACTCACTTTAATTTTAGATCTGAATAATAGGGAACATCTTGCAATTTTTCTCCGTCAAATTCATATAGTCAAAAGTTTCCTACCCGCTCCCACTGCACATCTCCACCACGTAAAGGTCAGCCCGAGTCCCCAGATATCATGAGCTTGTCTGCGCTAATGACAAACTGCAGAGTGGCTAGTTTGGCTAACGATCCCACACTTTCTGGGTCAGCTATATTTTAGCCTCAGCCGATATGACTCTGGGCATTTGCAGAATAAATTAAAAGTACCCCTCACCTCCCCGCATGAGGAAGAGGCTGTCACACGTATAGATTATAGGAGGTGCTTTGTGATGGATGCTCCTGGTGAGGCCATCTCAGCTGCATCGCTCAACCCCTCCACACCAAGCCTCCATCAGCAAGACGTGTTCAGGTCACAGAGCAGCAGCCATGGTCCCAGTAGTAACATTAGCCTAGCGGATACGTACCGGTACTACACCCAAATCTGGCCAGTCATCTGATTCTGAATGCACACGTTAAAAGTCTAGAATTATGTAAAACCTCTCTTAACTTAAAGGCGTAACTTTTCTAGAGGAGGATCCATCAAATGCTTTTCTCTATGAAGATCTTATCGCTTTGTCTGGAATGTTTCATGGTGTGTTATTAAACCAGATCAAGTTATAGGTCAGTTCTGTGGAGAGACAACCCCGCTCACAGTCAGAATGCCTGTTTTTTTTATTTTTATTTTTTATTTTAGCTATAAAACCACCTGTAACTGCATAAATATTAGCTGTTTAATGTCATACTATGGAACATTCAAAGCAGTGCAGTGACATATCCATAGAAACAAGCAGGTGATAGACCCTCCGCCAGAAAACTTACACAGTGAACCTGATTTTTACCTTCTTAAAAATATGAAAATCAAATGTGGCTAATTTGCAGTGGTCTAAAGTTATTCCCATAACTTATGCATTCAGAGCATCCTAATTATTCAGCACAATGAGTTTATAATTGCTTTTCATAATTCTCTGAGACGAGAGCGACGTTTTGGAGTGATGGTAAAACTAACAACTAGCATGCTAATTCATACTTCCTCATTATCGGACTATGAAATGCTTTTTAATTAGATGAGCTCCAGAGCTGCTTATAAAATGTATCTGTACTGGAGCAAGACAAATGTTGCTCAAATCCATTAAAATAGTGCTTTCTTTCATGCACGAAATGTACCTGGAGGTGTGTTTTGTTTAACTGGTAGATGTAATCCCTCATATTTAGTTTAGATTAGAATATGGAGAGGCCATTTGCATCTCCAGAGGATCCTCTCCAGAGCAAAAAAGCCTTGGTCAAACTGCATAATCTCATTAGGTGGTAAATTCAGCAAGTGCACCACTGAGTTGTTATTCTGCAAAAACTGGCTAAAAATCTATAAGGTAGGGCTTTAAATTGTTTTGTTTTTTTTACCTTTAACTGCACTAATGATTGTTATTGCTCATCTTTCTGAATAAATTCTCAATAAGCAAACAGATCAGCACCTCCAAACATTTGAGTCTACCTTAAACTTCTAAAACATTCATCACCTTTACACTTCTATACTAAAATAATGACCTTTTCTCTGTACACTCTTCCACCTTTACATTTGCATAACGCTTTTGGCTAAAGCCATGAAGCTGCAGCCCTGTGTGTGGAATGGGCCGACGCTGCTGTGCGGACTACAAAGTGTCTTTCTCTTCTTTTCTCTCCCTAAAGCTGAGCAGACAATGAATTGCTAGTGGATAGTTATTTGTAAGGATTGGTGTGGTCAGTCAGGTGTGCTGCTGCCTGGACAAGAGCGAGTACAGGGACAGGCTGGATGTGACAGGACAGGTTTTCCATTAGGAAAAAACACAACGCGTGAAGCTCTCGGAATTTCATCTGGGTTCTGTAATGCTTCCACAGTCCGATACCTGAATATGCGCTGTAATATCAAGCACCAGTGAAAAAGTATGTGGTCTGTTGTCTTTGAAATAGAAGTTGGAAATCTACCGCAGATCAACAAAGAATATGTCAGATGTGAGAAGATGACTGTTCTATTTTTCCTCAGTTTAGAAATAGCCCTTGCCTACTCTGGGTTCTTTTTCTTAGTTTATGTTGCTGTTAATTTTTTTTTTTATCTGCTGTGCTACCTTGGAGTGAAGGACTAATGAAATGAGGAGGAGGAGCAGACTGAACGAACTGAACATTCCCTCCCACTCATTACTATTGGCTATAGTTGTACCAGCTTTTTCTTAAAAGACAGACAGAGGTCACGAGTGAGGAGGAAGACTTGGGACACAGGGTCATGAAACAGGAAACAGCAAACGAAAGCAGCGAAAGAGGTGGAAACAAGACGTAGGTAACGGGAGAACAGGAACGGGCAAGCTTCAGACGCACCATCAAAGGCTGATGCATCACTGTGCAAGAGCTAAGTAAAGGGACATGTTTTGTACACCTTGTGGGCGTGAGTGAAGTCTGACTACGGACAAAAGGAGGCACTCTCTTTGTTTACAGCTACTCAACTTCAACAAGCCGACAGAGTCCAGAGGGGGTCAAGAATGGACCCGACGAAGCCGCACAGACGTGGCGGCATGGATGTTATACCTGGCAGAGCTTGGTCAAGGAACATGGCACAACTAACCCTTGTGTGGGTGTGTGGGGTTAACCTGTGGCCTGGAGGGGGCATTAAAGGCGTAACTTGTCCCTCCCCACCCAATTGTGATTGTGGCATCGGGAGCCAGAGGACCTGCGGCGAATGAGACGCTGAGGCCCTGGAGACGTGGTGGTACTGACCCAACGCCTGGCACAGTTAAGTAAAGGAATGTCACTTGACTGACCCTGGTGTGTGTGAGGCCAAGGTGGTGAATAGTTGAGGCGCTGAATGGGACATCGTTCGTGGCTAGACTTGGGGGACCGATCATGCCCCGGACCCGAGCACACAGAACTCTACCCTGCCCCAACTGCCGGACGCTTTTATGGGCCTTTATCTGGGCATCATAAATATGGTGCTTATTTTATCTAATTAAATTGCTAAACTACTGCATGGTCTTTGCCTTATTTCCAAGACAAATACAATTTTTGGATCGTATCTGAAATAGTGTTCCAACTATAGTTATTGTGATACTAACAATAAATAAATCACAATTAGACATCATTTAAGGAGGGATTGAAATCAATATTTGAGGGTGGAAATGTCTCAGTGGTTCGAGCATTCAGTTTCAGCTCTGACCATGTGAATACTGTTGTACTTGGGCAAGTCACTTCACCCACTTTGCCTCTGTATGGATGAGTGAAAGTGTGGTGGCGGTCAGAGGGTGGTGGTGATCAGAGGGTGGTGGTCAGAGGGTGGTGGTGGTCAGAGGGTGGTGGCGGTCAAAGCGTGGTGGCGGTCAGAGCGTGGTGGTGGCGGTCAGAGCGTGGTGGTGGTCAGAGCGTGGTGGTGGTGGTCAGAGCGTGGTGGTGGTCAGAGCGTGGTGGTGGTGGTCAGAGCGTGGTGGCGGTCAGAGGGTGGTGGCGGTCAGAGCGTGGTGGTGGTCAGAGGGTGGTGGTGGTCAGAGGGTGGTGGTGATCAGAGCGTGGTGGCGGTCAGAGCGTGGTGGTGATCAGAGCGTGGTGGCGGTGGTCAGAGCGTGGTGGCGGTTAGAGGGTGGTGGCGGTCAGAGCATGGTGGTGGTCAGAGGGTGGTGGCGGTCAGAGCGTGGTGGCGGTGAGGGCGTGGTGGCGGTCAGAGCGTGGTGGCGGTCAGAGGGTGGTGGCGGTCAGAGGGTGGTGGCGGTCAGAGGGTGGTGGTGGTCAGAGGGTGGTGGCGGTCAGAGGAGCTGATCTCCACTGAAGTCCTGGAGACCCACTCTGAAGCACTGGGAAATCCATGTAGACTAAGCATTAACAAGTTTTGCCTAAAAGGTGGTGGTGGAAGTACTCAGTTTTGTTACTTAAGTAAAAGTACAGATACAGGGGCAAATGGTTACTCAAGTAAAAGTAAAAGAATCACAGGGAAAAAATCAACTTAAGTAAAACTACTTAAATACCTGTTTAAAAATGTAAAAGCATTTTGCAGAGATTGTTAGAACAATTAAAGCACCAAATGTAGTGATTTTGATAAAGGATTTAACTCATTTTAAGTGATTCAACTGTATTTTTATGTTTTCTCACAGTTTTTTGTGCATTTGTTATTTGGTTTGCTCAAAGTTGGGACGTTTACTCAAATTAGGCTCAGCTTTTTCAGTTCTCAAACCATAACAGTATGAAAGTGATGTGTGCACGGCAGGACTTCCTTGAAAAAGAGGTTAGTAATCTCAATGGGACTTCCCAAAAAATAAACAAATAAATAAATACAAATACTGAAAATTACTTTTTGTCAAAACAGTTCTAACACTGCTATCTACATTGCTGTTTAATCTACCACACAACAGTAAGATTTTGGGTGGTTTTGAATTTGCTCTTCTGCTTTTTACTAAGGTAACAGAGGTGCATTGGGTTAAGCCTTCACCCACTAACCAAAAGGGTCTGTGGTCTGGTTTGTTGTGTTCCATCCAGCCAACAACATTTTTTCCTTGTTGTATTTGAGCTACCGAAACTTTATTTGTATAGAAATATCTATTTTGCTGTCTTGGAAATTGGAACTACTATTAGAAAAAGTCTGTTAAACAATATATACAGTTTTTAAAATTATTTTGGCTGTCCTCCACAGTCTTCTACATGTCTTCCCACACTTCTCAAAACATCGACCAAAACCCAGCTGCTCAATCTGTCCATATTCCTTGCAGTTTGCATAAAGGATTGTGTAAAAATAAAATAAAAATAAAAATACTGAACATGACTGACACATTGTGAGACCTGGTCCTTCTGGATGGAAAACCACAACAGGATGGACTGACATAAAACAGTCTCATCATCTGTGTGAAGATAGGGAGTTTCAGCAGAACTTTTACTTTTCCCAGTGTTATTTTTAGATCGTTGTCCCTTTACTTAAGTAGTGAACTTAAAGAGAAGCTTTTACACTTCAGTGGGGTATTAACTGTTAACACATACAATACTTAGAAGACCATGTTACCTTTTACTGTTTTGAAAATGCTATATAATCACCAAAAACGCTCACTCCTCCTTCAGATTTTGCATAATAGCCCTCTTTAAATAAATTTTCAATGCATTCTTATACTTTTTCCTCAAATAAAGATCTTTTTAAGTGAACTAAAGTACTTTTGCCACTTCTTAATACTGCACAAAATCTGATATTGTCAAAAGACTGCAAACAAGAAAAACCAAATCATATCAGAAGGTGCAGTTCAAATAATTGAATTCTATCAACATAAAGCTTTTGTCACTTGATGACTTACACACAGTGGAAAGAGGAACCAAAACTTTCACTCAAGTAACAAATCATTTTACTAAAGGAGGAGTAACAGTGTGATATTAAGTAGAAGTAACCAAGTGAAATTGTATTAAAATGTTACTTAAGTAAATGTACCGTAAAATACCAAATAAGAGCCGGGTTGTGAATGTAAACACACACGTGAACTAGTTTCACCTTTTTACTTTTAAATAACGCCGCTAACTGGATTAACAGTGCGGTCTTGTGGACTGGATGTCATTATTTGTGAAGGACAATTTCAATGGGTAAAATAGAAGAGATGCTGCACTTTACAAGAGGTGAGTAATAAAGTCTTGTCATCGTCACAGCATAGACGAAAGTTGAGGCAAAGAGACGGGGAAAGGCAGCGAACGAGGCAACCGGAATCGTGCCGACAAGGTAGGCAAAGTGACCGCCAGGCCATTGTATAAGGCGAGGCATGCCGTAAACACTGTAAATTATGGTCACATTGGTTAAAAGAATTTGAGTACCATAATTTCCCAGTTATGCTGAGCAAGATTTTTGAATAATTTTGAAGAATTGCCGCTTGGTCTCAAATAAATGTCTGTTTGATTGAAACAAATAAATGCCCCGGCTCTTATTTGGTATTTTACGGTACTTCAGTAATTGCACTTGAGTACTTCCCTCCTCTGGACACTACAATTAAGAGTGAAACAGAGGACTAAGCTGGTGGACAAACTACTAACTAACTAAATGTCTCTTATAACAGCAGTAGATTCATGAGCCTCCTCAGCCTCTCAAGTTGCCTGGCAAATTCAGTATGATATCGCTCTGTATCTTTTGTACAGAAAGATGCCAGTCTGGACCGACTCCCTCAAATGCATCTTGAACCTGACCAAACGTGCTCGTGCAGAGATTCATTGTTTTCAGAAACACATATCGTTTGAAAATAAAATTTAGAGTTTAGTGTTTCGTTTATTGATTCTGCAGGGGTCCTTAATGTTTTTCAGTCACCTGTGATATGTGATATTTTTAGCTGTCATATTTGCTTAGATCTGGACAAATCTTGCGTGTCCTTGATTGGCTAATCTACCTGTCAGTCGGCCATCTGAATAGGAGAGGACATACTGGTGACTTCTGAAGTGTATTCTGGATTCCAGGTAACCTTAAGTTCTGCCTTCATAGAATTGTCTATCCTGCCTCTGACTGATTCATATTGTTTTTTTCAGTTTACTATTTGATACTTTTTTTTGTACTAGCAAATATGGTCCACTACGCAATAAATACATTTTTCAACTTACCCAGGCACATTTTCTTTAAACTCAAGACCAAAAAGGAAGCAAACTTCTTTTTTTTTTCCTTTATTGAGTTAATATGACTATACCGCGGATATCAGCCATCACCACCACCACCAAAGGGTTTTTCAAAGAAGTCATAGCTGCTCAGTTTTTGTGAATGCACATATTGATTTAGTCCTGAAAAGTACTTTGGGCTGCATTGTGAATATGAAGGCAATTTTACTGTTTGTGTCAGAGGTTGTTACATTCAGTACAGAAGTATTATAAAAAATAAATACAGAGAATGGATAATACAGAGAATAGAGAAGAGACTTTAATTAAGGTTCCATTGGTAATAAAGCAATAATCATTGTAAACCTTTGATTTAAATGAACCTGTAATGCGTGCAGACATAGACCTGGGCACAGTGAGATGCAAATCTAAAAAAAAAGTCTCTCTAGTGCCCTGTAAAAGTTTTATTTTGAAAATGTTTTTATTTTGAAGCTGTTTTTGAAACTAAAAATAATAATAATAATCATGTCCTCCACCTCTACAGCACACATACTCTTTTGTAATTTAAAATATCACATTTTTTATTTTCTTAAATGTCAAATGCGCTGACAGAAAATGGTGTAAAAAGAGTATGAAGCAACCTCACAAAAGACAAAAGTGCAGCAGATGTCAGATTAAAGATTCATGCTCAGCGCGGGCACAACTTTTACAGCTTCTTCAATGATTAAGATGTGATTTTTTTTAGCTGTGAAATGTCACGAGGGAAGTCTTTTACAGTACAATAAAGGCAGGTAATCTGGTGTGCTCACATAGGAGTAAATGCTCCGAGCAGCCTGTAAAGAGCCAGAAGAGAGGCCCCAAGGTCAGCCAGAGCAGAACACTCCTGGGGACAGCTTTGCAGGCCAGTACAGGGCATTAAATATACTTTTAAAGATAGATTCCACTGTGTTCTCAAAGGGCATGTGTGGGTGGATTGGTGACATTTTTCTCCCAGTCTTCCAGAAACTCATTCAAAAGCACATTTGTATTTCCAGTCTGTGTCAACAGTTGTGAGCGAGTAAGGGGTAGATGACAAATGAGGTTTCCTACCTCACAGCAAAATAAATAAATGCACAATAATGCACAATAGACTAATAGCCCAGATAGGTCTGGATTGGGAAACCAGCCTGAGATCTGGATATTGCTCCTAACATGTTACAGTTTAGTTTCTTTGATCATTTGATTCAAACCTGTATCTGAACAGAGGCACAAATGGTCACATCATTTGGAACAGTTCTCTTCAGTTCATTCAGGTCTCAGGCTCTTTCAGAAGAGAAATTCAAACATAACAGCAAGATACAACAATTTGTGAGAGTTTCACCCATGAATCAAAGAGGGAGAAGAGCCTCAGTAGAGAGTACAGACTGTGTGAATAGAGACATTCTACATACAATATACTGCATATCCAGTGTAATGTGTAAATGTGTTGTCTGGGTTTAAATATTGTAAAAGTGTTTTTGATGTATTTGCCTTTTTCCTCTTCAGTGTAAGTATTTGGATACAATTCCACAAAATCCAGTAAATTGTACAGAGATGTATAGCCTAAGTAAGATAGTTTTTCCATTTTGTTTGACATCGACTGGTTTAAAATAATAATAATAATTAAAAATCACAGCTTTTCAATCTTATTTGTAAAGTGTGAAGCCCAATATCAGACTGCACTAAACTATGACTTCTGAGCTGCACTAACGAATAAATGAACACAAAAAACACATGGTTTAAGTATGAGAGTTTTGGTTAAACTTGCTATTGGGGAACGATTGATCTGTTTTCAATGTAAAATTGCATTTTGCTGTGATCGATTATGTGTCATTTGTGAAGACTCTTTTAATCGACACTGATGAATTTTGAAGCAATAACTAAGAGTCTTGCAAGAATTAGGTCCGACAGACAGCAGGGCCCCCAGACGTCAGACCCCGAATGATACAAGCACCACGTTTATATAGGCTGAGATGACCAGAGGACGTACATTTCAAAATGAGAAGGTGACGACTCCTAGATGTGGAGTTAAAACAATACAGAGTGCGGCATATTTCAAAGGAGAGGAAGAGATCTGAACGCCAACTGCTTGATCTGATTTGCATCCATAGCCGTTGTCACTTCCAGGCAAGATTAACAAGCAAAAGGGAACAGACGTATGTACATTGAACAGTCTTTTTAACACTGTCTTTAACTAATTGACCAACCAAATGAGTTTAAGTTACAAGAACAAATGTGTTTCTAAAAGATAAAATAATCAAACAATATTTTCGATAGAGAAATGTGCCAAAAGCAATTGAAAAAAAAAAAAAAAACTGTAACCGAACACAAGTGAAGGATGAGCCAAAGGACACATTTGCTACATTCAGGCCACACAACAAAACTGATGTTGAACATCTCTATTTGGACAGATTCAAGTCCAACCTTTCCCACTCTGGTGTTTAACAAGGGGAAGACTTAAGATGTGCCAATCAAAGCACTTGAAATGCAGCCAAGAGTCTACATGGACACAGACATTTGAATGAACACATAAATGAAACTTGCTGTAACAAACTGAAAAAATATATATATATTTTTTTAAATGGTATTTCCTAATCATTGACCTTAAGTGATCTTTAATTTGAGATGAGATGAGTACAGAAAATCTTTTCATAAGAACTGTACCAGCAACATTTACAGGGTGATACATGTAGGGCTTAAAAACGGGTATTATTCTGATTATTATTCAAAAATAAAACTCAAGGCAAAAGAAGCTGTTTGCTGTTGTGAAATATATGAAGAGGGGGCAGACAGCGTGCCTCTTTGTTGTGTAGTGATAACCATGGAAGGGTGCTCGTATGTACTGTAGTACAACTCTTATACTTTGGGATTTGAGCACATCCACAGTTTCGGAACAACTTTTCATACAAGTTGGTGAAGCAAGATGGAATACACAGCCAGTTAACTCATCCCAAACTTAGCTCCACTCATACGCAGCACTCGGATTTTGTCACACAATCCTGCTACTTTTACCATCACTTTTTTATTTTTATTTTTTACTGATTTATGAGAATAAAGAGAGTTAACTTCAGTAATACAGCTTTAAGAGGAAAGCAAGAATCTATTTGCATTTTGAACCTGAAATCAAACTCTGGATTTTCTCTGTATGGAAAATGAGTAGAAGTCATTTGTCCTGCTTCTTTTTCAAACTACATGATCTGGAAACACAGCCATCATTTCACCACCATCTGTCTGCAGCCCGCTGTATGTAAGCTAATAGGAAGTTTGCCTTGAGCCATGGAAACACCTCAGCACCCTGTCAACCTCTCCCAGCGCCGTGACAACCTGAGACCGCCATGACATTTATACCTGCAAAATTACACCTCTGCAGAATCCAGAGCATAAGCTGTGAACATCCACTGTCCCTTTGTTTGACCCAGATTGGTTTTCTATCTGCGGGCTAAAAAAAACTTTATCCGTGACACATGAAGATGTAAGGGAATCTGTGTTTAGCTCTATTAATGGATGAGTCCAATTGTGCAGGTATAGGCTTTGAGGTGCCTATGACAGGCTGGACTATTCATTTTACTAAAACAAAGTTAAGATCATTATATTTAAGATTTTACTAAAAATAATATATTTTTATTGTTTCATCCTTCCTGGTTGGAAAACGTGGCATTGCACTAGGAAATTCCAAAACAGTTCCCCTGGAGCCATGTTGCACACTGAGCCAAAACTTATGCTTAGAGAAACTATTATTTAACAAATAAAATTATAAGAACACATGATAATATTGTTGAAATAATGTTGAAAGGTGCAATGTGTAACTTTTCTGGAGGAGGGTCTGTCATCTGCTTATCTCCATGGAGATGTTGTCCCAGTATAGCATTAAACATATCCATCTTGCATTTACCTAGTAACACGTTTTTTTGACTTGACTTACTCACCTCGCGTCCACAGATCTGACATGTAACTTGGCCCTATGGCATCACTTCCTGTCTACTTAGAGATAAATAAGTGTAATGCTATGCTGTGGAACATCCCAGGCAACATCTCCATGGAGAGAAGCTGGTGACAGACCCTCCAGAAAAATTACACAGTGCACCTTTAAAAAAGTTTAGAAATGAGTTTCTTTTGTACATTGTGCCAAACGTTTGGACCGATTTCTCCCCTTGTGATGTCATCAACTTTAAGAAGAATAAGTGTGTGGAAGCACAGCTAACGGAGGTCAAACCAATAAATCAAGAAATCAACAGCTCTCTACTTCCTGCTTCTTGATCGATGTAAAACTATAATTTATATTTACAACAGGTATTATCCCACCAAATAAAGTCAAACTTAGAGAGTTATCAAACCCCGTCATAGGCACTTTAATGAGAGCCTGTCTGCTGCTAAGGAAGTCTTAGGACCACTGAGTCAGAGCATAAGAAATAAGCTTCAAATATGGCAAACATATCAGGGAATAGGTATATTTTGCTTCTGGAAAAAGTAAGAAAGTTGGTTTGTTCTTTGCAGTGTTCTTTGCACTTTGACCTCTCTACAATATTTCTTTCGGATTTTGTGAGCTAAGAATCAAATAGAAGTCATTTCAGACTTTGCACTGTGCACCGTGTAACTTTCTGTTAGAGAATACATCCCTACAGCTGCTCTGAATGGATACGGCTTTGCTTTGTGTGGAATGCCTCAAACCTGCATACTTAAACTGGTGGGATAACGCCTGTTGTGAATATAAATTATAGTTTTACACAAATTAAGAACCCAGTGTGGCCCAGTTTACTGCAATAATCCATGAAACCACTTGAGGCATTTTATAACGAGGGAACATTAGAAAGCTTGGTAGAAAGCTCCAAAAAGTCAATTTTGTGTAATACCCCCTTTTTAAGTTATAAAACCTACAATACCAATGTCAGGGTACCCATAGGTATTTAAAAGTGTAGAAATAAAAATGCATGTAATAGGACCTTTAATGTGCTGATAGTGGAGTCTTTTTTTTGTTTTGGACTTACATTTACAATATAAGCTTTTCCTCCACAGTCCAACAGTTCTGGAAGACAGCGGTGTGTAACTTGTGGGAGTGCGTGCCCTTGAGTGTCTCCTGGTCTGAAGGCTTTATTCACTGGATGAATGCTCCGCTCTGAACATCCATCACCGGCGTGACATTACACTATGAGGAGGTAAGTGTAGCATGGACGCTTTACTCTTTTATACTGCACAGCCCTATTAAAGGTCACAGCTTAAGCCCGAGTCACGCTAATAACGCAGTCAAACTACCTGTTCAGATATCAGTACAGTAGCAGCAGAGTGGAAATAAGACGTGGGACATAAAATACTAAAGTGGCCGATCATTGAAGCTATTTCTGTGTATTGCTGCCGTTCAGCTATGTGTTCATTTGAAAATACCTCGGGGGTGCAGTGATCCTCCAACCTTCGGGTGATTCCCGCGTTCTGTCGTGTCCTTAGGCAAGGACCCACATTGCCTAGTATGGAGGTGGTGTGTGCATGAGTGTTGGTGGTGGCCGGAGAGGATGATGGTGCAGATTGGCAGCCTTGCTTCTGTCAGTCAGCCCAGCTGCAGCTACAACAGTAGTTTACAGGACGGAGTGTGGAGTGACTGTATAATGATTATACTGTAGCACTTTGATAGGCTTTGACAAACCTGTAAACACATTATAAGTGTAAGGCATTCTCATTAGTTATTACTGCAGCAATAATTCTTCCTTGGGTTCACAAAGGTCCTCTGTAAAGAGTGCAAACTTTTTTTTTTTACTTATTTTATTCCAATGTTTTCATGAATATGTGGCCATACCAATTTCTCAAAGCCTGATTTGGTCAGTTCTCCGAAGCTAAGCAAGGCCGTGCCTGGTTAGTACTTTGCAGGGAGACCGCTGGGAATATCAGGTTTGAGAGCAGTGCAATGTCACAAAAAAAGATTTTTTGACTAAAAGGTTTTTTATTCTGCACGCTTCTCTTTTAATTTTGTAGTTATTATTAACATTTGTATTTGTTTGTATTGTGTTTTTAATGTCTTATTGTGTAAAGCACAATGTTTGTGTACAAGAAAACAACATTTTTCTACCGTTTAATAAAAAAAAAAGAAGTTACAAAATTAAACCACTGGGCACATGTTAAAAACGCCTGCTCCCAAGTTGCTAACATGTTATAAGTGTTACAGTAGATTCAGTCCAAACCACAGTCAGTTTGAACACAGGGATTATGTGAAAAATGACTTTAGCTTTTCTCAAAATAAACAATTTACTGTCTCCAACAGCTCAGACAGAATGTTCTAGAGACATGACTTAGACAAATTGCTGGTCTGTCCTTCAGCCAGGAATGTGTAAATCTGCTGCTCTGGGCTATAGTACCAGTAGGAATTAAAGTCTAAATTTATCTGAAAATGATCATTTGTGGTTTCATTGTTCTCCCATACTGTGCAAGAAATTATATTCATAAAGTTAACACAATGTAATTTGGAGTACAGAAGATGTCTCTGGCTGTTCTTTTACCCCAACACATAAATAGTGGAATAGTTTCTTCTTGTGAACTTTGCCCGAGGCCACAACCACAACTACCAAAATCCATTTTCTTGGCCAAGAGGCTACAAGGGTCTCAAAGAATGCCTAAAGCAGTGTTTTAGTTCTGACCAAACAACAGTGCATAAAACAGAACTGCAGGATTCCCCATGTGTGCAGCTCTTCATATCAGGGCCCTGCACAGGCTTTTTTTTCTTTTTTTTTTCACTTTGTTGGACCATGCAAGGGTGGCACTAGGGCTAGCAAAAAGTGGACAGTCCTTTTTTATATTTCATTTGTTTTTGTTTTTGTTTTTTTTTCAAGATTTTGGTTGTGTTTATTGCACTTTAAAAAAAAAGAGTAAAAGCAAAAAAGAGCCTCCTCTTGTTTCCATGGAAATGTTCCTTAAGCTATAATCTGCCACAGACATAAACCTAATCTATCTGTTCTGAAGTATGGTTTTAACTTTCTGTTTCCATAGAAACAAGGGGCTGACGTGCCGCCTTCAGAAAGTGGCATACTCTGCCTGTAATAATAAGGATTATAATTGGTTAGATTTATTTCCTCTTTTTGTTATAATTTGCTACAATATTATGAGTAAGGTGAAACAAAAATGGTTATTTACTTCTCTATATGAGCCCCTCTAAGTGGAGTGGCACCTGTGGGATGGCCTATCACACTAAAGTGTGTGTGGGTGTAACACGTCAGAGTAATATAACCAAGGCCAAATCAAAGAGCTCACAATTCACAAAAACAAAGTCATGAAAGAAACCACATTTAATCTGCAGGTGCACAGTTTGCAGAATAAGATGGACTTTCTGACTTTCTGTTGGTTAAATCAATTATGTTAAGTTCTATAAGAGGAAACTGCTGTTGTGATTTTGGGCTTTGCAAAAATCAACTGAAATGATGAATATCAGTCTGTCTGTGTTTATATTTTCCTTTATTTTTTTCCTGTAAGCAATCATATTTGTTTTGATAGGGATGGACCATGCATGTCCCTGATTGGCTAATTCACCTGTCAATCATGCCCATCTAAATTTAATGAGATTCACGATGACCAATGGCACATCATCGTGAGTGTGTATTCTGGATCTCAGGCAAAGGGATGACCAACCACTACCAACTTCTGTTACATGCACTTAAAACCAAAGTACGATATTTCTGTGGTTTTAGCCCAGTCGGCTCCTGTAAGAGGGACATGGTGGGGGTTTCGCTTCTGGCTTGTATCATTGTCACAAACATACATTGCCTGCAGCTGGCTCGGAAGCTCGGAAGCTCAGCGCCGGTAGCCATCTCCTCCACCCTCCATCTGCACAGAGACAAATGAAGTGCACTTTTATGGCATGCCCCGCTGAGCCTCTCCATGAGAATAAGTTGGGGTTGTTTTCTAAAACCAATTGGTGGGGAAAACGCAGAGGAAACTGCTGACTGCTAAGGATATAAGAAACTCCCAAACAAACTTTACTTGGCTGGTGGCTGGAGTTGTAAGGCAGATGATGTAGGGATGACTACAGAAATGTACTGTTTTAGTGGTGACCACACAACAACAATAAAACTAATACTTGATGAAAAACCCAAAACCCTGTTATGCAAAATGGTGCTGTGTATCTTCTGCAGACTAATCCCTAGGCCACCCAACAGTAGTCGAACAGTTCTGATTGCCGATAGTATAAATCTATCGATGGCATAAATTCATAGAGGACCAGACCAAAGTTAAGTTGTCATATTTGGGAGCAGGTAGAGTAAAATTAAGTGTATAGTGGATAAATGGTAAGAGCACTTAACCACCAACACAAATGTCAGAGGAGTGATTCCCGCTTGGACCAAGCTCTGCCCCACACCACACAGGCCTGTGAAGTAAATGCATCTTTTGTGTTCCTGCAATGATGAGTTTCAGTAACAGTTGATAATATATCATTTTTTAAAAATATTTTCATATTTTTTAAAAAGTGCATTCATAAACGATTTTTCCAACAGCAAATAATTTTCAACTTCATGCAGGCCTAATTGAGGTGACTTTTAACATCACTGAACATTTGTAATCCGTGTCAAAACTACCGCTGACAACACCTGATGGCTGAAATCGGCACGTCTGGGCCTTAGATTAAGCGCTACCACTGTTTCCCGTCCCTCTGTCTTGTGCCGTCCTCGGAACGTGTTGGTCAGATCGGTCTGGAGGCTCCACCCTCCATGTGCTGGTTCCAGACGGGGGAGACCAGTGTGCAGTGGACTGGGTCTGAGTGGGTCTGTGTTGTCCTCTGCGCGCTGGTTCCGTGTGGGGAAAGCGAGAATACCCAGTGGAATATAGATCCGGGCAGGTTGCTCTGGTGCTCCATGTTCAAGGGCTGTAGAGGACTGAAGCGTGTCCTCTGCGCACTGGTTCTTCTCGGAGAAAGCGCTTCTCAGGCTGAGGCACCAAACCACTCCCCGTCCAACTCTGAGCCCGGCCTTAACCAGAGCTGCTCCCCCTGGTTTCATGATGTTGTCACAGAACCCGTCTTTGACCAGTCTCAGAACCTGACCAGGTGAAACCTAACTTTAAATAATCAGGATCATATTTCCCTTTTTCTTTTTTTATACACGCACAATTACCAATATCAGTACTGCTGCAGATGAGTACAGATGTGGACCGTTATTTTTTTTGTTGGTCTACTTCATTCAGCATAGTGAAGGCTGTAGTGAGTGAAATAACTACTCCATAGGAGAATGTAACACCGCCACAAGAGCAGCTCGGGACCCCAGTCCACCATACATCTCCATCTCAAAGCCTCTAACCACTCCTTTGAAAATAGTTAGGTACAGATCCTAGCCAAAGAAGAGGTATGAAAGGGGGATTAAAGAGGCTCTTTTTGTAAGGAAAGACAAGAATTTATCTTTAATTTGAATTTAGACTGGACTTAGACCTATTTATAACTCCATCTTCAGACCTAAGACTAAACCAAGAAAACAACCGAGAGAGCTAACTGGTATGAGGGGCTTAAACACAGTAGTTTCATTAGCAAAAGAAAATGTACTTCTGTCAACTGGACAAAAGCTTTAGAGTGAAGACGTTTCCCCACTCATCCAAAACCTTCAGATCTTGTCAGATTTCTGGTGGGACACTGTCTTATATCTGTTCAAAGGGAGGAGCTAACTACACTGAAACTAACACACATTATATTATTTGTGTTGTAAGTTGTAGTGTGTTGTTGAACTTTTTGAAAAAAAATGAAATATTAAGAGTAAGTAATTTTCCTTGTGGACCAATAAAGTTTGTCTAAGTCTATGTTAAAGACATTGCAGAAATTCACCAACTATGTGGTAATATCTGGAAACATGGTTGTTTTAAATCCAAAAAGCACATTTAAAACTAAAGATTTGGTAAAATGCTTTAATAATTTAGCAGTTTATAAAGTTCCAAAATCAGCTTTTGACATACAAGTTTGTGTTGTAATTAGCCCCTTTTTTTCAAAAGTCTATGAGAAATAAATAATGGGAAATTTACTTCCAGAACCTGGGTCAGGGGGTCACTGTTGAACTCCAGAGTGCAGACTGGCAGCCTATTTTCCATTAATGTACCATAGGGCTGCTGTGCCTATGTTTGTTTTAACTTCAGAGTAAAGCAGTGCTCTTCTTATTTTTACATTTTAACTACAGCCAGACCCAGAAAAGTCTTTAAAATCTGTACACATTATACTGTTCCATCCATCAGGAAACGCTGCGAGCACTTCCTGGTGTAACAAATGAGGCTGACAGAATACATCTGCGGCAGAATCTGCAAACAACATTGAAATGTGGAAATGCTCTTCTTCACACGTCCCACTGACTGGAGCATTATGGGATGGTAGTGGCTTTTAGACCAGAAGTGCCAAATCATTTTAGGACCAGCTAAATTTCATCCAGCTGGAATGACTTCACAATTATGAATTACACACTTCAGAATTCTTTCCCTCGGCTTAAAATGTAACTACCAAATTTTACCAGAGCTGCCCCAGTGCAATAACAACACAGTCTGCTGTTTTACCATTTGCAAACATAGTAGATCCTTTTTTTTCAAACTTGTAATTATTTTATTAATAGGGCTGGACTTAAAGCAGAACTAAGTGACATTTTTTATCTTAATTAATGTCTTTCAAAGACCCTGATGGTTGCATATGACATTTGAAAGGTGAATAAGACAGGGCCCGAGCTCACATACGATTCAATCTGGGAAAGGCGTTTGAGGAATGACAGACCTCAAGGAAAGAGAAGGGTGCAAGAGTGAGCGTTTACACTGAAACTAATCACTGTATCAGCGTATTGGAAATGATTTGCGTCCACACAAGTCGTGTCTGGATCGCCAGAAACACTAGTCACATGACTAGGCTGGCGTCACATCATCACGACACCAAGTGGGCAGTAAAAACAAGGGTTAGGGTTAGTTGCCGTACTTCTTTGGAAGTTGCAGGAGCCAATTTTGAGCCGAGGAAGATGGCAAGCATGAAAACAGTCTTTTCGTGGACCGACACTGTTTCGCCTTTGTCTAGGGTTTGTTTAAACTTTTCCGCCATAGCGTTGCATACCTGATGTCACGAACCCAGCGAATCAGGAAGGCGCAAGTGTGGACGAACACTGCATCTGCAATGAAAACGACTCAAATACGTACTAGTGTGGGGCCTAAGTGAGTGTGATGTCACCCATAGCATTCGGCTCCAGTCAAATGAAGTTCACAAGGCCAGCAGTTATAGGAGTGAATTTGGAACTGTGTTCCATATTAGAAAAAGAAATTTATTTAAGGATTAAATAGCAAGATAAAAACACCAGGATCATGTTAATATAACATTTTAAGACCAAAATGACGAGGCTCACTGCAGCAGTTGCAGGAGATAATTTTTTATGGAAAATAAACTGGACCCAGAGTCAATGAAGTCAGAAACACCCCCATGCTCACTGCCTATTTGGAACATGGAGGCTAGAGGGTTGGCTATGTCCATTTATGTGTATAGTCTATGAGAAATATATGTTCATATATCAGTATGCATGCTTTAGAATAATTATCTGGTATTCGTGAAGTTGCATTATATAAAACTTTAAGGTGCTTAGGTGCAGTGTACCTGATCTTTTTTTTAAATGTGAAAAACAGAACTAGTTCAATTTAAATCATTTGCAGTGGTCCAAAGTTATTCCTCAATTATGCATTCAAAACATCCTAATTATTCATCACAGTGAGTGTCTAAGCACTTTTCACAAGTATGAGACCAGAGCAGAGTTTTGCCATTACTGTAAACAACATTTAGCAAACTGATGCACACTTCCTGATTGTCCAACAATAAAATGCTTTATAAGATGCAGACAATATACACCAGACATATTTTGAACTCAAACTTATGCAGTATATCTGTACCATGGCAAGACAAAGTTTGCTCAAATACTTGGACTTAGACAAACTTTATTGATCCACAAGAGAAATTATTTGGACACAGTAGCTCACACATGTCATTATATTATAATAACAGAGAGCAAAACTATAAATTGTAATATTCAAAATGAATAGCAAAAAATAGTAAGAGACTGGCACAATTACACAATGTGTATGTACAAGTAAAAATAAAATATAGAAATATAGTAATACAAAATATATCTCTGCTATATACAAGAAGCTGGTAAGGAGAAACAGTGCAAAGATGAAATAGTGATTGACATTACATAGGGTTATCTGTTACATAAGACTGAGTTGTTGTACAGTTGTATGAAGTATGGTATAAATGTCCTGTATCTCTCACTGTTTGAGCAGAACTGTAGGAGACTGTTGGAGAATGTTCTCTGTTCCTCTTTAGTCTGCAGTGGGTGAGCTGGAGGGGCAAAAATTGGGTACTGGGCTTTTATAAACCACCCAATGATTTGAAATTTTCAAAAGGAGTTTTTTTTCATGCACTCTCAAAGTCTTAAGGTCCACTCTCTGTACAGTTATTGGCAGCGTGTCAGTCTCTTTTCTGGCTTTCTTTCACTCAGACCACACTCACTTCTTATCACAAGGGTGAAGCTATGGCGAGTCGACCTTCACGCGGTATCTGGGCCCACTCTGCACTTATCAAAGCCCTGCGATAAGAGGTGACAGGGTGGTGAAAGGAGCGATAGAAGCCCTCTGAAGACGCCACGCTATAAGGACAGACTTACCGTTCGCTTCAGGTGGAGGCCTGTCTCTGAGGATTAGCCGCATCGCTCGGTGTAATTAGAGCAGCCAATAGTTAATAGGGCTGGTGACATTTAGCAGGTCAACAGCACAGACAGAGAAGGTTAAAAGTAACGGATTTTACTTAGAGAGGGGATATTATGCAAAATCGCCTTTATGGAGCCTTCTTCCATGTTATAGCGTTGTTCCCTCATTGAAAACATGCCTGAAGAGGTTTTATATGCTATCCATTTATTTTTCAGTAATTTAATAATCTCTCCTGGACCCTACTCGAACCCTTCTTACTGTTAGAAGTACGATACTAGCCATTGCTCATCCCACAAGTCTCCATCACCCATGCACACATATACAAAAGTATGAGAGGAACAATATATGATGTAAATATATGTTAGCATTTAATACCCCATAGAAGTGTAATACCTCCTCTTTAAAAAAACATCCAGATTTGTTTTGATGCGAACTGAGCCTGCGCCTGTTAATCACACCCATCTGAACTGAAAGAAGTGTGTAATTTGGATTACAATCATGGACTGTTTATATAAAGGAACATATTTAACCTACTAGCTGCCATTTTCCAAATATGCAGCGAGCATGGGCGCACTTCTGGCTCCATCGACTCCAGCTCCAATTCACTTTGCATTGAGAAAACGTTGCTGCTGTTCAAGTTAACTCGCTTTACATGATCCTGGTGTTTTTATTTCACTATTTTGTCCATAAATCAAACCTACTCATAATATGGTACTGAGTCCAAATTCACTTCTATAAACACTAGCCTCAATACACTTCATTTGACTGGAGTCGAACGCCCTTGGGTGACGTCACACTCCCTAAATCCACTTCTTTATACAGTCTATGATCTCAATCAAGTGAAAAACAGAGCTAATTTTAAACATGTTGCAGTGGTCCATTTACCTTATGTAATTCAAACGTCCTAATTATTCATACCAATTTCTGAGCAGTGTTCATAACTCTCAGAGACCACAGAGGAGTTTTGCTGTGATGGTAAACAACTATGCTAACCTCCTGATTATAATAGAGTGCTTTCTAATTAGATGCAGTCAGCACCATGACCTCAAGAGATGCTTACAATATCTGTATGAGGACAAGACAGTTAGCTCAAATACATGAGGGAAAACAGATACAGGCCCTTTAAGTGTGATGATGGGTAATGTGGAACAACTATATTTTATTGTCATTTTGGCATAGTTTACAAGGAATAATTATAGTTCAAAGTACAGAATGAGGGCTTTTCTCAGTTGACTTGACAGTTATGTGCTCTGTTCATTTACGCCTCAGGAAGCTCCAGCTGCCCTATTAATGGAGAACTACATGCCAAAATTCCTGCACTTGCTGAAGTCATTAAAACTAGGCTAAATGTGTTTTGCTGAAAGAATATAAATGTACATATTAAGTTACTGATGAATTCTGAGAGGCAAGCCCATTCAAAATAAGAATGTTTTTTCTTAGATGAGAAATAAAAACTGAACAAATGCAAGATGGATACGGCTAATGCCATACAGTGGAACATTTCAAGTGACACATTAACATAATGGAGGCAACGTACCAGGAAAGTTTTTTTTTTTAAGTTAAACGATGATCAACAAGTTGCGACGAGAATATTTCCAGACCTAGCCTTTTTGTACTTTCCACTTTTTTACTCCACTAATTACGATTATTTATGATTTTATTTATTTGGTTTGTGATATAATGATTGATGATATTGTTATGTTTATGTGGTTCTTATTCTGGAAAGCATTTTGAATCACAAATTGTGCATTAAATACAATAGTTAATATGATTAACTTAGATGGAGCAGGATCAAGCCTCAAACGCCCTCGCCGCGTCTCCAGCGAATCACAGCTCACTTCGATCACACCTCAATTTCCCAGAAGCCTATTTGTAGCAGCCTATCCCAGCAACCCAGTTTGTCCTGAATAACTCGACCCTACCCTCCCAACACCTATCTGTTTGTTTCCAGACATAAGACGCCTACGAGGGAGGTCTTGTTCCTGCTGGGCCATGTGAAGACTGAGACTGAATCCCCACCCAGAGTCTCAACCCAGCCGACCCACCCCGTATCCATATAATAAACTTTTTTCGCTTCGCACATGTGCTGTTGGTGTGGTCTATGCTAGTGAAGTAACTCTTTAGCCAAGAAATAAACTAAAGTAAAAGTTTGGTTGTGTTTATCATACTGAAAAACACACAGAAATCATGTGTCTTTACTCTGAGCGAGCTTGCGCAACACTATGGCATAAAACATATTTATCTTGAAAAATTTTTCGAAGTATGGTTTTAACTTTTTATTTCCATAAAATCATGCAGGCGACATGCCACCTCCAAAAAGTTACATACTGTACCTTTAAAATTAAAGGCAAAATCGTTTTTGATTTTGCGCTCTCTACCATGTTACAATGTTTCCTCAGCAAAAACATGCTTAAAGAGGTTTAGATGTTATCCATGCATGTTTGAGTAATTTTGCAATCTCAGACCCTCCTTACAATAAACTGTAAGTTTCTGTTCTCCATAAATATACAAAAGCATGATACAAAACTAGAAACAACAACTTGAAAAACCTGATGCAATGTGCAGTAGCTTACTGAGCAGGATGTACGTTGATTGTGTTGTGATAGCGCTGTGAAGGAGGAGGGACTTGGTTATATATTAATACGTTGTTTAACATATACCAAGGTAACACGGTGATCTAAATATGTTATGAGACAGCAGTTAATAATCCATAGAAGTAAAATAAACTCGCCTTGTCATTGTCTCACCTTCTTGTTTCCTGCCTCCTGTCTCAAATGTAAATTTCTACTCCAAAGAACATCGTAACTGTCTATGTGAGAGCCACTAACACTTACCCTAGCTCTGGCTTCCTCCCTCACCCACCCACCCATCCTATCTCCTACACCTGCTCTCCCTCTGTCTCTATTCACTCTTTGTTCCTGCTCGCCACCTGCACATGTGCATTTGGCAGTGGAGACAGTTCTAAGATGGCGCTGCCTGCATGTGTTAATTAACCTGGAGGCGCTTCCACAAAAGAGAAAGTGGTTTTGGCTCTGTTGTTGTGCCCATTGCCAGAGCAGAGTGCTTCCGTGTCATTGTGCTCGCTAGACACTCTCGGTGTAGGGTGTAATTAAATTCGGACCATGTCGACATTGATGGGCACTTCCATTTGAACCAGAAATTCATTGCGAAAGTGACAGGCACAGGAAAAGCGGTCTTGTCATTTTCTGTGAACTGTGAATACTGTGATGGCAAAAGGGACACGTGAGTTTGTTTGAGAGAGGAAAATGAAAAAAGAATGCATTTTATCTTTTGCAAAAATATACAAATGGTTCCATATTTTTATTGTTAAAAGAATGTAAAAAAAAATGTACATGATGTTTTAATCGCAATATCTGTTGTCCCTAGTCATATTTGCGCAATTTTAGAGCAAACTAGGTAAATGTGCAGCTTTCCTTTCTGGTAAAAAACGTCTAAATCTAACTTTGTGCTGCCTTTAATAGTCATCTCAATTCCCAGTAGTTGGTGACATTACAAAACACTGTCCTGATAATAAAAAAGGTGCTTTTGGTTACAAACACCTGGCTGTAGGAGCAAAGTTTGAGGTGTGGATATCCTCAGACTCTGCCTCTCCTCTCCCCTCACCAAATAATGTAGTCCTACAGGCATTGTCCAGTTTAGCAGCTCTCTTTGAAATGTGCTTGTGGGTGTTTAGTTTTTTAGTCCTGCTTTAAACAAGTTGTAAACTAACCTAACTAAATAACTAAGACTGGCTGTCTTTAATTTTAAAAGACAAATTCTTAAATTGACTATAATAAGCTTTTTACCATGTTTACCAAGTTGCACTGTAACTTTTCTGGTGGTGATCCACCATCTGCTTGTCTCCATGGAGATGATATTGCTTAGCCTAGGTGTTAAACTTTTCTATTATTTATTCAATTGCAGGTGCTTTTATTGCTAAAAAAAAAACAACAACTCTACTTTAAGCCATTGCTGCTCTACAGATCTGATCTGTAACTTGGACTAGTAGTCTTATCTTTGCAGAAATTGATCAGTTTAATGCTATACCGTGGAATATTGCAGGCAAAGATATTATTATGGAGTCAAGCAGATGGCAAACCCTCTAACAGAAAATGTACATAGAGCACCTTTGTTTTCTCGTTAAAACCTTACCAGTAAATGGCCAGTTTCCCCCCAGAAAGGTACCCAACAGTATACATGAAGTAGTTAATACAGACTTCCAGGTTTAATTGCATGTTTCAACCTTTCAGACCTTTGAGATCAAGCCACAAATGGTGAATAAGGCTGTGTTCACCCTCACACACACCACATCGGAAATGAACCTGAGCCAGGCCATGACTAAAACCAGACTCCACCAAGTCTACATCAGAACCGAACCAGTACTATAACTACTACTATATACTTACCATTTCCTTCTGTTTACATAGATGCCTCACTATTTAATATAAACTCTATGAAAATCAAGTATTATGAAGCGTAATAACATTCCCAAACAACACTGCAGATTCACAGCAGGCCCGGTCAATTGTAGAAAACCCAATAAACTTGAGCCAAAAAACACATTTTCTTTCCGACTGAGAGGAAACAATGAGTTGCTGCTGGAGTAATAAAAGTGACAGTTCATTATTTAGTACCAAAAGCACAGCGCTCAGTCAAGGGTCCTCTTGTTGTGAAGCATTGAAACAAACCTGGAGAGCACGTGAGGCCCCTGAATTAGAATCTTCCCACAAAATATAAAAGTGATCTCTGCTTGGTCCACTTCACAGGGTCCTACAGAGCACCCACTCACAACCACTACAAGCCAGTCGCACCAACGCAGAATTCTGAAATCAATATGTAGGCTCTGAAACTTCTGTTCTAAAAAGCAATAATGTTATGAGATATATTGTGTTAAAGGTGCATTATGTGACTTTTGTAGTGAGGGGTCTGCATGGAAGATAATTTGTTCCATCAGATTTTCTCACTTTGAATTCTTTAAATCTGAATGTTTGAATCATTTTTATTCCGAATTTTAGTTGGTGAAATTTTAAATATTGTCATAGTTTGAGTGTGGTTGAGGACCCCAAAGCAGAGACATAGGCGCAGGTAAATGTTTAACAGGTTTATTGCCGGGAATGAAGGATGTGGTGATGGAAACAGGCTGGAGACATAGACGGAGGGAAGACACTGGGGTAGACTCACGGGTAGACTCACAGGTAGACAGACTGGACAACAAGGTCAGGCAGGACGACATGGACAAGCAGGAGATGGATGTGGACAAGGGACAGAGAAGGAATGAACTGACAAAGAACAAAGGATGAGGACAGAACTAAGTAGTGGGGCTGATTAGACAATTAGCTGCAGGTGAACCACCGAGCAGGTGATCCACACTGCAGCATTAGCCCAGCCACGCCCCCAGAGGAGCAGACAGACACAGAAGGGAGGGGGAACACACAACAAACACCAAACCCTGACAAATATACTTGTTCAGTGTTTCAAATTCAAAATAAAAAATTCACCTTTTAAATATTCAGCACATATATTTTCAAGCCCTCAAATTCAGAAGTCAAAATTCAGAGTGTAAAATTCACAGTGAAAAATTTCAAAACAAAAATCCAAGGTGCCAAGGCAATGGATCATGTGTGCGCGAGGAGGACAGAGGCTGTTTCCTGTTGGCCGCTCTCATCTGTGGACGGAGTTTAAACTTTAGAAATAAAAGAGATGAGGTTTTGATGAGGCTAATTCTGACCAATCTGACTGGTTCACTGCACTATTTCCTGCTTGTTACTAAGTTAGACTGGGCTTCGGTCTTGGCATCTGGGATCTTTCCTGCGGATTTTTTTCACTGCAAATTTTACACTCTTAAACTTGAGCTTGAATATATTTGTGCTGAATGTTTGAACGATGAAATTTTTATTTTGAATTCAAACATGTTTTTTCAGAGTTGAAAAATTCAAAGTGAGAAATTCAAAGGCCTTTAAAATTCTAAATCTGATGAAACAAATTATCTTCCATAGGTCCATCACTTGTGTCCATGAATGTCATTTTTTTTGCCTTAGAATGGGACTAAACATTGAATTATTATCATGCTTTGCTTTGCTGCAAAACTGAAAATGGTGAAAAACAGAACTTAATTTGTTTTAAATGATTTGCAGTTGTTTAATGTTATTCCTCACTTAGCTTATGCATCCCAAGCGTCCTAATTATTCATTGCAAGTTTATAAGCACTTTTCACAACTTTCAGAGACCAGAGGGGAGTTTGCCGTCACGGTAATGTTAGCAACTAGCAATGCTAAGATGCCCTTCCTGGTTATTGGATAACAGATATATCAAATCAGTTATGCTGTGAAATCATGTTAATTACTGTATGCTTATATTAGCATATTGTCTCATGACTTAAAGGTCTTAGAGGCACAATTTACTATTATGAGCTTTTAACCACTGTTAGAATGTTTTTACCTCCTCAAAAACATACCCAGGATTTTGTTTTGTTTTGTTCACACAGTTGAGTAAGCTTTTGTCTGCCTGTCTGCATCTCCAAAGCTCAAAACGCTCTGTTCCACCTTGTAACGCCATGAAGTGGTAATTTTCATGTTAACCGCTTTTTACCTTTAGTTCAGTAGAGATTGGCAATTCCAGGGCTGAATTATCCAAATGATTCTAGTGAAGGTGTGTGGAGTTGAAACAAAAAACACACACACAGTGTTTACTGTTGGAAAAAGAACACAAGGTGTGTGTTTTAAACAAGTGTGAATGAAACAAAACACAACTTCAGTTTTGTTTTTGTTTTTTTTTTAGTTTGTTTTTTTAATGAGGAAACAACATTATAACATATGGTAGATCAGAAACTAATGTAATATGGGCCCTTAAATGGCTTTTGTCACTTAGCCTAGAGCAGATGAGGCTACAGTACCAATTACTTATTGGTACTGAAAAAGCCCTCTAGTAGATCAATGCATTATTATTATTATTATTATTATTATTATTATTATTATTATTATTATTATTATTATTATTATTATTACTACTACTAGGAAAAGCATTTTTATTTTGACTAAAAAAAAAAAAGAGTTCAGACCTTTTGTTTAATATATGAAGTATAAATCTTAAACTGCAAAACTGTAAAATGAATTTGCTTTGTTTGGTATAAATCCTTCATAAAAACACATTACGCATTATGGACTTCTATATTAGACTCCTTTTAATGGCCACAGATTTCGCAACAGTGGCGTTATTTGTTTTACCCATGATGATTAGAAGCTAAAAGACCGCACTAAACAACATATGCAATATTCATCATATTATAGCAGCTGACAGGGTGTGGGCATACACAGGGTGAGCACAAATTAGGAAAACAAGGAGATCATTAGTGCGATAGTGGCTGGACGATCTCATTTGGACCAAACTGAATCAATACATGTTTTATGTACAAGTGGTACTGCTCTTAGCCAGTTCAATAAGCAATAAGTCTTCCACTGCAGTTGTTCTGGTGTAGGAAAACAGACTTCAGGCTGTATCAGCGAAAATAAGTGATTAGTAATGTAAAAAGTTTATAAATGGAATACAATTATAGATTTGAAATGTAAAGTGTTAAAGGGCCCATATTATGCTATTTTCTATTCTATGTTATAATGTTGTTTCCTCATCACAAACATACCTGGAGTTGTGTTTTATTTCATTCACAAATGTTTAACACACACCCTGCATATTTAAGTTCTTCTCTCAAACTGGAAACACTCCTTTCACCTTGCGATGTCATGTGGCAACACAGGAAGTGCTCCACTGTGCTTTTAAACCAGGGGTGTCAAACTCATTTTGGTCCGGGGGCCGTATGCAACCTACTTTGATCCCAAAAGGGCCGGATCAGAAAACTCAGTTCTCTCTTCAAGTTATTGTATTTTTCTCCGTGTCTCGTAGTGGTGTTTAAGATTATATTCCTCGAGCAACGCCACTTGTTCCAAACACACTGAGCACAGATTTCCCATTCACCTCTGTCAACAAATAAGAATTAGACTATTTTTCTTGGGAAATCCTGAGCTCAGCATCTGCTTTTCTCATTTTTTGACATTTTGCTGATGAGGGTCACGGTCGACAGTCAAAACGATCGTCCTTTAAGAGCGTTTGGAAAGAGGAAAGTCTTCATTTGTGCTGCACTGGTGGGAGTCGCAATGTACAGAAACGCCGGAGATGCTGCTATGCTAAACGGTGCAGAAAATTAACAGAAAAATCTGAAAATTTTAAGTATTTTAATAGAAAAATCAGCCGAGGGCCAGATTAAAGGTCTTGGAGGGCCGGATCTGGCCCCCGGGCCGCATGTTTGACACATGTGTTTTAAACTGTATCCACCTTCATTTGAATCATTTGTAGAATTTTTTACTAAACAAAAAGTAAAAGGCTTCATGACATCAAAAGGTGAAAGAGCATTCTGAGAAGTGGAAGGATTACTCAAACATATGAATGAGCCAAAAGGCAACTCCAGGTATGTTTTTGAGAAAGTAACAACAGTATAACATGGCTTAAAGCTAAACAAAACAATTTTGTGTAATATGGGACCTTTAATATTAGCTAGGCTGTACAGATAATCAGAATCAACTTGAAATCACAATGTGTATGGACGCAATTAGCAAATCGTCAGGCCTGCTGTTTTTGAAGTACCTTAATTATCTCCACAAAGAGTTAAATATCCAGCCTTATTTTGCTTAAAACTGCTAACCCTGTAGTTTATGTCTGTACATGTTCTGAAATTTGATTCTTGTATTAGTTTGTCAGTTCATATTTCAGCATTTTTGCCAAATCTTCTGGGCCTGTTTAAAATGTGAAGTTTGAACAGAATCCTACTGTTAAAATTTAAATAGCAATCGTAATGCTTGTCAGAAAAATGCAATATTTTCCTAAACCATGCAAGACAAATATTAGTTACAAGTTTGTCTTTTGAAAATATGTATTGCATATTTGGAGACAGGTAAAATTGGAAATATCAAGTATATTCACGATAAAAACATAATGCTTAATAAAAACATAAATACTTAATGCATATCTCATCACTGTTTTTGAAACTTTAAGGTAATTTGGCGGCGTATTTTAGATGTATCCCAGAAATATAGCAATATTTTAGCCATAAGATTTGGATGAGAATTATTAGAATAACTTGTTCTTAAAATCTGACAGTTTGATTACTTGTGCGTAAGCTTTGTTACTGATCCGTGAGCGTAATCTGTGTGGTGCATCTTGTATTAGCATTAGCGGTGTGTCTTGGTTGCTGGGAGACGGTCGTGGCTCTGTGGGTTAGACCTGTCCCACAGTCTTCTGAATTGGGACACGGCTTGTGCCATAAAAACAAACAATTTTGGTCCCTAACAGCTCCACTGTGATAGATGGATTGTAATAATATTGTCTGATTATCGACATCAGTAAGAGACTTCAGGTATTGTCCCAGTTTCGCAGCTGTTTGAAATGTGGTTATAGGCCCTAAGTCCCACTCTAGTAAAAATGAAGGTAGCACTACATCTACACTACAGGTTCACCCTTGGGAGTAGTGAAGAACGGAGATTTCCTTTAGCATTCTTGAGGATGAGGGAAACCACATTGTTACTTTTGAATCATTGTGCAGTCGTCTTTAGTTGTTGTCACGTCATTCAGGCACATACTGTACTGGCCAAAAATGTGCCTGTAGATAGATTGATGTTTTTTGTTTTTTTTACTTAGGCTTATTTCTAGAAGCTTTAAGCATTCACAAACCTACTTACTGACACACTTTTTGACAGTGTGTGTTGTGACTTGAGAGTTGAAGAGATGAAATAATTTGGCCACTTCACTGAAAATCACATTGCTCTACTGTTAAAGAAGCTCTTTATATAGTAAGGTTGTCAAAAGTATCCAAAATCTGACACTAGTTTGAGCAGGTAATTGAGCAAGTTAATTTAACAGGACAGAAATGAATCTTTCCTGAATAGCTTTAGAATGATTTTGAGCTGTATCAGAACAAGTGTAGGATCCCATAGACTACTATACACCCATGGACCACTATGGACCATACGAGGACAACTGAGGGATTATACAGATATAAGGCCACACGGTAATGCAAAAGAAAGTACGATGACTTAATGTTAAAAATCACATAATATTGTCTAAAGCAAGGCTCTCAAACTCAGTTGGGACCGAAGTTATAAAATCAGCGTTGGTTGTAGGCCACATGTTATATAACATATTATATATGACCACCAAACTATCATGCAGCCTCACATAGAGTAAACTTGACTGAATACGTGTAATATCATTATGAGTAAGACATATTGTTCAGCTGGACCTCTCTGTATCTGTACCTTTTAACATGTATTTTTTGTTCATTCACTTTACCCATTTCTGCATAAAAAACAATGTGGAAAAAACAATAAAACATGAATAAGTACTAAATCAAGGCCACTGCACACATTTACATTTTTTTGTGTGATTTTTACTAATGCAAGTGTAAAGGGTAATGGTTGGAGGTGCTTAAGCACTGTTGACGTCTGGGCCCCCTCCTCTGCTCCTCCACTATGGCCACTCCTTTTGGGAGCCTGGATCACTGTGCCCTTTACCTCTTGTGTGGCTGGATAGCTCTGCTTTTTGACTTTCACAACAAAACTTCAGGAGACGCAGCAGCTTGCCTTTTAACTGAAAAGAAGTGGAGCGACCACATCACTCTATTCTTAAATCCCTTCATTGGCTCCTTGTAGATTTTAGAATCCATCCATCTTCTTCCGCTTTGTCCGACTGGGTCGCGGGGGCAGCTTGATGCCCAATCCTCATAGCACCTGACCCCCCCATGAACCCCTCTGTGAGTGATGCCCACAGGAGGGTGGACATCATGGTCCTTGATGTTAGTTCATAGGGTGCTGCATGTTTTGAGTTGATGGGAGAAACCGGAGTGCCCGGAGGAAACCCATCCAGACACAGGGAGAACATGCAAACTCCACACAGAAAGGCCCGGGAGACCCAGGGATCAAATCTGCAACCTTCTTGCTGTGAGGCATGAGCATTAGCCACTCAGCCACCGTGCTGCCCATTTTAGAATCCATTTTTAAATTTTAATGATTGTTTAAAAGAGTCTTAATGGCATGGCACCTTCCTATTTCTTTGAACTCCTTCAGCCCAATGTCCCATCCAGAGGTGTGCGCTCTCAGACCAGCACCTCCTGATTGTTCCCAGGACCAGGCTGAGGGCCAGAGGAAATAGGGCCTTCTCTTCTCCACGACTATGGAACTCTTTGCTGTTGCACTTTAGAACTGCACAGTCACTGAAGCATTTTAAATCCTTGCTTAAAATGCACCTTTTCTCGTTGGCATTTGCCTAGAGTTAGGAAGAGACACCTTGGCACCTTGCTGTTATTATTTTTATCATTTTAATTCTGCTTGATTTTCTTATTGTATGTTTTATTTCACGATAAATGTTCAGCACTTTGGTGTCTTAAATGTGCTATACAAATATATTTGATTTGATTGATTTGATAATACTCATGATTTTTTACAAGCTTTTAAGCAGTATTCTAAATCCTAAAGTGTCTCTGTGTTGTTTTCAGTTCAGACATATTTTCAACCGGAGCATCAGGGTCAATCTTTATTTCTGCAAAGACACTTTGGTACATCAATCTCTGAGTATATATTAAGTACTGTACATGTGATGTACAGTACAGTGGTAAACTACTTCTCTCCCCATCTACTGTAGCCTTTGCTCATGAGGCTGCTCCTCTGGCTCTGACAGTCACTCCTGCCTGTTTCTGAACCTTCTGTTCTCTCACTTCACGTGTTTTGTGTCTGTTTCTTGGTTGGAGTAAGTTTGAAAGTCTGTGTGCCCCTCTCACTCTGTCTGCAGTTCTCACTCTGTCCTTCTGTTTGTTTTCTGCTGCTGCCACAGGCAGAAATGTATTATGGGAACTGTAGTTCAAATCTTATGCATTTTAATTGGCAGGCTACTAATAGAAATTAGAAATAATCTTGCAGGCCAGTAGAAATGATCTCAGGTGCCACATATGGGGAGTTTTTTGTTTTGTTTTGTTTTTTAAATATAATCATTGTGGTATTGGAATCTGTACTGAGTATCGAGTCCATTCCTTAGTAGTATTGCGACAACACTGTATAGTACATGTGTTGTAAACAGTGTACTAATGTTAAGAAATCACATTGTTCTCATTGCCTTAGATCCAAACTAAATCTACTGGTCCCTTTTAAATGTCTCTTTTATTATGTTCACATTCACTGTCCTTTTTAACACTACATTAGCCATATGGGCATTAGCTAAACCATTTACTACTAATGGTTGTAATGTTAAAACACAATACTCATGGCTACAGACAGAAGGGGATTGGGGCACTTAACTCTTTTAAATCGACCAAAATGAGATGTTGTTTTTTTCCATAGCTGGTTTGTGAAACATGAATTTTGAATCTCAAGGTTTGTTCAGTACTCCTATGAACTAACATCAAGGACCATGACGTCCACCCTCCTGTGGGCTCACCACCCGCAGAGGGGTTCATAGGGGGGGTCAGGTGCTATGAGGATTGGGCAGCAAACTGCCCCCGCGACCCAGCTGGATTAAGCGGGAGAAAATGGATGAATGGTTTGTTCAGTTACTGTAAGTCACACGAAAGCAGTGTACAGTAATTCTCGAGCTAACAGGCTTTTTGGCATGTCTTCTAAGTGGTTGCTGCATGCTAGCCAAATCTATATAGTCAATAAATTAAGAAGTTAACTTTCAAAGAAAAAAATACTATCTAATTTTAAATTGTTTGCAGTTGTCTCAAGTTATTCCTCACTTACCTTATGCATTCTAAGCATCCTAATTGTTCTTAGACTTAGACAAACTTTATTGATCCACAAGGGAAATTATTTGGATACAGTAGCTCACACAGAGCAATATTATTATAACAAAGAACAAAAATATAAATGCTCAATGAGTAGCAAAGATAGTAAGAGACTGGTGTCAAATAAGGCATAATTATATAAATGTACTGTATATGCGCAAGTAAAAATAGAGAATATAGAATTATAATAATACAAATAATCACTTTTCACAACTTTCAGACCAGAGCAGAGTCTTGCTTACAACAACTAGAATGCTAACAGTGCACTTCCTGATAATTAGATGCAGAGAGCACATAGCAGACTTATTTTGAGGTCAAGGTCAAGGTGACGCAAGACACATTTTGCTAAAATTGATTGCTTTTTTTTTTTAAAGGTACAGGCCCAAACTAACTCTGATAGAGTTCATATTTTATGTGAGGATTAAACAGCTGTCGGGTGGATGTTAAAGGCACTAGTTATTAGCTATTTCTGGTTAAGTTGAAGCTGCTATGACAATGCCCACAGCAAAATTATATATTTTTTTTGTATCTAACAGTGATTAACTGTTGCTGAATTACCTGCACAGTTATACAGAAATAATACACAGCAGTTAGTATTAGAATTCTCACTGACCTTGATGCATGAAACTAAAATAGTAGCAGTCCCATATTCTGGTAAAGCGCTAAAAACACCTGTAATTGGCACTTTTCCTCCTAGTTCACTGTACTGTAACTTCTTCTACTCTATGTTTATTTATTTTTGCATGAGATGGCGATACAATAGGAGGGGTGACAAGAATAGTGTTAGTGATCAGAACCACCCAGTGTAATTGAATCAATGCAAGTTTAATGCCATAGTGGAACATTCCAGACAAAGCAAAAACATCTCCTTGGTGACAAACCCCCACCAGTTGCATAGTGCACCTTGCAGCATACATTGTTGAATATGTCTTATTCTGAAATAGACAAAACTTTTAGACTTTACTTTTTGTCAAAATTCATCCACGGCACCACTGAGAAAAACAATGGCTCTGTGGAACGTTCTCAGAAATCGATTTGCTGTGATGTGGGCTTGTTTTCACCAAAGCTGTATCTCCTGTGTTTTTTCCTACCTTGCACATTCGCCAACCTCTCTCACCCTCATAAATTCCTCCTCTCCCGAACAGCCCTCCAGAGTCCAGTCCGCAACAGAGCCATATAGATCCGGTAATCAGCGCCCCAGGGATCTGAACACGGAGGAGAGAGATTTCTGCTTCAAACCGTTGGTCATCCTTATTATCTTCTTATTTACCAAGCATGTATACAGTAAAACGTGCAGTTAAAGGGAAGTTGGACAACAAGATGGGAGCACAAGTTGCAAAAGTGGTATATTCAGATTTATGTTATAGATACGACGGTCTAATTATAGAGGAATCTGGGCTATACTTAAGAAAAGCAGTAGACCTGGGACTGCATAACTGGACATTTATACCACAGAAGCCACTTATTAAGGCACTATTTTTGCACTCGCTAACTAATGTATCATGTTGTGACGTACAAAATGGTTGTTTCTGCACTGTGTTTGCACTGCTCATTTTGGGGAAGGGTTTGTGCTATAGTGTGTTTAGTTATAGGGAAGGGATGGGAAGCTCGCCAATTCGCATCTCACCAAAGTTACAAAAAATAAATAAAATATTTAAGGTGCTATATTACGCAAAATCGACTCTTGTGAGCTTTAAGTCATGTTATAATGCTGTGACCTCATCAAAAACATACCCATAGTTGCCCTTTGTTTCCTTCACACTTTCACGTTTGAGTAACCCTTTATTATTACCGTAGTGTGTTTACATCTCCATAGCTCAAAATTCTCTGTTCCACCTTGTGATGTCATGAAGCGGTAGTTTTAGAGTTCAGTTTTGTTTAGTAGAGATTGGAAAATCCAGTCCTGATCCAAATTATTCTAATGAAGGTGTATGGAGTTTAAAAACACAGGGGAGCACTTTACCTATATTAACACATGACATCACAAGGTGGAACAGAGTGTTTTCCGTTTCAGAGAAGGGTTTGTGTGGTAAACATGTGTGAATGAAACAAATGAAAACTCCAGGTATGTTTTTGATGAGCACATTATAACAGCGTAATATGAGCCCTCAAAAAACAATAGAAAGTCTCAAAAACTACAACTTAAACTTTCCTATTTGAAGAATATCCATTGTTTTTAGGCATTGTATTGTATTGGAGATCTTGGCTTGGAGAGCAGCCTTTAAGTGGTCAGCCATCACTAGAATAGGACAGAGGGCAGTAGACAGAGCACCTGGTTGATCTTATCGTCCACTAGATACAAAGCTGGGACTACGCTGATGGGGTCATTACTGGAGTGGAACAGCAAGGCCCATTGTGCTGCCATTGAAAGACGATAGCAAACGGAGTGAAATACCACTGTACTGCATAACAAACTGACGAAGTTGTGTTATATTCATCAGTGAAGACAATCTAGAACAATGAATTTGGCAATGCACTAGATTGGATTTCAAATAAGTTATCAGATGAATACAAAATATACTATTACTAATTAAAATCCTGCCAAGTCCCCCTACAAGATAAAATCAGCTTTTTTTTCTTTTTCCTTTATCTTTAGAGTACATTGAAAAAATGTACAATTAATAAAATCATCCAGTAAATCCTTACCAAACCTACTTTAAGATCTGATTGGTCCCTGGGCGCTATACTGTGGCAGAGGACACATTTGAGGACCATTATGGGTTTATTTTACAGGTATTATTATTGTACCTGGATTAGATGTTAAAAAGTCCCTTCAAAAACAAAATACATCAATAATGTATTATATAGGCATAAAACAATAGACTTTAATAAAAAAAAAAATACTGTGTAACATAATATTTTCAATGTAGAAAATGCATTTTAATCACCATGGCATCACTTTATATTGTGCATCTTGATTCATTTCCCAAAACAAAAATTATAAAATACATTAAGTTCATCATAACACTGGGTTTCATACTTGCAAGCGTGATTTTTCACCCAGACATTGAAACATTTTATTCAATTAATATAACACTACATGGAAGAAAAACATGAATTTATGGGTAAGATTTCTCACTCTAAAAATACATCTACATTGCCTTTGAGACCCAACGTTTTAGGATCAAATTATTGTGCAAACTATTAGATCATAAGAGCACCCATACCCCAATTTATTTATACACTAATGAAAACTCATTTGAAAAACAATCCTTCCACTTTCCCACCACTTGAATTACTATAAGTACAATATATTACTACTACTTCAATATTTAGTCAGCTGTCCACCATCCCCATGCACTAACTCATCCGAACAGAATTATTTCCTTTATTTGCCGAACAATAACATGTGGCCTCATAATACTTTTCTCCTTATCGTACAGACAGTATTTGAGGTTCACTATATTGTTGGACACATAATTAAATTCTCTATTCTTTAAAACACACAATACCAAAATCCCACAGTACCATTCCGTCAAACAAAGAAAACTAAGCTGGTTATTCAATATGTCGTGTATCTATATTCAAATATGGTGAATGCGAGCCAGTGATAACCAATAGAGCTGGAATTACACTATCTCTGCTTTGTATTTGAATAACAATAGGATGCATTGGAACTGGATTTAGGAATTTGAAACATTTTAAATTATGTTTGCAATAGTTTTGAGATTAATCTGTCAGTCATATTTTTAATTTTATTTGCACATTGTCTTATTGCATCTTTTGAAAACTCTGACGAACTTTCTAAACTATGTAGAATTTAATTAAGCGCCATGTTATCTGCTTTCTACTGTTGTCTTAAAGTCTTGCTTTGTTTTATGTGGCGGCACAGAGAGCTAGTGATCACAAGGCTTAACTTCTAAAAGCACAAACTTCAAAAAGCAAAGGCTGTTAAGCAATAGGCTTTATCAGCGGCGTGCAGAAGGAAGGGCTAGTCTGAATAATAGAACCAATAAACTTAAGAACAAAACCGCACCTTGTACGATCTGTCATCTGTCCATCACTGTCAGCCAGTCGCCGCCTGCTACTTCACTTAAAGCGGACCTATTATGCAAAACCGACTTTTTAGAGCTATTGATCATGTTCTAGTTGTTTTCTACTCTTGTTTACTCTCTCAAAGTTATTATTTGAGGAAACTTTATACTCCTGTATTCAAGATGTCATTGCTCCAACAAACCCGTTTTCACTGCCACCAGTACACGCCATAGACTGTATATGTATATGTATATGTATATGTATATGTATATGTATAATGGGCATAGTGAACCTGCTAGCCGACATGTGTCCAATTGAAAGTGAGCGTGGGCACACTTTCAGCTCCATCGACTCTCGCTCCAATTCACTTTCTATTGAAAAACTGTTGCCTCTCTCCATAACTGCTCCTGTCAGGCTCATCATTTTGGTCTTAAAATGCTTGTATTACCTCGCTCTACATGATCCTGGTGTTTTTATTTCACTACTTTGTCCCTAAATGAAGATATGAACATTAATAGCTGACAAATGTCACTGTGCTAGTGTTAGCAACAAGTTTGACTGACAGTGTTGCTAAGCATACCACCCCTTGTTATGTCCAAATAACTCAATTTTAGTTTCATCAGTCCACAGCACCTTATTCCAAAATGAAGCTGGCTTGTCCAAATGTGCTTTAGCAAACCTCAAGCGACTGTTTGTGGCATGTGCACAGAAAAGGCTTCCGTCACATTACTCTCCCACACAGCATGTCCTTGTGCAAAGTGCACTGAATAGTTGATCAATGCACCGTGACACCATCTGCAGTTGTACGTCTGTGGAGCTGGTCTGTGGGTTAAGTTTGACTGTTTTCACCATCCTTCGCCTCTGCTTATCTGAGATTTTTCTTGGCCTGCCACTCCGGGCCTTAACTAGAACTGTGGAAACTGACAGCTGAAATTTCTGAGCTAGTTTTTTGTATCCTTCCCCTAAACCATGATATTGAACAATCTCTGTTTTCAGGTCATTTGATAGTTGTTTTGAGGCTCCCATGTTGCCACTCTTCAGAGAAGATGCAAAGAGGAGAACAACTTGCAACTGGCCGCCTTAAATACCCTTTCTCATGATCGGCTTCACCTGTGTATGTAGGCCAAGGGTCAATGAGCTTACCAAACTAATTTTGTGTTCCAATAATTAGTGCTAAAGGTATTAAAATCAATAAAACAACAAGGGTGCCCTAATTTATGCACATGCCTACATTTGTTTAAGTAATTATTGCACACTTTCTGTAAATCCTATAAAGTTCATTTCACTTCTCAAATATCACTGTGTTTGTCTGCTATATGATATATTTAACTGAAATTGCTGATCCGAACAACCAATGATTTATAAAGGAAAATCTTGAAAATGATCAGGGGTGTCCAAACTTTTTCACATGACTGAATATGACCTAATTTTGTTGAAATTTTAACACATTTGATATATTTGTGTTCTTGCCTTGTGGTTCTATATTATATGCATTAAAATAATATGACAATATTACACGAGATTTGATAAAGAAAGTAAAGGTCAACTTCTATTCAGTTATGTGATTTTTTTCATTATCAATATTGGTTTAAATGTTAGTTAGTTCTGGTCATCTCAAATAGCATTCTTTCATAGGGTTGTAATTTATTTGAAACATTTGACAGTCACTGCACCAATGGTTTTGTTATGACCTGTTTGATATATTGAGTGTGTGCGTGCAGGATGATCACGAGGACCATGCTAACGAGTGGCTGACATTTGGCCCTGCTCTAGTGCATGTGCTGGTATTTGAGCTGCACTTACAGTGGAATGTGGCAGTATGCAGGTATGGGGGCAGTGTCCATACATAACAATCTGTGAGCTGACCTTTCCCACAGGATTATTCCCTTGAACAGGTCCGGGAGCATCACTTTTATCACAGGTTGAAGATTTCTAAACTGTAAGCATGCATTCTATATTCTTTCTATGTAGGCTTACTTTGTCTTTGATTGCCTGGATATTAATAAGTCTCTGTGGACTGTCCTCACTATTTGAGTTTGAGATGTCCTTACATATTCTCATATTCTCACAGGACAGTTATTTGGCTGTAAAATAACATTTATTTTTAGAAATCAGCTAATGTTGGTGTCTTGTACCATTTATTTAAGGGCGGTTTATTAATTATCAGGCAATTGAAATTGTAGCCCTTATTACTGTTTTCTGATTTATGTTATAATGTTGTTTCCTTATCACAGACATACCTGGAGTTGTTTTTTTGTTTCATTTACACATGTTTAACACACAAACCCTGCATATTTAGTTCTTCTCTCAAACATAAAACACTGTTCCACCTTGTGATGTCATGTGGTAATACAGTGATTCACTGTGTTAAACTCCATACACCGTTGAATGAGTTCAGCCAGCTTTGCCTGTAATGCTTCACAATACATAATGAAACCTACATTTTCACCAGGTGAAACATGCTTTCTTACTGAGTGTCTCCTCTCTTTCTCGCTCTAACTTGGCCTAGCAGCCACTATTTTGTTTCCATGGAGATAAATATATTTAATGTCATGCTGTAGAATATTATGGGCAATGCAATAATATCTCCATATAGTTACATATAGTGCACCTTTACAGTTTTTACTTTGGTATTTTCATCTATTGAAAATTGACATTTGTAAAACAGCTCACGCAAAACCGTAAACAGGGTTATGGTTTTCCTAAACAAAATTTTATCTCAGCAAAAGGCTATTTTCCATTCAAAACTGATTGATCATTCCCCAAAAGCACATTTTACCATCAAAACTCATGTGTTTTTCTGTGCTCTTTCATTCAACTCTGCAATTCAAAACTCTTAGTCCTGTTCTCAGTCACCACAGAGAATCATTGGTTTAGTGCAGTCTGCCATTGGGGTTCACACTTTACACAGATGACTTTTGGATTGGAAAAGCTTTTTTTCTAAAACCTGTCTGTATTGTATTATGTAAAATAATGTAAAAAAAAAAAAAAAAAAAACTACATTACCAACTGTAAAGTTGATTTTGCAGTATTTGATCAAAAATGTTTATGCAGAGGGAAAATCGAAAGACGTTGGAATAGCAAATACATCAACACTATTTTTGTACCACAGTATAATATAACAATATGATGGAACTGTGTGTATCTGGAACTGTAAATGGAACTGTATGTATCTGAAAGTCTGTACGTAGTCTATACATGCACTCACTGCCTTCTTCCTGTTTGACTCATGTGTGAAATCCTTTGCTGTTAGATTTTTAGTGCTCACAAACAGATTTTCCATTCTGTTTGAGTTTCTATATTGAATGTGACAGTTTGGTCCAATGTCCTTTACAACATGAAAACAGACATGTAGTGCAAAAAACAAGGATAATTCTCTGATCATGAGTGTTTGTGAATGAGCGCTGTGTTCTGAGAAAGACCCTAAGAACTGTGTGAACTCATGAGAAATGATGTGACCCCCTTTGCCTCTGTTCAGATACAGGTTTAAATGAAAAGATCAAACTAAACCAAGTTTCACAAAATGTGCTAAAACGATTGAGAGAAAACTGTAACTGGCAAAAGGAGAAATTCAATTGGTCACTTTTTTTTCTTAGCAGCCATATTTGTTTTGATATAAAACCATGCATGTTCCTGATTGGCTAATTCACCTGTCAATCACTACCATCTGACACCGGTCACCAGACATTTGTAAAGCGTTGGAGTGTGTATTCTAGATCCCAGGCACATTTTCACTGTGTCCAGCTGACTTAATCTAACATTCTTTCACACTTTAAATCCTAAACTGGCTTGAATTGCATTGGACTCACGACTTCTGCAGGGCTTTTTACCTGAAAACTTAATCGTTTCCGAGTCTCCTGATACTAAAAGTTGAACACATCTGAAAGAGACAGTGTGAGAGTGCCTGTGGGCTGACTTTTTTATGAGGGAGACGAGCGAGTGAAAAATGAAGGGGGGGGGGGGTTTCACAGGCACTGGCGCTGGGGAGAAATAAATTGGATCTGGAGAAAGAAGAGGTGGAACGGGAACGGTGAACAAGAGTCTGATAATGCCTTATCTTTAAGCGGTCAAGGTTACGCCACTGCCCAAGATGCCTTTAACCTTTTTGAGCATGAAATTGTATTATTCCCCTTCAATGCATTTTTTATTTACAATATTTTAAGTACACATATTGACGTTTAAGAACTGTTGCAAATATTATCTAAAAGTAGGCGGAAGTTAAGTAACATACTGCTTTGAAAATATGATACTTTTCTGATTCTGATACCATATACTTTGTACAGACATTTAGCCTTTGTATTTCATGCTTTGCAGTGTAATGCCGTGTTCAAGCCAAATGCGAATGGTGTGAACAAATTGCATCAAACGCCCCTAGTTGATCGCTTTACTTTTTTGAACAGGACACTCGAGTTTGCGAGGAGAGAGCAAAAGACCCAAGAACCAGAGCTCGGAGCTACGTGGCCATGGACTAAACCAGAACTAAACTAGGACTAGGACTAAACCAGGACCAAATGTGGCCACGAAGCTGCTCTGGGCAGCGGAAAAGAAAGAAGGAAAGAGTGGAAGGACCCCTGTCCTGCGTCACCACCAGAACATGGCCACTGATTGGTTGATGAGACACGGATATCCGCAGAAACTTAAAATTTTTCAACTTTGGTGAAATTCGCAAGCCCCTCCCTTTTGGGCATTTGCGTGGTAAACACCTCATTCACCAGTTCGTCAATTCACACTGTTCAATTTGCATATTGCTGCATGAATGTATTCTCGCATCAACACACCTTTACATAGGGTTAACATGTAAACCATTTGCCTTGTTCGCGACCTTTTGTTTTTTTTTTTACTTTTCTTAAAAACATGAAAAACAGATCCACTTACCGTGTGCATTCCGACCATCCTAATTATTCACCGCAATGAGTTTATAAGTGTTTTTTTTTTTACAACTTTCAGAGACCAGAGCAGAGTTAACCGTGACAATAAAGTTAGCATGCTGGCACCACACTTCTTATCAGATAATAAAATGCTTTATAATAAGATGCAGACAATACACAGAGGTCTATTCTGGTCTTATCAAGAACTGTTTATACAATATATCAGGACTGGGACAAGACAAAATTTGCTCAGATACATTGGAAAAAAATGGACTACAGCCTCTGAATCGTGACCTGATTTCTAGACCTTCTGGATTACTACCTAATGTCCTTTAGGATGGATGACATTAATGGAATGTGGAAGAAGGGACCAGAATATAATGCATTACATTTTATAGATAAGCTAACAGAAACCAGCCTGAGATGTGTAGTGCTCTGCTTTGCTTCTACAGGTATTGCTCCTGCTAAAAATGAATGGGAAAAGGCGCAACCAATGATATAATATTACAAGGCTTAGATAGAGCGAGGATTCTGTTACCGTGGCAAATATGCCGACTGTCTTGTAAGTGGATTAAGAGCAAAATTCTGATTGAAAATAATATAAAAACAGGGCCAGAAAATTAAGTGGTTTAAATGGACATATAATGGGTATCTGTGGTCATAATAGTACTTGACTCTCTCAGGTTATTTTTTCTCTCAATGAACAAAAATATTTTCACCCTAAAAACACTGCACTGGTGTATATTTTATGCAGAATGAAAACAGCCCAATTATCAAAGTATTAAAGGCCAAATTGAAAGCTCATAATGAAAAAGTCTTATTAGTTTGTATGATTTATTAAGTAGAATTCTACACTTTCAACAGGTCTGATGGATCAGGACATTCTTCACTATGGCTAATCATGGCGACAATTTCTCTAGTTCTTTAATTATATCTCACTGGGAGACATTCAGCTGAGTACTTGAAGTTGAGTACTTAAGCTGATTGGGCAAGAGAACATAGCATCTAACTTTTGCTAAATCTTGTTGAATATCTTCCGCTTCCGTGCCCACTGATGAAGTGCTCTCCTCTGCATTTTTTTTTATTTTTTATTTTTTTATTAGGGTTAGGGTTTTTTATGGTGCATCAGACACAGCAGCAGAAGAGGTTCAACTTCAAAATATTGCAAGAATACATCGTTATATTTAAGATTTTACAAGAAATCTTACCTAGTTTTTTCTAGTTTGCCTATTGTTTTCTTGTGTATAATGGTTGGGATTCACTTTAAGGTACATTTAATTGTCCTCTAAATCCGCTGCATTTGACCCATCCTTCAGTGTGCTGGGGCACCATCTCAGGAGCGCAGAGTCCCGCATTTCCATGACCTTGTTAGTGTTGTTGGTCAGGATTACCTTAGCTGGAGGATTTGATTTACAGTGGATGTTTTGAGTTGACAGGGGAAAATTAAGTCCCCAGAAGAAACTGACCCAAATAGGGGGGAGAACATGCAAACTCAAGGAAATGCACAGAAAGGCCCTGGCAACCCCGGGGATCAAACCCAGAACCGTGAATAGATCAATAAAAATAGATGAGAGAACTTTTATTTTGTGAAAGCAATGTTTAATCCATCAAAAGTGTTCCTTCTGCATAAAATACCCCTGCATTTTAGAGAATCTTCTGTGTTGATGACATAAGTAGAAGTTTATTTTTCCCACAAACTGCCACTTAATTAATCTAAACTTATGATAATTATTTACCACAGGTACTATCCCACCAATCCAAGTCATATTTAGCGTAACGTGAAAATCTGCCGTATGAACTTTAAGTTATGAATGGATATAGAATGCTTGAGTGCATTAAAGCATGATAAAAAAAAAGCATGATATGTCTTCCTTGAATGCCTTTCCGTTTATTTGCATAGACATTCTTAAACCTGACCTTGCACTTCTGTAGATCCCCCATGTGATGAAATTGAAATGGATTTTATTGACTGATGCTCCATATGCATCTGAGTTCCCAAGTGCTGCTCCAAAGTGCCGGTTATGATCTAAGCAGTGTAACTTTTGGATGTAATGATCATATTATGGATTTGCAGAGGACGATGAGTAGTCCAATAATTAAAGTTTGCCATTTCAGCAGATACATTTACAGCTTCTGGTCATATCATAAATGTATCTGAGATTAGTATTGGTCGTTTGGGGGCAGGAGAAGGCTCAGGAATGAATCAAGGCCGATTGAAATGAATGCACAGAGTAAGTGTAAATAATGTGGCAAACTCCAATGTGACAATGGTGGCAGAGTCGTGCACTTTACCTCACAGTAACAAGTTCCTCTGTTAGGTTAAATTATGTTCAGTTAGATTTGTTTATTCGTCATTTTTATGTTACATATAAACGAAATTGGGTTTCACACTTCAGTGGAACGTAAGATGCAGTAAAAGTAATATGAAGTCCAATCAGAGTCTCTGATTTAACAACCCGGTAAGATCCAGTAGATATCAGTAAGTGCTCCGAGCAGGCTCTGCATATGGTCTGAATCTGTTCATCTGCTCTTAGAGACATTTGGTTGGTCACTGCCCTTTTTGATGTTGATTTAAAATCACAACTCTAGACCAACTTTGGCCATGGAGTAAGCAAAGAATCAAAGTGTTGCACTGATAAAATATTGTCCGTAGAAGCCACAGCAAATGTAGGTTTTGCCACCATGGTGGGTGATACTTTTAGTTCACTTGGTTGTTTTGGTTGGTGATGAGACAGGCTATTCCCTTTGTGTGTTTCCTCTGGAAGGTCTTCTGCTGCATTTAGTGTATGAGGTGCATAGCTGGCACCTTAGCTAGTTTCTTTTTCTGCATGGATACAGGAACTGCTTATTTCACACAATCCAACAGTTAATAACTTCTGTCCTTTGAGCTGCACATGCTGCACTTCTTAGTTGGTTAAAATCCCATGATATGATGTTAAAAACTGAGCTCAAAAAACAAAAAAAGTTTCACAAAGTGCACAGGGCGCCTGCGACGTACCTACAAGCCGCCAACCACTCATTGCCGTCTATCAGATATTGTTGACCCAACTCCCTGCTGAAGATCTTAAGAAGGGTGCCTGAAGATCTTAAGAAGGGTGCCTGAAGATCTTAAGAAGGGTCCTGAAGATCTTCAGAAGGGTCCTGAAGATCTTAAGAAGGGTGCCTGAAGACCTTCAGAAGGGTCCTGAAGATCTTCAGAAGGGTGCCTGAAGACCTTCAGAAGGGTGCCTGAAGACCTTCAGAAGGGTCCTGAAGATCTTCAGAAGGGTCCTGAAGATCTTCAGAAGGGTGCCTGAGCGTTGCATTACTCATGACAAGTGACTCTAGGAGAAATACAGGATTAATCACATTTGAGCAAAGTAATTCTAGTGCTCAGAGAATAGTAACTTTTGGTTATTTAGAGCAGTGCTTCTGAAAAGTATGCGGCTAACGGTGCACTATAGCTTTTCAATACTTGCCTGTTTCCATGGCTTTGTTATTGCTGTGGCTGTAATGTTCCACAGCATGGCATTATCTAACTTGTTTTTGTTCAATTACATGTGTTTTTATTGTTCAAAAATTAGTTGAAAAAACTCCACAGATCTGACATTCCAGACAAACAATAACATTTCTGTACTAAATAAGGCCTGAAAAGCAGAACAATCTCCATGGAGATGCCTGGCCTCCACCAGAAAAGTTGCATAGTGTGTCTTTATTGTTTGATACCTTTCAAACAAAGGAATTAATGCTGGTTACAGTTTCTTAGCATACTATCAAATTCATTTACTTAGGCTTATGTCCCATAATAACATTACATAAAAACGTTTAATAGCAGAGTACTTTGATTTTGCGGCTAGTGGTGCTTGTGTTTAGGGTTTGCAATTTCCAGCAGTTGGGGGCTGTGAATGGTTGATGAAATTAAAAAAATTTAATATTTCTAAATATTGCCCTATTATTGAGATTTAAATGTGGTGTCAGGATTTGTTTTATCAGACTGGTTCAAGTCTAAGCGATTTTTCCCTCTAATGTATTGATTTGAGGACTTTAAATTTGGTTGAGCATAAGAGGCCCAAATCAACTGAGCAATCAAAGCAAAGTTACTTTTGTTAACATTTTTGTTCCACTGAAGTGCCAGATTTTAGCCTAAAAATATCACATTTAAAGAAGTAGTGCTCTGATTTCTCCTAAGGGTATGAATAATGTCTATGGATCACTCTGTGTGGCAAGTACGCCTGCTGCTGTTGAGTGGGTTGGGAAAGTATAATTAATGTGCAATTGGAGCAAAGTATGTGGTCTCTGAACAAAGTTTCAGTGCAGAAATGTGAAGTTTTGTCTAGAAATGCTTGGGCTAAAAGCATAAAAAATAGACAGAACTTGAAGTATTTATTAACTTGTGCATTCCAGAAATGGCAAATTTGTTTAGAAATTTAGTAATGGTCATGTTATCCAGACCCCGCTTATTTGTTTTCTTTAATTATTCAATTTTCGACCATTTATTATTAAAAAGTTATCAAATGAAATCATCTGTAATCTGGGTTTGCTGCAATAAATATTAATATTTCACTTACTGTATTAAAAAAAATAATAATAATAAACTTTTTCATAATTTTTTTGAGTCACCATTTGATCTGTACTTCTTTGTCAACCTTAAATCCAAAACAGAAAGTTTTGGCAGTATTTCCAATACTATCTTTGTTTTTATGTTTTGAGTTTTTATGTCAAAGAAGAGTGTGCACATTGATGCGAAGAAGCCGTTTTCTACCTTAGATATTCAAATTTCCTTTAAAAATGGTCAAACATTACAACTTGGTGGCATGGTGTTGGCACTGTTGCCTCAACTGTTATTCAGTCCGAGCAGCCAAATGATTCCCCACAATAGTTAAGTTTTCATCACCTTATTTTTAATGTTCATTTTAAAGATTTTTAACAGGATGTAGAAAGGCCAAATATCACTTTAGAACCCTTAGTTCACATAAAAAGTTTATATGCTCCCTTCAGGTGGATTTTAATGTAAGCTCATAAAAGCACATTTTGGAAGGTGAAAACACACTTAGCCACATAAACATAGCAAATATAAAACCCAGGTGACTGTTGGACCTGCAGTGGGCTGTACAGGTGGACACAAGGACAAAATAATCCCATCATGCTGGTTGTTCAGCTCAAAATCCTCCAGAGGAGCACAAACAAACATTGCTGTGCAGCGCTCACATAATGTTTGAAGTTCAAGCTAAAAACAGATGATGACCAACTAATAATTAGACCAGAGACACATACGGGTCTAATCTTCATTAGTCCAAAAACTCAGGGAAAGTTTATGGTTGTCCAGCGCTGTCGCTGTGGGACTACAGCAGCCGCTCTTTTCAACATTAGTTTGATAAAGACTGAGACAGCAGCGTTTAGCGTGATGGTAAAACATGTCTATCAGGCTAGTAACTATCAGGCTAGTAAAGTTGCTTTTGTTACATGCTTGTCTGGTGCTAATTTTTGAAATCTGTGGATTTTATATGGACAAAAATGCAGTTAATAATTTTATAGGGATTTTCACAACTTCCAGAGACCAGAGCAGTGTTTTGCGTCATGGTTAAACTAATAACAACTAGCATGTGAATTAAGAGTTACTTTTACACTATATATAATATATATGTGATTTTTAAGTTATATCTGTGTAATTTCTCAGTTGTCCAGTATGTTCCATAGTGATCCATGGGCATATACTAGTCTATGTGTTCTTATATTTGTTCTGACACACCTCAAGATTATTCTAAGGCTATTCAGGGCTCATTTCTGTCCGAGTTATGTCAAGGTTTTTAGTATCAATACCTGCTGAAATGAGTATCTAGTTTCGATACTAGTTTTAGTATGATTAGTATCTGAATTTCGATACTTTTGACAACCTTACCCCATATTGCATGTCCGTAATAAGTGTGATAATTATTTCATGTGCTTGCACGCATCTCTTGAGCTCCTGTGGATCAAATCAATCACTTTCTTCACACTCCAGTCATTTGCATGCCTCCCCCTCCCCCACACACTCCAGTCTGCGTTCACTGATGAGAAGTGGAGATCACACAGAGAGGTTCTCGCGCCCCCTCAGCCCTGATACTCTCTGTAGCTGCAAATTCACTCTGACATGGGGCTATGGAGGGCTGGATTACAGTTTGACTTGTACAAAACAGCCTCATGTTTCAGCTGTGAATACTGGGGTTGTGATGCTATGTAATAGCTTGGGTTCACTTGACACCACATCTCTGTAATGTCTAGGTTTTAAAGGTCCTATATTAATGTTGCTGTTAGCTGGAGTTGTGTTTTGTTTCATTCACACATATTTCAGTAATCCTTTATTAGTCTGTCTATCTCTAAAGCTCAAAATGCTCTGTTCCACATTGTGATGTCATAAAGTGGTAGTTTTCAAGTCTTTGGCAATTCTAGGTCTGAAATGATCCAAATGTTACTTTTTAGTGAAGTGTATTCTGTATGAGAGAAGAACTAAATATGCAGGATGTGTGTGTTAAATGAATGTGAATGAAATAAAACACAACTCCAGGTATGTTTGTGATCAAGAAACTACATTTTAACATAGATCAGAAAAGAGCATAACAGGGGCTCTTTAAAGACGGGGTATTACACTTCAGTTGGGAATTATCTAACACATAAAACAACACCATGTACTGCTGTCCGTAAAGAGGGGTAGTGAGCAGGAGAGATCTCAAGATTACTCAAACATGCATGAATGGCATATAAAACCTCTTCAGGCATGTTTTGGATGAGGGAACATTACAATGTGCTATAAGGCTCGATTTTACTTTAAAAATTGATCTAGATTCAGAGGTGTGTGGTAGAATGTGGCTTTTAACTGCCAGATTGCAGATTTGTTGACCTGGTTTATGGTTAATATTACTGTAATTATTAAGCCTGTTCACGTGAAACAAAAACTGGGACAAAGTTCAAGGTCTTCTCTGCCAGAATAAATAAGACAGAAATTACATAATATTTTTTTTTACACTAGCTTCAGAACGTTATGCCATTCTTTAATTCGGCCATACGATTAATATGGCAAATTTGTGGAGGCAATTCCTGATAAATATTGATTATGCTCAATATTTGTGGATTATATCTTTGTTTTGTTTTCTTCAAAACATTGAAAATCTCTCATAGAGAGAGACTCTGTATCTGAAATTAAGATGAAAATTTAAGAACATGAATGTTTTATAGTATTTATATATGAACAAAGGCATATTGATTGTTTTAGCTGTAATTTGACATAGAAATAGAGGACAGGGTTGTTATTTTAAATCCTTTTCACCAAATATCATTGCTCCATTTGCATTGCTTCTTGTGTAACACTCAGTGATGTTAAGATACTTTTTGACCTGGGGCAGACTGTGAGAGGTGTGGCTGCTCGTTGTCTATGGCCACTCTGATCAAACACAAATACAGAATCACGCCGGTGGTATTACAGGCGAGAATTAAACTACCAACTGATTTGGTTTGTCTTTTTGGTTAGAGTTGGTGGCAGTTGCAGTTGAAGCCACTTGTATAACTCATTATTTTTAATTAGAATTTTCCTCACATGTCTGACCTTTAGAAATGCACAAGTCAGCTAGTAAGTGTAACTTTTATCTTTTAACATTATAATAATCATTCTTAATCAAATGAAATGCAGTTAAAATTATATGTGCTTTTTACGAGCAAATACCTCAGGCTAGAGGATCAGAATAAAGACACCATATTGAGACTGACGTGGGTTTGTGGAAAGAATTTCCAGTACACTGTATGTAAGCTTCCATCAATACACCTTCACTGGACTAATTATTTGGATAATTTCAGCCCTGGAATTGTCTGTCTCTACTGAACTAAAGGTAAAAGGTCGCTGTGAAACTGCCGTTTCATGACATCACAAGGTGGAACAGAGCATTGCTACAACATGACTTAAAGCTCACAAGAATCAATTTAGTGTAATGTAGGACCATTAAAGAAGATTGTGCTTTTGTCTACTATATTCTAATCGGTGACAGCAGCTGTCAGCCTCTCCTAGAGATAGCTGCACATCACACTTACAAGTAGGCAAGGCAAGGCAGGTTTAATAATAATAATAATAATAATAATAATAATAATAATAATAATAATAATAATAATAATAATAATAATAATAATAATAATAATAATAATAATAATACATTTTATTTGAAAGCGCCTTTCAGGACACCCAAGGACACTGTACAAAACAAAGTTAAAAACATAATTGCAAAATACAAAAATAAAAACAGATACAAAACTGGAAGATGGTGAAAGTGACTGTTATGTGGTGTAGGAAGTTTATTTGTATCGCACAATTCATACACAAAGTAATTCAAAATGCTTTACAAAATATGGTATATATTAAAATCAAAATACAAACAAATCAAAACATAAATTATCATCCTAAAATTAAAAGGAGAGAGAGACATTAAATTAAAGAGAAGAGTGTGGGATACAAAATGAAAACTTTTCAGTTATCCATCCATCCATCTTCTCCCGCTTAATCCGGCTGGGTCACGGGGGCAGCTTGATGCCCAATACTCATAGCTCATAGTTCATAGTTTTGAACCTGGATTTAAACAGAGTCAAGGTTGAGCCTGTCTCACATGTTCATGAAGACTGTTCCAGGTTTTAGCTGCATGAATCTGAAACTCTGACTCCCTGTTTAGTCCTGACTCTGGGCACCAGCAGGAGGCCGGTCCCTGAGGTCCTCAGAGTGCGAGATAGTTTATTTATTTTTTTATTTGTACCAAAAGGATGCTACCAAGTCCTACATGTATCAGTGATTAAGAAAATACAACTGGAGAACCAAGTAAGTAGTAGGTGTATATCCATATTTGGCCCTATGAATAAATTTGAGTCATTAGGGAAATAACATTTGAATTGCCTTCTAGGTCATGTTTGTGTGTGTGGGCATATTCGGATGAAAGCTCATATCCGTAGTACTACTGCTCAGAACTAAAACTATAACCATGACTCATGAGTGTATCATTCAAGTTACACAACTTTTATTTTTATGTAATGTTTCTGCCCACTCCTACACTTTTTATAAATTTTTGGAACATTTCACATTAGAAAAAAATGCTCTGACAAAATGAAGAAATTAAGACGCCTTATTGCTTACAACCTTTTATCCTGCCTCTTCAGTGTTATCGAGCTAATATAAAACGCACTTAGGATGTGACATAGAAGGTGGCAGCAGCAGCTCCAGTAGGCTTCTGTTGTAGCCTGAAGGTTGGAAGTTCAATTCTTGCTTCTACTTAAGGTCATATTCCAATCAAGCTTCATCATAACTATGCTGCACATGTAAATAATAATGGGTATATTGAGCTTTTATTCACTTTCACTATTAGTATACAGCACCAGCCATTTAAACATAACACCCAGTCTGTTGGATTTTTTAGCGATATCCCACCTCCTTGAAAGCCACGTCCTAATCTTCTGGTCCTACTCCATACATCGCTCCAACTTCCCCCTTTCTCTATGACATCCACCACCGATATGTTACTCTTGGGTTAAGTGATTACCTAGCAACCATACTGTTAACCACAGCTTGTCCAGGTTACACAAAAATGTATCATCTGAATGTGTTTCTTGTGCATAAATTTGGTGTATTGATGACACAGATTAAGAAATACCTTTTCAGAACTCTAGCACTACTTCCTGTCATTATCAACTTAAAAAAAATGCCACTTGACTGATGTAAAACTATGATATGATTGGGATAAATGATGAACTATGATAAATGTACCACAGGTTTTATCCCATCAAACGGAGCCATCATTACAAACACTTGTCACATGCACTTTGCATGCACACAAGATTTAATTTTACACGACATCCAATCTTATCCCCATTCAGCCCCCCGGGATTTGTCCCACTGCATATCACCGTGTCCTTTAGCTTGACTGAGTCCATTTCAAAAAGTGCTGAGAGGAAATAACCGTTTTTACTGAGATGATGACCAATTCTGTGGGGTTTTCCACTTTGCCACAGCCGCCTTTAGGGTCAGCCATGATAAATGCTTAACACTGCGCATGATAGAGATGTCAGGCCTGTGATAACCAGTGTTGTCACCCAAATGATTTTGTAGATATCCATAAAGGTACACCTTACACCCACATATATCAGGAGTGACCTTAGGGTGGGACATGGGTGGGTCGGAGCGCAGGGGGCAATGCGTTTTCATTATAAGAGGCCTTGGGTTTGTCTCGGGTCACGGACAAGGCTGTCACCAAGAGTAAAGCCTCCAAAGACAGGAGTGATATGAATGTGTGGGAGCGAATGGAAACTCAGCCAAGCAGGGCAAAGAAATAACTTTCAACTAGTGAGTTTTACTAGCTTAAATGGCATATTTTTAACGGTTTTACAAGGGTGTCAGTTTTTGTAAAGGTACGGACTGTGTCTGAGTTTTGTGAAGACTTAGACAAATTTTCTTGATTCAGGGGAAATTATGTGGACACAGCAGCTCACACATTGCAATATACATAATAACAAAGAGAGAGAAAAATATATAAATGGGCAAATGTAAAAGACGACACCACATGGTTGCAAATTTGGACTTTTGGCTAAAAGGAATAAAAAAGTCAACAGCTGCAAGCAGAATTCCTGAGCAGAAACAAAGGACTTCAAAGGATACGTGTTATGGAATATTTGTGTTATTATAAGATGCTCTGGAGTAACCTTTGTTAGAACCAAAAGTATCATTCCCTATACTGGGATTTAGTGTTACTGTGTCATTTACATTAATATAAGCATGTAGTAGTAATAAGCTCAGAATGAGGTTGGGTGTACACTACCAGTCGGGGACATGCATGGTCTGTCTGTATTGGAAAAAATAAAGGAAAATAAATACATATCAGGGGGCTGAAAAACATTGCGTATTTCTGCCAAATCAATGAGCCAAGCGCTAAACTCTGATAATCTGAGCTGAGATAAAGCTGTTTTTGTTTGTAAATGATGGGTGACCAATGAGCATGAGACACAACACAGAGAACAGACTGATATACATCTGTATGAAAAAATACAGAGGACAGAGGAAACAAATAAGCACCCCAGTTGTTGTAGCTGGTGTAACAGGCAATCTGCAATCCATTTAAAGTATGTATCTAACCCGCCGAGCAGTGCAAAGCCAGCGTGAGTCTGGTGATGATTTATGAACTGTGCAGGGTTTTACCTGTGACGTCACAATGCTGTAAAAATTCACACAGTGTTTGTGACTGCTCAGAGGGGTCGGCTGGCTGAAAAGCTTTTCTAAAACACGGAGCTAAATACGTATCCAGAAATGCTTTTGATAAGGGAACAACGTTATAAGATGATTAAATCTGTCCTTTAAAATGTTCAATTCCACCAAGGTATGCCATTTAGTGCTAGTTTAGAAGGGCTCCTCTGTGTTTTTTAAGTCCACAAACCTCCATTGGTCAAATTAACATACTTGCAGTCACCCACACAAAGATCATAATGAAAACTCTAAATTTATTGTAAATATTGTTTGAATAGTACTGTACAAACTGTAGCCACTGTATTCAGATAGCAATTTATTGTATATAGAATTTTATTTTTTAATCCTTATCTTTATAGATCTTTATGCAGTTTGTCTATTTTAAGTAATTCTGTACTTCTATGCTGCTACTGTTTTCTTACTGTTCTCTTAACTGCGCGTTGCAACACTGAAATTTCCCCATTGTGGGACAAATAAAGGATATCTTATCTTATCTTAATATCAATTATTTAACCTTTGCTCCCTGGGGCTGATAAAAAGGATATTATTCTTCACTTCATTTACCATAACATGCATATTTTGACACAACATTCCAGTTATTTTTGGCAACTGTCAATTGAAAATAATCAACTTTAGATCCAGCAGAGTAAACACAAGACAGCAGAATTCCCACACTTTTTATAATTCACTCGTGACAGTTAAAAAGGACCCGGGTGGGAGATGGACTGGAGAAATAGTGAGGCAAATTTGCTTGAGGGATGGGCGGTGATTATGTTAAATGATAGACAGCCGCGGGGCCAGGATGACAAACGGCGCGTAATCCTCAGCGTGGCCAACCCCGTACAGCCGGTTGATTGACGGATGGGCCAATTGGCATCTGACGAGTGAAGTCGAAGGGCTACAAGTCATCCTAGAGTCCGTGGCGTCATTACTCTAGGCTATTTATTTGTCAGATCTAAATCAAAGGGAGGAAGAGGAGGGAGAGAGCGAGAGGGTTGGCTGCTGCTCCACTTGTGATGTCCGTGCAGAGATGGTGCAGCGCTTAAGAAGGAATGGGTAATTACTGACGGCGTATGAAAGCCGGGAAATGTCATGTCATCTAAGTACCATCGGTTCTTCAGTGAAATATTGATTTGAGTTTAGAGACACAGAAATGTGAAATTGTGGAAGAAGACAGCGAGAGGAACTGGCATGATTAAGTGATTTTTCAAAGCTATTTTATTTCTTACAAAGGAAAAACAAAAATGGTTGCATACTACATATCGCCCCATACTCCAGTTTACCGTTTCCTAGTATGCAATAGCAGCACAACTTGCTAGTTAGGGCTGAAATTAATGGCTATATAATTAGCCAATTTTAAAACTGAAATTATTTAGGTAATGTCATAAAACAAACCACAAGTATGATAGAAAAGGTTTCAAAGGTAGTCATCAGGACAATGTTTTGAAATTGTTTTGGCTGCCATCCTGAAGCCATTTTCAATCTGATTAATAATGAAGCACTTCTGGATGAAGGAGGGATACCTGAGGGGCAAAAGTGAGATAAAACCCAAAACAAGAATGCCCTTACTTGTCATAAACAGGGCAGCTATATGCTTTTTGGAGCTCAACGATAATTGCTGATCTGTGGGTTTTAAGCAAAGTCCACTGCCACTGAATTTAAAGTCTTTCCATAATAAAAACAAAACTAGCTTCTTTGCTTTGACTAAATTGGACCGGTATTTCTTCATCCTTCAGTTTTCAGTTTGTTTTCAGTTTCAAATCATTGTTACACCCGCAGCAGGGTTTCCACATTTTGCTTGAAATTATTTTCCAAGACTTTTCCAGGATGTTTTCAACTATATAATTGCTGTGTACTTATTGTTGACTACGGTACATATTTTTCTCATTTGAATGGTACTGTGTCCCTGTGGTTATAAAACAGCAAATTACAGATGCACAGCAAAATAAAAAGATTATGTCTATAGCAAGTTTTTGAAAGTCCTCCCCAAAGAAATTTTGTCCAAAAGAGGTGTAATTTCCCTTGTTTCGGTGGAGGTTTACAGTGATGGCAGTAATAGTCTTACTATTACTTATATAATATTTTCAAGAACAAAATATATTTCCATGACATTTGGTCCTTTTTCACATTTTCCTTGTGTTTTCCAGACATGAAAATGGCAATTATTTTACAGGTTTTCATCCCGGCTTCATCTCCCCCTTGTGGCAGGTCTAATTCAGCCAAAACACTAACTCAGATCCTCTCGTGGCCCCTGGGTTCTCTGTCCAGCCCTGTGGAGCTCCAGTTCCAACCTTGGCTATTTTAATACATCAACCACTTTTATTACCAACCATTTGTTTGCTTGGTCTGTATTACCTTTCCATGTGTAGCCTGAAAGTGAGTGCTGACACCATTGTTTGTTCAGGACTCTGCTGTTTAGTTTAGCCAAATTGTCAAGTGTGAGTGTGGTTTAGAGGATACAGCTGCTGGTCTTTGGTTCTTCTCATGTCGGTGGGTTCAGGCAAGACCAGGGACCAGGATGTGAATTGTTTATTGGCTTAAGGCCACCACACACTACAGGATTTATTGGTCTTAAACGATTTTTAAACGTGCAACAAAAAGCACACACACCACAGACAAGAGGAGAGCCTTATGACACTTAAAAGCTCCGATTTCACAGACTGCAGCAGGATATGGCTGAGCACCACAGACTACAAAGTTGTGATCGTGTCAGCTGTTTCCTGTCTACAGTTAATCCACTCGCTTTGAGGCTCTGAAGTGTTCAAAAGATCAGAGCTCTGCACTTCTAGTTCAGATACAAGTGAAAAGTGTGTTATTATTATTTGTGAAATGTGGTGCAATACTTCAGATACAGAATTTTTAAAGCATAAAAGATTGGCTATAAAGTCCACAGGAAGTAGAGTCAGTATCGTGAATTTGCACCTTCACACCGTGCACTGTGTGGATGTAAACACAGACATATCGCGCCTTTTTATTTTCAAAGAACGCCTCAAACTGGATTAATAGTGCAGCTTTGTGGACTGGATGTCATTATTGGCAAAGGACAATTTTTATGGATAGGGTGGATGAGATGCTGCACTTTAAATTTACCACTTTACAAGAGGCGAGTAATAAAGCCTTCTCATTATTTTCACCATATCCCAAGTTTGTATCTTGTGCCTCTGTGTCTGTCACTCCTCTGCCCTGACACTCTCTTTTATTGGCTGTTACCGTAGCATTGCTGATGTTTGGTGGTTACAATCTGACAGAGCAGTTTAGAGTCACACTGACACCACACATGTGGTGCGCAGCAGCTTCAAAATTACGCACGAAGACACAAAGTCGTGTCACACCTCCCAGAACTCGAGGAGAAGAAATCGCAGCCAAAATGGGGCAAATACTCTTATAGTATGTGGCGGCCTTTAGACAGATCTTAGTAACATAATCCCAAAAGAGCTGCTACACTTCCTCTTCTTATTGGACTCCACACACACTGCACGTTACAGACTGAGTCACACTTAAAGTGAGCTACACATTTTGGCTCTTGGAAGTGCATTTTGGCTCTTGGAAGTGCATGTACAGATTTAGTAATAATTTTCACATCTGGCTAGTGAAGAGTCTAAGGAAATGTGTAATATCCATCCATCCATCCATCTTCTCCCGCTTAATCCGGCTGGGTCGCGGGGGTAATGTGTAATATTTCATTGAATTTTAATCCAAAACTCAAAATGGATTTAAACAACATATTTCCTGTCCTGTTTAGGTGTTGGATTTTTAACAAAATGGTGAGAGTGACAAACTGAAAACTAAACTGGTGGCTAATGCTAGCTAACTTGTTACTATATTTCTATGTGGGAGAGATTTGTTCTAGAGCATAAATCATCTCACCGGTTGTAATTCCAGCTAAATCAATTCTTTATAACCAGATTGTGTTAAAACAAAGCTCAGATTAAAGTATAACCTGAATAACAGAGCTTCAGACAGATCAGTGCCTCCAGTTAGCATCACACCCCGGGATAATGTTGAGGACATGAGCTGCAAAGTATCAATGCAGTAATTCCTTCCTTTAAGAGGTAATTATTCAATGCAATTATAGTTATAAACCACATTTCACAACTTCCAAAGACCAGAGTTTAGTGGTTGCACTATGGCCAGAGTAAAAGTACTTTTACTACTGCTAACTACTACTGTTTTCTCATCTCCACACCTCACAGCTCCAGCTCCTGCACTGTGTATGCAGCTGCGGTCACTGCAGTGCAAACAAAACACAGTGTTCCTCCCAGGCCATTAATCAGAACAATTCCCCCACTGCTGCCATACATCACCAGTACTTTTGCTTTTTCTGCTATAGTTAAAAATTAAAGTGGTATTTGTCACTGTATAATATGGGTCTACATAAAGCATTACATGTGCTTTGAGTAACAGTGTAGGCACAGTAGGGTTGACCAAAGCATCAAAAAACCAATACTAGTCAATACTAAAACTAATATCAAAACTAGATAGATGCTAGATACTAAAAGTCGCACATTATCACATTAACAGAAATAAAAAATTATAATAAATAATAAAGATAATAAAAAACATTCTTTTGAGTATTGAGTATTTGAATATCCTTAATATTCAAACTAAAGCGGCAAACAAAAACAAAAACACAGTTACAGGACAAAACTTGAGCTTTCCTAACCAGTTTTAATGTCATTTTGAGCTTTATCCAAAGTATAAGATCTCATGGTATCAAAGAAAGTACTATTTTGTGTATGAAAACCACATTCTAGTACTAAAAAGGCACATGATTTAGCTTCATTGGGGTATCATAATCGGTATCGAGTATCGAGTCAGTTCCTTAGTATTGAAATTGAAAGTTTAGTATCGTGACAACAGTAATGTGCAGGAGTGACTAAATTAATTCTACTTCATATGAAAGGGAAACAAGTTATTCAAATAATACCTCAAGAAATGTTTACAGGCATTTAACACCATGTCCATGTTTGAATACTGAAGTGTCGATCATTATATAATTATTCTCTTGCTCTGGCCTCTAAAAGTTGTGAAAAGTGCGATGAATAATTAGGTGAGGAATAACTCTGGACTGCTACAAACAGTTTAAATTGTTCATATTATCCTGTACTCTGATATTTGTTATAATATTTCCTCATCACAGACATACCTGTTGTTGTGTTTCGTTTAATTCACACACATTTAACGCACAGACCCTGCATATTTCTTGCAAGCTCTTCTCTTAAGCAGAAAACACTCTGTTCCACCTTGTAATACAGGAAGTGCTCAACTGCATTTAAAATCTATACACCTTTACTAGAATCATTTGGGTAATTTCACTCCTGGAATTGCCAATCTCCACAGAACAAAAGGTAAAAACCAGATTACTTTGAGAATTATCGCTTCATGACATCACAAGGGGGAACAGAGGAGTTTGAGCTTTGGAGCTGTCAGACTAATAATAAAGGTTTACTCAAACATGTGAATAAAACAAAACACAACTCGTTATGTTTTTGATGAGGGTAACTGCTTTATAACATAACTTAAAGCCATAGATTGTATAAAAAGTGGACTAAGCAAGTGTGACCCATAGCGTTCAGCGCTGCTCAAATGAGGCTCGTGATACTGACTCTTACAGGGGCCAATCTGGAGCCAGGCTTTTTGCACAGACAAAATAGCAGGGGGAAAATTCAGGATCATGTAGAGCGGGTTCATACGAACATTTTAAGATCAAAATGACAAAGCTCACAGCAGCAGTTACAGAAAGAGGAGCCACAAAATCCTAATGTAAGTCAATGGGATCCAGGGTCAGAAGAAGAGCCTCCTGGAGCACTTCCTGTTTGGCACACGGCGGCTAGCGGCTTAGCTATGTCCACTCTTATATACGGTCTATGCTTAAAGCTCACAAGAGTCAATTTTGCATAATATTGGACCTTTAGATATAGGTGTTGTATAAGTGTTCAAATTTACAGATTTGATAACGTAGCATATACTGTAAAATATACTGTAATATATAACATTGTACCAAGCTTTAATTGTGCAAGTGCTGTTAGTTTTGAAATACAATAAAATTAGATCCACTTAATTAGAAGCTAAAAATGTCATTTAAACAAATAAGGTTCAACAATACCTAGGCTAATGTGTGTAAAAGAAAGAATACATCTTATTCTTCAAGCTAAAACATCACTAGTTATTATAGTAAATAAAAAGCATGTTCTGTGAAAAGTATATTAACTATTTTTGTTATATTGGGGGGTGATGACCAATTCAACCCCATAACCTCCCATAGTTTGTTGCCCCATTTTCACAGGACATTAAATCTCGACTAAAATGGTCCAAATGGAAACCCCAGAGTGTTCAAATGAGACAAAACAATAACAAAACAATAACAATAATTCCATATTCGTTTTATCACTACAGGGATAACTACAGCACCCCTATAGCTCCTCCAACCTAAAATGTCTGGCACCACCCCTGCTGAAAACATTCTGTTCGCTCCTTATGATGTAATTAAGTGGTAATGCAACTTCACAGTGTTTTTAAACTCTACACCTTCACTAGAATCAGTTCAGTTGAGGTTAAAACTAGCTGTTATCCTTAAAACTACAACTAAATGACAACACATTTGACATGAAACATTTGTGAACTCCAGGTATGTTTTTGAGGAGGTGACAGCATTGTAACATGACTAAAAGCTCACTTGAACACATCCTCACCTTGTGCACACCTGAGCAGGGGTCAATCCAGGTCGATCACTCACTCAAACCTTGAACCTTCCTTCTGCGCGACTGCCTGCCTGCCGTTTATTCTGAGCACGGACCTGTGAAGGTAAGGCAACAAAAGAAGTGTGGATTGACACATTCTGAGTCTGTAGAAAAGCCTTGTTCTGCAAAACCTGTGAAAGTTGTGAAGAACACTTAAAAAACTAATTGTGTTGAATAATTAGGACACTAAGAATGTGTTGGGTAAATGAGGAACAACTTAATTTAAAATGAACTCAGGTTGGGGTTGGTAAACCACTGAGCCATTATGGACCCCTACAGAAACTTTATATATAGGTAAATTAGTCTCAAATTAGACAAGATTCGTTTACATAGCCTTGTGTGAAATGTAAGGTTTTATCGAGCTTTTACTGTGCAGTTTCTATTACTTGAACAATTCTATAATCAGAATCAGAGTCAGAATCAAAATTACTTTTATTTATCCCCGAGGCGAAATTTTCTTCGTTACAGATGCAACCGACCAAGTAGTTAGAATCAAGTTTTCAAAAATAAGATAAGATAAATACAATAAGATAAAAGATAAAAATAGTTCTCTCAGAAATTATTTACATCAGTGACATATTTACAACTATATACATAAAAGCACTAATTAATTATAAGATATAAATGTAATAATAAGGTTAAAAAAAACCTAGGCTAGTATACATAAATGAAAAAAGTACCTTATATTACTTTAACAGGAATGTGACGTCACCCATAGCATTCAAGGCTAGCAGTTACAGGAGCAATTTTGGAGCTTCATTTTAGGAATAGGAATTTATTTAGCACCAGAATCACGTAGAGCGGGTTAATACGAACATTTTAAGACCAAAATGACAAGGCTCAGGGCAGCAGTTACAGAGAGAGAGGACAATTCTTCAATGTAAAGTCAACTGGTGTCGATGGAGCCAGAAGCGCTCCCATGATCGCTTCCTATTTGGAATGTGGCGGCTAGGGGATAGCTATGTCCATATATGTATACAGCTTATTCTGAAAGATGGAATATCTCTGAATATTATTACTGTAAATAAATAATGTAGTGAGAGGAGAACATTTTCTGCACTGTACCTGATTTTTACTGTCTTAAAAACTTGAAAAAAAAAAGAACTACCTTATTTTAAAGGCTGTGCAGTAGTTTGATTCTGTGCACGGACCAAACAGAGTGTGAAGGTAAGGCAACAAAACAACAATGGATTGACACATTTCGAGTCTGTAGAAAACCCCTGTTATGTAACCCGGCAGCTGGCGAGTCCATCCAACATGCTCAATTATACAGACATTTTACGTTCAAATGGGCCCACACACTTTCACCAGCAGATGCAGACTTCATTAGTTTGCTAGAGAAACTCCGCTGTGTTTGGAACACAAGCCAATTTCAGCCGTAGTGGAGTACCAGGGCTGTATTTTCTTGCAGTAAATTAGCCCTGTGTTTGTGCCGTGAAGCTAGGTGCACTGGAGCTTAGGCCCGTCCACAGCCACTTCATTATGATTTTACACCTTTGTTTTTCCCTTTCTGCCAAACACTGAGGCACACGTCCCGGCCAGTGCTGTTTATTTATCAAATAAAAGAAGTCCTAGAGATGTTAGATGAAGAGTGTGGATGTGGGAGACAGAGTTTTGAGAAGGAGAGGTAGTTATAGGTTGTTTGTTTGGCGACCACATATCAAAGGACAAAATCTAAAAAGCATTTAAAGGACACATTTCGCAAATGAGATACTAAATTCTACTAAAACTAGATGTGAGCAAGTATCAATACTAAAAAAGTCAAGTTCACAGGACAGGAATGAACCTTTCCTGACCAGCTTTAAAATGTTCAACAGTATTAGAACAAGTATAAGACCACACACCTTCACTTACACTACACACTTCAATTTCTGCCATCAGCCCAAAACATGCACAATAGGTAAAATTCTCCAGCCATGGTAGTCCAGTCTAATCTCAAATACCACTGTGAATTTTTCCTACACACCGAGGACTGAAGCAGTGTGAATAAAGCTAAAATCAATAGCTGCTAGCTTACTAAAAACTAAAAACACGCATCTCCTGGACTTCCACTACTCTATTTTGTTTTATCTGAACTTCCTTGTATCTTCTTCAATGACTTCACCATTCAAACCTCCATGGATCTGCAGTATACGATCCAACAATCCCCCTGTACACCCTGACGAACATAACCAGACACCAGCTCAGATGTCATTACCCACAATCCTACCCCCTTAAGCACGAAACAATAAAGAGTAGTGATCCCGATGTGAGCACCCCGGGGTGTACTGGTGGATGAATACGTTCACCCGACCATAGCGCACCTTATTTTAATGCCGCCATATGGATTTTTATGGCGCTGCTGCAGCCGACAACACAGAATTTACATTTATATGGTACAGGCAGCTAACATGCAGGTGTACTTAGGAAAGCAATTTTCTCTGTGTATTCCGCCACTCGAGTGGATTTGAATAACGCCTACTATTTGAAATTTGCACTGACATTTCTGTAGAGTTTATTTAGCTAATTGCTAATAAGCCATATATGGAAATGGAAAGACAACTGAAGAGTTTTGTGAGCTATGTGTAATGTTGGTGATAGAGATCGCAGTACCACAAAGATACTTAAAACTTTATTTAGACAATAGCATGTCATTTTCAATATTAAATCATAGTACGTTCTTTTGAATTCTTCGTAAATCTGTTTAATTCTTCAGTCGTCCAGGTTTATGTGGTCTTAAAAGTTCTGATACAGCTCAAGTTCATTCTAAAACCATTCAGGAAGGGTTCATTTCTGTCTTCTTGGTGTGACTTTTTTAGTATTGATATATGTTCAAGTTTCAATACTGATTTTAGTATCGATAAGTATCTGATTTTCCATACTTTTGATAACCCAAGCCAGGTAAGTGTTTATTACTGTTATGTATATTTTATTCCATATTACTCATAGATAATATCTGTAGAAGATGGTGACAAAAAGAAAAATACTTTTTGACAATTTGACAATCTGTTTTTCCAATTAAACTCTTCTGAATATGCAAATAAAATAAAACAATTGATACAAATATTCTGAAAAGGTCAAACTAGATTCTTATGAAACAGGAAATGGCATTTCTACAGCTTCAAACCAACACAACACAATTCTATCTTTGCTTGAAAGACCCAATAAGCTGAGGATTTAGCCAAGTTGTGCTAAAATAAATCAGTATTTAAATATCTACAGACAGCAAGTTACAGATGAATAATTGCAGACAGCATAATTCTGTAGTGATAAGTGTGTATTTGTATCTCAAAACTAATGCTAACCTAATCTAAATCACAAAATAAAAACACATTTAATGACAAACCAGTTATTTTTATATGGAGGACCATTCAGATTATAGCACTATTTATAATTAATTGTAATTTCAGTTCAAGACACAAATACCTTCTTTTCTTAATACAGAAGTTTCCTCCAGCCAAGTATTTACTCCATAAGTAAAGGTCATAACATGCTCTCTGTGATTATCCATCCGCAAAATGCTGTCTGCATCGAGATATTTAAATAGTGATTTATTTTAGTGGTTGTCAGCTAGATCCTCATAGAGAATAAATGGAGCGGGAAGTGAGGTTGTTTACTTTAGAGAGAACTACCCAGGCGGCAGCGGGAAAAAGGCCTATTGCAAATTCTCCCCTTGAGTCCTTGTCCACTCATCTCAGTTGTAATCCCTTTTAGAATTAAATTACATAACTCATTTTATAATTCTGTATAGTATAGACCTATATTGTCATTTCTCCACATTGTTTTTGCCATTTCCTCCCGCAGCTGTGTACTGTCGTCCCCCTCTGTCCTGTGAGAGTCCCCTCCCCCCTGTGTTAACTCCTCTCCTCTGTTGTGGTGATGGATATGAGGAGGCTGAGGCTGGGGACAGATGGATGTGAGCCTGTACCACTGTATGATGAATGTAGAGCAGTGAGCACAGAGCCTAATCCTGTGCATGAGAGATGGTCTCCACTTACACTGACGGATGGAGACCAATGGCACTTCTGATGGAGACAATGGGCACCAGTGGCAGCTATGTGAGAGCTGTGACGCCATGAGATTTACATTGAATATTTATTGAACTGCATCTAGCCCATGCTCTTACTGTTTTAAAAAAGGTATTACAATCACAACTGGACCTTGCTAGTGCCTTAAACTGCATGGAGAACTGTTTTTCTCAGTATATAGACCTGCCATGCCTCATGGGAAAGCTCAAATTCCCTCACTGAGCTGTAGAGGCAGCACTGGTTAATGGTTGTCGACAGGTGCTGGGGTTGGTGACCATTCAGAACGGAGAGTCCTCTAAGGTTTAAACAAACTGGATTTCAGCATTTCACAAACTAAAAGGAAAGACATGTGGGGCTCATTCTACTTTTAATTGATCTTGAAAACCAAAACGCCAAATTATAACATGAATAAATCTTATATTGTATCAATTGTTTAATAAATAAATCAGTATTATAGTTGTTATCAGTAGAAACAATATTTGATATGTTTAAGTCCAATCTGGGAACATAGGTCAAGTTTAAAGGTCCTATATAATGCAAAATGGACTCTTTTAAAATTTAAAACATGTTATAATGTGGTCAAAACTCCCCAGGAGTCGTGTTTTGTTTCATTCATAAATGTTTGAATAATCCTTTTTTATTAGTCTATCTACATCTCCAATGCTCAAAATGCAAAAGTATATGGAGACTGAAAACACAGTGGAACACTTCCTGTATTACCACATGACATCACAACTTGGAACAGAGAGTTTTCTGTTTAAGAGAAGAATTCATCCTGAATATACAGGATTTGTGTGTTAAACATGTGTGAATGAAACAAAACAGAACTCCATGTATGTTTGTTAACATTATAACAGATTAGAAAATAATGTAATATGAACCCTTTCAGAAATTTAAAATTAAAATCTTGCATACAGTTCCTTTTTATACTATGTTTTATCTGCCATTTAAATTTTTTTTAGATATTTTACATAATTATTTTACCTGGTAAATGATACGAGATATATCAAAAATGCACACGCTCCCAACTGCAACTGGAATTTTGTAATGTTACAGTCAGGCAGGCTCCAGGACATTCCTGATGGATTTCTATGATATTGTCTGAATATTGATGTGGACAGTTTTGAAAGCATGATCACATTGTATTTTATTCCTATGCATTCACAGCTGCAATTCCTCAAAATCTTCAAATTCCACCTTTATAAAAATCCAGCCTAAACTTCTGTAATGACTAACCCTCTGCTTGTCTCATTGAGCAGCGAAACAGTTTAAATGAGGCTAAAACAATACCTACAAGCTTTGGGATGATTTTAACAATATATACAGTGTGGAGAAGGCCACATTTTACTACTATTGAGTATGGACTTTAAAAACACAGAGGAGCATTTCTCGATTGTTTCTAAACTGTCCCTTAATGTGTGATTACTTTGACATTCTTAGATAAAACTAAACACTGTCTCTAAATCTGTTTTTGATGAAGAAACAAAACAATAGCATGGTTGAAAACTAGAAAAGCAAGTTTAGCCATGAATATCCTCTTCAACAAAGCTCTTGTTTTTTCTTTGAGGAAACCAGATGATTACGCAGCTAACGGGGCTTACGGGCTGCAGGATGTGAAGGCGTCTCAAGAGGAGGAGGATCATCACAGAGCTAAACACACTAGAACAATGGGACACAACACTGGATTTGGAATTCACTAATGTCTACAGCACCTCTCTCCATATAACGCTTTTATTATGGAAAATAGGTCCTTAGCCCAGGTACAATGCACATAGATAGAGGAATAAACATGGTATATAAAGTATTCAGCTAATTAAAGGGCCCATATTGTGGTATTTTCTGATCTGTTATAATGTTTCTTCATCAAAACGTGGAGCTGGAGTTGTGTTTTTGTTTCATTCAGACATATTTAAAACGCAAATCCCTCAAATGGGAAACATTTCTACCTTGTGATCTCATGTGGTAATGCAGGAAGGGCTCCACTGTGTTTTTAAACTCCATACACCTCCAACTGCTCGTCCCAAAAAGCTCCAAGCGCACCAGAGTCAATTTTGCATAATATAGCACCTTTAAAACATGAAAACTATGTTCTTGATAAGGGAGAATGTCATGTGCAGATGTTTGTTTTGAACACTCTTTGCATAATGCATTTTTTCCATACACTAAATCAGATAGTTTCCTTACAATTACACCTTATTTCCATCTGATCAAATCAACATATCTTACAGCTAAATGCATTCCAAACACGCCTGAATTGCATTAGCATCCTAACAAGGGTAAATATGCAACAATGTTTTTAGCTCACTTTTGTTTCGAAAGCTTGCACAAGAGGACCGCTAGCTAACTCCAGTTGAGCCTCCTATTGAATATCATGGTTTGCATATTTACTCTTGGGACCTGCATCTGCCATATTGCCTAGCCATGTTTACGCAGTGCTTCAGACTAACTAGTGCTCTATGCTCCAGTGGTCACCCAGATGCCCTCCCTTTTGTTTTTCACACACGAGTTGGAGGCAGCTGCTCTCTGCCCTGGTCATACACTGGCTGAGTTCTGCATGTATTTATCCAGACAAAGAGAGAGAGCTGAAGGGGAGATGTGTCTGTTGTTAACAAGAAGGTTATTTTTGCACTGTACACTGCATATAGAGGGCAACATGAACACTATTTAACATCTATAACACACATTTAAAGCTTTTTCAAGGTTGTATGGTTAGTATGCAAAACATTACCTGTACTTGCAATTTTAGGAATTCATCCTGTGCTTCCTATTTCAGAAGAGTCATAAATTAAAATCAGTGACATGCCACTATGAAGAGATGGGGCCACCAGCAGAGAATCCATTGTGAACTGGAAATTATTATTTTTTAAACTCCAATGTATTAAATGTAATAAGAGTAGCTCAGACAACTGAATTCTGTTGGGAGTCAATTATGACTGGACGGTGCAGCCCTCCGCAGGCTTTTTTCCCAGCTCCCTTTTTTTTGTTTTATGATGTGAACAGTGGTCTCCACTTTGTGCAAGTTTCACTCCACAAGATTACTGTTACAACACACAAGTCACAGTTGCGTCAGAGTTTGCACTTTTTAATCTGTGCTCAGTTTATATGTTAAAGTACTAAATATAGTGCATACTTATGTTATAAAGATGTCAAACATATAATAAATTCAGATAAACAGCTGTCAATTTGACATACCAGCTGATCATTTCAACAAGGCATATCAACTAAACAGAACACAGGACGTCATCTGATCTGTTTCTAATATGAAGTCATTTGAACCAAAATGCAAAATAGTAATCTCCGTTTCATACATTACTAAATAACTAAACACAAAAAAAAAGTTTTCCATAGTTTTCTATAATAGTATAATATAATACCCTTATAGATCCCCTCTTAACATTGCCTGACTAGCCAGTCCCTTCTACATTCTGTTCCAGAAGTGTCTGGAAACAGACTATAGAGCTCATTTTGGACAGTTCAATCACAGCTATTAATTTGTATCATGTATCTCTTGCAGAAGATGCGGAAGCTATCTCTTCTTGAATTCTCATACTATTCAGAGCAAAATATGGAACTTCCTTTAGCTGCAATAAATATACTGTAAAGAGGCATCCATGTTTTTGACGCATACATGTCTCTGATCGGTTAATGCTCCTATCAATCATGTCCTCTGGAATCAGGGAAACAGGATATGGTTTCAGACCCTCTTGTCTTTGTAAAGTTTTAGCAAAGTGTATGGTTCTGGCTGGTCAGGTAACTCTTAACAGTGTGCCCTTCCAGCGTCCAGCATTGAGGTTAAAGTGGCTTCCTGCCTGGAAAAAGACATGCTGTTCTAATGGGCCGAGTGTGGAACAGAGCAGATTACAGTGATCGCAGATATCGGCGTCCAACAGTCCCTAATCAAGTGCAATGGCCTGTGACATCATGCGTTACCATGGCCTCAGTAATAGAGTTTTTATGTGAGAGGCTCACCGACCAGTGGTGCTCCTCATAGACAGCTTGGCAATGACCATTTTGTGCAGAGTATGGCTGATAGCATTTTGATAGTTTCACTAATCTCTTATTGCTGATATAAAAAGATTGTAGTTTGTGGAGTGTTTCCAGTTTGAGAGAAGAACACTGCCTAATTATGCAGGATGTGTGTGTTAAACATGTGTGAATGAAACAAAACACAACTCCAGGTATGTTTGTGATGAGGGTACGATATAATAACCAGTGTGCGAAATACCACCCCCCACCCTCCCCCCGATTAACCCATGCTTATAAGCCTTAAAAGCATAATTTTGAGGCTGTAACATTAGAAAAACTACACAATCTGCTTGTAAACAGGAACGAAAACAATTTGTACGAAACTGAGAAGTCCCGTTTGGAGGAGGCGGGCCAAAGCACGGCACATCTGCGCGCACCGATGCCCCCGCACAAGGAAAACACTAAAAGTCTGCTTCAAAACATACGGCGAATCCGCGACAAGGACCGCAGACAGTAACTTCTCTCCCCCATGTCACCACCACATCCACAAACCATAGACCATATATAAGGTCTATACGGTCTATGACACAAACACACGGAGGAGCGCACATCGTAGCAGAACCCACTCCAGCCCCACCACGCAATAGACACCCCTTGCCACCGGGCCGCAGCCCGAGAGGTGCGAGCGCAGAACTCCAGGCAACCGAGCCCGAGCATGGCCCAAAAGTCCCACCACAAGTGCACTGCGTACAACGGGAGCTGGGGCAGATAAACACAGTCTAACTGGAGATGACTGGACATTCCTCAGTCATGAGAACTGCCTCAGGTCAGCACATTATTTCACCCACACCCGTTATGTGACTGTTCTGAAGACAGAAGAGAGACACTTCACTCACACTGCTGCAGAGCACAAAGTGTCTCACTGACAATTGTTCTGGTTTGCAATAAAAAAATTTTAAAAACTCGATTGCTTACATTGTAATACACAACTTTGCATAGGCTTCTGCATATGTATATCTGTATTGCTCAACCAAGCAGAAGCCAAAGGCGAAGCGCCCAAATGAACCAGAACAAACATAGTGACATCGACAGACATGCTTAAGCCTATATTAGCATCAGTACAGACTATTTTGTTTGAGAAAAACAGGCAGGAGGTAAGCACTCTATGCATTTGTTTGCAAGATAGATGTATGTGCTGTTCTCTAAACTGGATGTAACATAGGTCTGATTTTCTGGCTTGATCCGCTGTTGTGGTGCTTCGACCAATAAGATTCGATTAGTCGTCAAGACGTTCTGCGTTTTCCAATTGCTTGCAGTGAGAGCTGTCCCAGATTGATAATGTGAACTCAATTCAGAGCATAGACCATTTATCTGAGTGGACTAAGTGAGTGTGACGTCACCCATAGCGTTCAGCGCTGCTCAAATGAGGCTCCTGAGGCCACGGTTACAGGAGCGAATTTGGAGCCAGGCTCCATATTTGGAAATCTGACCGCAAGTATAATAATAATAATAATAATAATAATAATAATAATAATAATAATAATAATAATAATAATAATAATAATAATAATACCTTCCATTTATATAGCACTTTTCAAGACACCCAAAGCGCTTTACAATAGCACACACACACACATACACACACACACATACACATACACATACACACGTGTGATTAGGTAGGGCTAAAAGACAGATTAAACAAAAATGTTTTGAGAAGTGATTTGAATTGATCTGTGGTTTCAGCAGTTTGTATGTGTGGAGGGAGTGTGTTCCAGAGTGTCAGGGCTTGGACACAGAAGCTCTGTCTCCCATGGTCCGCAACCTGGAGCGGGGAACGGTGAGCTGAGAGGAAGAGGAGGAGCGGAGTGTCCTGGAGGGTGTGTAGGTTTGGAGCAGGTCTGAAAGGTACTGAGGGGCCTGGGCGTGGAGGGACTTGTAGGTGAGGAGAAGAATCTTGTACTGTATCCAGTATTTTATTGGAAGCCAGTGCAGGTGGGCGAGGGTGGGGGTGATGTGTTGCCAGGGCTTGGTGTGAGTGGGAACCCTGGCAGCAGAGTTCTGGATGTATTGAAGCCTATCATAGCAACCACAAGAGCCAATCATGATTGAGGTTGTTAAATGTGCCGCTCTACTCAAGGCAGAGCGATACTCTACTCTGCACCATTCTGCACACACCGCTGTATTTCAGTGATTCTTGAGAATAATAAGGTAACGATGAGCTTTTATCATCAAACTTTAAATAGTAAGTTTAAGTCATTGATTTATGTTATATGTTCTATACGTGTGAACAATAGAGTCGCAATTTAACGAAATTTACTTTACTTTATGCTAGTGAAATGATGCTAGTTAAGATTGTAGTAATGTTAGCTATTGTAATTGTTTGACAAAGTTTGTCATTTTATTTCAAAAATAGTCAATCGGGGCAGGAAAGCAGGAAGGGAACTGCGAGCTGTCAATCAAACCTATTGCTAATGCCAGACCGCAGTGACCTCGGGGAATGAAGGCATCTGATTGGTCTGTAATTTATGTTCATACCTTGATTCAGGAACAAGATAGCGAAATGAAAAATTCAGGATCATGTAGAGCAGGTTCATATGAACATTTTAAGAGCAAAATGACGAGACTCAGGGCAGCAGTTACAGAGAGAGGTCTCCATATAAGTCAATGGGAAAATGGGAGAGGAGCCACATTCATAATTTTGAAATCTTTGTATATTATACAGTATTTTTTCTGTCAAAAATTCTATAGTCACAACTTCAAGCTTAACCTTATGCATTTTCTATCTCTGACTTTGAAGAATAATAAGCAATCGCCCTGTCACCTCTCCCAGTTGTGTTCTTTTATCTGTTAAAGCAGTTCTGAACCTCTGCAGTCTCATTCAAAAGAGGGATTAAGTCAAGTCCCCACTCTGCACTGATCCACTGCTTTGTAAGATAAAAGTGTAAATGGATGTTTGTTGAGCACAAGGTAATTGAAGGTGAATATTCCACAGTTTAGCTTGACCTGAGAGAGGTTACTGTTGTTCACACAGGCACAGCATTGTGAAATATTGAGTGAAGCCCAACCATGTGCAGTATAGCCTAATAGTTCACCAGCTGGGCTCCTTATCAGCCTTTTTCAATCAGACCATAGAGGGACAAATCTCCATCCTAATTTGGGATGGTCCAACCACTGACGCAAATTTGACTCTCAGATGCAGTAGATAATGCCAAGAAATTATCTGAGAATAGGAATCACTTGCACTTTAACCACAGATGTTGACAAAAGCAGTTAGTACCCAAGGTACTGCAAAGGAACGCACTGAACCAGGGCACAGAGTAAGTAGTTTAACTCAGCATTACTTGAGGAAGTTGCTCAGCCTTAGAATTAGCTGTCTGAATTCCCAATTTTAACTTAAAGTTTAAAATAGAACAGCTACTTTAGTCTCAGAAGACAGTTCACACAGTGTAGTTAAACAGACCTTTCCAACAAACAAGAGACTCAAAACAAATAGGTGTGTAAGAGTGCTTTCACACCGCTAGTTTGATAATTTGGTCCGCACCAGGCAATAAAATTATTCTGTAGCATATAGACTCCAGTGTGGTCCGCTTTCACACCTGCAAACGGACCAAAATTGGTCTGATTGATGTATATTCAAGACTCCTGTGCACAGTGGGTTCGACTGCACATGGCTCTGGGACACAGACTCTCCCGCCTTGCCCAGTGGCCTTCCCATGGAGCCCCTCCGTGAGGTACGGACAGCGCAGGCTGGTCCCTATTCCCCCAAGCAGAGGCTGGCCTCCAGCAGACATGGTTTCTCCAACTCTGCCTAAGGGCCTCCCTGGCCCAGGGCACTCTGATTCGCAAACCTACAAACCGCCAGCCAGGGGGCAGGCGTCCCGACCCAACCCCTGCACCTGGTCTGGTGCGCACACACAGGACTTCCTGGTTGATCCTGCCAGTAGCATATGCTTGTCTCAAAGATTAAGCCATGCAAGTCTAAGTACACAGCTGGTACAGTGAAACAGCAAATAGCTCATTAAATCAGGTATGGGTCCTGTGATCACTCGATGTTCGCTCAAGGTTCGCCCCAAGTCTTCTTCACTCACCACAAATAGGAAATGAAACAATTAGTAACCCCTGCCATGATGCATTTCAAATAGTTAGTTTGGACCTACTGTCTATGGTTTGGACCCGTTTGGCATTTGGTGCAGAATCAAGCAGCCCAAGACCACCTCTTTTTTAAGGTCTCAGTCCACTTGATTTAGTGCAGATCCAAGTGCGACGCTTTCATACCAACAAAAACAAACCGAACTAAGGTTCTTGTTCGAATGGAACATTTGGTGCACACCAACTGCTGTCAGTGTGAAAGAACCCTTAGTTACAGTGCTGTTAGCTCCATCCTTCAGGCAGATATAAGGCACCACCATAAGTCCACCAGAAATCTGCCCAGAACTGAGGAAGCAGCTTGGATGAGCAGCAAAACATCTTCAATCAAACATTTGTTGACAATAAAATTTTTCTTTGGCAGTGGATCATACCTGAATGACTGAGGGATTACACGTCATGCGTTCTTTTTAAAGAAAAAGAAATAATATGGCGTAGTCAAACAAACAGAAAAACATAAAGAGAAAGTATTAGTAGCTTTATTGAATGAGTTGATGGGCTTGGCCTATTAGATGAAATTTAAGAGATGTTTTCCCCTCAGGGTCTGGAAACTGGATGTGGTGGAGGAGGTGAAGGCGACAATGGGATGATGAGTAGTCGAGGGGATGCTGGGGAGAAGGTGAGGCATGGCATAAACCAAAGCGACCACGCGTCTGCAATGTGGGTTTAAACTGAGCAAATTGGGGACTGATTGGAGCAGGAGGAGGTGTGGTGAGCAGCAGGGAGGAGTATTTGGAGTGAGGGGATGAAAGCTGAGGAGCAGGTAAACTCTGGAGAAGTGAGGTAGAGCGAAGTTCGGTCTTAAAGGCTGGATTTACACTAGTTCCATTTCAATAAAAAAAAAATCTTATGGGAAAGACTGCCTCAGGCCTTATTATTGACTGCATTCTGCCTTAGCATACATTTACAGTTGATCAGATCTGCTAGTCCTTTGTACCGTCAGAATGTTATTAATACTTTACAGTTGATAAACTCAGCATTCCCTGGGGTAGTGATGGTGTCCAAACTTTTGATTAGTAGTGTATATCGTTTGTCCGGAGGAAAGCAGGAGACCAGATTGGTGCTCACTGATTGCCTGAGCACAGCAGTAGCACTTGGAGGATCTTGGCTTGTTTTGGAGCAACAGGACACTGGCAGTTTAAAGTCATTGAGTCAGCTCTGAATTCTTTTACAGACCTGAGGAGGCAACTGTGAGGCCATCTGTCCCACGGCTAAAGCTAGGTTTCAGGTGGAACAAGCAACACTGGTCAGAAGTAGACAACAAAGATTACAAGCAGTTAGGATTTGGTAAAGGCCTATACATTGGTGAATATTCTAATATTCTAGTATTCTATTTTCTGCAAATTCACTTCAATGAGACTTAGAGAAAAAGTTCAAGGCTAAAATAACATGAAGTAGGTTGGTTTGTGTAAAATGTTCAATGTCCATGTACACCAAAAAGTCAACATTCCCATATAGAACCATGCAAAATTATATTTCCTGAATAAAGTGAAGCCATTTGATAGGGATGTCATGACCTGATTCAAAATACAAGAATTTACAGTACCACCAGTTTGGACATTTGATTTTCACTCTCTTCACTTTCAGAGTAAAATGCCCATTTGTACATGGACAAATGAAACTAAAGATTTCCAGCTCCCACAGGAGATTTGGCTCCTGTCGCCAAATTAGTTCTAGTTGCTAACATAACAAATGTAAACTTCAAACGAAATATGCATTAACGGCACCATTAAATGGGTTTTTAGGTCATTTTGAGCTTTCCATTCTTAGATTAATAGCAGTCTCTTCTCATTAAAGTCTGTGAAAAAACATAGCAAAGAACCCAAGTTCATGCAATATCTGCGAAACAGAAAAACAGATTGCGCAACAGAAAATACTTTTAAAATAGTTGTTTTCTTCAGTACATGGCAGCTTTATTTAAAAATAATTATGTATAACCTACTAGTGCTGTCGCAGTACTAAAAAGTCAAAGTGTTAATCCTCGATATTTGATACCAGTTTTTATACCTAAATGATCATTTAAAAGCTCGTTTGTAGACAATATTGTAATTTCCAACACAAAATATTTATGTTTTTATTATAATATGTTGTCTTAGACTAGTTCTGATAAAACTCAATATGAAACTGTTCAGGAAAGGTCAAGGTCATGTGCTTTTTTCCAGTGTCCATACTTAAGTATCTAATCTCGATTCTAGTTTTAGCATTGATTAGCATCTGATTTTCAACTTGTTTTATAACCCTGTAATCTACAACTATTTCTGAGTAAAATGCATTACTATACTATCAATGATCCATCAATACAACACAATTTTCTGTCCTCCTATGTGCTGTTTATCTACTTGCTAATACTTCAATTCTCCGCGTTAGCTAAATGCTGACAGAGATGTGTATTCTCAGTGGGCCAGATTAACACAGCTGATCAGCCGATCCATAGCGGAGCACGGGATCACCGCCAAATAAATGCCTAATTAATGAAGTCTATTTGTCACTGCCACTGCTTTTCTAGCGCTCTGGCTCCAGCTACAGAAAAGGATCGTGTTACCAAAGAGTGACAGGAGGTGCTAGCTGGCTGAGGGGGGATGGGGGTTCAAAAACAAGGTGCCTTAGCCAGACGCTCTCAGACAGCTCTAGTGAACTTTGCACCAGTTGCCGGTGGTGGAGGGTAAATAATGGCGACATGCCTGTCACCCGGGGATGCTTGTTTTTGGGTGCAGGAAGTGGCGGGTCTGGGTGGTCCTGTGGCTCTGATCAAAGGATGTTCCACATGTTTGTTTTTATGGGGGATTTGATTAAGTAAAGGAAGGGAGTGTGTTTAAAGACGATAGGAGTTAAGATGTCATTTGAGAATGGCCTGGCTGTCAAAACTGTGTGTGTACATTCAAGGAGAAAGCATATTCATATTAGATTTGATTGATTCAGCTTTGAAAAAAATGTGAATTAACAAAACAGGCTTCAAAATAAATGAGAAAATATACACATTTGCAGCTGTATTTAAGAGACATATTATGCTTTAATCTAGTGTATATTGTGGTTATTCACATAAGTTTTTAAACACTACATGTATAAACTAGAGCCTGCAAGTAATGAACTAAATTACTGTAAATTTCAAAAACATGAAATCACTGTAATCATGTAGCTGATATTATTTCTATAATTTATAATAAGTGTTAATTGCAAATACAGAAATAGCTGTAATCATGTATGTTGATAGCTGGTACTTGAGCGATGAATGCCTAATTATCACATTGTTCTGTGTAAACAGCAAGAATGATCTATTCAATTAAGTCCCTGTTTCACACTACAGAACTGATTCTGCCCTTTTAAATGTGACTTTTTTACATGTATGGGTGGGGATAGAGGGTTGGTGAAAATGTGAATTTTCTAAGCACTCAAGCCTCAAATGCAGGACAATAGGGTTTCTCAAACACGCATTCATCAAATAAAATTAAACTAAAATGCCATGCTGCTCTCTCATCATGAAGTCATTTGCTAAGTTAGTAGCTATTTTGCATAATCTTGTTGACTATTATTATTGACTCTAATATATTCATGTTTTATTCATGGTGTTATAATGATGCATTCTGTTGTGCTTGGGACTCAGGGAAAACCGACCTCCACCTCGGAAAAAGTGCAATGGAACAGCCAATCAAACCGGGGTTCTGAAACCATACACCATATATATGAGTGGACATAGCTAACCCGTTAGCCGCCATGTGCCAAACAGGAAGTGTTCCAGGAGGCTCTTCCGGCTCCTTCTCTCCCTTTTTCCCATTGACTTACATTGAGATCGTATTGCTCCTCTCTCTGTAACTCCTGCAGTGAGCATCCTCACTTTGGTCTTAAAATGTTTGTATGAACTCGCTCTACATGATACAGATTTTTTTTCCCACTATTTTGTCCATCAAAAAAATGCTATTCATAACATAGAGCCTGGCTCCAGATTCGCTCCTGTAACCGTTGGCATCGGGAGCCTCATTTGAGCGGCGCTGAACACTATGGGTGACGTCACACTCACTTAGTCCACTCATATATACGGTCTATGTCTGAAACACAAACTCGGACTAGTTCAGAGCAGACCGAGTCAGCTGGATTACGTCACAGCAAGCTTTTTTTCTGAACATGTAATATTCAAACAGCCATAATTGAGCCGCCGACAGCTAATGTTAGCTAACAGACTATTTATTAGCAGCAGCTTGACGTTACATTAAACTTTCTCAGGCATCCTTATTTTCCCCAACTGGTGCAATGGAATGCATTTACAACAGATGTTGGGAGAACGACTCAGATTTATCGGCTACCAACATTCAATAGAAGGCAGCATAATTACCAAAACCACAGCCAGTTACTTGAAAAAAAAAAAAAAAAAAACATGAGTCACTGCAATCACATAACTAATATTATTTTTCTGTCAATAACTGGAAACTACAGATACAGAAAATAGCTGTAATCACATATTGACTACCAGGTTAGGAGGTAGACAGTGGAGGATAATATATAACATTTACATATAGCCAGTGCATAATGGAATTTAAATTAGACAGCTTAAATCCTATAAAACCACTATTAGCATACATTAAGGCTAATACCATAGTACTTTCGCAAATATTTCCTTGAGAGATGAATTCCTAATTGCGGGTCACAGCAAAATCAATTGACTTTATTTATTTCCCTCCCTGCCAGAATGCTCCCGCCAACAGTGCATACGCTACTTAGCAACTTAGCCGATCGATAGGAAATAAAAGGCTGACAAGGATTAATGGTGAAAGCGGCGTTGTCCGAATAAATGCGTTGAAAAAGGAAGGGGGTAAGTCGGCAGCGTGTGTTCAATACATAGGATATATATAGTTGTTGTCTGTGACCATCTAGGCATAATTGTACTGTGGCCATTTTCCCACGAAGGTAAACACAGCTTCAATTTTTCATGTGATAGTACAAAAATGTAATTTCAGATTCTTATCAGAGGTAATAGTTTGAGTTTATTCTGTAGCTCCGCAAACACTATTACGACGATATTATCTGCAGGTTTAGAGCAATACAGCGCGCCATTTGAGATGTCACCAACATTCCCCGGGAGGTGAGGCTAATTGGAGGTACTGCTGTGTCTGAAGCTCGGTTAGTTAAATTAGACTTTCATCTGAGCATTGGTTTAACATTATGCAACCACAAAGAACTGGCTTAGCTGGAATTTTGATATGTTAGTTTAATGGGCCTTATTGTGTTATTTTTTAAAATCTGTTACAATGTTGGTTCCTCATCAAAAACTTACCCAGAGCTGTGTTTTGTTTCATTCACACACATTTAACACAGAAACCCTCCATATTTAGGCTGATTTCTTTTCTTAAACTAAAAACACTCATGTCATGTGGTGAAACAGGAAGTGCTCCCCTGTGTTTTTAATCTCCGTACACCTTGAGTAGAATTATTTGGCTCATTTCAGCTCTGGAAATGCCCGTCTCTACTGAACAAAATGTAAAAGGTAGCTGTTCACTAAAAACTGCCACTTCATGACGTCACAAGGTGGAACAGAGCATTTTGAGCTTTGGAGATGAAGACAGACTAATAATAAAGGATTACTCAAACATGAATGAATGAAACAAAACACAACTCCAGGTATGTTTTTGATGAAGTAACACCGTTCTAACATGGCTTAAAGCTCACAAGAGTGTTTTTGTGTATTCTAGGACCTTTAAAGAGGGTGCATTACACTGTGTTAATCACAAACACAACACATGTTAATCCTTGTGGTCAGGACGGGTAGAGCGGCTGGGTTGCAGTGAGTTACACATACAGTGGCGACTGATGCAGGATTAGCGTGGTCCACTTTTGTACTTTTTCCAGTTCTAAAAAATAAAGTGCTCAAGTGCAGAAGTCCAGTGCAAAAAGGTGCAGGGAGGATGGGAGCAGCAGCAGAACCATGAGTGGTAAAACACAGGCACCTTATATACCGTAGGGTAAAACCATAAAAACTCCAGGGATGTAAAATTTACATTAGCTGTTAAAATCCTCCAGTAAAATAACCATAACCAAATAAACCATATATAACCCAAATATGTAAAATAAAACCCTAAAACTAAACACCTAATAAAATACAGTGTGAATAAAGCCAATTTAAAAGCTAGAGTCCGACGTCTTGAGCTGGCCCAGAACTCTTATACAGTGTCTGGTCCCCTGGGGAATCTTTTGGCCAGACACCTGGACACAAAACACAGGTAAATAAAAGCACTACACACACACAAACACACACGAGACACAACTAATTTAAAACCCGGCACATATATTGCACGTTTCCAATTGCAATGCTTGGTTCATCTCCACAGACCGGCGGCAGCCATTACCAGAACTACCCAGAACTACGTAATAAATGATAAAAATACAAACGTGTACAATTTTATTATGTGCAAATTAGTGTATCTCATAAGTTCTGTGTGCTATAAAAGTGCAATGTAAATATATATATAAAGTGCTAAGTGAATGAAAGTGTATGTGTGAATACTCATTTATACAGTAACGAATGGCCTGTTTGTTACAATCCTGTATAATGCTGTTATTTCAGATTCCTATCAGAGTGTGTGTACACCACTGTAATAGTTTGAGTTTATTCTGTAGCTCAGCAGACACTATTACACCGATAATATCTGCAGGTTTAGAGCCAGGCTGTTTGTTTTGAGGCCCATTTGAGGTGTAAAGTGGATTTATGCATCAGTGCTGGGTGACAATAGGGCTGATAACGTGACAGTGACTTCTTTAAATTCAGAATAATGGAGATAGATGGATTGAGGTTGTACTGGAGGTTTCTGGATGAGCTGACAGGAAAACACAATTTAGTCATTTTCAGTTTTTAGTAAGAAAGAAAACATACAACAAAACTTGAATGTTAGAGACATATAACATGGTTAAAGGCTCATAAATTGAAAGCAAAAAGGTGTAAAGCCCAGACTATAATGTTAGGTTAAAGGCCCTATATCGCACTGTTTTATGTCCCTTCATCACAATGTTTGACACAAAAATCCTGCATATTTAGGCTAAGTTCTTCTCTCAAACAGAAAACACTCCTTATGACTTTGTGTCATTAAATGGTGATACACCTTCACTAGATACAATTACATCATTTCAGTCCTGGACTTGTTTAACTTTGAAGTTACAGTGTTTGTTTCTAGCATCGTTGAAACTTCACTCCTCAGTGCACCATGAGATATTGGAGACTTTTGATGATAATCTCAACTGCACAATTTAAGGTTATTCTAGTGCACTGAAGAGTAACGCTGTTCAAATGAGGCTAAAAAATAGCAGTTAACTTATTATAAGTAGAAACAGAGCATTTTGAGTTTTGGGGATGCAAACTAATGTTACGGCCCAGACTCAAAGGACCTCAACAAAGAAGGGAGGACATGACAACAGCAACAATTTAAGCTCTCTCCTGGAGCTTTTATTAATAGTGCATCCGAATCACCTCAAAATGGAACAACAGTTATTACCAACAGGGCACAACAGAGGCAGTGACACTAATAATACTCAAACACGTGAATAAAGCAAAACACATTGCCAGGTATGTTTTTGATGAGGTAGCAGCATTATAACATGACTACAGTCTCACAATAAACAGTTTTGCATAATATTGGACCTTTAAATATGATATTTTGATGCTACTTTTTGTATATTCACACTGTAGCAGATATGCAAAATAATGCTGTACAAAAACACAAATAATCCATATGTTTACTACTTTAATCATATGCTTCTCCATACCATGACCCTTATTTAGAAGTATATGCAGTATCTGTTGACATATAGTTGTAACCTGAATACACAAGCGCATGATAACATATGGAGCTGCATAATGTCCAGATGTTACAATAGCTGCAATGCCCTCCTCCTGACTTGTCGGTCGCCGTATCTGCCATATGAATAAATGTATATACCATTCCCTATACCTTCTGTGTGACCCCAGAGCCTGTCATATGAGCTCCTGATGCACTATGGTCATGTCTCTATCTCTGAGCCCTGCACCCTGAGCTCTGAGGGCACAAACATGGCGAATGTCTGTAAAGGGTGAAATGGGAGTGCAATTAAAGAGTGAAAAGTAGTGAAAAGCATATAACAATTTACAATCTGTTTTTTTATGTTATAGTCATAAGCAGGGCTCTACAGTGCTCCCATTTCACTCGCATTTGCGAGTAAATATTTCGCTGTGAACGAGGAAAACGAAACAGTCGCACCAGTGCGAGTGCTTCTGCAGCCACAATAAGGAGAACTGTGCACACACGTAACTGACGAGCTAAACGTTCTAAATGTGTCAAACATTAGGGGCGCAGTCATATTAGGACTTTAGAATCGTGCCCAAGCCTGGATCGCCCCTAAAGCGTACACACATGCTCAGCGCGAGCGCAACCGAACCGAGCCCAGGCACGACACCTCCGACTGCGCACAACTCCAGCATATGAGCGCCGCGTGTGCGGCGATATCACTCAGACGAACAAACTCCGCTTAAAACACACCCATGCCCACCTTCAACGAGGAGCGCGCACCGCAGCAGGACCCACACCTGTCCCACCACTCAGTAGACACCCCCGTGCTGCTGGACTTCCTCCTCCAACAAAGAGAGAATTTTGTCTTGGTCGTGTCTCGGACTCGAGCGCATTTGGACTCGGTCTCGTCACGGACTCGGGGTCTGAATACTGAGTGCGGTCATATTTCATTACGGCCGCTACTGCGGGCAATAAACTTGTACTGGTGTGAGGGACCTGTGCGCTGGAACCCACGGACACTGCGCGGCACCGCCAGCGCGCGGCTTGTCCACAGCGCCACCCTCAGCCTGCATCACAGGGCAGGTTAAACATCTCACCTGTCCATCCGCCTCACGTCAAATGCGCCAATACTAATTTTATGTCCGTGTCCGCACAGAGCAGACCTTACGGCACAGAGCAGGTGATATGTGGGCTGAAGTTTTCCAAATAAATCTGTTTGTCACAATGTGCGTTTTGTTCGGTAAATGTGCAGAGGCTAAAAACCACTGTAAAACCAGTAAGAGAATGTAACTCCAGTTATGAATTTGAAAAAAAAACAGGTTTAAAAATCCTACCCACTTTTTACACTTTGAAACAGTTTTGTGTGAAGTGCCAGTGGAAGTTCTCTTAAAGAAGAGGTTCTTAAACTGTGGGTGAAGGTCCAAAAAGGGCCACAGAGTGTTTCAGTGCAGTACAGTTTGTTTGGCTTATTTTAAGTCTAAATATTAATCAGATTAAATGAAGATATATTTATAAAAACATTGCAATCATGCAAGAAAAGTACAGTCATAATTCTTTATTTTTTTTGTGTTGGTGTGCGTAAGTTCTGCACTGTAATAATCGTTCAAATTAAAACCTACTTGTGCCCCCTTTTTTTTTCTGTGCTCCTAAAATTTTTAACTTAGGGGCACGTGTGCTCCTGAAAAAAAAAATTAGTGTAGAGCCCTGGTCATAAGTTTAGACAAAACTTGTTAAAGATGTGTGGGTCTGTAACTGTATTATCCAGAGGGCGTGATTGATAGACAAATTAACCAATCAGAGACATGCTGGTTTGCAAGAAAAAAAGAGAGTTATATATTTGAATGATGCTGTGATCCTGTGGGCTCACCACCCGCAAAGGGCTTCATAGGGGTCAGGTGAGCAGAAGACTGGGCGGCAAACAGCTGCTCCCTCAACCCAGTGGAAGAAGATGGATGGATCAATGATACTAGAGTTTTTTTTTTTTTTTGAGATGTCCATGTTATAAAAATTAGCTGCTGTGATTGGACTGTCCATGATGGGCTATGATCCAGTTCCAGACCCTGAATGTAGAACTGGGACTGGCCGATCAGGCATAAGTTGTTATAGGTGAAAATATAAATACAATGTATATTTTCAATAATGTATTGTTTATAAAAATGTACTATTACATTTTTTTCCTCTTTGTCATTAACTGCCCCAGTAACATGTTGAGCTGATGGTAAATGCACAAATACAACAATAGATGCATGCTCTCTATGTATTATGGGGATACGTGCCTACGCTCACATAGAGCGTCAAAAAATAGGTTGGATGCTATTTTCCACACTGTCCACCCTCATTCACTTCTAATGCATTCGAAAGAATACGTGCTCAAGACGAGCAGTTTTTACTCTTGTGTAGGGCGAACTATGCATGCGAATGTGGCCAGCACCTAAAGCTGTGTTCAGACCGCAGTGTCAAAAACACACTGGACGCCTTTAGTTGGACGCCTATGTATTTGAGTCAGACACCCCCGACGCATGTCTTGGACGCCGTGGACAAATGGGAGAAAAAGACTTGATGCGCGTCCAAGGCATCTGCTGCAGTCTGCGAGTGCCTTGTTTTCCCAGTCGAGAGAGTGTCTTTAGTATATGTATTATATAAAACCCATCACCAGAGGCGATCAGCTCGGCAGCTGCAGCCTATATACATTTATACTTCGCTAATGACATGTCATAGATTTCTTGTTATGGAGTTTATGGTTTTTCTCTTTCTTCTCCTTCTTCCAGATAATGACGTCACTACGTCACTGGATAGCAATCCCTGACTGGTTGATGACAAAAGTTTCACTTTTTCATCTTCTTCTTCGACGCCAGATTCTCACCACACTGACACCTGAAGACACACAACAAAAAGCAGGATGCCCTAAATGCGCGTCCACATAGAGTTTAATTGTAAACTGGATGCCGTGAGGCCCCAGTCTGAACATAGCTTAAGTCAAGTCTAAAGGAACTGCACCACGTTCCAAATTATTATGCAAATAGTATTTAAGTGTCATAAAGGTAAAATGTTTAGTTTTCTAGTGAAAGTGATGGATGTTTTTGTGTCTCAGGCTCTTTGGGTGAAATCAATGTCAATTTCAAGCAATTACAAGATATCATGTGCATAATAATTTGGAAAGCAGTGTATATTGTCATCAACCATACCACATCCATTTCCTTGGGATATCTAAAATGTATACTGTTTGAAAGTGACCCCAGTACCCGGTCATATTATCAGCTTTATTACTGTCATAGTCTCATTCCTAAGCCCCGCCTCCTGAGGTCTAAGGGCACAAACATGGCGGACATCTGTAAATGCTTGGAGATGGGAGTGCACGTCTCACTGGCCACGGGGCAATCTCCTAGCGGGACTAAGTGAATGATGAGCATAATAACATCCTACGGTGGGTCCCGCAGTTCAGTGAAATATTTCTGCCTCATCTAATGTATTTTTGATTCCGCCATGTCCAATGGCTCGCCGCTCACTGGTGTCCACTTTTCATGATGGGGTGATGGAGTGCAAGGATGAAATATTAACTTCAATTTAGAAAACTTTTCCAAGGGCCATGCAATTTTCATGATTTTATACTTCTTCTGATCAAATAGTTATATTATGCTCTATCAATATTTTAGCGTGAATGCTAATGAATGATGCTAACCAAGATGAAAAGGCTTCCCATCTCAGACTCTGAATGTTACGCAAAATCGAATTATAGGAGCTTTTAATAACAGTGTCCCCACATCATTAGTTTACTTAACGTTGTATTTCAGTTGATTCATGCATTTGTTGTCTAGCATTGAGGCTAGAATTACCAACTGTCTGTCCCTGCCCACTTCAGCATACTAACCCCACACGTAGGCTTCAAAAACATTGCATAGTAATTTTCCGAAAACAAAAATCCACTGCCTGGGGTAAATACAACTAGGAAGGGCTTATCAGTTCAGCAGACAGGAAGTCAATGGTCCCATTTCTATTACTACGCTATTTTATTTATACTGGACAATAACACACCAAAAATATAGAGACCCACAACAGATTGATAGTACCTTTTTAATTCATCAAGCACAAATCCTGCTGCATGTATGACTAAGGTGGAATGTTCAGCTGAGGTTTTAGGCGATCTGAAAACTCAAGAAAAAATATGAAATGGATTTAAACACCACATTTTCAAGATCCTGTGATCAATAAGTTCATGATCCTGTTTAGGTGTTTGATTTTCAACAAAAAGGAAGGAGAGGCTAACTGAAAATGTGTTGGCTCATGACTTGTAGCTGTAATTATTATTTAAGAGGGACTTGTTTAACAGTACAAAATCAGCTCATGTTGTAGTTCCAGTGCTTTAGACAGAGCAGTGCCTCGAGTTAGCTTCACACCCCCAGGGAATGTTGATGACATCAGCTGCAAAGTGTCAATCGTATTACATGTTGCCAAATGTAACAAACATATAAACAAGGACCATTATTGCTGTCTCAAATGTCAAGTGTTATATTTTTATTTTGCTGCTTCGTTAAAACTAATGGGATGCAACAACAGTAGTAGCAGGCAGTGCGCACAACTATTATAAACATGTCACTTCTGGAAGGCTCTCTAAATTATTCATTAAGGATTATGACATTTATTGTAAGGAAAATTCTAGCATCACCTTGGACTGTGGTAGGTAGGTCAGTGAAGTTGATTGTGACATTTTTAGAATAAAAAGTGAATGAAATATGGGAAAAGGTCTACCTCAGAATATCCAAGGCTGTTGGGGTCCAGTGGATGCAATGGAAAAGCAAGTGTTCACATTTAAAAATTTTCTGTTTAGCTATAGTAAAAGAAAAGCGAAAATCATACAAGCTGCACCATTACATGAACCAGATATTAGTCAGTAGAACTTTTAGCAGCACAGGGAAAGGTGCTCTCTGTATATGGACAGGCTGCTCTAGCACTGATTAATGACTGGCTGCAAGTACTGGGCTGTAGTGATGATTCAGATCACAGAGTGTCCTTTTAGGCTTAAACTGATTCCACCCAAATGACAAAATATATATTAATCTCTGGATTTAATAACAGCTCTGTCTTTGTCAGCCTCTTTGACAGGCATAGTATTTTCATTTCTGTGTGGTCCAGATAATGGCAGTGGCTCAGTGGTTCGAGTGTTTGTCCTCCACCTGAAGGTCAAACTCTGGATCCTAGTTTCACTTCTGTCACACACCAGCGGTGGCTAATCAAAGTATTTTTATAACAGGTATAGATTACTGCAGATATTGATTATTGCTGAAAATGAATCAGTCATTATCATCTCTTTACATTCCCACTAGTGATTTTTGTTATTGTAGTAGTAGGTAGTATCACAATATTGATCCAATTCCATTATTGATCAGATACCAATGAATTTTTTTTTTTTTGCATTAAAATGCATTCAAACTCCTCTACTGTAACAACAACAAAAAATAGCTCCACCACTGATGGGTTGACTGAAATGTAACTAAATATTACAGTAACCAGTGTATGGGTTAACATTTGATTAAAGCCTCAGTATGTAACCTTGGTGCCAAAAATAGAGCATGTTTTTATTTTTAAATCATGGTTGTGCTTCTTGTACTAAAAACATGCATCCTTACTCTCCACAAACCTGACTTATTTGGTCTCCTCCTCCTTGTTTCCATGGAGTTCATTTGAGTATAATATTCCACAGTATGGCATGAAACTCATCTATCTCCATGGTGAATGTTCCAAAGTATGGTTCTTACTTTATATTTCATGGTATCATGCAGGTGTAACGCCACCTCCAGAAAGTTGCATCCGGCACATTTGTAAAACTTTTTTTTTTCATGAGAATTGATACTTTTGATACTTCAGGATAGGTGTAAAGATAATTTGCTGTCAATCTTCCCATCACCACTTCCCACCCCATACCACAGTGCGTTTGTAAACACCTTTGCATTTCCCAGTAGCTCATCTTCTCGCCCACAGGATGTGAGTCGGGAGCAGGTCCGATCAGAGCCCATGAATGAATCATTGTTGAGTCGCGGCTGAGCCTCCGGAGCCGCTGCAGCGTCTGATTGGATTTTCCACTTCCCTCACTAATGTCAGCGCCAGCCCGCTAAAGCTACACTGTCATACTCCGTTATCTGTTTCTGTATTCTGCTATTGGCATTTCCCTGTCTGCCAGGAGCACGAGGCACTGCTCACAATGAGACATCAGGGAATATTCGCCCCATTATTTCAAGCTCCCGAGAAACAGGATGACGAGTGTTTTGTTGCATTGACAGAAAACCAAAGGGCTTTTCTGTGCAGGGAGAATACACAATACAAACTTGAAGGACTGAGTAGTGTTTACAACCATGTGAGTCAAGTGGGGTAGGAGGAACTGTGAATTACATTATTTAAGTAGGCACACTGCACATTTGTCTGCTGTATAGTTAAAAGATATGACATGTAGTAGCGCCACTACATGTAGTGAAGCTGTTAGTTAAACTACATTTTCCAGTAGTGTCGCTGCTTTATGAATCAAGTAACATTCCTGTAGTTACTTTTTTTTTTTTTTGATCAAGTAGTGACGTCCACAAAACCTACAAATGCATCCACAAAACCTACAAATTCCAGGACTTGACTGAGGAAAACAGAGGTTTGTTCTGCATTAGACTATGTATGATTTTGAAACAATAATGAGAGTCAGGGACATGCACATGATTATAGAGGGGCAGTGGCTTAAAGTCAGAAAAGGGCAGCATGTGCGCGTCTGACTGATGCACATGCAGACAATGCAGACAGGATCCAGCAGCCGCCACGTTTGGAGCCGAGTAAAGAACAGAGGGGAGACTTTCCCCTACATCATGGAGTTTAGCTCACTGTTAAGTCCTCGTCTTTAATGCGGATGCTCCAGGTTCAAGACCCCAATTTGTCGTTTACATTTTTATTTTGTTCTTTCTTCTGTTTGGTGTGTAAGCAAAATAATTTATTCAAACTAGGCCTGGGTGATATGGCTGAAATCTCTATCACGATATAAGTGTTTCATATCGGTTGATATCAATAATTATCGCGAGATTGTATGACCTATTTAAAATAAAGACCAGGAGGGGAAAATACTAATTTAAACATTTTTATTTTAAACTTAACCTTCCTCTGCATGTGTTACCAAATGAAAACAGCGAGAGACAAGAAAAATGTGCACGGTGTCCTGTGCGCACTGAGCAGACACATGAATACCGTAGTTGTATAGTTATGCATCGAAACCACACAAACGAACGAGACAGATCACGAATCATACACGCAAAGACAAAGCTCCTCACCTGGACGGAGACACATCCAGAGCTCCTACGCACTGCGTCAGATGCTCCTCGCTCCATGATCCAGATGCTTTAGTCCCAAACTCCACTGCAAACTTCTATATGCAGTATATCCTGTGAGTGCCAAGATCTTTTCAGACAGGTCCCAAACAATGCACTTGAGCGTAAATAGCAAAACTAAGGGTGATTTGTTACGCAAACAAAACCGCGTGTTCGCAAGGCGTGTCTCCACAGATACTACGGCCAGCTGCAGTGGAGTGCAACACATGAGTTTTAATGTGCGTGGGTTCGGGTCGGGTCCTAATCAAAGACTGTATATATTCTTTATACTGTCTACGGTCCTACGAGTGCCTTTGCTCATGCAACCAAGCTTTAAAGCCAGAGAGGGCTCTGGCTAAACTTATGCCAGTTTCTTAAAAAAAAAAAAAAAACTTCTATTGAAATGTTCTGTTAAATGCATTTTGTATTGATCTAGTAAGTGTCTATCGAGATACATATTGTTATCATTTTATCGACCCAGGCCTAATTCAAACTCAATGTTTTATTAGTTAATGTGATTTTTGTAAGTTTGTAAAGAAAAGCAACTTAGAGCGCAAATTTCAGCCAGTCTCCAGTGGCTATTTACACCGAAGAAAGAGAGGACCAGGGGAGTGGGCACGGACATGGCCACGATGTTGCTCCCCAAAGTGCTTGGTGCCCTACGCGCTCTGCATAGGTGCTTTATAGGGATCTACTGCCTAAACAGAATGTTATGAACGTTCAGTCTTAGAAGCAGCAGCTTCTCTTCCTCTCACTCACTCACTCAACCTCTCTCTCTGGAGGCTCTGTGGTGGAGCGGACACACACACGTACGCGCACACACACACACACAAACACATGTACATGCACACACAGGATGGAGGAGACAAGAGGAGAGCAAAAAGGCCAGTCAACTGACCATAAACCCTGGCCTTATGTTTCTGACTTTAATAAATCAATGTTTCTTTGATGAAGGTATCTTGACTTGTCATTTTGAATTGATCTGACATTAGGTTGGTACAATGTGAAGTAGCTTCTGATGTAGTTAACTACTTTTGCCACATTTGTGCAACTTAGCTTGCTACATTTCTATAGGTGGGAGCTTTTGTGTAGTGAAGCTTAATTTATTGAGTAACTGATAGTTTAGCTCACTCCACTTTACAAGTAGCTTGCCCAACACTGTATACTGGACATTTTGAAATGCAATATTGATCTAATGACTGATGACTTAATAAAATAAATAAATCCTACATGTATCTCTGAAACAAAAGGTAAAAAATTGGAGAACAAAATAAATACAGAGCGATGGATGTGGTCGGAGCAATAACATCTTGAATAGAGGAGAGTAAAGATGCAATCATGCATTAATCCATTATACCATCGCTGTATGAACATACTGCCCCTTGACAAATATTGCAACTACAGTGGGCCAAAAAAGTATTTTGGCCACTGCAAGTTCTGTCACTTAAAAAGATGAGAAGCCTGCAATTTTCATCATAGGTACACTTCAACTATGAGAGACAGAAAGGGCGGAAAGAATCCAGGAAATCACATTGTAGGATTTTTAATGAAATAAATGGTAAATTTCACGGTAAAATAAGTATTTGGTCACCTACAAACAAGTAAGATTTGTGACTGTCACAGACCTGTAACCTCTTCTTTAAGAGGCTCCTCTGTCCTCCACATGTTACCTGTATTAATGGCACTTGCTTTAACTGGTTCTCAGTATAAAAGACACCCGTCCACAGCCTCAAACAGTCACACTCCAAACTCCACTATGAACAAGACCAAAGAGCTGTTAAAAGACACCACAAACAAAACTGTAGACCTGCACCAGACTGGGAAGACTGAATCTGCAGTAGGTAAGCAGCTTGGTGTGAAGAAATCAACTGTGGGAGCAATTATTAGAAAATGGAAGACATACAAGACCACTGATAATCTCCCTCGATCTGGGGCTCCACAAAATGATCACAAGAACGGTGAGCAAAAATCCCAAAACCACACATCCCAAACCTTGTGAATGACTTGCTGAGGGCTGGGACCAAAGTAACAAAGGCACCATCAGTAACACTACGCCACCAGGGACTCAAATCCTGCAGTGCCAGACGTGTCCCCCTGCTTAAGCCGGTACATATCCAGGCCCATCTGAAGTTTGCTAGAAAGTATTTGGATGAGCCAGAAAAGTTGGGAGAATGTCTTATGGTCAGATGAAACCAAAATAGAACTTCTGGGTAAAAACTCAATTTGTCGTGTTTGGAGGAGAAGGAATGCTGAGTTGCATCCAAAGAACACCATACCTACTGTGAAGCATAGGGGTGCAAATATCATGCTTTGGGGCTGTTTTTCTGCAAAGGGACCAGGACAACTGATCCGTGTAAAGGAAAGAATGAATGGGGCCATGTATCATGAGGTTTTGAGTGAAAACCAACATCAGCAAGGGTGTTGAAGATGAAACGTGGCTGGGTCTTTCAGCATGACAGTGATCCCAAACACATCGCTCAGGCAACAAAGGAATGGCTTTGTAAGAAGCATTTCGAGGTCCTGTAGTGGCCTAGCCAGTCTCCAGATCTCAACCTCATCAAAAATCTTTGGAAGGAGTTGAAAGTCCGTGTTGCCCAGCAACAGCCCCAAACATCACTGCTCTAGAGGAGATCTGCATGGTGGAATGGGCCAAAATACCAGCAACAGTGTGTGAAAACCTTGTGAAGTTTTGCAGAAAAAGTTTGATCTCTGTCATGGCCAACAAAGGGTATATAACATAGTATTTAGATGATTTTTGTATTGACCAAATACTTATTTTCCACCATAATTTGCAAATAAATTCTTTAAAAATCAGACAATGTGATTTTCTGGATTTTCTTTCTCATTTTGTCTCATAGTTGAGGTATACCTATGATGGAAATTACAGGTCTCTTTCATATTATTAAGTGGGAGAACTTGCACAATTGGTGGCCGACTAATTACTTTTTGTCCCACTGTATATAACTCTAACGCTCAAAGTATATAACACATTTCACCATATTCAGAAATCTCAAGCTTAAAACTTCAGCTTCCAATTCTCCACCTTAATAGGCCCAGAGCTTAAAATAGCAGATGAAAGCAGCGCCAGGGATTAGTCACAGCGGTCTGTCAATTGTACTTATTTTACCTTATCATTTCCTCTTCTGGTGGAATTCAGCTGTATCCCTTTATGTGAATGCTCCGTCCCCAGTGAAAAACATGACGGAACTTTTCATTTAAATGGCTCTAAGACGCGGTGGCATGTTCTGAATGCTCCTCTCTCATGAGGTGCGATTTTTAAGGAATTTGAAAATCGTGACTGCTGCTAACTTTTGACTAAAATCTCTAGAGTTTTGGAAACCTTGAACTGCACTAAGCTGTGGAAATAGACAAATTTGGGAGACTGAGATAATGAGTGAAAATGTCTGTGCATATGGAGTTACAAAGCTGTTAGATTGACAAAATTTTTATTGTGGATGGTTTCACAGCAAATCTTTGACAATGGGGCGACCACAGGGGACAATCATAGGACCTTTCAGTTTCTAACTTTCTCCTCTTTCGAACAGAAGTCGGTGTCTGGGCGCTTTCTGACCAAATCAATTCCATCCTTCTCTGGCAAAATGTGACAGGGAAAGAAAGAATTGCAAGGGACAGTCCATAGTTTAATGACTGGATCATTTCTGTTTTTAGTAGCACTTTCAATTTCATTTAAGGAAGATTTTGATTTAAATTTTCATAAACTGACATAAATAGGTATGGTCAAATATAGCTTTTACTGAGAACAGTTCTAATGCCAATGTATTTTTATTTAGAAAAAATGTCCTCAAGATGTTTATCCAGTCAGAAAGCAGAACGAGCCTCACATGACTCAGGACTAATGATTGGCTGTGGGTGCTCGAGTTTAGGTAGTAAGGATTCAGATCAGAGAGTAAATATATATTCATCTTGTGCTCTTTGGTTTTAATCACAGTTCCATCTTTGTCAACCTCTTTGTCAGACATTTGCATTTCTGTGCGGTCCAGATAATGGCAGTGGCTCAGTGGTTAGAGCGTTTGTCTCCCACCTGCAGGTCAAACTGCCTAAACTCTCTCTGCAAAGTTTTGGCGTTACGGTAACGCTAACAACAAGCAGGCTTATGTGCACTTCCTAATTATCAGAAAATAAAATGCTTTCTAATTAGATGCAGAGAGCTTACAACAGACTTATTTTGACCTCAAGAGCTGCTTATGCAATATATTTGTCTGGGGCAAGTAAAATGTTCCTCAAGTACATGGGAAGAAATGGGTACAGGACCTAGTAGCAAAATTGAGTATTGCTTCCACCAGTGTATAAATAGTTTGTACTGGGCGATTCTACAAAGCCAGGGGTTGAAAACCTTGTGTTATTTGTTGAGTGGGATTCTCTTTGAAGGTTGGATGGACTATTCAGACTTGTGTGCAAAACATAAGGGAGGAGCAGTGAGTGAGGGGTGATGGGGGCAGTGGCGGTGGCGATTGAAGTCTAAGAAGAGTGAAGACCAGAAGATTAGCAGTGCTTAAATGTTAGGTCTAGACAAGATGTGAGTTTTGTGAAAAGAAAAAAAAAAGCCCAAAGTGTCAAACTGTAAATCGACAGTGGTTTAGAGGTTTGTTTTTGAGTAACATGGAATTAAAAATAAGTTTAAAAACAATTATTTAAAGGAACTGTATGTAGCCAAAACTGTTGGAGGTACTACAATCATAATTAAAACTGAGATTACAAGAACTTAAGCATGAAAACACATACACGTTTTTCTCAGCATATGGACAGGCCATGCCTCATCTGAAAGCTCAGAACCTCCAGATTCACTCACTCTCAGAGCTGTACCGATTAATAATTGATTGCTGATGCTGGGGTTTAGGTGAGGATTCAAGGATTCCGATCAGAGGGAGTCATTTTAGGTTTAAACCAGCTGGATTTAGACTTGGAAACTGGCAACTCAAACGAGAGATTTGTGAGGCTCATTGGTTTCTGATTGGATAATCATCTTGGAAACCAAAACCAAATTATAACATAAATAAATGGGCCATCGTGTTCAATGTGTTTGTCATAAAGAATAGCTCAGTGTTACAATTGTTATCAGTAAAAGATATGTTTGATTTTTACCTTGTATTTAGGGTCACAGATAGGTACGTTTATGAAATTTAAAACTAGATCTTTGCATACAGTTCCAATACTTTTACTTTTGTACTATCATGGTCACTAGTGTAGCCATAATACTAAAATTTCAAATTTGATACATTGATATTAAGGAATATTGTCCAATTTCTTGGAAAATACAACGTAATTTTCCACCTTAAATCATAGTACTTTTTTATATTACCATGCAGTCTGTCATTCAGGTATGTTCCATCATGGTCCATGTGTATACTAGACTATGAGGCCTTATACATGTTCTGATACAACTCAAGATCATTCTAAAGGTTCATTTCTGTCCTGTGATTGTGACTTTTTTAATATCAATGCCTGGTCAAATTAGTATCTAGTTTCGATACTACTTTTAGATTAGTATCTGATTTTTGATCATTTTGACAACCCTGCTTTCCACCACTGTATTTACAGACCAAAAGCATTATGGTTAGCCAGTACATTCCCTGACAAAGCTTAGATCAATCTAGAAAAGCAAAAGGTCAGCGAGTCTGTTGACCTTTTTAAACGAGTGAAAAGATACAGCGAGGTAAACCTAAACAGGCGTTTGTTTGTGAATCATGGCACGCCGCATTGATCTGGCGCTCCCGGAAAAGGTCGCACTCTTCAGAGGTTATTAGATAAGCAAAAACACACGACTTCCCAGCACAAAGTAGCATTTCATTATAATGATGATTTGGGGACATTTTTATTTTCAGTAAACCATAAGTATGAGTGTAAGATGTGTGCTTGGAAGAAGGGTTGTCAAAAGTATTTATAATCTGATACTAATCGATACTAAGACCAGCACTAGGCACTAATTTGAGCAGGTCTTGATACTAAAAAGGTCACATTCTCTGTACAGAAAAGCTTTAGAATGATCTTGAGCTGTGTCAGAACAAGTATAAGAGCACATAGACAAGTATATGCCCATGGATCACTAGGGAACATACCTGGACAACTGAGAGATAACACAGGCATAAGACTCCCGCCCTTCCCCCTCATTTATTTATAAAATGTCCCACTTTCTCATGATTTTAAACAAATTACATAAAATTATCTATTTACATTTACAAGATATCAAGATGACCTTTTGCGTGTACAGGGCAGTAATATGTTGTCTATTTTATGTGTAGCTAAAAACCATAAATATACTGTGTTACTGCAATTATTATCAGTGATCTTAAATTTTCATAGTCCATCACTCCATGCCACACTACATTCAACCTTTTCATATTTTTCTACTTTTGAAGCTGAGATTAAAGTGGTTTCAAAATTCACAGTATTTATAAACCAGGGTTACTCCAGGAATGAACCAGGTTAAAAAAAAAAAACAGGACTTGACTAACTAGGACAGCAACAATGTGATAACCTGCAGTAGATGATCATGCCCAAGGCCTTAGGGACTCTTCCAGATTTTAAATTTTACTCTTAATAAGGAGTACCTAGATGGAGGATAGGCTGACTGTATCTATCGAGCTCCAAAAAAACTCTAAATCAGGTGGAACTACAGGTAAACCAGAACAAACCAGCTCTTGAAAGGTATTTAGAAAAGCAATGTATCTTTGCGGGATCACCGATGGATTAGTGGCAAAGCACTGGCCAAACACAGGCTAATCTAATGACCACTAATTAGCCAACGGCCGCTATCAGTCCTGTCAAACCAAAGAGTGAGGCAGATACTGTGCGATCTAGCTACATGTAAACCTAATGAATCTGATGTTTAAGATACAGGACTGTAGAGCTTATCTTGGTTATAGCAGAGCATACCATTTACAATCACGTTTGTTTATTTATTTAAGTATCCAGTATTGAATGTATATGGACAAAGTCAGTGACCTTGACTTGGGAACTAGATAAGTCAGGGAGGCTGATAGTAGATAGGTTAAAAAAAAAAAGTCATTGTAATTTTAAGGATGTGTTGCAGTTTCCAAGAACAGCTTTGGAGAAGTTTGCTTGGTTATACGTAATAATGCTCTTGTGTGTCAGATGCCCAGTAATGGTATAAAAATCAAACATAAATAAATATGGTTTTCATTCTCTAAAAGTATTTTCCTGTTACTATGATCTCACATTTTGAGTAGAAACATTTAACAGGTTATTTCCAATGACATCCAACCAGAGCCCAGCTAACCACTGCCTTAGAACCAGGCAGGCACTTGTTTGCACCTCACTCTTGGTTGGATAAACACTTCTTGCATGTTATTGTAAGTGACTGAGCACTTACAGACTGTCAGACTGGAGACTGCATGTTGCTCACTCACAGATGGCCTTTGTGCAGTTTAAATGTTGACACATGTATTATTGATTGAGAAAACAGGGGCATGCTAACGAGCCGGAGCACCATGCCCTGGTGCGTGTGTGTGTGCATGTGTGAGTGCATGTGTGTGTGTGTGCATGTGTGCGTGTACATGTGTGTGTGCATGTGTGCGTGCATGTGTGTGTGCATGTGTGCGCTGTGAGTCGTGGTGCAGAGCCGAGGAGAGCATCAAAGTTTGATGACAGTGACGCTCCGCTGCTTTGAATCTGTGCGGCTGCACTGATTCAACTTAAGAGACTGGAGAAAAGGAACTAAACAAAGGAAATCCAGCACAGATATGTGGAAGACAGTCTCTGCTGCCAAAAATATTTGGCCTTTTACTTTACTTTTATTAGATGGCAATCAAAGGCTGCCCACTTACCTGAAGGTTGCTAGTTTGATCTCTGCCTTGCCCCTGGGTAATCAGCCTGGTCTCCAGCGTTGTGTAAAGTGGTAAAGTATAAATGAAGAGAGTGACCTTTCATGAAGGCCTATGTAGCTCACAGTAGCCTACTCAATATGCCAAATGTTTAAATCATGGACTCTTTCAATACATGTAGCATCAAAACATAATATTGTGTTTTTATCCATGCTCAAACTAATACAAACTACCTATTGTTCCAGATGATTGTAGACTAGTTTATGGTCCTCTGAGGTGTTCCAGATTTGGACATTACTCCTCCTCACCCATCTCTTCCTCACCTTTCTTCTCCCCTTCCCTCTTTTCTTCCCTCCTCTCTTCCTGTCACCATTCTTTCTTCCTCCTTCCTCCTGTCTTCCCCTCTCCTCTCCTTTCCCCTCCTCTCCTCTCCCCTCCTCTCCTCTTCCCTCCTCTCATCTCTCCTCACCCCTTCTCTCTCCTCTCCTCTCCCTTCTCTCTCCTCTCCCTTCTCTCTTTTCTCCTCTCCCTTCTCTCTCCTCTCCCTTCTCTCTCCTCTCCCTTCTCTCTCCTCTCCTCTCCCTTCTCTCTCCTCTCCCTTCTCTCTCCTCTCCCTTCTCTCTCCTCTCCTCTCCCTTCTCTCTCCTCTCCCTTCTCTCTCCTCTCCCTTCTCTCTCCTCTCCTCCTCTCTCCTCTCCCCTCCCCTCCTTCTCCCCTCCGGTGTAGCCAAAGTGCTGAGTGTGCAGACAGAAAGCCGCGGGACATGTCAATGCTGCTGTCAGTGCAATGACACAACATGTTTCTCTTGGCTGCAGTTCATATGTCAGGCATATTATGCTAAAGTGACAATGTTATCACCCTGTTTGTGTTTTTATACCAGAAATACAGGACTGCCTGCCAAGTGCTGGTGCACTGAGGAGTGAAGCAGTTCAATTTAGGTTAAAATAGCAGTATCTGAAATTGGTTGGCTACAAAAGAAAGGAAATGGAATGATGCGGTTTTGATGTGGACAACAACATTACAACATGAATAAAGATGTTTCTTTGCCTGGACTGCTTCATAGTAAACTTATACATCTCTGTGGAGGCAAGGTCATGGCAACAGAAGAATGCACCTTTTCACAATATATTTTTTGTGAAATAAATGTTAGACATTCTATGCAAAGCAATAACATCTTAATATGTAATTTTCTGGAGGTGGCACATCACCTGCCTGATTCCATGGAAATAGAAAGTTTAAAAAAATACTTAGTTTTATGTCAAACTGAATTGTTATAGTCAAATGAATGAATGGCATTTCCATGGAAATAGGATGTCTAGGCTAAATAGCAGTCAGGTTTGTGGAGATACAAGCCTGCTTGTTGTAAGGACTGGGATATTTTACATATTTCAGTGCAACAGAAACATCCAGAATGAAAAAAAAAGACACATGCTTTTATATTAGTCTAGGTGAAAAGTCCTTAAAATGTTAACAGAAAACTGAAACCCATGAACCCATGTTAAAAGTATCGAAACTCAGATATTAATAATCAAGACTAAAACTTGTAGCGAAACTAGACACTCATTTGAGCAAGTAGTGATACTAAAAAAATTACATTCACAGGATAGAAATAAATATTTCCTGAAAAGCTTCAGAATGATCTTGAGCTATAAAAACAAGTATAAGACAACACAGACAAATACACAGTACACCTATGAACTACTATAGAACATGCCTACACGAATGAGGGATTACACAGATATAAAACCGCATGGTAATAATGTTAATGTTGAAAATTATGTTTAAATAAAGAGTGTGTTTAATTCTCATCAAGGTATCTGTCTGAATTGAAAATAAAGTCAGAAATCGAGTTTGAAATGTTAGCATTGTGACAACACTAGTGCACTTCAAGTGTACTTTCCTCTATGTGGTCTTCATATACAACCACACACAGCAAAAACTCAAATCCAGCCTGTTACGTGACGTCTTAAGTCTAGGGGTGAAAACTGTCACGAAGAGATGTTATCGGGTCACCGGTAGGAAGCAGAAAGGAAATAAAAATGGGTGAGAACGTTAGCGTGTTAACAAAAACGTTATTTATTTACAAAAAGAAGATTCCGACCAACAAAAATAGATATATAATGAACTAAGGCGAAAACAAGTGCTCCAGCGAGGACCACGGCCTCTCGTCAGGCGCCAGCCCCGGTCTTATATACTCCAGCTAATTACCAGCTGGGCAGGTGCTCCTGATTCTGGGCGGGAGCTGGAAGAGGAGGAGGCAAGGAAGATGCACTCAAACATGGCCCAGCCCATAACACTCCCCTCCATAAAATAGAAAACATATCGCCCCAAAAAGAATTCAGTTAAAAAGGACTATGAACTCAAAATCAGCATTAACATCAATTGTTGGCCTTCAAAAGGATAACGGTGCCCATCACCACTTGCGATCAAGCGGTGATGGTAGTCCTCAGCCTCGCGATAGGGCATCAGCCACAACATTTTCTTTTCCCCTCTTGTGCCGGATGGTGATGTTGTACTCCTGAGCCAGCAGCGCACACCGCATCAGCCGCTGGTTCTGGTTGTACATTTGGGAAAGAAACACTAGAGGGTTGTGGTCTGTGGACACATCAACTGGGACATTAGTTGAGCCAACATAAACATTAAAATGCTGTAGGGCCAGGAGCATAGCCAGAGTCTCCTTCTCAATTGTGGAATAGCTTATCTGGTGCTTCTTGAATTTTGTTGAGAAGTATGAAACTGGATGTGGAACACCAGCCTCATCTTCTTGAACGAGCACTGCACCGGCACCAGTAGCGCTAGCGTCCACTTCCAAACTGAAAGGTTTTCTGTAATCTGGTGCAGAAAGAACTGGAGCACTGCATAGCAGAGACTTGGCTGCCTGAAAAGCACTTTGACATTCTGTAGTCCAAATGTAAGGGACTGAGGGACTACAGAGGGCTGTAAGGGGTGCAACCACTACCGAGAAGTTTTTGCAAAAAAAACGGTAGTACCCAGATAGACCTATAAATAGGCGCAACTCTCTACGCGTGGTAGGTGGGATATGAAAGAACGGCTTCGACCTTAGCATTAACAGGCCGAACTTGTCCGTGGCCAACTACTTTACCAAGATAGGTAACAGTCGCCTTACCAAAATCACATTTTGCAAGATTGAGTGTTAAATTTGCTTGACCAAGGCGCTCAAACAGTTTTCAACAGAGATACATGTTCAGACCAAGAATTTGAGTAAACAATAATATCATCCAAGTATACGTTACAACCAGGAACATCGTTCAACACTAAGTGCATTAGGCGCTGGAATGTGGCGGGCGCGTTTCTCATGCCAAAAGCCATTACAGTATACTGCAGGAAATGGTCAGGTGTAACAAAGGCGGAGATCTCCGATGCTCTAGGTGTTAAAGGTACCTGCCAGTAGCCTTTCAACAGGTCTAACTTTGTAATGAATACTGCAGGGCCAATATTATCAATGCAGTCTTCCATACGTGGTAATGGAAATGAATCTGGAACTGTAACACAATTTACTTTTCTGAAATCGGTACAAAAACGAGGAGTACCATCTGACTTGAGAGCTAGGAGACAAGGAGAACTCCAAGGACTGTGACTTGGCTTTGCTAGACCGTTATCTAAAAGATACTTGACCTCTTTTCTCATGGTCTCACGTTTTGTCAACGGACAACGGTAAGGATGCTGTTTAATAGGCGTAGCAGAACCTACGTCTATGTCGTGTTCCAGAACACTTGTGCAGGATGGTGTATCACCAAACAAGGATGGATAGGTTTGTAACAGAGCCTGGATGTCACTAAACTGGTCCAAGACTGAGGTATGCCAGATTGGCGCCTAAACTGGACATAAACTCAGAGTTTGATAAGCGACCACACTGCTGGGCAACACAGGGCTCCTCAAAATCCTCCTCCTTGGGCACTTCTGGAAACACACAAGGGGCAGCCAACATGGACTGAACAGTCTTCTCTTCCTCCCTATCAAAGAAAGGCTTAAGCATGTTCACATGGCAAAGTCTAGTCTTTCTCCTTCTCTCAGGTGTAAGAATTAGGTAATTTGTGTCAGAAACTTTTCTCTACAACATAAGGGCCAGAAAAACGAGCAGACAGAGCAGAGCCAAAGGTTGGTAACAAAACTAAAACTTTATCACCAGGGTTGAAATGACGGGCTACAGCTTTTTTATCAAAGCGTCTTTTCATACTGGCCTGTGAAGAGGAGAGCATTTCATTGGCCAAGACAGAAGCACGGGACAGCCGCTCTTGACACTTCAAAACAAAATCTGAAACACTTCCCGTAGTGTTAGAAGCAGACAACAATTGCTCTTTAAGCATTTTCAAAGGGCCACGCAACTTGTGACCAAATACTAGTTCCGCGGGACTGAAACCTAGTGATTCTTGGGTGGCATCTCGAATTGCGAACAGCATGAAAGGAACACCCTCATCCCAGTCTTTGCCGGTCTCAAAACAGAATTTACTCAGCATTGACTTTAAAGTTTGATGCCACCTCTCTAATGCACCTTGAGACTCTGGGTGATAAGCACTTGACACAGAGTGTGTCACACCAAAGGACTGTAGCATGTCTTTGAAAGTTTTTGACAGGAAGTTTGTTCCTTGGTCTGTCTGTACGACCTAGGAAGACCAAAGTAGTAAAAATTTGGTTAGCGCTTTAGTAACAGATGGAGCTGTAATCTTGCATGTAGTGGAATTGCCTCTGAAACCTAGAAGTGATACACATTATTGTTAACAGAAATTGGTGGCCTGCCTTTGTTTTTGGAAGAGGACCAACACAATCCACAATAATATGTTCAAATGGTTCACCAACAGCAGGTACCGGATTTAAAGGAGCAGGAGGGACCACTTGATTTGGCTTGCCTTCACAGTCTGGCAGGTGCTGCAAGTTTTACAAAAGTTAACTACATCAGCCTTTAATCCTGGCCAAAAGAAATGCTGTGGGACCACGATCATAAGTTTTAGTAATACCAAGATGGCCTGACCACAGATGCTCATGAGCCAGTGATAGTACATGCTGTCTATAACTTTGGGGAACCACAATCTGGAACGTTGCACGCCAGTCAGTCTCAGTGTGGTTACCTGCCCTTAGGACCCACTTGGCAGCATCAGCACTCCCTGTCAGGAAGAACTGAGAGCTCCTCTCAGGATTCTCTAAGGCAGAAAAACATTTCATTAAAGTTAAATCAGATTTTTGAGCTGCAATAAGCGCTTCACAGGTCAATGGTGGAGATACAAGAGAACCTGGCTTAAACTCCCCGATGTCACGTCTAACTGTGACTTCATTCTCAACATGACTAGAAGTCATGTTGTCCTCAGCAAAAACAGGAGCAAGCACAGAATCACACAAACCAACATCGTTCTCCTGGGCCAACTTCTTGGCTTGTGAAAGTTAGAACAGCTCACAGAGAGGCATTTCAGGATGTTGCTTGGCTAACTCATCTTGTTCTGAACCAGGAATAGGTTGGCTGACCACTTCAGGAGACGGATAAACTTTGCCACCTGCAATATCATTTCCCATGATGAAATCTATGCCCTCAACTGGAAATTTGTCAAGAACAGCCACAGGAAAAATCCCACTAACCAATTTAGAGTCCATCTGTACCTTATGGAGTGGAACAGGAAGATAAGTTAAACTAATACCTTTCACCACAGTACTAGAGCAACAATCTGTTTTAGAACTGAAAGGTAGCACCCCGGAGAGGATAAATGACTGTGATCCACCAGTGTCACGTAGGACTTTAACAAGTCGCCCATCTTCTCCCGGCACTGAAACAAAAGCCTCAAAAATGAATGGTTTAAAACACTCATCAGGAGATTTAACAGGTGAACTGAGAGGCTTAACACCACGTGCATGAACAGTTTTAATTAAACTAACACCCCTTGGCTTTGACTCTGGGCGTTTTTGTTTAAAAGCTTCACAATCTGCAATAAGATGACCAATTTTGTGACAATAGAAACATTGTTTAGGTCTCTCAGGCTTGGAACTAGTTGATATATTAGACGGACTTAGCTTTTCACCCGGCTTTCGAACATGCTCACGCGTAAAACTAGACTTATGGGTAAGCGCGAACTCATCAGCTGAGATAGCAGCCAGCTGGATTGTAGACACTTTTTGTTCATTTAAATAAACTACTGTGCGTTCAGGAAGACAGTTCTTAAATTCTTCAATTAAGATTAAATCGCGCAAAGACTCAAAAGTGTCCACTTTACTCGCAGAACACCATCTGTCAAACAACAACCCCTTTTCACGCGCAAAATCTACAAAACTTTGACTTTGTGATTTACGCAGATTCCTAAAACGTTGTCGATATGCTTCAGGCACTAGTTCATAAGTGCGCAAAATGGCACTTTTTAGACAGTCATAGTTTAAACTGTCTGAGACTGACAAAGATGCACAGGCTTCTGAAGCTCTGCCACTCAGTTTACACTGCAATAAAATCGCCCAAACCTCCTTCGGCCAGTGCAACGCAGGCGCTAATGCGGCTCAAAAGCTCCAAAAATAAGACTCAACTTCAGTCTCTCTGAAGATCGAACAAGCTGAATATTTTTACTCATCAAACGCATTAGACTGAGGTGGTTGATTGGACATTGAACCGCCTACAGCTGCTTGTAATTCTAATTGTCGCATTTTCAGTGCAGTTTCAGCTTCTAATTTCCTGAGCTCCACTTCTCTATTGGTTTCAGCTTCTAATTTCCTGAGCTCCACTTCTCATGTGGTTTCAGCTTCTAACTCAACCCGTTTTAGTTCAATTTCGCGTTTAAGTTGAAATTCTCTCTCCCTTTCCTCCTTCCGAATCTTGAGCCTTTCAATTCGCACTCGGACATCCACAGGAGAACTTTCCCCACTCGGACTCACGGAGAGAGTTTCCACTTTTCTCTCCGCTCCGCTCATAAACGCGTGTGCAGGCCCCGGCCGCGGCTGGCGTGACGCTGCGGCGTCCTCCAGACACACCGGCATCGGAGACACCACTGCATCATCCGCTGTCGCCCCACACACAGGATCGCCACCTTCTGACAACACTAGCCCTTTACTCAACAATGCGGCTAGTACAGCTTCCCTCAACTCGCCCACACGCAAAGTTGCCGCAACAGGGAAATCAAAATGGTGCGCGATCTCCATTAAGTCACATTTTCGACACGAGTTTAACACAGAAAGCGTAGGATTAACTACGAACGCTTCTAAATCAAAAGTAGCCATTACTCACCAGACGTTAACCGTTGATCTGGATCAGAGCCAAAGTCACTCAGCTGAGCCACACGGCTCTCCACATTAGCCGCTGCACGCTCACACACGCGCGCTCGCACGCACACACACGCGCTCGCACGCACACACACGCGCGCTCACACGTCAGTCACCACAGGACAGACAAGACTCAGTCAGGGCACACCACACTAATATAGCCACCCAATGCACAAAACGAAAATAATCCCAGATACCTGCCTAAACATAAACTCACCTAAATATCTTCTGGGGTTTGCCGGGCTCGAGGCGTGCAGCCCCCTCAGGAGAATCCACTCCACCCAGGATTAGCCCCGAAAATAACAAACTAAAACAAAAAACGAGTGCCCGAAGGAATGGCTATAAAATAACCAAGCTGGACACCCCCCTATTCTAGTCTGGGACAATCAACGTTGAACCAAATTGTGCAGGCTACATGCACCACTGACACAACCAGAGCACACACACTGACAAACTCACACATTCCAAAAAAAAATATTGCTCCATATTACCGGAGATCCCGGATGAGCCCCCACTTGTTACGTGACGTCTTAAGTCTAGGGGTGAAAACTGTCACGAAGAGATGTTATCGGGTCACCGGTAGGAAGCAGAAAGGAAATAAAAATGGGTGAGAACGTTAGCGTGTTAACAAAAACGTTATTTATTTACAAAAAGAAGATTCCGACCAACAAAAATAGATATATAATGAACTAAGGCGAAAACAAGTGCTCCAGCGAGGACCACGGCCTCTCGTCAGGCGCCAGCCCCGGTCTTATATACTCCAGCTAATTACCAGCTGGGCAGGTGCTCCTGATTCTGGGCGGGAGCTGGAAGAGGAGGAGGCAAGGAAGATGCACTCAAACATGGCCCAGCCCATAACACAGCCAAATTAAGATTACTTGAATTAAGAACATTTTATCATGATTTCAGTAAACCAATGGAACAAGACTTTTTGTACTTACTTAAATATGAAAATACATCTTACCACACTTACACTTATTACAATGAAAAAACAACAACTCTTTACACTTAAAATAACAAAATCTAATGTTGCTTAAATTAAGAAAAACACACTTATTCCATTCGTAGATAATTTTACTTGTCAACTTGAATCTGCTCACATAAAGTAAAAAGTTCTTCATTTCAGATCAGTATGGAGCTCAACAGTCTCACCCACTCTGTCCTCAAGAGTTAGAGTTTTCAAAATATTCAAATATGAAGTGTTCAAGCGTATCGTGGAGGCTAAATGCTAACTAATATTAATGACGCGGTTGTTTAAAGTCCAGAGAGCACATTTAAAATACAAGAGTCTGCTAAATGTTTTAATAATTTGAAGTTTTAGAAAGTTTTTGTCCTACTAAATACTGACAGAAATGTATGCAGACTTCTTAGCCGGTAAATATCCCTAAGGCTGTCAACATGCTTTAGAAGGTCAAACTATTAGATCCATGATCAATCTGGGAATTATTCTTTAGAACAATGAATCAAAAACACGGTATATATTCAGAATAATCTTCAGACAATATTAGTCATTAGACATTTGAACTTAGCTAGCTTTTTGTAGCACACGCTTTAAGATCCTGTTAAGGGGGAGTGGAGCTTCCAAGCCACAAGAAACTATAGCGTCTTATTTTCAGTCCCTCCCGGCCCACACGTCTCCTTGAACAAACGCGAGTGCACACCACACTCAATTGCAAATAACAGCGAGCAATACAGCAAATTCATTGGGGCTCCACCAGACATCACATTCTCCCTTTGTGTGCATAAACAAGTGCTCATGTTTTATGTATAAGAATGCAGGCACATTGGGTTATCTAATAGGGATTGTATTGGGTGTTAGATTTGGTAAGCTAAAGGAAAACCCGCAGAATCACTCCAGGGACTTGATTTCAACATTCGCAGAGTCAGTTTTCTTTTTTTTTTCAGTCTGCCATGTGTGCTTAACAGTGGGGTGAATAAAAGGTTGTAGTTTGTTGTGTTTAGCGTAAATATAGCAGAAGTACACTGGTAGATGGCATTTCAGTGTACTGTAAAAATGTTAAACTTAAACTCAGAATTTATATTTGCATTTAGGTAATGGTGGCACAGTGGGTTGCCAGTGTTTGCCCACTAACTAGAAGACTTTAGGTTCGCAGTACATACCGTACTAGCTAGTACCACATTCTGTTGTTGTGATCTTGAGCAAGACATTTCATCTACATTGTAAACGTAAATAATAATATGGTTTATGACAAATTTGAAATATAATCAATACTTATCTATCTCCACTGAGACAAGCCAGTTTACAAGTGAGATCTGTGGAGAGGTGAGCCTATGAATGAGAATGAGTGAATACATGTTTCTCACTGTAGTTTTAAGCAACAAAAAATACTGACTAAATGCAAAATGAAAATGTTGAATATCATACTGTGTAACATGCCAGGCAAAGCAGTAACATCACCATGGAGACCAGCAAGTAGACCCTCCACCAGCACTATATATATATATATATATATATATATATATATATATATATATATATATATATATATATATATATATATATATATAAAACTTAACTATAAACTTTCATCTTAAAAAGGTTCTATACAAACAATAACAAACGGAACAGGTCCGTCCCTGAGAGCGCGGTCCCCGGGGGGATCCATGGGAAGACGCGCGCTCACCTGTTGAATTGTTTGCTGCGCTCCGCGCTGCGAACTCACAATAAACTTCATTTTACCTAACCTCGGCCGCGACTAAAGGTGCACACTTGGAAGCGCCAGTACTATCCTCCAAAACCCGCAATAATCGACCTTTTACTCACCTCGCGCTGCCGCCCGCTCCCTCATCCCGGTGCGTACTGACAAACCCGGACATATCCGCGCCAGGAGCTTAAATCCTCCCGGTTCGCGCGCTGCGGGGTCATGTGAGCCACAATAGACTGGCCTGGACAATTAACTGTGTTTTATTTGTATGTAACCTGTTTTAGGTCATTTATAGATGTGAGATGATCGCGATTCTCGGTGTGTAACTGTTGGCCCCTGTAATATTTCTCATTCGGTTGTAGGAATGAGGTAGTTAAGGTTTTAGAGGGGAATTGCGTAAGGTGGGTGGGGTGAGGGGTGTATAAAGGTGCGCCCTGCCGCGCAGCACCAGGTCAGTTTTGGCTTGACTCTAGTCTGGTCTAGTCTGGTCTAGTCTGGTCTGGTCTGGTCTGGTCTGGTCTGGTCTGGTCGCGTCGCATCGCATCGCAGCTACAACGCAGTAGTGTTTCGCTGAAAGAGCGAGGGAGCGGGCGAGAGACAGAGAGTGAGTGAGTAAGAGAGGGCAAAGGAAAGACTTGAAAGAGAAGTCGACTTTTTTGTACATACTGTAAATAGCCCTTTTTTCACTGTACCACTGTAAATATTTCCTGCGCACATTTTTGCTCCTGTTTTGCACTGTGGAATAAAAACCCTAAAATGAGCGTCTTGAAGAGGACCCGTGACAAATGGCACCTTATCCTAAGGAACACTTATGTCCACTGTGTACTGCTGCCTGCATCTAATTATAAAACATTGTATTTTCTGATAATCAGGAAGTGCCCATTTGGCATTCTAGTTGTTGTTGGCATTACTGTGATGGCCAAAACCACTGGTCTCTTAAAATTATGAAAAGTGCTTATAAACTCATTATTAGAGGGCAACATCATATCATAAATACACCTTTTTAACAAGAAAATGCTCAAGTTAACGTCATCATTCAGACCTGTGTGAGTCCAGACCAATCTGCCTCCCTTTGTTTGAGCAGACGGTCATGGGTACATGTTCAATGCCACAGAAGTGAAGGGAACACACATCAGGCCTGTGATCATTATCATGCGCCGCTACAGGAGAATCTCTGTCATTCCCCCGACGGAGCTCCTGCTCACTAATCCTCTGTGTAAGTTTCTCTGTGCTCTGTTCTACGTACACCAAGCCACAAGGGCACCTCATGTAGACATGTGTGGCACTCTTAATATGATATTTCTTCCCTGTGGGGTGTGGGGGTGTAAAATTGATGTTTTTTTGTTGTGTTGCTGCAATGATCACAGCTGCCAAAGCCATAAATGAGATAATAATCATATTTTGGTATGCATATAAACTGCCAACATTTTAGAAACAGATTTAATTGAAGGTGTATGGGTAGAATATTGAGTGATGCAGGTTAGAGGAAAGTTTTTTGCTTCTTAGTGCTCTTTTGAAGCAAATCAGCACAGTACTTATGCAGAGCTTTTTGTTCAACAAGACATGAAAGACATGAAGGGGAGATTTCTGCAGTGAGGTTATCCTGTGTCTTGGGCATAGGATGCATATGAGCAGGATAACAGGCATATTTATGATGACTCACTGATTAATGTGCATTCTCCTAATTCTAATAAATAAATTCAATGAAAAATTAAATGACTAAAGCTACATTTCTTGTGAAAATGACTTGACAGATATTTGACAAGCGGTCAAAGACTTCACAGTGGAGTTTCTGTCCTTAATAAGCACAGCTCAAGCACTGCGCCCTGAGCCACTGCTGTATTTGTACACAACACAATCCTTTTGAAATGATCATCAGTGACACTTCCACCTACTGCCTCTTATTTCATACAGATTTAGAAATGGTGGTGTCCTTTTGTTGGTTGTGTTGCTGTTGATTGTAACACTCTTCTCAAAGTACAATTCTTCTGAGCTTTAAACCATGTGATAATACTGTTATCACCTCAAAACACGCCCGGAGCTGTGTTTTGTTTTATTCCCATACGTTTGAGCAACCCTGCATTATTAGTCTGTCAACATCTCCAAAACTCAAAATGCCCTGTTCCACCTTGTGATGGCATATACTGGTAGTTAACAGCTACCTTTTACCTTTTATTCAGTAGAGAGAGGCAGTTCCATGGCTGAAATCACCCAAATAATTCTAGTGAAGCTGTATGGAGTTATTAGTATGAAACAAAGCATAACACCAGGTATGTTTTAAATGAGGAAACAACATTATAACATACATCAGAACACATAATATGGACCCTTTACATACCACTCAGTGAAATGAACTTTACTAAGAGACAGTACCTGGATAATGATTGATTTTACATTTTGTTCAATATAGACTTTTTAAAATCAGGTCCAATGACTTCCTTTTTCAAACAGTTTAAAAATAGTTTTTTAAAAAACAACTCTACATAGTGGTATTTCATTGTTTTAAGATTATAATTGGCTTGTTTTCAATTTTTTGTGGCTGCATGCCATTTCAGAACCCTACGTGTATCACATGGAGTCTCAATTTTTCAAATAATTGCAAGTAACTACAAGAATGTGGGCGGGGATAAGAGGTAGGTGAAACCAGGAAATTTCTGAGTACAATACAAGATTACTGAAACATGCATTACTCAAATCAGATCAATCAAAATACAACTTTAAGTAGGTTAATGATGAGGAAAGACCTTCATTTCATAGTTAAAAACTCAAGCAGATTTTGTATATGTCCCCTTTAACCACATTTTTTGCTTGCCGTTACCTGTTATGTCATCTGAAACATCTGTGACTATACAATGCCATGTTCATTTTACCTCACCAATTCAACGAAACAAGGCTCATTTTACCAACCTGAGGTACAGCTGCCTCCCAGATCCTCATATCACTGTCTATTCTCACTCATCTGTAACTAAACCCCTCACTGGCATCCCCTCGTCACCACGGAAACCCACCCGTGTAATACATCATAATATCCCTTCTCTGCTCTGTTTGTGGCAACCGCTAACTTCTCCAATGGGAACTTATCACTGTTCCCAGGGCACAATGTGAGTAATGTTGATTTATTTCCCTCTATAAACGTGCTCCCATTACAAGGCTTTGCTAATCCATGCATGCTAATCCATGTCCAAAATGCGCCTTTTGTGTATAATCCCAACACAATTTCTACTGGATTAGGATTTAGAAAGGAGGGGGGTTAGGACTAGTAGGAATAGCAGTGTTCAATGCTTCCACGTTACATCACATCAAAGCACTGGCCCTGCCTGAACACTGGGAAAGCCCTTTGTAGATTTAGGGCTTATTTGTGACAGAATGCAGCATGCCGTCACAGACACTAGAGGCAAAGGGAGATTAAAATGACTTTATCCTATATCATAACAATTTATAGGCTGTCAGTCTTGCTTTGTTGCCAGAGCTGGGTTGAAATACAGTATGTTGTGAGCATGATATGGGGAATAAGGAAGGAGAGATTCGATGGAAAAGTTGGATGGAGTGGTTGCTTTTGATGATATTGAGAAAAGCGTATATTTTTATGTTTTTATTTTGAAAATCCCTTTCCAACACAACACTATCAAACATATATCATTATTACTTGTGTAACTGAGAGATTCGGGTCCCCTTTTTATTAAGTTTGTAATGACAGTTCTGGCATAAACAATAACAAGAGCAATGTGGTAAAAAAAAATGTACAAAGTTTTAGTTTATAGCATGGGCATTTAAAAGTTATTTCATTTTTCAGGCTCACCAATCAATAACAAAACAAACAACAACATACAACAAATTAACTCTTGTAAATGTATCTTCAACCAAAAACTACCTACAAATCAAATTAACCAAACTAGTTAAATGCTAATTCACAATAAGTTAAAGTACTAGTGCTGTGCAAAACATGGATGATGTGCTAATTGGCTTTTAAAGCGCTAGTTACTGTAAAATGCATAGAGTTCTACAGAGGCCCCTTAACACAAGGCACTTTACCTATCTGGGCTAAAGTGACTTGTGCTAAGGCCTAACCTTGCATTGCCCTGCAAACCCGACTGTATATTTGCACTTAACCAATCCCACCCCGATCACAATAATACTGCATGAGTTAACTTCAAGAATGCTATTAGACACCACCGGGTACACATCAAAAAGGGCATTTACGTAGCATTCTGAAGATCATGCTTTACATGGGGCTTGGGACATGATCGGAGCGGCTGCCGTCACCACTGCCGCCTTCGTACAACACTTTTACCGCAGTTCAATAAAAACAGGCTTGACCGGCAGTAATCACTACCAGAGAACATAATAACTTTGCATGTACACACTTTACATGCACTACATGCAGCTACCCACGTGGTTAGTTTCTAGTTTCTAATCAGTTACACCGGGTGCACCACGCACAGTGTCACATTCACGGACGCACCGCAGTAGGGAATTACATTGCTAGTGACCACTTTGTTACACTTATATTGCACATATCTAAAAATGTAAGGTAAGATGTTAGGTAATATGTTTATATGAATTCAAGGAAAACTTGCCTAGTCCAATTTAAAGTGATTTTTAAAAATGCATATAAACCCAGTAATGATGATTGGGGTGTTGTAGTTTGATTGTCCAAGATCACGATAATGCATCTGGAGTAGCTGGAACATATTGAATTCCCCAATGCAAGTAAAAACACAGTCCTATCACGGTAGAAGCAGGCGAGAAGAGGTCAATATCCAAAAGGTAAATGCACAAATGTTGAACCTGAACCTATGAGTGACTAGTCCCAAGAACTCACTGTGTTACAACAAAAATCTTTCATTTTCACAATATTCATTCTAGCAGCCCCCCAACTGTGCCCATCTGTATTAAATATTATTGGTCTATAGAATGTTGTAATGCCATCTGAAACTCAGCAATGGGTCCTTCACTGCGGATTAGCATGTGTTGTTTCATAAGATTCAGTGTGTTTATTTGTGCCGCTGCAGGCAAATCAGTTGCAATTAAAGCTGCTAAGTATTATTGCTTATGCTAAATTACTAGCTGTTCCTGAACGTCTCGTAGCCCCCTGTTGGCACTTATTCAGCTGTAGACTGGGACGAGAGAGGTCTGACAGGTTTTGGGGCAAAGATGATTTGAATTTGGTTGTTTAACGCACTCTTTGGGAGTTCTTTGTGTATGTAAATGTAGTGAGTGTCATTTTCCCTTCAGCTTCATTTTTGCATAAATGTAATTCTTTTTGTGTATTTCTCACAATAGAACAAAGATGATATCCAGTTCATACTGTTCCGAGTCGCTGATAACACAGCAGTAGGCAGATAGTGTGTAATAACAGTAAACCGAATGGAAAAAGGTGCTTTTAAAATCATAATGGTAATTATGCATCTTACTGAGAAGTGAAGAGGAGACATTTAGCATTTTTATTATGCATATTTGACGATAAGCAACTATGAGAATGATGAGCTTTGTGATATCACGCAAAATTTTCTTACACTGTAATAGGAACGTGTTAAAACTAAATTAATATATTGTTGATATAATGTTTGTTCATTATACAAATGTATTTTGATACTTGATCCTGAATAAAATTCAAGTTTAGCTGCAGAAACATTTTCACTGTGTTTCCCAGCAGTGTCGGCTGGTGGTATAATTATTTTGGGGGTGCATAGGCCAAAATTATAAATACATATTATAAATATATGTATTATGTATTGGCTATATAATATGATAACAAATGCCAGAAACAGTCACTATTGGCTGAATTTTATCTAGAGCACAACGCACAGCCAAGTGCAAAGTTTACCCAGCAGCACAACCTGATGCACCTGCTCAAACCCAACAACACAACATAACACACCGCTCACAAATGACAACCACCCCTACAACCAGCCCCCATAACGTCATGAAAATGCAGCAAAACCTTCATTCATTTATGCATTTACCTCTTAACACTATAACACTGTTTACCTGTGAGGCTCCGTCCAGTTAACACTCTTTCTTTAGACAATAGAGTGTGATTTCTACATTAAATAAGAGGCGTTTCATATTACCACCTTCTGTCCTCTCACACCCCGCTCCTGTCTACTCCAGCAGTCCTGAATATACATTCTCATACAGACATTCTCACGGCTGACCAACCCTGTTCCTTTTTTTTTTTTTCTCTTTGGCTCCAACTTCAGAGCGTAGTGTCAGATTTACTTGTTAACCGCAGGAGTTAAGACATTTGCTTTCGTCATCTGGCACTCGGGAGAAACCGCAAATCAACATTAAGGTAAATAATTTCTTGTTGACAATATCATCCTTAATTTCGGACAACACAGACAATCAGGTGGGAAGTGTGCGGAACTGTTTGTTTGACACTTTGTTTACTGCAGGTACGTATTCTTTGTAACACTTTGTAGCTTGATTAAGCGGGCTAGTTCAGAAGCATCTGTTACCCCAGTAACTCAGCGGAGATTCATGTTAGCGAGAGTCATGGAACCGAACTCTTGCTAAAACTAGCGGCGCGTATTGAAGTTAGCCGGGATTTGCGCTTAGCGGCGTGATGGAATACCCGCTGAACTAAATCGGATTGCACTTTTACATTCGGCAAGCATCCAAGTAATTGACCAGCTTCTTCAAACGCAGACAGACACATGCAGATGCTTAACTCCATCATTAGAAACACAAATTACTTTGTTTAAGAAAAAAATGCATGAATGCTAATGTGTGCATGTGAATGACAACGTATTGCTAGCATAACACGAGTTGTTCTAACACAAGCAGAGGGAGTGCTATGTGCTTTCGTGGATTGAAAAAAGTTTGTCCTTTTCTCCAGCAAAAGTGTGATGCCTGGACCAATAAGTTTGAAATATTCAACTGAACTTTTTCACTTTGGTCCAGTTTATCATATCAACAACAACGTGTCAAATGGTCAAAAACTCCAGCTATATCCTGACCATGAACCAATCTCAAGCTCAGAAAAAGCTTCTGTGGTTTCCCAGTGCTCCTGACAAGTTGTCCCAGCAGCGATGAAAGATCAGTCAAATGTAGAGGCCAAATTTCCATGCAGGGACGAGAGCGTATTCATTTTAACTTGAACTGGCACTGTTTATACTGTTAGGTCTGACTCTAATATTCTGCTGTCCCACTTCAGATGCACTGAATCACGAATCTCCCATTGTTATAAATGGCTCGCACAAAACACATTGATGCATTTGTGATTGTTTGGGCCTATCTTTTATCTCCAGCTGCGAATGCCATTTCATTTCCACTCTCACCAGCAGCAGGCTTGGGGGACTGTCGTTTTAAATGTGGTGCGGCGAATTGCAAAAAACGCCATCTGGGATCAAATACTAGTCAGTTTAGCCACAAAATGAAGGGTTAGTAATTTCCCAGAGGATGGTGCTAAAGAAACGCATGCCTAGAATCTATTTGACACATTTTATTTTTTCATTTGCATGCCCTTTTAAGCAACAACGGCCTTGCATTTTTCAATATATTTCACAGAAGAAGCTGCTGTGTTAAAAGCCCTGAACCCATGTATTTGAGCAATGTATATTTCTTTTCAGACTGTTTAAACAGCTCTTGTGTACTGTTTGCATCAGTTTATGAAGCGCATTATTGTCCGATGATCAGGAAGTACACGGTTAGCATGCTATTTGTCGATAGCATTACCGGTCTGGTCTCAAAAGGTTGTGAAAAGTGCTTATAAACTCATCGTGGTGAATAATGAAGATATTTGAAATGCATAAATAACTCTGGAACACTGCAAACAATTTAAAATCAAATTGTTATAATTTTCACTTTTTTAAGATAAAACATCAGGTAAAGTGCCTTTGTAGTAACCTAATCGTGATAACTAGAGCATTGCCCATATTTTCTTTATTTTATGTAGCTGTGAGCATGGTGTCAATTGTTTCTTATTTATTTATTGTTATGTACAAAGAATATCATATAAACGTGTATTAGATGACAAAATAATTCTCATCTGCCGGGCCACATGCTGAGCCCCCCCTCTGCTCTAGATTACTGTGTGTACCGACTGCAAAAGGGAAGCAGTAATTATGATATATGTGGAAGGGGACATGTTGCAGTTTATATGGAGGCGTTGTACGAAAAAACAAAATGAAAAACATAACCTTTGACTGAACAAGGCTGGTGGCAGGATCATATCTATGTGTCTTCAAGAGAATGGTGAATCCGTTTCAGTGTAATGGCTGTCACTCCTCGGCTCTGTGGGGTGACATACTGTAGGGTAGGTTTTCACAATTCTGCAACTCTGAGCAAAGGTTGTCAAGAATGTAACACCCTTGTTTTGTTATAGATGACCCAGTTTCCTCTTCTTCTTCTTTTTTACCTCTATTCTGAAAATACTTTCTACTCAGTCTACTGCTCAATCCAGTTTTATTAAGGTTTGTGTATGAAGTACTCCAATTAAAATGTACTTAAAGGGCCCATATTACACAATTTTCTGATCTGTTATAATGTCGTTTCTTCATCACAAACAGACCTGGAGTTGTGTTTTGTTTCATTCACACATGTTTAACACACAAACCCTGCGCATTTAGGCTTTCAGTTGTCAAATAGAAAACACTCTGTTCCACCTTGTGATGTCATGTGGTAATACAGGAAGTGCTCCACTGTGTTTATAAATTCAATAACCTTCACTAGAATCATATGGATAATTTTAGCTCTGGAATTGTCCATCTCTACTGAACAAAAGGTAAAAGATAGCTGTTAAAATGAAAACTGCTGCTCTGGGACATCACAAGGTGGAACAGAGAGAGCATTTTGAGCTTTGGAGATGTAGACCGACAATAATGACAAACAATAACAATAATGACAGACAAACATGTGTGAATGAAACAAAATGCAATTCCGGGTATTTTTTTGTGGAGATAACAACATTATAACATGGCTCAAAGTTCACACGAATCAGTTTGCGCAATATAGGACCTTTAACTTTTACTTTTCTGATAGGAGATCTGCCACCTGCTTGTCTCTGTGGAGATGTTATTGCTTTGCCTTGTTCCACAGTATGGCATTAAATAATAATGATAATAATAATGATAATAATAATAAATACAATGATATGATTTGTAACTTCATGGATGTAGGTGGACCCTGCACCTTTAAAAACAAGCAAAACATTGCAAGAACATGAGATATACAAGGTGAGTAAGCACCGAAATAAACATTATACCAAGACCACAGGGATGCCATTTGCATTATGAAATTCAAAAAGGGCTTCAGAACATAGCCTACGTTCTTTTTACATAAGTTTGAAATCATTAAGCTAGCATGTCCCCAGGTAGGACAAGATTTTATGGAATTATTCTAATGTGTAAAGCCCCACCGGAGGACTCTGATTCTACACAGATGCGGCAGTAGAAGAAACAGATCCCCCTGTAGCTCCAGGCCCATGACAAATCATCACTATCTTTCCCATCGCCGTGCTTTGGTTTGCCGGCACACCTATAGCTTTACTATTAGCCACACAGAGCTTAAGTGTTAAAAAGCTACTACACTGTTTTTTCTGTGTATTTGAGCCTCAGTACAGATATATTGTATAAGCAGCTCTCGAGGTCAAAATAAGTCCGTTGTGTACCGCCTGCATCTAATTATAAAGGGTTTAGTGTCTAGTAATCAGGAAATGCACTGTTAACATGCTAGTGAAAAAGCTCTGGTCTCTGAGAATTGTGAAAAACACTTATAAACTTATCGCAGTGAATAATAGGATGCTTGGAATGCTTAAGGTAAATACATTTGGATCACTGAAAATAATGTAAAACGAACATGTTCTTTATTTTTACTTTTTAAATCAGTAAAAATCAGGTACAGCCTCCATCCAAAGTCATCACGGTGTGGACATAAAACAGCCAGAGCTGTGCTAGCGTTTGCATGTGTGTTCATAGAGGTGGAAGTGATTTTGTGGTTAGCTTTGTTGGGAAAGCGTTGATCTGTAGCATCTGCTTAAAAGCTAATGCAGAATCACAATAGGTGTGCGTGTGAATGACAATGTATAGTTAGCATAACAAAAAACATCTTTACTGTTAACAAAACACCATAATGAGGGATTAAAGGTGCATTGTGTAACTTTTCTGGTGGAGGGTCTGTCACCTGCTTGATTCTATAGTTCTCTAGTTTTAGAGTAAAAATGTTTGACCACTCATTCAAGCGGTTTTAGTTCAGGTCAGATTGTTTTATCTGACCAGGAATGCTTGGATGAGGTGGAACATCTTCAACCTTTGTATAGTTGATAGAATTTCATTTTTTTCTGTGGCTATGGATCATATCATATCATCTTTCTAAAAAATATCAATACTTTTCTTACACCTTTACAAGTTTTTAAATTAGATTTTTAAAATAAATTGTTTATATTGTTTGCTTATGTGCACATTTATTTATTTGTAGCCAGTTCTAGCTGGGGTAGAGCAGAAATAAGGTAAAAATCAGGTCTAGCACATTTGATACTATCCAAAACATGCAACTTTTGAATGTTATTTATTATAGTGCAAGTTAGTATTATCATGAATCAGTTTCAATACTACTCAATACCGATCCCAATATCACAATGATAATTAACACTCTTTCTTTAGACAATAGAGGGTGATTTCTACATTAAATAAGAGTTTCTTTCATATTACCATGTGGTCTTATATGTATATGTGTAATGTAGGTTCCATAGTGACCCAGGGATGTTTACTGTTTACTAGTAATGTGGTCTTACTTGTCATACTTGCTCAAGATCATTCTAAAGGTTTTAAGGAAAGGTTCATTTCTGTTCTGTGAATGTTTTTTAGTACTGGGGTCTGATTTTCATTACTTTCCAGCCAAGTCCATTTGGCAAGTCATTCTTATCTCCATAGCTCCATACGATCGTATCCTTTACCTTCTGTCCTCTCACACCCCGTCTACTCCAGCCATCCTGAATATACATTAAACAGACATTCTCACGGCTGACCAACCCTGTTCCTTTTTTTTTCTCTCTCTATGGCTCCAACTTCAGAGCGCAGTGTCAGATTTACTTGTTAACCGCAGGAGTTAAGACATTTGCTTTCGCTGCGGGTCATCTGGCACTCGGGAGAAACCGCAAATCGACGTTGAAGAGTTGGAGAGATGTTGGAGACGGTGAAAATTATGCTTGCCAAGGCCGTACAAAGTCAAACAAATAAGGTGCTTGCTTACATTTGGGATGGAGTAAACATAGACCACAGTGGGCGCTATGGTGTGGGGGGCATGCCTGGAATGACAGTGGAATCTGAACACGTCAGGGAGGCTTCTAAATATGAGGTGTTACATCCTGTATGCATCCAAAATAAGAATGAAAATAATCGCCCCAGAATCGTGTTCCAAGTTGCAATTAAGCAGACCGTTAAATAGTTTCCATGTGTCTTTAGATTTGTACAACAATCGACTTATTGTTTAGAATCACTAGGTACTTTTGCAAGGCCTATAAAAATCTAGAGGAATCAGACAACCCAATAAAAAGATCTGATTTTTAATTCAATCTGATGTTCTATTAAACAAAATAGATTCTTGTGAGTGTTAAGCCATGTTATAATGCTGTTTCCCCCTCAGAAACATGAGTTGTGTTTTGTCTCAATCACACATTTTTAAGTAATCCTGGTTTATAAGTGTGTCTGCATGGCCAAAGCTAAAATGTGACGTCATGCAATAGTGGTTTTTAAGCTACCTTTTTCCATTAGATCAGTAGAATGGTTATTCCAGTCCTGAAATGACCCACAGTGGAGCACTTCTTGTAATACCACATGACATCACAAGGTGGAACAGAGCGTTTTCTGTTTGAGAGAAGAACTCAGTCAAAATGTGCATGTTTGTGTGTTAAACATGTGTTCATGAAACCAAACACATCTCCAGGTATGTTTGTGATGAGGAAATAATATATGACATAGATCAAAAAATCCTGTTAAATGTGCTTTTTAATTATATCTGATTTTGAGTGTGTATTTACATGCACATTGAATCTTATCACAGAAAACACATGGTGACATGTGATAGATAATCAATGAATTTTTAGACTAACTGTCAGAGGTAGGTAGCACCCAATAGCATTTTCTTGAGTAACATTTTGATGAAATGTAACTTTTCGGAGTACTTTTCTAGCAGTATACTTTTACTCCTACTTTATTCATATGTTTTGGAAAGTTTTGGTTATGCTTCCCACTGTGAGTACGATTTTTTTCCCCTTTGGTCATTTCGCACAATCACTAAACATGTTACAATGATCCATGAATAACACTTAAATGATTAATGATTATGAAAAATGACCAAAGAAATAAACAAACTAACAAGTGACAAATGTTTTATTTTGACAATATGAAATTAATTGAACATTTGTATTTCATGCACCACTCCTTCAGATACGATTTAGTTTTTCTCATTTTTGTGTCTATCCTTTGAAAATACCAGATTTTGTGCATTTTTTTGTTTTGTCCTTCAAATGAAATTAACTTGAAATTATAAATCAGATGTTACCTTTTTTGTACAATTTTCTTGCACATGTGTGAACAATCAGAAAGAAATCAGATTTGATAACTCCTGAAATCCAATAATGATACCATGTAAATATGGCAATGTTTTAAAATTTACAATTACATTCAATGTGAAATTTGGATGTTCTTGCGTGTTTTATCAGCTTCCTCTTACATCTAGCAACTCCTGACTAAGATGGGTCCTGAAGATGGGTCTCTGACTTCAATGCTGCAGTGAAGACACCTTTGCCTATACCGTCATGTCACTCTGGTAGTAATGAAGGGTGGGGGGGTCTTAGGCAAACGACAAACAACATATTGTATTAAGGCTTTTACTGAAAACAAACAAGGTGGTGCATGATCAGTGCTTCAGGTCACATTGAGCTAGTTAGATTTTTCTCTGTATTTTGTAATGCTTTTGTTTTGTTTATTTCAAAACTAATTTGCTATGAAACCACAGACAGCCAGGCTAATGTCTTTGTACTAGAGATAAAGTCATAAATCAGCCACAATTTTGACTTTTTGACATATCAGCTACTGGCCTTGAATCTCTAACATAGTCCCATATGTTGTTTTGACTGATCACCTGACTAAAGGAAGGACATTTAATGTTATTTGAACATTTCAGTGCAAAGAGGGCACTGCTCAAAATGTGACCACACCCCACTGTGCAAAGTGACGTTGAAACAATGTGTTTTTAGGGTCATTTTTTGTGTCCAATCTCGGTCCACTGAAGGTGCAGACTGTGACGCCAGATGACATCCAGTATTGACGTTCCCAGGACCTCCGGATGAGGGCTAAGTTTCAACGTACTTTGCTCAGTGGGAATATTCATTAATAAAGTCAGTTTCCTGCACCTGTGTCAGACGTCCCTATGACGTCCAAAAAAGTCCTAGTCCGCGGTTCAAATGTTTAACTGCATACTGACGTCCAAGTGGGGTCATAGTTAGACGTCCAAATAGTGGACGTAATTTGCACATCATTTAGTCCAGGTCTGGTCTTGGATGATGGATGCAGTATAGACATGATCTGCACGTCCATAAGACGTCTAATGTTTAGTGGGGCAGCTCTCTTATAAAAATCTGAATAAGTTTGCCATTGTCAGTGAACACAAACTAGGAACTTGCTTCAGTGTTATGGTGCAAGAGTAAGCAAAAAGTAATAATAAATATGATAAAATGAAAAAAATAAGCTCTTGCATTAAAGTATTGTAAAAATAGTAAAAATAGACTATTCTATACATATACAAAATATATGGTTTGGGCATGACAACAGTGCAAAAATGCAGTGCAAGTAAGTTAATTATTAGAATAAAAAAGATATCTCAAATAAAAAAGTATTCACTGGTGTAAGATTTAATATGTCAAACTTCCGGTACATCAGATCCCACCTTTCTCTGCATGCTGCAAAAATGTTCATGTATTCAATGGTCCTATCACACTTCACTTACTGTTTAACAACTTGGTCTCAGGCAAACAAAACCAAAACAACCCATAGAATCACTATACAAACAGACAATACAAATATTGGACAAAAAGCCCATGAAATCACCACCATAATATTCTACAAAAGCACAACCTGTTAAGCTGGGAAAATCCTATTAAGTATTCAAACCTCTGTCTCATTTACAAAATCATCCATGGCCAGTCATCTCCTCCACTGTCTCAGTTTATCAAGATCAGCACTACCACACAGCGACTCACTTGGGGGGCAGCCCGTGGAGACGGCATTGTTCCCCTGAGGAAAAGTGCATTCAGCCAGTGCCTTTTCCATCACAGCTTCTGAGGAGTGGAACTATCCTTGCAGCATTAGAGACCTAACATCATACAATATATTCAAAAAACATGTTAAGAACTGGCTAATAACTCATCAAACCGGCGATCATTAGTGTGCCGCCCTCCCTAGTGTGTGTCTTCTGTCTGTGTGCTCTAGTGTGTGTTATTTCTTATTGTGTACATTGTGGTTATGGTTGTTAGTGTCTGTTTGTTTTCTTACTGCCTTTTAATTGAACTGTTATGTTATCATTTACACCTTTTGTATAATTCTTATTGTTGGGTTGTTAGGGTGACCATGTTTACCATTTGTTTACAGATTAAAAATAGTCTCTCTGTCTAATTCTGGTACATTTACAGAAATGCTGATTAATGCACACTGCCCTGCTCAATAAACCAAATAAATACATTTAAAGTAACAGTTATGGGTTTCCAGTGAAATAGGGTGGTGCACAAGAGTAATTGTACATGATCTGTTGATTGTGACTCAATTTTGGTAGCTGTTCTCAACAAAAATATTGTAATAGATCGGCCTAGAAGTGGAATTCTCTCTTGTAATATCATATTTAAATACTTCCTGAAACATAAAAAAATAAAACTCCCTACAAAGTAATATAAATAGGTCAGTCTAGAACATTTGAAATCTACACAATCTAGACTGATGGCTCTATTTCCACTTCTATTCGGTTACATGATACAGTAATCTTATTGAGCAAACATTGACACATAATAAGAATTGTGTATTTTCCCCCATAGACCACAGCATAACATGAACCCTCTCAAAGATGCTGACAGTGCACTCACAACTGACTCCCCAATGGTTGGCTATTGTGTCATTTTCCACAAACGTGAAGCTTCTGTCTCTCCAAAAACTCTTGTATGTGCCGGCGAGCAATTTTCCATACAAACTGAGCTACAGCCTTCTCCCAGGCCTCAGAGCTTGGATACATAAAGGCTTGGGTGCATTAAGAGTACTGGGTGGCCACTTTACGCAATAAAAGGAATCCCCTGCAGCTTGAAAACCATGTCCATGCTAATAAAAAACAACTGTCAAACTGCAGGAGTGGCTGAGAGGATCCAGAGAATATGCCTGTCTTAATAGTTGGCTTGTTTGGAGTTGGGAGAGGATCTTGGATTTCAGGTCAGAGCTAACAATACATCTGGAGCAAGCATTCCTCCTGTATCATATTCCAAGGAAAATAGGTTATTTTTTACTTGTCAGTGCAGTGTTGGGTTGAGTAGTCAAAATTTGTACTCAAGAGCAATGTTACTTTAAGTAGTGATGCAAATAATGAGAAAATACGGTAACTATAAAAGTGTTCACATTATTTATTATTATCAACATAAAGCTTGTATCAAGTCATAATAAAAGTATGTTCTGATGTTCTGTTCAGCTCTTAACTTCGTCAAAAATTACTCAACTAGGTGCAGATGTAACTGTGTGTGTAACAGTGTCCTAATTTTACAGGTATCTGTTATGTTTAACACAGCACTGTAAACATGTAACACAATCCTCTTCTATGAAGGTACAAAAGGTAACTTGTTCAGTGAAATAGTTCTCTGCTCTGGAGGATTTCTGTCTTGGACCCTCAGCTATCAACTGTATTCAGTATTTAGCTCTCCACAGATCTAACCTGTAACTTGGCTTGGTGCTTGTCTCCACTGGGATGAATACATTTAATTCCATCCTGTGTAACATTCCCAGCAAAGTAATAACATCTCTATGGAAACTAACAGATGACAGACTCTCCCTCCGAAAGGTTATATAGTGTACCTTTAATTACTGCCTATATATGATGAATAATATTAAACCAATATTAAAGTGTACTAATACTTTTTTCAGACTGATGGTGTTTGTGGTATTTTTTTCCTCATTAGCCTGAAGTGGTGGCCATCTTGGATTTCCATTGAGTTCCAACAAAACATCCACAGGGAACTGGTACATCCCTGAGGGCCATGTCATTATAAGAAAACAAAGTGTTGTTTTCCAGTGTTGTTTATACCACCAGTTTATTCAAATGTAATGCAAAATAAAATACTGTATTAAGTACTCTTATTACTCTTTTGTGCACACGCAGTAGCATAATTATTGCATATATGCTAATAAAGGAAGACAGCAGAGTGTTTGAGTTGTTGCTGTGACTTCCTTTCACTCCGCCCCCTCAACACACTGCTACTTTGCACAAACGGGAGCACAGAGACAGCAACATCCCAACTTTGCCTTCTCTCGTGGCTTGGAGTTTTTTGTTCCTGTACCTAACCTGGGAAAACGAGCCATTCGGAACTACCGGGACGGTGTGGTGCTTTTCGGGCAGGTACGGGGGAATTTCAGTAGCCTCCAGCAGCGCGTAGAACCAGCATGTGCCCGGCTGTGCGTGGAGAGGAGCGCTGAGAGAGGAGAGGACATGCTCGCTAAACCCAAACGAGTGGATCTGAGTGAACATGTTCCGATGAGACAAACCGGTGGAAATCCCGCTGGTCTGGTAAGTCTTTTCACGTAAACAATGTAGGTAAAAATACAAATTAAGCAGTCCAAAGTTTATTTTTAAACTCATATATACACGAAGAAATACACTATTTGCATATTCGTCACCAAATGCGCAATTACGCACCAGAACAAGCGCATTTTATTAGTTTATAGTACCGGGTTGATAGGATGATTGGCCCCGTGCAAACGCTCCACTTGGGTCGCTGCTGGAGCTCTACTGCAGTCCGTGGGAACTTGGAAAAGCGAGGGGAAGGGAGACAGCGCCATCACTCGCACAGCAACCACACTCCTGCACCGAGAGAGAAAGAGAGACGAGTTGGGGAACGTTTGGCTGTGGGGGCATGAGAGATATTAGGACATTCATTCATTCGATTCTATCAGTCAGTGTCCGCCGTGCAAGAAATAAGAAATACTACAACTCTTTGCAATTGTATTCCTTTTTATTTCACACATATAGATGCATACAGTGAAAATATTAATAGTAATAACGCATCTACTATTTAGTCAGTAGGGCTATTAAAAAGTTAGTAAAAAATAACTTAAATGCGCATAGTGAAGTGGAAATTGCGCGCATTAACATCTTGGCTACGCTTCATTTCGTGAATAATTTTCAATAAGCTTCTATAACGCATTGTTTTTTCATTTGAGATTATGGAAGGAAATAACATTATAAAGGCAATATAATGGTCTACACATGCAAGTTACAGGTTACTTCTAAATAGCCTACTTGACAAATAAAACCCAGTGGCATCTATTTTTTTCACACGGGTCAACAAAGTATCAAAGAGCTTATTAAACACGTATTAAAAAGCGATTCTAAAGCAGAGCGTTAACGCATGACATGTTTTCAATACATTCATGTGTTCATTTTGTAGCCAAAACAGTTGCCAAAAAACAAAAGCAACCTGCCCGTGTGTGAAAACTAGATCCAACCGCGCGGAGGGATACTGGACTCCTGCGCCTGCTCCTGTGAGCGAGCGACTGCGCGCCGGGAGAGAAAGGGAAAGAAACAGGCGACGGAGAGTAGATGGAGTAGCGGAGAGGACACGACCACGTCCACGCAACTACCATGCCGAGATTTGGACTACTTCAACTCCATGCCAAACCTCCAAACTTATGAAATTCCAGACAGGAGAGGTACGTGGAGCATTCTGGCTAAATGACGCGCGTTTTGGCGGCTTTACTGGATACGCACGGACATCTGGGAAAACTTAAGATAGGTCTCCCATTGTAAACTGCTCGGGAAGACACCAGTCGCGCGTTCTGGTTGGCTTCTGACACATTTTTGGAGTTGTAAAGCTGCAAGAAAAGTTAGCCACGTTCTAAATAGATGCGAAATATGGTGCGTAATGGTGAATTTATTTGCAGTGCCGTAATATGTGCTTTTGAACAAATCTGTGCAGTAGCCTTCGCTTCGTGGAGTGAATGGCTTCAGTTGGGGGATGGGGTTTGCCAAGAAAATGCACGTTAAAAGTTTATTTCTTTAGACATTTAACGGCTAAATCTTCAAGAAAATTTTTCTGTGTTGTATTAACGCTTACATTCCCCAGGCTGCTTATTGAAGCCCTTTGAACGCTAAGAAGTAACTTAGTTTGTTAGGGAATTACATACAATGGTGGCTCCCGTACAAGCAGATGGCTCTTTTGTACCTGCAGGCGATACTTTTCGACTCAAGGTGATACGCGCAGACTAAAGTAATTTATTAACCGTGCGTAAAGCGTAGAATAACTAACCCTGTACACCAGTGGGCTCATTTGGACACGCCAAAAGTAAATGTCGTTACGGTATAATAAAAGAGAACTTTTAGACAGATATGGCAACGCTTGGGTTTGTTTGCCTTTGCAGGGACACCCACATGCAATAACCTAGACGCTGTAAAAGGATTGTAAACGAATGAGTGTGCCACTTTAAACCGTTTCAATGGCCATTTAGGTACAGCGTTCAGACATAGGTGAAGATTTTGCATAGGTTTATTTTTTCCACTTTCTGTTGCAGTTGCTAAAGGGAAAATCATTAATCACTAATGTAATTACCTAATCATACATTAAGTAAGTATTAATTCAATTTAAGAATAGAATAGAAATAGAAATATCTACGTTGTGCTCATCCACGAATGCAATGTTGAAATTGGTTTCCTGTAAGAAAAAGCAGACATACTAATGCAGCTGCTATATGGTCACCTGACTTGTCACTGTGCTTCATCCTATATCCACACGGAGCCCATTTAGTCATTTATCAGCCTGCGCATCCTGACACGACATTTAAAGGGGACTGGAAAAGCGCACAATGAGAGAGAAATGGAGGTTTGCATCCTACCCCCATTGTCATTTATAGTCCAGTGGATTTGCACGTTTCCATAAATTAAATTAGGGTTATGTTATCCGGCTGGGTAATGTCACTGCCTGGCTTTTATGCGGCTATTACAAACCAAGGCAGTAGGAGTAATCGTATATGTGCACCTGGATCAATTTGGTTTACTATTTTTGAGCGCGTTCAAATCTGATTATATACTATATCATGAAAGCATTGTGTTATAAAATTAGCATATGCAATAACTGTACAGTTTTTATCACTTGTTGTTTGACTGTGCTTCACAAAGTAATATAGATCGGAAATTAGATCTGTCACAGTAACACATTTTGAAGTACGGTACGGTAAGAAAATATAGACAGTAAGAAAAAATATTGGAACTAAATTATGTCACTAATACAATTACCCTAAAGAAGGATTATCCCCAAAAAACTATTCTAAATGTGTTATGGTGGTAAAAAAAACAAACATAATTTGCAATAAATACATACATACATAGCAGAGTGAAACACTAGTGGTTAGTCTGTAGCTATAAAAATGTCATAGAAGTTATTTATTCAACCCTCTACAGCTCAAATCTAATCGTTGAACTGAAAAATAACAAAATGCTCCCCATTAGTACTAAGAAAAAGTACCTTATCGTCAGGTCTACTGGAAATGTTTTGAAATTCTTTAGCATAATTACTAAAGACTAACTATCCTTGTCTTTTTTTCCAGGTGGTTGTGTGAAGACTGCGGTACGATAATGGGGAAGCACTTGGCCTGGCAGCTCGTGTTGCTCCTGCAGCTTGTCTGTGGTTGCACGGGGACCCAGCGGACGCCGAGAGCTGCCTCCATGCACTTCACCCACTCTGTTTACAACGCCACCATATACGAGAACTCTGCTGCTAAGACTTACTTGGAGAGCCACGACAAAATGGGAATCTACATCACAGACCCAACCTGGGAGATTCGGTACAAAATCATCGCTGGGGACAATGAGAACTTATTCAAAGCTGAGGACTACACATTGGGAGATTTCAGTTTTTTGCGAATAAGGACCAAAGGAGGTAGCACTGCTATTCTAAATCGGGAAGTTAAAGACCACTATATGCTTACTGTGAAGGCGTCAGAGAGGAACACTGACTTAGAAAGCCGCACAAGAGTTAAGGTACAAGTTTTGGACACTAATGATTTGAGACCCCTGTTCTCACCGACCTCCTATAGCATCTCTCTACCTGAAAACACAGCTATCCGCACAAGTGTGGCAAAGGTCACAGCCACAGACGCTGACATTGGTACCAACGGGGAGTACTATTACAGCTTCAGAGAGTGGACTGACATGTTTGCGGTTCACCCCACAAGCGGAGTGGTGACACTGACGGGGAAACTGGACTACTCTGAGACCAAAGTGTATGAGCTGGAGATTCTGGCAGTGGACAGAGGGATGAAATTATACGGCAGTAGTGGCTTCAGCAGCATGGCCAAACTTACTGTGAGAGTAGAACAGGCCAATGAGCACGCGCCTGTGATTACCGCGGTGACTTTGGCCCCCTCAGATGCAGACCATGACCCCACATACGCCATAGTGACAGTGGAGGATAATGACTTGGGACCAAATGGAGAGATTGCATCACTTAGCATTGTTGCTGGTGACCCCCTGCAGCAGTTCAAGGCTGTTAGAACCAGCCCTGGGAGCAAGGAGTATAAAATCAAAGCAGTCAAAGATGTAGATTGGGATAGTCAGCCGTATGGATACAACCTCACTTTACAGGCCAAGGACAAAGGAAACCCTCCACAGTTCTCCTCTGCTAAATTAGTGCATGTCACAACCGCGCAGTTTAAATTTAGCCCTCCTATTTTTGAACAGACTATTTACAGAGTCAATTTAACTGAATTTGCCCCCCTTCACACACCTGTCACTATGGTAACAGCTGTGCCAAAGTATCCGCATCTTAAATATGCATTCAGACATAAATCCGACAAGGGCAGATTTACCATCAACCCTGATACAGGTTTAATCAGTGTGGCAGGACCAATCAATGCCGATTCTACCCCGCAGTTTGAGCTGGACGTAGTGACCAGTGACAAAAAGGCAGCCACAAAAGTCATTGTTGACGTGATTGATGTGAATAACAATGCGCCCGAGTTTCAGCAGACGTCTTACAAGGCCAGTGTTGATGAGAATGTAGCAGTGGGGACCAGCGTGTTGTCGGTCAGAGCCACAGACCTTGACAAAGGCGAGAACGGCTATGTGACCTACAGCATCACCAATCTGACACCCCAGCCATTTGTCATCGACTACTTCTCAGGTGTCATCAGTACTTCTGAAGTGCTAGATTACGAGTTAATGCCCAGAATTTACCACCTGAAAGTCAGAGCGTCGGACTGGGGAACCCCTTTCCGCAGAGAGGTGGAGGCGCCCGTCACCATCACACTTACAAACCTCAACGACAATAAGCCTTTGTTTGAAAATGTTGATTGTGAAGTTACAGTACCAAGAGATCATGGCGTGGGAGAGCAGGTTACTACAGTTTCTGCTATAGATGCTGATGAATTACAACTGGTGCGGTACTATATCAAAGCAGGAAATGACCTGGATTTATTTGAACTCAACCCAAACTCTGGGGTGCTCTCTTTGAAACACCCGCTAAGCGAAGGAGAGGCAGCTAAAGTGTCCTTTCATAGTTTACAAATCATAGCTAGTGACGGAGAGCATGAGACGCAGCCAATGTACATGAATATAACTGTCATCACCGCACGCAAGCCAGTCCAGTTAAAATGTGTCGAAACTGGCGTTGCTACCATGCTGGCAGAAAAGCTCCTCCAAGGCAGCAAAGTTCACACACAGAATGAGCCAGACGATTTCGTGGACATACACTCAATCAATCGGTACACACCACAGTTTGGAGATTCTTTTCCTAGTGTTGTTGAAATCACAGAGGACCTCCCTGTAGGTGCTCGGATTGTACATCTGAGTGCCACAGACTCTGACAGTGGTTTCAATGGGAAACTCGTGTATGTTATTTCAGGGGGAGACCCAGAAAGCAAGTTTATAGTGGAAATGGAAACCGGCTGGCTGCTGGTGTATTCCGCTCTGGACAGGGAAACCACGGACCATTATACTCTCAATATTACTGTTTACGATCTGGGAATACCACAGAAATCGTCCTCCCGTCTCCTGGATGTCAAAATCCTAGACACAAATGATAATAGCCCACAGTTTTTGCAAAACTCATATTCGGTTGACATTAGCGAGAGCACACCGGTTGGCACTCAGATTATTCAGGTGGACTCTACTGACAAAGACAAGGGACCTAATGGAGCGGTGAAGTATTCCATTTTGGGAGGTACAGATCATTTCGCCATCGACGAGGATACTGGTGTAGTTACGGTAACGAAACCGCTAGATCGCGAGCTGCAACCAGTTTACGTTTTAAAAATCGCAGCACGTGATCAGGCAGTGTACGAACCCCAGTTGGTCTCCACGGTGCCACTTAAGATCTCGCTGGAAGACGTCAATGATAACCCTCCAAAATTTGTTCCTCCAAATTATCGCGTCAAAGTTAGGGAAGACCTTCCAATAGGTACGGTGATTATGTGGCTAGAAGCTCACGATCCTGACGTTGGCGCTTCTAGCCAAATACGCTACAGCCTGATCGACAATGGAGACGGGAATTTCGAAGTTGACAAAATTAGTGGTGCGGTACGGATTGTGCAAAATCTTGATTATGAAACAAAGCAAGTGTACAACCTGACGGCGAAAGCTAAGGACAAGGGGAAGCCGATGTCTTTGTCGTCGACTTGCTTCATCGAGATTGATGTTGTGGATGTAAATGAGAACCTGTACAGACCGTATTTCCGATCTTTTGTGGATAGAGGATTTATAAAAGAGGACGCAATTGTGGGTACATCCGTGATGACCGTAAAGGCTGAAGATGAGGACAGCGGAAGGGATGGGGAAATTCGATACTCCATTCGAGATGGATCAGGCTTGGGGATATTCACCATTGATGAAGAAACTGGTGAGTGTTTTTCCCTTTCCAATGCAGAGCTGTATGAATATCATATGTCTGTGTTGAACAAATTTGCATAAACAGGAGATTTGTGCTGCCAGTGATTTATATTTGTCACTGTGCAAAAAACAATGAGGTAACATGATGCTCCAAGAAACGGCTAGAATGCTTGAATCCAGTCATTTTTCTTGCACGGCAGAATTGGCAGTAAGAACAGATGGAACAGCTGTCTCCTAGCTCTTTGTAGACATTCCTAAGCAGTTGCTGAGGAAATAGGACACTGACTGATTTCACCTATTCCTGCCCTGTCCCAAAGACTTCATTTCTGACATTGGACTGCACCCCTAAAATGTATCAATAGTATGTCATTTTTTACTGTTAGCAAATAATGTGCTGATGGCTTTATTTGTGGCTTGTACTTTTTATATTGCAGAAAAAATGTGATACTTTTCCAGCTGCCCTGAATGATTTTAATAGCTGGCTCAAATTAACCCCAAACAGGCAGTCTGGAATTCCATGAGTTCCAACATAAATCTAGCAGTCACCTGGTTTGGCTGCTTCAGACCTCACTCCTTTTCCTTTTAAACTTGCTAATCACATTCCCAACCATCTTAATGTGACTTTTTCCCAGTGAGGAATTAAATTCCCATGCATTGTATGCATATTTAATGTTTAAATGAGGCCCTGGAAGAATGCATAATGCAGTGATTTCTCCTGGCATATGTAACCTCAGAGCATCAGATCTACTTATAAAAGTGAAAATTAGATTTATTTTAGAGTACTCCTGACTTTTGTCACTTTAGACACTTTGTGTCTTTGGTTAGATGCTACAAATTTAGATGTGTTAATAGTTCATAATAATAACTAACCAGATGTAGTCAGGCAGTAGTAGCCTTGGTGCATTTTTCTGGGAGAGTAACAAATTAATATACTTTTCATGTAAAATTCTTTTATTGACAGTTCTCAGCTTGTCATTTTACATTAGGTCAGGTTGAAGTTGAAGATGCAGATGCTCTGCTGAAGCTGATACTTAAATTTTCTAAATGCTCTAGTAAAAATGTGTTAGTTTCGAATAATGGTGCTGATTGTATAACAAACATAAATGCATTCTCATGTCTCCCTGACTCATTCAGTTTGATCAGACAAGAAACCTCAGCAAATAGAATGTAGGCTGTGTTCAAACAGTTATGGTGCAAGAGAGCTCAGTGTTTGACTTTGCTGGGGACATGTCTGTATGTTCAGTAATCTATTGCTTATTGCAGATTGTTAAACTTCATGACAATTCAATTCATTCAGAATTTAGAGCTCTACTTTTTTGTAAGACCATTTGTATTTCTCAAGCACCATCCCTTTAATGTCCGGTTTTAGGTCTGATTTGCCTAACCCAGCTTTATCCTACCTAGACAATCAGCATGAGAGGATGCTCCCTGCTGGAGCTGTCCTTAAGTTGTATATGTCAGTGACTTGCCAACATGTCTAGCTCAAAAAGTCAGTATAGGATTGGACACAAATTCCATGAGAGCTGGTCCTAATCTTGCACTTAATCCCAGAGACCTATATTAAGAGATTATCAGGAGGTGCAATGATAGGATTGTCCCGGGCTGGGTCCTGTTATTATGGATTACATCTGAGGTCAGTAGACAACTAAATACAGCTAAGGTGGTACTGGCACTCCTAGGATTTCACTAGATGGAGGGTGCGGTTGGCCGGCACAACATAAAAATGTTTTGAGAGGAAAATATAAGTATGGGGCCCCTTATTTTATTATATATCTGCAGCTGCATGTTGTGAACCCCAACCAAAGAGTTTAAGAGCTTCAGAATTAGAAAACATGTTGGAAGGAGCAGGAACATTGCCAGCTCAGCAGCCACACACCTTCCAACTATGGATTTAGCTGTCCAAAGTTGGAAGAGAGTTTTCCCTATTTTCCTCAACAGTTTAAGACCCAGCAGTAGTGCTTCATAACAGAAAAGGTAGTAGTTCAAACCATCTTGGATGGCTGTTTTAGAGTGTAGGCTATATATATATATATATATATATATATGTGTGTGTGTGTGTGTGTGTGTATATATATATATATATATGTGTGTGTGTGTGTGTGTGTGTGTGTGTGTGTGTGTATATATATATATATATATATTTGTGCTAGTCACTTATTGACTTCATGCATTTACAGCCCTATAATACAATGCTATTCAATCCACAATGCATTGCCTACTGAGTATTTGAGCAGCTTGTGAGATCAATGTATGTCCGCTGTGTTCTATCTATATCGAGTCATAAAGCATTTTACTCTCTGAGAATAAAGAAGTGCACACAGTTAGTGTGTTAGTTGTTAGCATTACAGTGACAGCAAAACATCAATCTGTTGTCTGAAGGGTGGTTAGGAAAAAATCAAATTGGAATAACATTTCTTTGTAGATATGTGATGAAATTGGACAGCTGGCCTGGTATTTCTTGCAAAAGATTTTGCTTGAAGATACAGCTCAATTTCATGGCCGTGTTCTGTACTGCTGCTTATTAAACACCTCATTGACGTCACTTTCCGGGCCCAGAAATGCAGGCCAAGTCTTGTTGCCCTGACATGGTTCATTTTCACCTAGTTGGCTGTGGGAGTCCATAGCAACTGTTTGCCCAGACATTCTCCCTGTTATTAAAAGCTCAGTGGTCTTTGGCTCTGTGCCATCGTAATTTAAACATTTTCTTATCTGGACTCTTTCCAAGGACAGTGCAGGTCTAGACCTCTTCTCTAGTTTGACTGACAAGACACGTAAATGAGATATAAATCATATATGTTTTGGCTAAATCTGAATTTAGTTTGTGTAACATTGTGGGGGTAGATTTCTAAGATCATCCAAATCTATTATTACAATGGAAAAGTAGAAATGGAGGACCAGTGTTTTAGAGCAAACTTTGTCTTTTACTGTAGATATGTTTGACGATATCCTTCCAGTTTATTTTCATAAAATTGTAGGCTTTCTGCTATTAGTAAATGATTGGTCCATGATCTCATCCACAAATGTTTTGATAAGATTTTGTCTGGACTTTCAATTGTCATTGATAGGTTACTGATATGCTGTTTCCTTTTCTGCAATAGTTCTTCAGACATTATTGGATAACAGCTGTATTTATTTTGTTATATATATATATATATATATATATATATATATATATATATATATTAGGGGTGGGCGATATCTCGATATTTTAAATATATCGAGATATTTTTGAAACTTGATATGAATTATGGCATATCGATATATCGCTATAATGCTTATATGCTTAATGTTTACTTCTGGTTTCGCCGCTTCGCTTGTTTTTGCCTTCTCTGTGCCGCGCTCGCCTCCGCCTCCTGCTTTTGTCCCCCGAGCTCCTCCGCGGAGCCCGGACCTGGCCGCAGACTAAACCAGGACTAGGACTCAACCAGGACTAAACGTGGCCGCAGAGCCTGGGGCTCTGTCGCGGACTAAACCAAGACTAGGACCAGGGCTCTACAGTGCGCCCATTTCACTCGCATTTGCGAGCAAATATTTTGTTGTGCGAACGTGGAAAACAAACAGCATCTGTGCGAGTGCTTCTGCAGCCACAATAAGGAGCTGCGCACAGACGTAACGTGACGAGTTAAACTTTCTAAATGCACCTGCCCAGCACGAGCGCAACCAAACTGTGCCCGGGCATGACACCTCCGACCTCGCATGACTCCAGCATACGAGCTCCGTGTGTGCGCCGAGATCACTCATACGAACAAACTCCGCTTCAAAACACACCCACGCCCCCTTAAACGAGGAGCGCCCCGCAGCAGGACCCACACCTGACCCACCACTCAATAGACAGCCCCACACCGCTGGACTTCCCTCTCCAAAGCGAGAGCTTTGTCTTGGTCTTGTCTCGGACTCTAGCGCATTTGGACTCGGTCTTGTCTCGGACTCAAGGTCTGAATACTGAGTGCGGTCATATTTGTCACAATGTGCGTTTGATTTGGTAAATGTGCAGAGACTAAACATCACTTTAAAACAAGAGAATGTAACTCCAGTTAGGAATGTCAAAATACAGGTTTAAAATCCTAGCCACTTTTTACCAGTGGTAGTTCTCTTAAAGAAGAGGTTTTTAAACTGTGGGTGAGGGTCCAAAAAGGGGTACAGAGTGTTTAAGTGCAGTACTAAATGAATATTAATCAGATAAAATTTGTTTGTTGTTTTTGCAGTAGTGTGGGAGGGGGTTATTTTTCCTGTAAAGATATCGAGATATATATCGTATATCGAGATATAGCAAAATATATCGAGATATATTTTTTGGTCCATATCGCCCAGCCCTAATATATATATATATATATATATATATATATATATATATATATATATATATATATATATATATTATATATATATATATTATTGTTCTGTACTTGGTCATGGAGAAAGATGAAAGGAAGGAATCTAACATTTCTAACCTAGATTCTTCTTGTCCTTGACACACCTTAAGTCTGATCAAGTTGATAAAACAATGGCAGGCATTGGCGTGCTTTTAATTGCCCTTGAGTAAGCGTCTTGCTCACTTCCTTTGTCTGGAATGACTCAGGTATAATACTGGATTGGAACTTTGCATCTCTGTATTAATTGGACCCTATACACTCACATGGCACACTCCACTCAGCACCCGGAAGATAATGTGCCAACGTCAAAGGGAATTAAGAAAGAGCCAGCTTTACTCGAGGCATTTTGAAGCCTTTTATGTAGGCAAGCTTCTTTAAGTTTGCAGGATGTATCCAGATTTGGGATTAAGCATTTCAAACTCATGTTCTAAGCTTCTGAACCTTTAGAAATGACATTAAAGGTGCTTGAAAATTTGTTGAAGAATTTACTAGGAGGCAGGAGCTTGGAGGAAGCTTTGAATGTGGTATGAAAGTTACACAGCTGCCCAGCGACATAAAGAAATATATTGAGGAGTCATCTGCATTTAGAATGAACTAAGTGCAGTGGTATGTATACTGCTGTGCTACCCAAGTCCTTACTTGGAAGAACACTGTATATTGCCTGTACGTCCCAGCTATGCAGCTAAAGCATAACTTAATTTGAACACATGTTGAAAGCAACTTGTGCCTGCCTGAAGTAGAATTATGCAGTCTGCAAGTCTGTGGAAATTCTCCTTTAGACAAAGATACTGCTGCTATAATGTATGCAATGCCCTTTCTTTTTTCCTAATATATGCATTGGCCTTTTACTTGAAACTGTATGCGGCATGTGCAGTGAAAGCATTCATTGTTGAGCCTAATGAACTTGTTTGATGCATAATGACAAGAAAGTCTCTTAGAGTTTTCCATTAACTCTGATTCATTCAGTAGTACTCCTCCTTTTGAGGTAAACCAATTCTGTGTTACAAAAGGCGTGTAGCAGGGTCCCTTAAAGTATGGCTATTTGCTGTCACTATGTTTGTCTAAAAGTAAGAATTGTCACCTTGTTGCTCATTCTAGGGCCAGCGTATGCAAAAAGATAAAAGAGACCTGTCAGACTCTACATAGTCTTTACTTGAGTGCTGTTACCGTGGTGATGGGGCCAGGAATGTGCAGCGGGACACGGTTGATTGTAGGTTGCTAAATGAAAAGCACACTTTCTCCAGTTAAAAGTGTGTTGTTCTTTTAGTCCATTAAATCTATTTAGGGAAACAGTGAAGCCACCCTATGCAGGAGACTTGCTCTATCGTGTGCCAGTACTTGTCATGGTAATAATAATACTTTTACAATGTGTGCACAGACTGTCTCTTTTTAATGCGTTACATCTAGACTTGTTAACATTGTTTCAGGATTAGAAATCAGTGCGTGTCTCTGGAATGCCAAACAAGTGCACTTCAATATGACAAAAGGAAACAACTGACACTTAAAAGGAGTGACTGTGATATCAAGCAAAGACTATTGAGAGTTGTTTATAATGCGCTAATGATCATATTTAGACATAGATCGGAAATCTAATCACAATTGCAGAACCTGTAATGAAAACATGCTGATTTTCTTTGAGCAGCCTTGGCAATGATTCATGTTATGTTTCAGTATTGCCCTACTACTACTACTACAGGTGGTCATCTACAGGGCTACCAGTGTTCAGCAGGAAGGAAAGACCTGTGGAACTCTTATTTCATACAGTGAAGGTGGATGAAATACAATGAAATACAAGGATTTATGATAGTTGACTATATGAAGTTATTAAATAAAAATCCTAATTTAAACTTTATGCTATAGCTTATATACTTTCATACCACTGAACTATAATCCAATACATGTATTGTCTTTATACTGAATATAGGTCTGTTAAATCACAGTAATATCTTATCAAAGGGTGCAGCTCAGTTCAAAGACCTCAGAAACCATACCTCTCTCTGGAACAATGAGCGCAGTGTGTCCTGAAAATAATAGGCAAACTTAAAGGCACTGTAACTGATTTATTTATATATATATATTCTCACCTTCCACGGTGGTTGGTCTCTCACCCTCATCAGCTCGGGTCCCCTACCAGAGGCCTGGGAGCTTGAGAGTTCTGCGCAGTATCTTTGCTGTTCCCAGTACTGCACTTTTCTGGACTGAGATGTCCGTTGTCCTTCCTGGGATCTGCTGCAACCACTCATCCAGTTTGGGGGTCACAGCCCCGAGTGCTCCGATCACCACAGGCACCACTGATGCTTTCACCTTCCAGGCCCTCTCCAGCTCTTCTTTGAGCCCCTGGTATTTCTCTAGTTTCTCGTGTTCCTTTTTCCTGACATTGCCATCGCTCGGTATTGCAATGTCCACCAAAACGGCTTTGTTCTCTCGCTTATCCAGAACCACAATGTCTGGTTGGTTCGCCATCACCATTCTGTCAGTCTGTATCTGGAAGTCCCACAGGATCTTGGCCCGCTCATTCTCCACAACCTTTGGAGGCATTTCCCACCTTGATCCTGGGGTTTCCAGCCCGTACTCTGCACAGATGTTTCTGTACACTATGCCCGCTACTTGGTTATGTCGCTCCATGTACGCTTTCCCTGCCAGCATCTTACACCCTGCAGTTATGTGCTGGACTGTCTCAGGCACTTCTTTGCACAACCTACACCTTGGGTCTTGTCTGGTGTGGTAGATCTGGGCCTCTATTGCTCGGGTGCTCAAGGCCTGCTCCTGTGCAGCCAGGATGAGTGCTTCCGTGCTGTCCTTCAGACCAGCCCTCTCCAGCCATTGGTAGGATTTCTTGATATCAGCCACTTCAGTTATGTTCTGGTGGTACGCCCCGTGTAGGGGTTTGTCCTGCCATGATGGTCCCTCCAGCACCTCTTCCTCTGCGCCCCACTGTCTGAGACATTCTCTGAGCATGTCATCAGTCTGGGCCTTGTCACTGATGTACTTGTGGAGCTTGGATGTTTCATCCTGGACAGTGGTTCCCACACTCACTAGTCCTCGGCCTCCTTCCTTCCAGCTCGTGTACAGTCTCAGGGTGCTGGACTTGGGATGGAACCCTCCATGCATTGTCAGGAGCTTTTGTGTCTTAACATCCGTGGTCTGTATCTCCTCCTTTGGCCAACTTATGATTCCCCATATATATATATATATATTCCCCATATATATATATATATATATATATATATATATATATATATATATATATATATATATATATATATATTCCCCATATATATATATATATATATTTGGATCTCAAGATGCTTATGCAATAATATCAGTACTGGAGCAAGACAAAATTTTGCTCAAATATATGAAAAAAACTTATATATAAGGTATAATATACGTTTTTTTTTTTAATGACAGCCATCAGTGCGTGTTCTGCTGTTATTGAAAACTAAAAATGGAAGCTTTCTGGTTGTGCACTGACTATCTGCTCCATTGTCTGTGTGATGAAGTGATAGCTCTAGTTTTAAGTGGCCTTTTCCCTTAAGCCAGCTGTAGACAGTCATTTTTCTTTGTGGATTGCCAATACAGTGTGTACAGCGATGCGTGAAGTGGAAACGGTGCTGTGGCTCACTAAACAGCAATTGTTAAAACCGGATATAGAAGAAGATAAGGCAGATGTAGTTTATGCACCATGCTATATCATCATTGAGGTTATCTGAGGGTAATAATGCAATTTTGTACCATTCAAACATAAAACAGTACACTTTAGGGGAAATGTAGGTTTTATTGTTGTCTTACTGTATATTAAAATAATTCTTCTGGTGGAGGCTCTGCTACCTGCTTGTGTCCATGGAAAGGTCATTGCTTTGTGTGAAGTGTTCCACAGTATGGTATTTAACCTTGTTTTTCTAAAAAATATACATATAGAAAAGTTACACAGTGCATCTTTAAAAAAAACTATAAACATTCCATGTTTATGTCTTTCTTATTATATTTGGTGTGAGGAAAACTTTTTGTTCAAAGGTCCTATATTATGTAAAATTAACTCTTGTGAGATTGTATTACCTCCTCAGAAACATACCTGGAGTTTTTTTTTCATTCATACATGTTTGAATAACCCTGTCTACATTGCAGACACCAAAATGCTCTGTTCCACCTTGTGATGTCATGAAGCTGTAGTTTTCAAATTAACAGCTACCTTTTATCCTTAGTTCAGTAGAGGTTGGCAATTCCAGGGCTTAAATAGTCCAAATTATTCTGACGTAAGTGTATGGAGTTTAAAAACACGGTGAAGCATTTGACATTGATACATTGACACATGACATCACAAGTGTTTTCTCTTTTCGAGAAGAACTCAGCCTAAATCTGCAGGCTTTGTGTGTGTTACAAACACGTGGGACTGAAACAATACACAACTCCAGGTATGTTTTTAATGAGGAAACAACATTATAACATAGATCAGAAAATAGCGCAAATATGGGCCCTTTAAGCTTTGTGTCTAAACGAGGAATTGCATCACAGTCAGAATCCAGTTTTCCTTTACTGACTTTCAGGGTACAGACCTAACACACCGTCAGACCACTTGACACATGCTTCACAAGTTCTCTCTTGTCTTCCTTTGACAAAAAGTTGTAGACTACTAGTTCACTGCCTGCCAGTTAAGGGCATTTTTGTACGCAGAAATAAAAGAATGATTGCTTAAGGGGATTCTTTTCATCCAGTCCAACTTAAAAGCTCCATGTAAGAATTGACCAAGGGTTTTCAACATTATTAAAAGAAGGCTTAACCTCTTAACATCCACCGTCCCTGATCAGGGACGGTTTCGGTTCTTTTTCTTTCTAACTTAATTCATTCAATATCCCTTTAGTCAATATGAGCTTCCTATATATCATTTGAAAGCTTACACACACCACAAAATGCACATTATGTTCATTTCTTTCCAAAACACATTCCAAAAACGTTGCCCGCAATCAAACTGTAACATAAGCAAATCAGAAATCTCGCATTTCTTACCTTTTGACTGCTACTCCAGCTTCAAATCACATTCAATCCAGAAGTGTTTGTGCTTTTTCTGTTCCTCATAGTCCACAGAATAAAAATATCCACTTGTTTTTTCTTCATAAGACGCTCCGTGTAGTTGCTATCCAGCCGAAAGCCCATTGTCTCCTTTCGAACGTAGCTCATCCAACAATAAGTCCATTTTTGCGCATGGCTTTGTAAACATAGCTTCCATTTTGGCAGCTCACTTAGGGTATGGTTGTTTTCCCCAAGTCTTAGCTTCAAAACAAGACATTCCGGAGTTTTCCATGAAAGTTTGCCGGAGTCAGACCCAGGTGTCTGTAGCCGGGCGGCCATGTCGCGACAATGTATCCAAAGTATCTTAAGGCGCCACGACGGCAAAACGTAATGCATCATTGGAGAATCAGGTTGTCAATCACAAAATCTTGTAGCCAATCAGTAAAGCTTTCCAAAAAGAGGTGGGACAGTCAGATCTGAGGTCAGATCAGGGCACAGCAACAGTGCGCATTGGTGCCAAGCCGCCATTTTAGAGATGGGACATGGATGGCCTGGATCATTACGCACAGCGTATGCGCAGTTTTTCCAGAGTTTTTCGATAAAGTGTAGCACTATTAGCACTAATTTTACGATTTCTAAGGCTAAGAAGCAAACAAAACAAAAAAATAATAATAATAATAAATAATAATGGTTAATAATGGTTACAGTGCTAAAATATAATTATCTGAAAAAACTTTGAAAATCAGGTTATAAGTGATATTTATAGTCCCCAAAGTGACAAAATATGTTTTATATTGCTAGTAGAGTGATAAAAATGCATGTAAAGTAATTTGGCACATTTGGCACAGATGTGCCAAATCTGTGACAGATGTACGATTTCATACAAAAAGGTCCACATTTTCAAAATAGTTGTATCTAGAGGTCTGAACTTTGGCACAGTTGTTGCCAAAACTATGGACAGTTGCTGTGGTGAGTTTGAAATGCATAGCATGAAGTATGTCTTCAGAAAGGCCTTTTATTTTTGCTTTTTTTTTTCCGAGGCCAAAAAAAATACTTTTTGGGCATGTTTGAACAAGTGTACTGCAAGCTGTGAGTCTTCTAGACAAATCTAAGACATATCTACATAAACTAGAAGGACTTAGCTTTCAAATTATGCATCCACAAAGCCTCTAGAGTGTAAGGTGCCCAAACAATAAGCTTTAATATTTGGGTATGCACATTTCGAGAAAAACAGCCAGTTTGAGGTGGGTGTTAAATTAAGGTTCTTGGAAATCTTGCCTACATATGTCTGTCTGTGGGGATGGTGTGATTCAATGTTGCCAGGTAACACAAAGCTGAGTTTAGGAGTCTTTTGATTACACTAGCCCCGGCAATGTGGTAGAGGAATTTGAAGCATTTTGCCAAGGCTGTGGAAAGACTCGGGGGGAGAAAGCACTGCTAAAGTTTATGTAAGCACGTGAGCTTGGGGCCTGGGAAGGCTCTGGAATGTGGGGTAGGGATGAGAGAAATCAACCGTGAAGTTCAAAGTAAACCCCATCTTTGAAAGGAGTAGGGCTGGTATTTCATTGTGCTCTGACACATCATTATATTAACTTGCGATTATGTTGCTATCAGTCCTTTTATAGACAAATATGAACTCTACACTACTCTGAAATCAGCTTGCACCAAAGTAAGGCCTATGCGATTGATCAAATTTGAATAGAAAGTCAGTCATTTCTAATAATCAGCTTTGGTTCTTTTAAGTCTACAACCAATCTCCTGGTAAGCATATGATTTGGATTTTTTGTGTGACGGGCCATTATTAAAACTTTGTATGTTCAGGAAATTCACATTGAAAGCCATTTTTATTTAAATGTTTACAAAATATAATTGAATCAAAAACCATAATTGCTCAATGTGAGGAAAAAAATTGTGAATAATCTTTTGTCGTTCCGCCCAGCTCTAACCAATGTACAAAACTTTTCAGAAAAGCAATGTTTATCCTACAAAATTTGATTAAAGGACACGCATAATACCTTCTGGTCTTATCCTGAAATCCACTGGCATTCCGAATATCTTTGAAGAACAGAGCCAAGAGGGGAAAGACGGGAAAGTAGATCTGGCACATGCTGTTGCTCTGTGTTTTTTTTCTCATGGCCCTGGGGCAGGTTTTTGCTCCTGTCTTACTGGGTTGCTGAGGTACTATATAGAATGGGTGTGGTTATGGAATTCCTTGGATTCATCTTTCTATTTGTTGCTCTGTGTTGAACCACTCACCCACAGGCCATGGACGATAGCTTTTCCTACTTTTTATGGGACAGGGAAAACTTTATACAACTAAGCTATCAATAGTTTGACAAATATATTTAGAGTCCATGGATTTACATACTGTAGGACACGAGCAGGAAGGAGAAGTGAGCGAGCTTGCTTGGCACTCAAATAAGAAGAATACCATCATCAAAAGTGTGTTAAAACATATTGCCTCCTCTCTTAGTGATAGCCGCCGGGCTCCGAAGTGCGAGCAGGAAGCATGACTGTGCCGAGGAGTGCTATTGTTCAGCAAGGTCGGCGTCTGCCAGTCAAGCACTCAGGCATGGGCCCCTCCTTGGCACCAGCACAAAAGATGTCTCATAGTTTCCCCCATTGTCTTTTGGCCCTTCCCTCTCTTATCTTATTAGTGCGGGGTACATGAGTGCACATGAGCCCCTCTGCCCCCAGTCTCCTCACCCCATCAACTCCAACCAATTTCATGTCCACTCTCTCGGTCTAATTTGTGTCCATTTTAGAGCTAATACATCTCCTTCACCCTATTTTCTTTTGCCCTTCGGAGACTTCGCTCAAGGGCAGAGCCATTTTCAACACTTATCTGTTATTTTCAGGATATTGCTTGAAATAAACTGGTTCAGTGTTGTACAAGAAATCATTATTCTAAGTATACCAATAGCAATATTTAGACAATATTCCATCAGTCCAAGAGAAGTGGAGAAGTATCAAACAAATGAGAAATAACTGTAAAATTGCCCACTATAGTGCAAAAACACCTTTATTTGGCAGCCATTTTCATTACTTAGAGCATTTTTATTCTAGACAATATACTCCATATTCACAGTGCTAGAAGTATGGATTTATCAATAATCTCCCCTTCTCAACTAGCTAATAGTGAGTAATGCAACAATGTCCATTTAACCTCTGCAGTAGACGTAGGAAGTAGAACAGCCAGCTTGATTGAGTCCTTGAGCACAGAACTGACTGTGGTTAGCTTGTTTATTTTGCAACGTAGTAATGCCCCAATGAATCGATGTACGTATACCACCAGTATACTGTAGTGCTCTAAAAGATTAACTTCTTGATCGCATCAAGACTTGCCTTATGCATCGATTCATAGACTAAAAGGGGGAGTAGCAAAAGGTATACATGATATACCATATACATGTGCATATTTGACCCAATGTGCACTGAAAAGACTAGAAACATACTTGTAAATTCCATGTTTGTATGAAAAAGTGAGAATGAATTTCCAATAAAAGAATTAGTTAACTAGTAAAATATTTAGTTGACTAAGACGATACTGACCAATTTATATTGTGATAATATTGTACCTTGAGCCATGTATCGTATCAAATCGTCAGGGACCCTGGTAATCTTGGTAATCTTGTATGAAATCTGGATCTGTTACACTGTATTGTTAACTGTATTTCCACTGCCTTGTAATGTGCACTTCTATTCACTTATGTACAGTCTCCATTTCTACACCACTGGCTTCATTTCATTTACTTTCTAAATTATTTGGCCTGGGTATTTTGTCACAGAAACTCCTACATTTAGGGGGAACTACCTATTTCCCGTGCCTGGCTACCCTTCTTATTACACGCCTGCAGCTAAGGTAGCACTAGCCGTAATGATGACTAATGACGAGCGAGGTCCCGGGTCAGTGGAATTGCAAAAAAATAAGAAATCCAAAAGTTGAGAACAAACGAGCTATCCCCCCCAAACTCTCCTCTCAAGTTTAATCTGAGGAATTTTCCAACGAGTCATTTGAAGTCGCTGTGAAATCTTTCATTACCCCGGGCAAGAGGTTTGGCTGTGCTCGGTTACAGTTCATCAAGTTACAGTGGGCGAACAAAGCCAAGCAGTAAAAGAGAGGAAGGGAGTCCATGTAAAAGGCTCAGGAAATGTCCTTGTGATTTTTCAAAGCAGTGCAGTGGAGACTCGTATCTAGGCCTCCCCCTCATAACATCCATGGTAGAGAGAACACGCAGGTAGGTCTAGACCATCGTTCACTTTTATTAGCTGCAAATAATGATGACCCCTAATATGCTTGTAAATGTCCAGAGCTGCATTCAAGGTTACACCGGTATTCCAACAGCACACACACACTGAAAAGGCTATTGCTTTAAAGGTACTATATAATGCAAAGTTGACTTTAAAGGTGAATTGTATAACTTTTCTGGTTTTCCCCATGGAGATGTTGCTTTGTCTGGAAATATCCCGATATGGCACATGGCATGGTGTAAGTGTAATGTCATACTGTGGAACATTCCAGGTAATATATTCATGGAGACAATTTGGTGGCTGACCCTAAAGCAGGAAAGTTACACAGTGCATCTTTAAGCCATGTTAGAATGTTGTTACACCCTCATTTACTCATGTTTGACTATTGGGCTGTCTGCATTCCCAAAGCTTGAAGTGCTCTGTTCCCCTTTGGGGATCAGCCCTATGTTCCCACAGCCCTATGTTCCCTCATCTCTAAGAATTTGTTTTTCACTGAAAATTTTGAAAATTAGGCCCTATGTTCCCTCAGCTCTATGTTCCCACATTTCTAAGATTTTTCTTATTTCTAAGATGTTTCTCATAATTAAACTCTAAGTCAAGTCATTTTTATGCTGCATTTAAATAGATGATTCAGAGTAATTTCAACCTGGGGTCCTTTGCACCATGACCTCCAGCTGGGCTGAGGGAACATAGGGCTGAGGAAACATAGGGCTGAGGGAACATAGGGCTGAGGAAACATAGGGCTGAGGGAACATAGGGCTGAGGGAACATAGGGCTGAGGGAACATAGGGTTGAGGGAACATAGGGCTGAGGGAACATAGGGCTGAGGAAACATAGGGCTGAGGGAACATAGGGTTGAGGGAACATAGGGCTGAGGGAACATAGGCACGCACCCCCACTTTATGCTGTGAAGCATGACTTTTCGAGTTAAGAGATACCTGTTACCTTTTTTGTAGAGAGCACTTCCTGTATCACATGACATCACAAGGTGGAACAGTGCGTTTTCCGTTTACAATACAACGATTTGGAACTAAGATTGGCACTTCCCAATTAAGAATGGTTGTTTGACTTACTTTATAGTTACTTTCCAGATCCAATATTTCATTCTGTTGTCATCTCTGGTACTGGTAATTATTCACACAAAGAAGGGCCGTTTAAATCAAAGTCATTTGAAAGCTATTCCAGGGCATAAAAAGAAGGTCTATGACAGTTTTTTGCTGTAGGGTGCAAGAAATCGTTGCACAAATTCGATCACTGCTGTTTTTTTTTTTTAACAAGGATCAACCTTCGATAGTATGTTATATTAGCTGTTAACTTTTGTATTACTTTGATGAAATACAGGCCTGCACTTGATAGCATTGAACTGAAACATTCACCACCCTTACTTTACAGCCAGCCTTTTAAATCTTGCATCTACCATTGCCACCCATCCTCCACTCGTCCATTTAACCATTGTCAACTTCTGCAACTCACATGTTCTGAAAGCTTTCTGTTTGCTCAGCTGAGGGCTACAACCCCCAGAAGGCAATAAAAAAACCTCTCCACTAGTAAGTGTAAACACCAGGGTATCGGTCGGTTGTTGTGAATGTAGCACCTTGACATTTGTGTGTCAAAGTTCCCCCCGTAGCCTCAACATTTTGTTCAACATTATGCTCTTATTTTCACTCCAAATAGATTTCTAGGCATCAAGTGAAGTCTGTGATGTAAAAGTCTAGCAAACAAACAAAATGAATGGATGCAGGATAAGATGTTGGTGTGGGTGGGTATTTCCATCTATAAAGTATACTTGCACACTTGGCATGATGTGGAATGCATTATTTACTAAGCAGGAAGAGAAATGGGAGTACTCAGGGGTTAGCTACTGTATGATCCATTCGCAAATTCTGTTGTCAGTGTGTAGGGATGTCCAGGAAAGCAGTATAATAACATTCTGTCACCGTAAATGGTTTAATATCTCATTGAGTGTTTCCCGCAGACCAAGTAGCATTGTGAGGCGTGGAAAAAAATCTAACAATTTAACTTTTTTTGGTAAAACAAAATAAATAGTAGGTATAATGCCACAATTATATAATACAAATTAAATAAATAAATAAATAAATAAATATATACCATAATTAGACATAGACAACAAGGCAACTAAATTAAATAATGAAACATCATGAGCCTGTTTGGTGCATATTTTCTATCAGAACACCTCATTTTACGAGGCTTTCTGAACATAACTCCATAATGCCCGATCTTAACGGACCTCCTTGGATTCTGGCCCATTTATTGCACGGGGGGCAGCCCGGGCCAGGCCACCAGACCATGCCGGGATTCTTGCGGTTCTGAGTGTCAGGACGAGCCCAGAGGTTCGCCCGTGTAGATGAGTGCGAGCAAACGGACTGCCAGATAGCTGGACCCCGAGTCGGGTCTGGAGAGCAAATAATGCAGGTGTTTTAAAAGTATAGCTACCTCTGACATGTATGTGGCCATACCGGCTTGTCAAAGCCTGATCCCGTCAGATCTCAGAAGCTAAGCAGGGCCGGGCCTGGGTAGTACTTGGATGGGAGACCACTGGGAATTCAAGGTGCCACAGTGGGGCGCCAGTGGCAAAAACTGTCGTTGTGTCCTCAGGCAAGACACCTGCATGGCAGGACTCCCTTGAAAAAGAGATTAGTAATCTCAATGGGACTTTCCTGGGTAAATAAAGGTTAAAAAAATAAAATAAAATGTGCGCTCTCTCTCTGAGCGAGGACGTCAGAATCGTGTTGAAAAAACAAAACAAAAAATCCAGCCAAAATCCATCTGTGGCGCTTGGTCATCAATTTGTGGCACAGCGCCTCGCAATGGTCAATGTGTAGGAAACACTGCCACTGCTAGTAGATAATGGTCAATAAAAACTTCATTAGTACAAATGCCCCATTAGAGGTGTACAATCATTTGAATTTCACTCATTATCGAGATTCAGTCACCTCTAATTTCCTAAGATCAACTTGCATATTTTTAATGGTGAGATCTACAGCCAATCTTGTCAGTAAAAACATGCGACTTTTTAGCAGAGATCAAACATGAGAGGAAGAAGTATTAGAAGAGTGTTCTTGTGTTTTAATTGCAATTATTAAAAGTATGTACTGATAGAGTTTAGTAAATAATTTTGAATGCCATTTTGCCTGGCTTTATGTCTTATCAGTCAGCACCATCCAGAAGCTGAGCTAATGCTGAGAAACCATACAGGGCCATTGTCCATATCCTTGTATTTGGATCTTGTGGTGTTAGAAGTCATTTCTTGGTTGTGTTGTTATTGACAGTATAAAATGTTAGAATCAAATTTATAAAATGTTAGAATCAGCATCATCTTATCAACCTGTTAGTAAGAGTATTCATACAATACAGTGGATAACAGATATTTGTAGTTTCCACAGTGAGCCATGATTCAATCTGGACCATTGTTGATTTATTTGAAACCTTTGGAAATTAAATATTAGCAGAACAGTATAGTAAATATATACAGTAGACTATAAGAAACATATCCTATTCTAGCACTGTAAAATTCCATCTGTACTTTGAGTTAGTGTTATCACAATACTAAAATTTCAAACTTGATTTTGGTCCTAAGGAATATACTCAATACTGATTCCAATACCACAGTGATATTTAAAAAATATACTCCTTAAACAATGAAATGTGTTTTCAACATTAAATCATAGTATGTTCTTTTATTATGTGATATTACCATGTAATCTGTCATCCAGGTAGCTCCATGGATGTATAATATCTATGTGATCTTACACGTGCTCTGATACTGCTCAAGATCATTCATCATCATACGACTATTCAGGAAATGTTTATTTCTGTCTGCAAATGTGACTTTTGGGTATTGATACCTGCTCAAATGAGTATCTAGTTTAATATTGATTTAGTATATTGATTGATTTAATATTTTGATTTTAGTATGGTATGGATTAGTATCTGAAATTCGATAACCCTATTTTCTATTCAATAGATTTTTATTGTTTCCAGTAGTTGAGGTATTATTAACACACATCTTTGTCATTCCAGGCGTGATCCGCACACAGGAGCTCCTTGACCATGAGACCACCCCTCACTACTGGCTCACTGTTTATGCCATGGACCGGGGTGTAGTTCCTCAGTCTTCCTTCGTGGAGGTCTACATCGAAGTGCAAGACGTCAATGACAACGCCCCTCAGACCTCTGAACCTGTCTACTACCCCTCTGTGATGGAGAACTCCCCCAAAGACGTGTCCATCATCCAGATAGAAGCTGTGGATCCCGACACCCAATCCAGCGACAAGCTGACCTATAGGATCACCAGTGGAAATCCTCAAGGCTTCTTTGCCATAAACTCCAAGACAGGTAAGATAATGATTCAAATCCATTCTAAAGGTAGCATTAACACTTGAAACCACTGAATGTAACTGGTATTCTGTTCAAACAATGTTAGCTTAAGTTATGTAGCCTAGTGCAGTGGCTTTCAAATACTGCACACCAAGAACTATCATGGAGTGCCACCAGATCAACTATATAACAGCACTATATATATACTATATATAGGTCTAATCTAGTTCTAAACCACGTCTGAATGTATACACAGTCATTTCCACTGTAGTTGTAAACAAGAAATTATCCAAAGGATAGGATTGACATGTATGTTGTTCTCTCTCTCTTTCTCTCTCTCTCTCTGCGTCTATGTATGGGAAAGAATGGTGTTCAAGACATTTGACAAGATATAAACTTAACTCGTTTCAAATAGTTTCATGCTGTGTTGTGTGTGAAAATACATTCCAAAGAGCCATTTTTGGTCTTACAAAGAGCTGAAATTGTATCGCGAGAGTATTTGTAAGCAGCCCATTCCATAGGTTTCTAAAATTCTTTTCAGAGCTATTTACACATTGAAAACCAGCATTTTTTCTTCTACGTATGCATGGCTTTTCGACTGCAAAATTTCCACCTTCCACTTTGTACAGGGCGGTTCTTTTGCTCCTGTCAGGAAATTTACTACACAACTCCACACTTCTCAACTGGATTAAGCGTTGGCATTTCATAACGGTTTTGAACACTCTACGGGCACTTTTTGATACCATTGGTCAGCATTCCCATTTCATGCACTAAGCCTTTAAGAACACTGTGTTTTAATCCAGTGTATGTGGGCAAAGGCCTACTGGGGCCTCTTCCACTCTAACACTCCAAAGTGAATCCTCATCGTGTACTCTGTAAAATGGTGCAACGATTAATATTTCATTGGGTTCCTTTAAAGTTGCCAGTGCAGATCCGGTTTAGTTGAATGCCAGAGAAATATTTTTAATAGGAGCAGAGTGATGTTCCAGATTTTGTGTGACACTCTGTGCTTTGTTTGATACCGCCTGTAAATTTGCACAGTGAAGATTTGCGCTCGGTACAAAATGAGGTAAGATCACGCCACATGCTGTGAATAAATTGTGTTATTTTGAACCCAAAGAAGTCCATGAGACAAGTAGGTTAGCTAAAACAGGGTGCTGTATTCTGGCAGGTTTGTTGTAGACACGCAAATCTAAAATGTAATATTAAAAAGTTTCCAAGGTCTTCCTGCGATTTGTTATACTAACACTTGTATTAGGTTTAAGGCTGCAAATAACAATTATTTTTGTAGTGGACTATTCAATGTTACTTGTTTAGTTGTCTAGTAAAATGATTCTTTCTATTGCACATAGAATTTTTAAATACATTTTTGACCAACTAAAGGTTGAAATATGGTGACTGAAGGCTTCTAGGTCGAGAATATTTATAAAAAAGTATTATTAATTAAGTTATACCAAAATACCAAGAATTCAGATTATTTTAATACTTAATAACATAGCCCAAATCAGGTTAATGCACTTAGTAATACCTGCAAAAACATTAACATTTCACCATAAACCCTTTGGATTCCCTGACCTTGATCTGGTATTTACAGTAAATAGCCAGTATGAATACAACATAATGTTCTTGCTCAAACATTTTAAGACTTACGGTAAAATATTGTTTTGTTTTGCAAATATCCCTGTCCTCATTTATGATCTAGTTAGCAAATAGATTTTTAACAGATCTTTTTGAAGGATTTCCATGCTTTTGTTTGGCTAAATGACTTTGTTCATTGTGAGCTCAACGTTTTAGAAACAGTGCTTTTGAACAGACTATTTACAGTCTTACTTTTGCTTAGCTAGCTTACAGACTGCTTTTTTAACGGTCATTTAACCCAAATGTGGAATGTTGCAGCCAAGGCAGTTGTTCCAATTTGTCGACAGTGACGTGTGTGGTCCCGTTTCCCAAGGTAGCCCCATCAACAAACTGTGAGTTATTTTAGTTAGAACTGGCAATGTGAATTTTCATGCCCAAATAAGGAATCCCCCATGTTTTAGGCCCCCAGACAAGGCTTAGACCCATGCCGGGCACTTCCCAGCGGACAGGAATAGATAGAACAAATAAACTGCAAAGAGAGGAGTAGTTTAAAGGCTGTGTACCTGGTTTATAGGGTATAAAATATGTGAAAACCATAACAAGGTAATTTTAAAGATTTTTCAGTGGTTCAGTTAATCCTCACTTACATTCTGAGCATCATGTTATCCATTATTCAGTTTAGTTTACAAGCCCTTTTCACAACTTTCCAATAACAGAGTGAACAGAGAGTTTTGCCATCATGGTAAAGCTAACAACAGTTACCATGTCAACGTGTACTTCCTGATTTTTGCACATAAGACACTCGAATTGGATGCAGTAGACATATTTTGACTTCAAGAGCCACTTCAACAAGACAAACATTGCTCAAATACATGGGAAACAAGCCCTTTAAGGTATGCAGGACTGTACTTTGGCAGCATGTTTTGTCTATTTGCAAGGTCCTATTTTGTTATCTTCCCAAAAGCATGCATAATTTTCACCAACCCAGACAGACCTTGGAAAACAAACCTCAATATTCTGTTTAGACATATCATTTTTTGTGTTTTGTGGCATATGAATACCCTGTAATAACCAAAGAGGGAATGGAATGTTTACGCGAAGTAGGTGATCTTAGACTAAATGGCATTCCCCCCATCCTTATCGGCGCTAAGCTAACAGCACATAACAGATTTCTTCTTACACTACATACTTGGCATAAATGTTTCCTACTCACAGGATTAGCATGTTTGTTAAGCTTTAATGCCAGTGTAAGCAGTACTGTCAGCGAAATGTATAGACAGTGTCTGAATGTATGTTTAAGGAACAGAGGGGGGTAAGAAACTAGTTCTAGAGCCATAGGACACCGGGGCATAAACATAAAAAGCTTTCATGCATACCAAAACATGTTCAAAGTTTTATCAGTGGACACCAGAGACTTGCGTGGCCAGTCTAACAAAGGATGCTATTGACAAAGACTACGTTAATAAATCATTAATTAAAACATTATTATTATTTTCTTTTTACACATTTTTCATCTTTGTTTATGGGGACCGGTGGGATGTATAAATAAATAAAGCGGCTATGAGTAAAGACGGTGATTTATGAAGAGGGACATTTTTATAGAGCTAAATATTATCATTAATTAGTATTCCTTTGTGTTGTTTATACCACTTAATTCCACTGGACACACTCAGAAAACTATACATTTTAATCCATAGGCATCATTACTGGAACATAGTTATTCAATTTAATTACCAAAATCTTTACAGTGATTCAGTCATATTACATACAAAATTGTATAACCTATAATTTTAATAACTTAAGGTTTACATTTCATCTTGTACTTAGTGAAAATGTACAGCAGTTCCAACAGAGTAAAACACATAACTCAGAAACCTTTTTATGATTGAGCCAAACCTGGTCACTGCACTGTCAATAAAGAATCGCCTGGTTCATGTTGGCCATGTTTTTTGTTTGCAATTCAGACCCAGGCAGGGTAATCAATACATTGTTGGTCTCATAGTTAAAAATTATCCTATGCATTGTAGATTTTAATACATTTTAGCATTAGCATTTTACACCCTCATCATTTTGACAGGTAGAAGTAGATTGGCTGAGAATACAACCGCTTACAAGATGGTGGTAATTCCAAATAGCTTCAGTAGTCCTGGTATCCAGGCTCTGGATCCTTCAACACACATGCATCCCATAATCTCCGCTCAATTGAACTGATTTGGAAGTAAAGACAACATTGGCATTTCGAATATATTTAATAACTCTCCACTTTATCAACTCAATATGTCCTTGCTGCATATTACAGGTTTTTGCAAATGTTTAAATTTACAACAAGCAAGCCTCTGTAATTACACATTTCAAAATTACATTGGAAGCGCAGGGCCTCATCTTGGCATCCCTACAAAGCGTTATGAGGGAGCGGGAGGGGAAAATGGAAAAGGCCGAAGCTAAGGCTATGTTTTGTGTGCGGCTTTTGGAACTCTGTAGTTTGAAAAAGTTAACTACCTTGTACCCTTCCATGATTGGGCACAATCAGCCAGTTATGTAGCTCTTCCAGGCAAGTCAAGCTCATATACTCTATGTATAAATGAACTTAGCTAACCTGCTAGCTGCTACGTTCCAAATAGGAAGTGAGCATGGGTACGAAGTGCTTCCTTCAGGGTCTGGTATCAATTGACTTCTATTGAAAAGTCATCACCCCTCTTTGCGTAAGTCTCATTTTGTCTCATCTTAACAGGTTTGTATTAGCCCACGTTGCATGATCCTGGTGTTTTTATTTCGCTATTTTTGTAATTCAAGATATGAACACTAAAAACAGACCAATCAGGTGCCTTCTTGCTCCCAAAGTTGCTCCTGCAATCTTTAGCAACAGGTTTGATTATTGATTGACAGCTTTCACGGCTCGTTGCTCTTTTCCAAACTTGTGGGCAGGAGAGGGTGTCACCTTCAACAACTTAGCTTAGAAACCTAACAACCCGCTTGCCTTGATTTGGTTCTACCCGAAGGCTATGGGCGACGCCACACTTCCTCAGTTCACTTCTGTGTACAGTCTATGGTGAGCTTCAAATGCAAAAACGATGCTTGATGCCTTGGGTTGCTCTTGGTCGCCTCCTATGTCTTCTCTGTCCACTCCGTGTCCAAAAAGCTCAGCATGAAAGTCTTAGCCCTACTTTTTTTCTGCCAAGTAAACAAGTCCTGCTGTTTGGGCCTGGTGCTCTGACTAGAGTTTGTCATTAAAGTGCAAGGCCAGCTCTTCTTTCCTGCCGACACTATTGCAACCCCCGACATCTGCTAGCTTAGAACTTAGCGGCTTGGTGCAGGCATGCATTTTTCGGAGGGGAAGAAAAAGGAGAAAGATGAGGCACAGTTATATTGGCTGCATATTGTGCTTGTCAGCTGGATTTGAATTATGTTTACTATAACCATATGAGCTGGGCACATTTGAATAATGCTTCTGAAGATAACCCCATATAGCATTGTGTGTGGGGGCGGATGTGATCAGATGTGGAATGCATTCTTTAAAGATTCAGTATTTTTTTAGGGCTGCACGATTTTGGAGGAGGAAAAAAAACAAAAAAAAAACAACTGTGATTTTTCTGGTGATAAGATTTGAGATTTATGTTTAAAACTATTATTCTATTCAGAGTGCATCTTGTAAACAGCTCCATGAGCAATAACATTTGAGAGAAGACTCAAACCTGAACTGATGAACTGATATACTTTTGTTTGTAAAAGTCAAAACTAAAGGTACAATAAGATTTTTGTATAAAAAGACAGGAAATTTTGTTCAACCCAAATTGCTATTCCTGTGTGAATACATGATACTGTGCATGTGTCCTTTTTTCCCTGAGATGGGAGGAAGATTGGAGCACTTAAATGATGACAGCGATATGATGTCTGATCGCAGTTTATGGCACCGGAAGAGATGATCATATAAGGGCACAGGAAGTGTCTGGCTTGTCTGCCAGCCATAGCCTGTTTTTATAGGTATCTTTAGTGTTAATAATTACAATAGATTCATTACCTTTTCAATGGCATTTCCTTATAACAGTATTTACTTATAGATAGCTTTGACTCCCAATTAGATAGGCTTAGTATCTTACTGGATGTCCCAAACCCCTACTTAAGCCCATTATTTGTTCACTCGAGCTGTTATGCATCTATGGCAACAATCATTAGGACAAACATTGATGCACCAGTTAAGTGTCCACCCAAGGACACAAGCTGTACAAAGTTAAGAGCAGAGATTGAACCTCCAACCTCCCCAAAATGTTTGTTATCTCGATTTCCCACTATTTATCTATGATCATCATGTGAGTTTTAATTATTTCATCAATCATCATTATGGAAGTTGAGGAGTACTGTGATGGTAATAATCTCTGAAGTGTTAAAAGAGAATGAAATGAACAAACGTATTTCTCCATATACCGCTCAGGAGACGGTCTACCCACTGGCTGTCAAGTCGTATTTTTCTTTTGGTTAAAAGAGCTGACAGGTATCTGTGCTGGTTCATGTGAGGTTACTGACTGGAGGTGCCCACCTTTTCTGCGGTAGACTGGACACTTTTTTTTTTATAACTCAGTGATTTTTTTTCCTCAGTTTCAAATACGTGATATCTTATTAGACTTTGAACACAACGCGGAACTGTCTTATCAGCATGAATGTGTCATATGGGCAAACAGACACAGAATGGCCAACACCTTTTCAACATTTAGAACCAACTCAATACACTTTTTGTCCACTAGCTGAACAGATAAACACATTGTAGTTGTATTTTAGGTTTAACAGTTCCGGATGTTTATTGTCTTTTTTGGCTATTTAAGTAAAAATAATGTGCTCCACTCAGTTCTCATTCTGCTGGACTTAGTGGATTAGAGTCCATGTTTAATTAAATGGTACCAAGTTTTATGTTCAATTAAAACTTAGCCAGTCTATCACTATAGAAGTAAATGCATAGTAAAGTGTTGCCAGTTTGAAAGAGTATACTTTTCCCACAATTCGATACATGGCTGGATACACAGGTCACAATATTGATTCGATACGTTTTAAGATGCAAAAAAAATGTATGTCATTTTTTTCTGCTAATGAGTATAATATTCCTCCTGTGGGCTCACCACCCGCAGAGGGGTTCATAGGGGGGGTCAGGTGCTATGAGTATTGGGCAGCACGCTGCCCCCGCGACCCAGCCGGATTAAGCGGGAGAAGATGGATGGATGGATGGATGGAGTATAATATTCTCTTATGTTCTCATGAACATAAGACAACAGAAAAGGGTCTTCTAAAAGGGGAATTAAAATGTTTAGTGTTTGTCATAGAGGCACGCAAATATGAAATGGGTTAGATAACATTATTTTAACATTATTAACATTAACATTATTATTATTATTTTTAAAAAACTGATGCATTAGATAACAACATTAAACAGTCTGCCTCATTATCCATATTTAAAAACAACTTAAAGCATAAACTACTGGAAAATTATTGTGCCTGATTGACTGAGTACAGCTGATGTCATTCTTTCGCATGATCTCTCTTTGCACATAAACTAGGTATTCTGTGCTGTAGTTCTGTTTTAAACCTGTATATAAATATAAATATAAAGTAAATTAAATTCATTACATATAAAATAAAAAGAACCTAAATATGATTTAATCTAATTAATCATTTATTTAATTTAGAATCGTGTAGGTATGTATGCATTGTATCCGTATGTATGTGTGTGTGTGTATATATGTGTGTGTGTGTGTCACGTTGTGGTGATGGACCCCATATATACAAGCTTGGTAGCTTTTTTGGGAGTCTGTGTTTTTTCACAATTAGTACATATTGGCATACTTAGTTTCTAGTGTCAAATGCATATGTAGCCATTGTGGGATAATAGTTTGAAATTGTGAAAAAGTAAAAAAACTGAAACTGAACTAAAAACTATTACCATGTGCTGTTTTATCCGTGTAATCTCTCAGTTTTCCAGGTCAATTCCACAGTGGTCCATTTTGCGTATACTAGGCTGTGATCTTATACTTGTCTTAAAGCCATTCATTTCTGTCCTGTGAATGTGTATTTATTTATTTTTTTTATTTTTTGTTTCGATACTTGCTCAAATGAATATCTAGTTTCAATACTAGTTTTTGTATCAATTAATACCTGATTTTCTATATTTCTGACAACCCTAATTCCCACTAAGACCATCACCAGGTGGTTAAACATAACAAAAGCATGCTGCTACAAGCTCATATTGTGCTGCACTAAAACTTGGCCTCAATCCAACTCTTTCGTTCGCACATGCCCCTTTAGCCTTGGGTAATGCTTTTGCATGTTGGGAAGCCTCCCTCTGGTTTTTATGTGCATTCTCTTCTCTCTCCCAACTTGAAAGCTAACCAAACGAAAGCCGCTATAGGTGCTGTGAATGATCCACAGGCCTTGACAACGTTCGACGATGGCTCTTTTGTTTGGCAGAGAAAACAAACTCGCAGGTGCCAGGCTTATCAGTGGTTCACCAAGGGTCTGACCATTATCAGAGGAAGTGAGATAGGAAGAGCTTTACTTTCAACAACTTCCTCCAGTTTCTGACGAGTATAGAGGGACAACAATGGTTGCAGTACTCCAGGGAGATATCAGGAAACAGATCGTGCCTGAGTTCTTCCTTGATTTGTGTACTTAAGTTCAGATTCAATACCACTATTGCCACAGTATACCTTACCTTACAATAAAGTATTTTCAAACGCTGAATAACCCAGCAGGTCAGCATTGCCCTTTGTTATCTGTTATTGAAGGTGAACTGTGTAACTTTTCTGGTGGAGGGTTTGTCTTTTTTAGGCCATGACATTTGTAAATGTATAAATTAGAATCTATGTTGTAGTTTTCTTTTTTGCATACATTATTACAGTGTTTTTCAACTTTTTGGGGAATTACGGCACACTTTTTTGACGAAAAAAGATTTCACGGCACACTACAAACAACACCACACCACACAAACTAAGTTTTACCAAATTACTTGTAATAATGTGATGGTGCTGTCCTGTAGCTATGATGCCTGCCATTAGCCTGGTTGCCTTTATCACTGTCCTCTTTTCAACTCATTGGAAACTCAGTGAAAACTCCGTATGACTTTGTGATGTGAGCACCCAGTCAGGCCAGGGTGCACATTGTTTTATATTTAATGACTTTTTATCACTTAAAGTGTTCCTGGCCTGAGGTTAATGTGGCGGCGCTGCAGACAGCTCTGTTTAATGGACCAGGTCGCTCCTGTTGGTGCACATCAAAATGTGATTAGGCCCGGCTCACCTCCTCGAGTGAACCCTCCAAGAGCCTCAGCTCAATGGAACTGCATATTAGGCACTTCCAAATGACACTATTGTTCATGTAAATTTAATGCACCGGCACATTCTACACTTGTTGTGACAGGCATTATAGCTTTTGTGTTATAGCTTGTCTTTATCTTAATATCAGCCAGTTATATGTCAGAATGATCTACTCTAACGTGTGCTGCTTGCCTGTTTCATTTTGGATTTCATCTTAACGTCCTGCATCTATTATTTCCATGAATTTGTGCAAAAAGTGTCTTGCCTAGTACAGATATAGTACAAATATATTGTATAAGCAGCTTTTGAGGCTAAAAGCGTGTATTGTCTGCATCAAATTTTTATTTATATTTTTAACCTTTATTTACCCAGGAAAGTCCCATTGAGATTACTAATCTCTTTTTCAAGGGAGTCCTGCCATGCACACATCACTTTTACACTAGGCAATGTGGGTGAAGTGTCTTGCCTAAGGACACAACAACAGTTTCTGTGACTGGCGCCCCACTGTGGCACCTGGAATTCCCAGTGGTCTCCCATCCCAAGTACTAACCAGACCCGGCCCTGCTTAGCTTCTGAGATCTGACGGGATCAGAATTATAAAGCGTGTCATTGTCTGATAATCAGGAATTACCAAATTAGCATGCAAGTTGTTAGATTTACCGTGACGGCCTCTGAAAGTTGCGAAAAGCAGGTACAATTGGACCACTGCAACAACTAGTGATCTAGTGAACTAGTCCACAAGACATGTTTGAAATAATTTGTTAAGGCTAAATCTTACCGTAATTGCATACTTTTAAAGAAAATCATAGTAAAATTTTTTACAGGAAACCCATAAATACCATGTTTTCACGAAAATATTTTTCTTTGTCCTGAAAATATGATATTCTTGACACTTGATTAAAAACATGCAATATTTGGAAATCAATTATTACTTTTTGAAGCATCTTTTTACAAACCTAATTGCTTTGATATTTATAAAGTCGTTTTGATAATTTTAAGTTTTTTTTTATTTTGAACATGAGCACCTAGTGGTCCCACATACACAGTAAAATAGAGAAAATTAAATGGAATTGCTGATAGCTACTAGTCAGATTGGATTTTATTATTTTTCTTTGTTTATTTTTTTCCAATAGCTCTTCCAAAAGTATTTTAATCAAAGAATAATTTAAATTACCATCCTGCACTCATCACTTCCTTTTATGACTGGCATAGCTTTGTAAAGCCTTTTCACTTGGAGACATACATACATTCTACAAAATGCCATAGTTCTTGGATGTAGTTGTTGGCGAGGTATGCCTGACACACAAACAAACCTGTTCTAAAGCAATAGAAATAGCAATCGCTGTCTTCCCCTGGTGCACTGAGCAATAAGCCCTGCAGCTGCGAGGTGTGGAAATATCTCAGTCCCAATGTAAACAATGCAGCGAAATGCCTTTTGGACTCGCTACCACAAAGAGTTCAAAATGAGAGTCAAATGCCGGCAAATAGAAATGCATGGGGTTGGCTTCCAAACCTTTCATTGTGCAATTTATTCTCAACAAAGCGAACTGGGTTAGCCGGGCTATCCTTTTAAACTGCGGTGGTACAAAGGGAGGAACAAATAAATCCTGTGTTGGTTGAGTCGTATTTCACTCACGTTTTGAAATGTCCCACAGGATTACATTCTGAGCTGCCCATGTCATGTAAGTTGTCTTGGGAGTATCAGTTAGCACAATGTCCACACTGAAAGTGGAATCAAAGGGAAAGTTTATTTATTTGTCTCGCTTTTCAAATTCTTATCTATAACACTGACACATTGAATTAGGGGTGGGCGATATCGTGATATCTAAAATATATTGAGATATTTTTTAAACTCGATATGGATTTTGACATATCGTATATATCGATAGAAGAAGACAAATTTGGCGCACCTACATGGAACATTAGATGGTAGATTACTCATAAAGCCTCCACCACCAAACACGTCCTCATCACCCACCCTCCAAACATTTCCTCATTACCCATCCAGCAATCTTCATAATAACTCTCCGAAAAGAGCGCCACTCAACTAACTTCCAGTCTTCAGAAGCCATTCTTCAGAGCATTTTGAAACTGCCATAGTGCTTTCGCTGACTCCCACTACATTCCACTTTGTCTGGAGTCACAGCTAAATGTGTATCACGTAAATACAGTATGCGTGTTATTCTCAGTACAGCTAATCACACCACAATGGCGAAGAAAACCAAGGCAATGCAGGTCAACAGCTCCCATCAGGTCTCCACAAAATTGTCGCACTCAGAAATGCATTCGGCCACTCTGGGACGTGATTTGAGAGTGCCACTGTTGCTTTTTGCTGTTGTTTTTCTCAGCCTCTCAAAATGCTCGGCTATAATTACTATGGGCCCACCTCAGCCCACGCCTGGGGAGGGCTTCTGTGTGTGCGTCTGAGTGGAATAGGCAGAACATAAAGAGTCTCTGAAAAATTCATTTGGCTTGAGAATAATTTTGGATTTTTTGGAGTGGCACAAAGTCCGGTACACAGTTTTTCCCATGTATTTCCACATAATTTGTCTTCACCCAGTACAGATATATTGTAGGAGCATTTCGTCAGATAAACAGGAAGTGCACAGTAGCATACTAGTTGTTGTTAGCTCTACCAGTAACTTTGAATTCAGGGGCACTGTAAACCATTTAAAATGAACAAGTTCTGCTTTTTATGTCATCACCTACTACTGCCTACAGATTTGTATTCAAGGAAGGAAGCATACTATGGAACATATGGAACCAAGGACACTACTGTGAACAAAGCGCTTCTTAAACAGTATTGCAAATCACTACTTTGCTTAAGTTTTGGATACATTTGGATATTGTTTGCACAGAGTGTTTTGTGAGTTATTTTTCTCACACAGATATCACCACTCGATATTAGCGTAGGCGGCTAGTCCCATGGTCAGAGATCTGGCAGCAACATGGCATCTCCTGACAAAAAAGGAATGTAGGCAAATCACATCCTTTTCAATCCACCAAACTCCACATCAGCCTTACACTACTAACCCTCATATAACCGCTAGTGCACATCTATGCATCTCCGAGAACAGAAGAATCTATTAAAAGTTTGAGAGAGAAAAGCTGAATTTGTGGCTTCATTTTTTTTTTTTAGTCAAGGCAGCCAAGATATGCCAAATCTGTCAGTACACCCACTTGCCGTATAACTGCGCAGATGATGCAGTGAAAAATGTGCTTTTCATTGAAATGGTTTGTATTTGCGATCCGTTTCATGTTGTGCAGTTTGGCAGGAGATGTGGACACCCTGCTATGAGAAGGTTGGTGGTTCAAGCATTGCCCGCGGTGCAAGGCCGTCTGGATATTCCGACTTGTTGCACAATGTTTTGGCTTGTTTAGGAAGTGTAAATAGTGCATAAATAGAGCGTGTTGGGGGTTCCAGCATCAAGTAAAATTTTGCTAATAGGATATTTTTTGGTTGTTTTGTGCCCTCAAGTCATTATATTTAAGCACATTTTACCAATGCATTATCAGGGGCATGGGGGGTAACATGCTTTTTATGTAGCGTAAATTTAGATGTGTGTAATAATTTCATGCAAGCTTAAAAAATCAAATCAAATGAATATCTGTTATAGTTAAGTCCACTGAACTATCTGTTTAGTTACAAGTAAATGTAACTAAATGACTCAGGTGGAAGGTGTGAACTGTCACACCGGATACCTGAGTCATATTTTAATCATTTCTGTAACTCCTAGCAACGTACAGGCGAAACATATTCACTCTTCACATTTTCATATTCACTTACAAAACAACTTGGGAGTTCTTCTGCCAATGTCAATCTACATAGTATGAAAACTAATGGAACTTGATATTGTTGGTAGTTACAACTGCTATATATCAGAATCAGAATTACTTATTACTTATTTATCCCCGAGGGGAAATTTTCTTCATTACAGATGCAACCGACCAAGAACATGTAGTTAGAATCAAATTTTCAAAAATAAGATAAGATAAATACAATAAGATAAAAGATGAAAATAGTTCTCTCTCAAAAATTATTTACATCAAGTAACATATTTACAACTATATACATGTGTGAGCAGGGAATTGGATATTACAGTAGTTTGTGATTTAAAGTGCAGAGTTCAACAGTTTGATGGCGACAGGCAGGACAGATTTCCTGTGTGTTTCAGTGGAGCAGCGGCAGCAGCTTCTATGGCTGAAAGAGCTCCTCTGATTGGCCGGCACCTTGTGGAGGGGGAGGGAGGGAGGGTCCAGAATAGTCCTGATTTTGTCCAGCATTCTCCTGTCCAACACAACAGCCAGAGAGTCCAGCTCCTCCCCCACAACAAGTCCAGCCTTTCTGATGATTTTATTGAGTCTATTAGTGTCCCTCACGCGCAGACTACAGCGTACATGATGGCACTGGCCACCATAGACTCATAGAACATCTTGAGCATTGTCCTGCAGATGTCAATATATGCCTTATCAGAGATTACAGAACCTGAATAAAAAGCATAAAAATGACTGAATTGACGTTTCCTGAATAGTTTTAGAATCTATATCAGAACTAGTAGGATCACAAGAAACTACTAGTACTTTGTGCAATACATTATGATGTTTAAATACCAAAGCGACAACATCACAACACAGTCAATTTCTTTTGCCATATTTAGGCCGATTAGCAGAACAATGTAGATAAACGTTGAAACCGCCTATTTTTTACTGCTAAACAAATAGCTTTCGTGCTTCACTTTTGTTTCTGGCACGGAGTCAATTTCTCTTTCAGCGTGTGCATGGCATTACCAGTCCTAAATTTAAATTCCCAGTGTGGGCCTGTGCGAAAGGCCAGCTCATGCAAATGTTAGCTCCCATGCTGTGCCTTGTTTGGATGGAGCTGATTAAATGACACTGAGCTCTTGCTTCCTGATTGTAGTCGAAGAAGAAATATCGGACTATTTTGGTTGTCATTAACATTTTTTGTCATTATAGTGCAGCTGCAAACACCAACGCGGCCATAATCAAACAACTTTATGATAGTGTCTACTTCTCTGTCAGCAGTGGAAGCATTACCCAGCTGGAGGCCGGAGTTATTAGCGTCCCGGTTAATAATTCTATGGTGACTCATCATAATTGAGTATACAAGCAAATTTTTCAAGTGTGTTAGCTGGGATGAAGTTGATGTATGATAATGGGTTTAAGCTCCCCCGTGGCCAGTGATAGGTAGCTACTTCCTCTCAACATGGACCAGAGCGTGATATACAAGACAGAATCGCCAATAGTCTTTTCGATCAGATCATAATGTTAAATACGGATATTTATTACACTGACATATTGAATTCTGACACATCCGATAGTCTAGAATTGAGGTACAGTGTCTGAGTTTCATGAACACTAGTGTATTAAATCGTGACACACTACAGGCACCCATTTTGTTGTTCCACAGTTGCAGAAAGCACTTTGATTAGATGGTTGATACCCTCTGCTGGCAACAGAGAGAAGCATTTGGAAACGACAGACTAAAAGCGTGGCCATTATCAACCTGATGATAGATAGACTAGATCTAGAAAGACAGATGGTAGATATTTTTTAGTGCAGTTGTGTACTTTTTGGTTTGACTTTCTTCCGTGGAGTATTCAAACTAAGACTTATACTAGTATATGTCTAGAGACTGAATACCTCATTCGAGATCTTTACATAATCCAGTTAAATATTAAACAATAGTTCATTCACCATTATTCTTTTCTATGATTTGCCACCTTTTAACTTTCTGCTTGCATTTTGTCTCTGCTATTCTACAGTTTTGGTGTCTTTAATTTCACATTTCATTTTGAACGTTTTAGTATCACAAGAGAGTGATGAAACAGAATATATTGGAAAGGTGCTTGGAAATCATCTCCGGCAAGGCTTTACACCCAACAGCCGAGTTCTTTTTTTTTTTTTTTTTTTTTACACACATCTGCGTGAAATTGAGCAGCTTCCCTTGTACCTTTGAAAATGTCAGGGCCCAGATATGAGGCGATTGTTCTTTGGCGGTATCCTTCTGAGCATCAGTATCCATATCTCAGGCCGCTCGCTGTGAAGATTAAATAAAGCCTTAAGAAGTAGCACATATAAAGGGGGTTTTAAGGGCCGCCTGCAAAATCTCCCATTCGCTGCCTCGCCTCAATTGCAGTGCTGAGGGACGACTATTTCAGGAGCCTAAGTTGTGGCCTGCTATTCCCGGGCTGCAGCCATGTGTATGTGCCAGTGATGGCTTTGGGGTTTCGGAAATCCTTAGCTTTATGTTAATCAGACGCAGTGTGGCAGGCAGACAGCTCTGGCGCGGTTGGACTTGGCATGTCTACACTACACTCAGTGTCTCAGCTAAGTAGCAATTACAGTGGGAGTGAGAAGGCAAAGTCGCATATAGCACGTACAGCAAAACGCTAGCCGCTGTCCCCCCGCTTGTCTTGTCTTGTTTGTGCAGCTGATGGAATATTGGACCGGGCAGTAGCTCAAGATGGGAGCTTTGTTGTATTTTTTACCAGTGATGAAGTCTGGGTTAGGGCTGCAAGATTAATCGCAGTCACATTGAAATTGCAAGTTGAATGGATGTAAATAGCATATCACAAATCGCAAAGGCTGCAATTTTTTAAGCATAATTACCTCTATAAACAACAAAATATCCAGTCTTGGTCTGCATAAAAACTGCTAACCCTGTAGTTTAGAGCTGTACAAATATGTCCTGAAATACAATTCTTGCATTAGTTTGTCAGTTCAAATTTCAGTTTTCTGCATTTAAAATGTGAACTTTGAACAGAATCCTATTAATAAAACGTAAGGCACAAATGTATCACTCTTCTTGTCAGAAAATCACATATGAGATATTTTTCCTAAATCTTTCAGTCCTAGTCTGGGTTTATAAAATCTGAAGTCTCCATTGTGAATTATGTCATATGAGGCATCAATGATTCTGCTTAAAGGTGCACAGTACAACTTTGGGATGTGTGGTTCGCTATCTGCTTGTCGTCATGGAGATGTAATTGCTTTGCTGTGGATTGAGTGGGACATGAAACTTATCTATCATGTATTTATTCAATTAGATGTGTTTAACTTCCTAAATACGTTGCGTTCTTAGCGTGAGCAAAGTCTCAACTCCACCGATCTGTAACTTGACCTGGCGGCATCAACTTGTTTCCCTGGAGTTAACTAAGTTTAATGCCATATTGTAGATCATTGCAGGCAAAGTAATAACATCTCCATGGAGACAAACAGATAGCGGGCCCTTCACAAAAAAAAGAAAAAAAAATTACACAGTGCACCTTTAAAGCTAATGATAGAGCTCAAAAAGAGTCAGTAGTCAGCAGTGTGTCTTGGCTGCGTCAGAAGAAAACTAGACAAGCAGTTTCTCCCAAATCGATTGGGGCTGGACACTTAATTGAAAAATGGTTGCATTGCTTCTGGCTATTGGATTACTCTTGGTAGCAACAACACGCGATTAGACTTTGGAATCATTAGGAAATAAGACAAATGTGTTGACTTTAATAGAGAAGTGTGTGACTCATGTAGGTGTTCCCAGTAATAACTGCCTTTGGCCATAAAGGAAGTTGCTAATTTTCTCTACCCAGTAAATTTAATAACAAACTTACCCAGGAGAGCCAATAGACTTAATGCTGTTTCTTATAATTGTAACTGTCAAATGTATTTTTAATTAGGTTTAAGTTCTTTTTTGTTTGGTTTAGTTTGTCATTTGAAGTTTTTCTTTGGACAATGCACAGCTACTTTACGCAAAGCCATCAGAAAAAGTTAAATGGCACGGAACATTTTCTTACTTGTGTGCAATCTGTGAGTAGCTCTATAACCTTATAATCTTCATCATCATTCTTTCCAATCCTTAAGGTCACAACACCATTAGAAGAAAGGAAATGCGATGTGATTAGATTTTCGAATTGCAGGAATTGAGCTGAAACTTGGCAGCTTTGTTTTGTTGTTGCAAGACAAATGAAAAGTTAAAGAAACTACATCTTTATCCTTCGCTCTGTTGCAATGCAGTAAATCGGAAGAATTACTGTCATTATAGACGACTTGTGGACATCATCTAATAAGACAGTAATTATTACACTTGAGGCACATCCTTAGGTAATTATACCATCAAGTAAATGCCATGATAGCGCCATTCCACAAGATCTGAATTAGGGCTGCACGATTATTGTCAAAGGTGCATTGTGTAAATGTTCTGGTTCTCCATGGAGATGTTACTGCTTTGTCTAGAATGCATCACAGTATGTAATTAAAGGTTTCTTCATGGAGACCTAACCAGAACAAGTTACAGGTTAGATCTGTGGAGGGGCAGCCCCACTCACAGTCAGAATGCCTGTTTTCCTTGGTATTTTATCCATTAAAACCCTTTGTAAGTGAATAAATGTGAGAAAGAACTGTTTAATTTTAATATTGTGGAACATTCCAGGCAGAGCAGTGACATATCCATAGAAACAAGCAGGTGATGAACCGTCAACCAAAAAGTTTCATCAGCATCTTTAAAAATAATCTAATTGAATTCCCTGTATTCCAACTATAATGGCGATTTTGATTCAGATTCAGAAAAATTATGTTTTAATAATGACTTTTTTTTTCTCATTTTAAACATGACCAAAAGAATTAACTAAAAGGCTCAATGTAAACTAAAAATGAATTTTGTTGACTTCCAAGAACTCCCCTAACCGCTACGCTTGTAAAATGTTATATTCTCTAACTCTGCGCAGGGCTAATGTAATGTAATGGCTGTTTTTCTTGAGCCCGTGTCAGAAGTGAAAGTTCGGTGTGGAGGTCAGTTCTACAGTCCAGGACTTCATTTGCACTGCCCTGTCACATTCCACATGCATTAAGCCCTCTGTTGTCTGTCTGCTAACTCCAAAAGCAGAAAGAGTAGTTTTCCAGGTGCTCGTGCTTGCTCATAGGTAACTGATGAGATAAGCGGGGGAATTCAGATTAGGTCATGGGGCAAAGGGAAAGGGGTGGAGGTCCCATTAATCACATATGTTTCCATGTTTTTTTTTTGTTTGAGCATGGGCGGGTTTCCATATACAGGCGTTTGAACTTTGATGCTATAGTTCTTCTTGACTTGCACACAAAGTTATTGAGGATTTTTACTATATAATTATACAGTTTCTGTGTGTAGATATATGTGAGAAAATCAATTGGTTCTTTTCTGACTGTAAAAAGATGATGGCAAATAAATGTGAAACAAACTGTAAAAAGTTGTGCACCCAGTATTCTAAAATGCTCATTAGAAAGAATAATAGCAATCAAATAAATTAGACTTTCAACTTTTAAGAATCTGCAATTGTTGAATAAAATGTCCCCAGCAAACAAGAAAATACCTTGTCTATATAAGTCTTTTATAAATCTGTTAATCCTGTAGTTTAGGCCCCTGTAAACTTCTATAATGCATGTGATCAAACTCAAGATTCACTTTACTGTTGTGGGAAATTTGTCTTATATCCACACTTCCATTAGTGCTGTGCAATAGATAAAAAGATAGACCATGAATACATAATACACAAGAGACTCCAATTCACCAGTCCACAATAAAGTGCAGAACACAGGAGCAACTGTTACCTATTCATATTCACTAGCCTAATAGACAACAGCACAAAGGAGTTCTTAAGTCGTTCTTAAGTTCATGGAACATCATGGGGCCCCGAACCTTCTCCCTGAAGGTAATAACTCAGAGTGCAGAGCATGCAAAGCTGCTTGGAGAGGTGAAACTCAAAAAAAACTTTGTCAAATAGACAAAATTCTACTTCTCTTCTTCTCTTGGTATTATATTTTAATTTTAATAGTCCTCTTTGGTGACAAATCACAATCCCAATAAACCAAAAACGGTTAAGTAATAAGCAGATTTCATTTTGCTCAGTAATAAAAGTACACCTTAAAACATGAGATTTGATGCCAGTTTTGTTTTGTCTTACAGGTCTGGTCACTACTACTTCCAGAAGACTGGACCGAGAGCAACAGGACGAGCACATTCTTGAGGTAAACTTTTTTCTCTCGAAAATCTGACCTCTGAAAAACTGCATGGCTCAACGTCAGTGCCTTTACTATGTGCCAAAATCCAAGCAGTTCAAACCTGTTCCAACCCAAGGTCAGCCACCCGAGCACTTCCTGAGTTGAAAAAAAAATCTCTCTCTTTTTCCTCTGATCCTTCAACCGTTATTGGACCTGGGCCAGGGATCGCCAACGAAAACAAGTGTAGCCGTGTGTGCAGGAGAGGACAGTTTTGTGCTTGTATTGATTTCCTGAAGGGGGAGGGGAGGCGGACACGGGTGGGAGGTGTGTGTGGGAGATCCCGGTGACTTGCCTCTTTGTTCTTTCCCACTGTTCCAGCTCTTAGAAGGAGCAAGCCGGGACAGGAAGCGGCTGTCAAGCATCGGGCCAATGTCTAAACTTGTGGCTTTTAATTGAGCTATGGTCTCTGGTGATTCTCCTCTCCCCTCCCTCCTTCTCTCCCTTCTCTGGCGTTCTACCACAAGGCCAACGCTGATAATGGCTCTTTTAATTGTGCTTCCGGTGCTGACAGCGAGCAGATTGGATGCCTTTTAATTATTGTGAGCATTTGCGCAATTGAGTGATCACCGGGAGGAGGCGGTGAATGTTGTTACATATGGTGCCAGATATGTCTCATATTTCATAGGGGGATAGTGTATTGTGCTGTATTTCAATGGATAAAATGAGAATATCCGAACAATGGGTATTATCAACTTGGAGCACACATGGTTAGTTGGTGCTGGCTGGTTTGTTCCTATTGTCCAAAGAATAGTAATAATAGTACTGTAGACCAAATATGTTATTATTTTATATATGTGTATTAGTTTATTTCAATATTTTTACTTCTACATATACATTTATATCATTATGCCGTATTTGATAGCAGTCTCTTATTATTTTTGCAACTTATTTATATTTTTTATCTTTGTTATTATAATATATTATGGCGTGTGAGCTACTGTGTCCAGTCATGGATCAATAAAGTTTATCTAAGCCAAAGTAGAAAAGCTATACATACTGCAATAATTGACCTTCACTCCACAGAATGTCTTGTTAAGAGCTTGCAGCTATTGTTTAGCATCCATTATTTTCCATGTATTTGAGCAAAATTCATTTAATTAAAAAAAGAAGTCTATTTCAAAATCAAGTCCTGCAGTATTTTTAACATGGCTCTACTTTTGATACCTTTACTATTCCCTTTCATCCTTACTGTGTTCGATAGAAGTCCTTTTGACATTTCAAAGCGTGTAGACCATCGCCAATAATGCCCAGTTAAGTCTCGGGAAATGGACTCCCCAAAAAGATTACGGATCCCACCAAGACTCCGCTGATGAGAAGTGAAGGTTCCCAGACAGCCCTCTTTAGCTGTTGGCTGTAGATGCTCAATTGCTACTTTGAACATGTGGTTAAAAGCTGTGCAATTGCAAGGTGGGAGTCTCATTCAAAGCCTTAGTGTCTGTGAAAGCCTAGAACAAGCTCATGAATGTGGTGTATTTGTCACAGCCTCCAGACTTTTTATAATGAAATAGATTTAGAAATGAAGCACAACGCAGTAAATACGGGACCCATAATGCTAATCTGAAATCCACAGTCCCATTTTAATGAAGACAGCTTTACTATGTGAAGTTTTCTAATAGTCCATGGGAAAAAATCTACCCAGGTGATTTAGTATGTAAAAAAGTTAAAAAAAAAGATCCAATACTGCCCCAGTCTATATTGCATCAGCATCTCTTCAGGTCCCAATAAATCCACTGTGTCTGCATCTAATTAAAAAGTGTTTTATTGTCAGGAATAATCAGGAACCGCACAGTTAGCATACTAATAGATGTCAGCATTACGTTACAGCAAAACTTCATTATGGTCTCTGAAATGCGCTCATAAAAGAATGACTTTGGACCACTGCAAACCGTTTCAAATGAACCACTTTTGGTTTTTCATGTTTTAGAATTTCTAGATGAAGTGTAACAGAGTTGGAAAAATAAAGCTACACGTCTGTTGAATATAAACAGTAGAAACGGTGTTCTGAGAATAACAATTAAAAGCTTGAACAGATAATAAAAACAAACAAAATTGTCTTAATTGTTTGATAAATTACCACAAAAAAGGGGGAAAAAGAACATCAACAGAATATGGGAACTGCACATTGCTTTATTATCTGCTTACAAGATTAAAGTTTCAATTAACCGCAATATTGTTTTGGGTCAGTCTGTCCAGCCTGAAGGGAAGGTCAAATTAAGACACTTTTGACCTAAATAGGAAGAAAGTGTGTGTAGTCTACAAAGAACAGCGTCTCCATGGAAACCTGAGAAGTTGGTGAGTGGTGCTCGGTGATTATTAGGAATTCAGCAGGAAGCCTTTGTATTGGCCGTCACATCTGTGTGTCTGTCCAAAACCATAAAAGCCCACAGTTTAGCCTCCTCACTCATACCTACACTGGGAGCTTTTCAGAATACCAATACACAGGAAATGGATTCAATAATAAGTTACTTAAAATAAAAATAAAAAATAAGATTTCGTGACAACTGTTTTGAATTTGTTGATTTTTGAGTTCTGCGATTAGTCATGAGCTTCTGAGGAACAGACTGCAGCATGACTTGGTGAAGGAAAACACAATTCAATGGAAAATGCAACATTCTGTCTCTTTTAAGACTCCAAATTTTGTGTATTTTTAAGCACAGGACAATCCTCTCCTCTATATTGGTATGACATAAATCCTAAAGACTGCTTTTGATCTTGTACTCGTTGATCATTGGGGAAACAGAGCAGCTCTTCTTCAGTAAAAAATAATGTTTTTTCCCTCATGGAGGTTTCCTTGGAGGCTCAGATCCCCATAGCTGATCCCGCTCTGTCATGTTTGGATTTTGGTTCCAAGGATGCAGGGTGACAGTGGGTTGCTTTGCGTCCTTCATAGGTGGTGGATGGGGGATTGGTGCCTCCTGGGCTTAATACAGTTCTGGTAAAGGCGTATTGATTCATTGGGATCAGCCCTTGTTTGCACTTCTTAACATTTTGTGCAAGCGTCTTGTAGAATAGAGGAAGCACATAAACATGTGGCGCTTTGTGAAACATGTGGATCAATTAGGGTGAGGGGCTGTGTCAGCATTGTTTGCACCAAAAGCCAAAAAAGAGGCAGAGGGTGGGAGCCCTGGAGGCCGGCAGCTTTTGTGATCAGAAGGGTGGGGGTAGAGTGGGGCAGGGTGGGGGCAATACGAGTCGTGTGCCTGTGTGAACAACAGACAGCGGGGGAATGTGAGAAGAACCCAAGCTGCTCTGGTGGTAGTTGGACTGTGGGCCCTAGCGGCATGATGAGAGGCAGAGCACAGGAAGAAGGGGGTGGGTAAATAGCAATAGAGGACATGCCAGGACATGCTCAGGAGCCTGCTCTGGGACTGTAAAGAGATCATTACCACACCAAAGGAGAAGTCAATAGAACCATCACATCTGGTGGCTGGCACCTCTCCCAGCTCTTGGCACGCCGGCGATTAGTTTGGCCTTGCACAGTCGTATAAACATATCCAACCTTTGAATAGTTGCCTATTTGAATGTGGCTAATTATTACTTCAATCAGATATCAAATGATGTTATTGAAATACATTACAAGCTTTTAGGGTGTGCTACTACAGTCTATATTTATTTTAAATGCATCACTTGATGCCATTTAGTTACTGCGGTGTTAGGATTAATAGCACTTTTTCATGCGTGATCCTAACCTTAGTCGGCACCACTTTGCTTCATAGCATTTACTGTATATAGAATTTTATTGATGCACAAACTGTATCCCAAAGCAGGCATCTGGATGTGTTTTACTTACTTAAAAAGTGTCACGTGTGCAATAAACATCAATTGAAAAATAACTTGTATATGCACTGTAATCATGCCTTTGTAATTAAAGAGTGATTACCGCATGCATATGATCCATCTGTGAAGCACATTGGGCCAAGTGTTAGTTGCTGTGTTTAAACTTAGCAGTGTGTAAACAGCTATCACGGAACCTGAGCTTCTAGAAACTCTTTGAAATACTGGAAGCAAACAAAATGTACGTTCACTTCATAGTCTGCCTAACTATGAAAGTATGTACTAGCAAGTGGCAGATGTGGCCCTTTCATTAGATACCCCAGACTGGTTTAGAAGACACTGTGTTTGATGATAGAGTAAGTGGAGACTATCAAACAGCATGTTGGTTGCTTTAGATGCGACTGGCATATTATTGGTAGTATAAACACTAAATTCTAAATGTTTTTTTCTTCTTGAAATCAAGGTCAATTTTTTTTTTTCCCCCAGGAGCTTTTTTCACTAGAGACCTTGGTTTAGGGCAGCTGTAGCCCAGTTGCCTTTAGAAAATAGAAGAAATCAAAATCAAAAAAGACTGTGCACTACTAAATGGTACATCTTTAGTATCACTATTACAGTTGCTTTATCACTTTTTTCTCATAAATACATTTTCCTTTGATATCTAGTGGGGCCTGCGAGGCATGAGGGAATGTCAGCTCAAATGACTTTGCTTAAAAAATCAGAAGAAATCATAGTTTTTCCAAAGAGCTCCTGCAAGACAATTAAAACTTACTGCTTTTAACATCACAATATAATGTAATCAAACCACTATGGCTGGTAAGACAGATGGAGTGATGCATGATTATAAAGCAACATATTGTCTCATTTTGCTGACTTCTCATGCTGCCCCAGTACATTGACACACATCCCTCTAGTGGGCTTGTCTTTGGTGGAGTTTTAATTGTCAAAAAAAAAAAACTAAGCCAGAGTTCCAAATGTGATGATGGATAGATTTGGGAGCTAAAACAAGTGGTGTAACTTCAACAGATACTCCCTGGAATTGCCTTTTTAATTATGTGCAGTTATTAGCTTACTGCCTATGGGGTGTGTTAAATGATATGGGACCTTGGTTATTATATGCAAGACCAAAGCTCGCACAGCCTTCATTACAGACCGCGGGACGGGCACCAATATGTTGTCTCATTGAGGGATATTCACGCCGAGCTTTGTGTCATCCTGTTTAATTAATTCTGAGGTTTTGAATAGCCTGGACAGCTGCAAACTCAGTGCGGAAAACCAAAACACATTACTTTGGTGATTGAAACGATGCGACCAAATGGTGTGTGCCACGTCCCATGCTCCTAACTGTTGTAGAGAAGCACTTAGCAGATGGTTTGAAATGACTGTACCACTTTACAGCTCTTTACTTGTTAGAAATAAAAAATAGAATTAAAACATTTAAACAGCATCCTGTTCTCTAAAGTGTTTTTAGATGGAAATACAGTTTGGTAAAGGTTGGGTGAGTGATGGCATCATTGATACAGTTTAAAAACAACATTAGCATAGCAAGTTCCTAAATCGACTGAAAAAATATAATTATATATGACTGTTGAGAGTTTACTTGCATTTGAAAAGAAAAAATATTACACAGAAATTAAATTTGGTAAAGGGTAATTTTCACAAGTTAAAAGCAATATTAGCATAGAAAGCTTTTTTAAAATAAAAAACAAAACCATAAACACATAGTGTATTGGAAATTTACTTAATAATAAAAAAAAAAAAGAGATATATTTGCATAACAATTCAAAAATCAAATCTTCAACATAAAGAAAATGTGGCTTTAAATGAGTTAACTTTTATAGCCTATAGCCCTTTATTTGTATTCATAAAAAAGCAGGATGTATAAGTAAATGAAGATTTTTTTGAATGAAATTACAATAAAAGAACATTAGCATTGCACATCTTAATATCACAATCTGAACTGAAAGCTAATATGCAAATGTGAGATTGTTTTAACTGAAATTATTAGCACGTAAACCTCATATTTCATGTTTAGTAGCAGATCTTTGTTCACCATTTTGACACAGAGCGGCAGTGTTTGCAGCTGGCCCCAGCACAATAGAAAGTGCTGCTAATTAAAAATAATTAGCGCCCGAATGTTACTTGGCTAACAGATACACAAGCTGCTGTTTTCATGATCATAGCAGCTGATGTGCACAGATGTAATAAGGTTGGTGCATGTTTTTGTTCATGCCACCATGACTGCTTTGTGTTGTATTAGACACATAGAAAAAAATAAGTAATATGATATGAGAAGTATTTTTACTATTGGACTTTGAGGTGAAATTTGAATATATTTGAAATTTTGACAAAAAAATCTTCAGATCAGTATGGCTATATCAATGTAGCATTTATTTCATTGGTGTTTATTTTGGTCAAAACATTTTAATTACACATTTATTTTTCTATTTAAATTGTTTTAAACTTTAATTTGTTACTTGTACAGTATGGAGGGGCAAATGTAACTTAATTTAGTGCAAATGCTTTGCTTTTTGCTTTTATTCTAACTTGTACATTATTTTGTCCCAAGGTTACCGTCACCGACCATGGCATCCCACCCAAATCCACCACCGTCCGCATCATTGTCAAAGTCCTGGATGAGAATGACAACAGACCACTGTTTCTGGAGAAGATCTACAAGATAAAACTTCCAGAGCGAGAACGTCCGGAAAAGGAGCGTGCCATGAAGAGGGACCCAGTGTACCGGGTCATCGCTTCAGACCGAGACGACGGGTCAAATGCAGAGATCTCCTACAGTATCGAGGAGGGAGACGAGCACGGGAAATTCTTCATCGAACCCAAGACTGGCCTGGTGTCATCCAAGAAGTTTTCCTCAGCTGGAGAATATGACATACTAACCGTGCGTAGTATTTCATATTTATATTGCACATCTATCTGAAGTTCTCATTTGGATACAATAGAATAGATACATAGAAGAGATAAAATACATAGAAATTATGTTCTATAATATATAACATTTTCAATGTTTCTAATGTTCCCTAATTCATTTTTATCAAGTCGCCTAAACTAGGGTTATTTAATGGTGCATTTAATGGAGATATCCTGCCTGCTCAAAAATACCCTGAAAATCCACAGATCTGACATTTAACCTGGTCTGGTCACGGTACCTGCTTGTCCTTGGAGATAAATTAGTTTAGGCCATACCATAGACCATTTTTAGCAAAACAATTTCATCACCATGGAGACAAGCAGAAAAGGTATGCAGTACATACTTTGGAACATTCTCGATGCAGATAGATATGGTTTTATGCCATACTGTTGTAGTTTATAGCCAAAATGTTGAGATGTGGAGATGCAAGCGTGCTCAGTGCAATAAACACACCCATAATGAAAAAAAAACAAGCTTTTATAGCCTATTTTTGGCCATTAAGTTACATACTGTATGGCTTTAAATACGAAAAGGTGAGTGATTACATGATTAACTTTTTTTCCCTTCTTTCACTACTTCCATTAATTCCCACTCTATGCTATAATCTGCACACATTACATTTGCTTAACACCTAAAGAAAAATACTCTATGACTGTTTTGCACTGGTATATAGTATTTAATTAGAAGCTTATTGTTATTCTGTCAGGATTTACAGTACGCAGCTCAGTCATTTGTCACTGCAGCACCATTAAGAAAGTGTCAAATTGTGTAGCACTTTGTATTCACAGAACTGTTGGAGGGTTATTAGAAAATAATGTGCTATGTGTGAAAATGAATCAGATCTGTCACCACTACACCTGTGTATTTACCTCCAGTTCACTGGCTAAATTGACTGTCAGAATGCTGTGTGCTGTGATACACCATTAATGAAACTGGATATTCATCCGTTTTTCAAAGAGGATCATTTTTCTGCATAGCATAAGGGCTAAAAGACAGAATCACAAAAGGTGCTTAACAGAATGTTTTATTCCATTTATATGAATTGCTTGAGTGGTGATTCGCTGAAATGTAAAGTTAGCAGGTTGTGACTGGAGTTAGTGAAAGAAGATACACATTATAGGACTGAGCTATAGTACGCAGTCAAATCCTTATCTGACCCTCGTGATTTTCCTATCTGGAGAGATGGTGGTATCAGGATTAGGGTTGTCATAATGTCATGACAATTCTGAGACAAAATATCAATATCATTAAAATTATTCACAATTATTGACACCCAAGACCAAACTACATTTTTAAATGGGTTAATGTGACATAAACAGCCAGATAAAAATAATTTACACAGATTGGATATTGAATATATATATATACTTTTGCTTCTAAAATTCTCATGATCAGTATTTTGTAGTTATTACGATAATGTTTTTTCAGCATTCATAGTTGATTATATTCTGAATTTTGTTGCTCTATCATAGTTATGGTTTATATGTTGTAGAGTTGAGTTTATTTATGCAGAAGAAGTTAATGAATAATCTGCTGTAGTCTTGAACTTGTACAATAGGGTTTGGAAACGTTCTGTTTGATCTGCGCAGTGGATTGTGGGATACCTCATAGCTCGTTACCGCTGGGTAGGAATATGGGTCTGTTAAAATAAGGAACCTCCTGAGCTTCATAGACTAAAGAAGCTCAGGATTATTGTTATCGCATGGTTAACAGAGTTAATGCAAACATGAGCTTTAGTTGAGTTGTTTTATTTTTGAATAAAAAGAAATTGAAAATATGCAATTGTTCCTACATGAACTGCCTTCCTCTTTGCACGTCAATAAAAAAAGACCTTGTGGAATTTGGTGTATTTGTTTTAGCAATAGTTTTTTGGGGGGTTATTTTTCTTTTACAGATATCGAGATATATATTGTATATCAGGATATAGCTCCATATCGCCCAGCCCTAGTTGATCCCCATGATTGGTGATAAAATATAAATCCTATATGATATTTTTGAATATAATATGCAACAGGTCAAGTAGTCACTTTTATCACCATTACTGTTTGTCGCACAGATTAAAGCAGTGGATAATGGGCGTCCTCAGAAGTCATCCACCTGTCGCCTGCACATAGAGTGGATCCCCAGGCCTGAGATCCCGGCTGATGCAGCCCCTCTGCAGTTTGAGGAGTCCCCTTTCACCTTCTCTGTCATGGAGAGCGACCCCGTGGCACACATGGTCGGAGTCGTAGCAACGGAGTCCTCGGAGCTCCCCGTGTGGTTTGAAATCACAGGTATGTATGGTATGGCACCATTAACATGTTATGTGTATTGTGTGTTGATATGTAGAAATGCATGTGCTTTGTTGTATATAGTATTAACAAATAACTAATGTTAGCTACTTGCAATCTCTGTTCATGGATATTGGTACATGAATGTTTCAGGTTTGAGTGCAGCATTGATTGAAAGTAAAATCTTGATGATTAAATTTTGTAAGGGTTTTATCATAGCTTTAACAAATGTACTTTTAATTTGTTTACTGTAGATGAGGGCTGGACAATTAATCAAAAGATTGAGAGATCATGAGTCAGTTATGTGTAATCGTCAGTAGTATGGTTGGGTTTTTGAATCGAGAGGTCATACAGTCAGTTCTCTGTTAGTAAAAGCATATGGTTTGGAGCAGAGTTCAGATTATGGAGGAAGAAATGTTATGTTAAATGGCACTGATTAAAAGCCTGTATTATTTATGTTCATGAAATCAACACTAAAAGCATTTTTGTTTTTGTTTTTGAAAAGGCAAAATAAAACAGAAATAGAGATAGATCAATATGAAGAAAAAAACACTTTTTCCATCACCCAGCCCTGCTGTAGACTATTCTAGAGGCAAAACTAACCCCTAAAATGTACTCAAACTTTTCTCCTCATCTCTTTATCGCTCCTTCCTCTAACAAGTCTCTCACTGACACATCTCTTGTGTGTGCTGTCTCTGCTTTCTCTTGTCTTTCTTCTCTTTCGAATGCTGTTTGCGCTAGACACCACTGAGGACTCTGAGCTTTTTTACATCCTGCAGATGGCTTGTGACCACAACTGTACCGCAGAAGGTAGAAAGAAGCCTGTTGGGACCTTCTCCTATTTACAGTGCTTGTGTCCCCAACCATCCCATAATTTCATGTATCTAGTGCCCTGCTCCTTGTGTCGTAATAGTTGATTTCATACCCAGCATCTAGACCTGTCACGATAATTAGTAAATCAACATCAGTAAATGATAGATGGAACAATGGTTTTTGGGGGTCAATATTTATCAAGGGTACTTTTTCTTTATTATAGTGGAGAACTTTTAAAACAATGTTCTACTAAGATAAAATTTGAGCTGTAGAGGGTTGAATAAATAAGTCATACAAAATACAGGTTCTTAAAAGGCCCAGTACTCGATTTCTTTTTCATGTATTTAACAAAAATTTGTATTGCCCTAGTACAGATGTGTATAACATGCCTAATTATAAAGCGCTTTATTGTCTAGTACAATAGGTACTACTAGTACAGTAGGTACTGCAGGGTACTACAGGGGTTCTTTGGTTGAATTTTTGAAGGATGAGGATGAACTGGTTTTCAGTGGGTTCTGCCTGTTAGCGTCTTCATCACGTCTATCTCTCCCTCTTCTTTCCCTGTGAAACTGCAATCATGTCGGAGCAGATTTTATCGTTTCTTCTAGGCTACATGTGAAAATGTCCGTTACAGCTTCACTTTTACATACAGCGGAACTGAAGCTCCGCACGTACTACTGTGCATCGTGAAGGGGTGAGGCAAATTCATTCCTCGGGCGTATTAACCAGACTCTGCACTACGCAGCCTCCTCTCTGTCCACGAGAGAGGAGGGGGAGCAAGTTCTCTGGCCCATATCAAACTCTTGTCCATGCGCGCTGTGGCTCCTCTCTCATTTACTCAAATCATTAAAAAGTGACACTTTTCTGTGATGTCATTGCTTCATTGATTCAACCACTCCAGAGTCACCAGCACAGCTTAAACTTCAGGCCTGAAGTAGGTCAGACTCAGGCTTATTTCTGTCACAGAAAGAGTTGAGGCTTAAGCTGGAGATGATAGTTTCAGCTCAGGTTTTCAGAAAAAGCTTGGACTTGTTAACCTTTGATGGACCCGCTGTTATTGAATGTACAATAACAGAGTAGCTATGTGACACTAGGCCCAATTTAATATAAAACACAACTGTATTCCATATAGGGGGCCCTGCTACAGCTCTCTTTCAGTTTGGGGGTCCCTGGCCTGAAAAACGAGTGAGCAATGAAGTTGGACCACTGCAAATGAGTTGTTCTGTAAAAATCAAGTACAAAGCACAAAGTGTTTCATTCTATTTTATGTTTTTTTTACACTTAGAATAGTTATTTGTTTCTGTATGATCATCTATTGTCTACATTTTCTTCAGCAATACTTTAAAATTTGTTATTGTGACAGCCCTAGTTGCACCCATGACCTATTCAAACTCTTATGTAAAAATAGGGAAATACTGTATGCTATTCTTTTAGTGGAGCGATTTGGGCAGGCTCATCCCAAAGCATTCCATATCTTTTTTTAGTCTCGTCTTTTGTGTAATTGGAATATTTGATCGCCGTATGTTAGCGCTTGTTGCTAATTGCATGTGATGGCTGTTACGCAATGAAAGGTTAGCCGAACAATGGCATGCTTGTTCACTGGCATCTGAGTGCACCAGGATTATTTTGGTCAGGGTGCACTGTTTGATTCAGTTTGATAAGACATTGACTGTTTTCAGCACAATTTGTATTTTGTTTTTCTTTTCCTATCCTTGTTTGGTAAAATCTTTCTTCCATTATGCTTATTGCACATATAATTTCTTTGTGTCCATGAAAAAAGTATATTTTTTTCACACTTAATTTGTTCCTTTACAGCTTCTTAGTGTCTCCAGTTCTGTTTTCATTTTTTAGCTTTATTGAGGCTGTTATACAAATGTCTGTCCTTCCAATGTCCTTGCTCATTCATATAACATTTTAACTGTAACATTTGTATTTAAACTGACACAGAATTGACTATACATTCTGCAGCTAATCGAACGCAGCTAGCTTTGAGCAAACAAGCCTAGCTATTGGCGTAAGCAGCCGTCAGCACGCTTCAATATACTTGTTTACTCATGGTCATCACTCCCTCCATTTCCATGTTTGAATAACCTTGCAGTACAATCCGCCAACCTAATCTTTTGTCTTTATTGCTTTTGGAAAAAAAAAAAAAAACACTCCACAGGTGGTAACTATGACAGCCGCTTTGACGTGGGCAAGGCTAGCGGAACCCTGATCATCGCAAGGCCCCTGGACGCTGAGCAGAAATCAAATTACAACCTGACAGTGGAAGCTTCGGATGGGACGAGGACTGTCAGCACCCAGGTAATTGAAAGGCTAATGAAACGCCCGGATGTTGATGAGCTGCTTGTCATCTTGGTTTTTTTCATTCATAAGATCTAGCAGCAGGCATACTTGAGTAATGAGTGATTCAGTGCCCGCATTGTCCGGTTTGTCAGACAGCTCAGCGTTGTCATAATTTTGGAAAAAAAGAGGAAAAATGTCTATAATAGTGTCTATTCTTGGATGATAAATACTGTACTGAGTCTAGAGGCAGAGGGATAAAAATATGTCATAATTGACATTTAATGGAAGGTACATTTTCCACTAAATGTTTATTTGCATGTACCTGTTTGTACACAGCTCACATAGTTGGTTCAGACAAAGCCTAAAAAAAAGCTTGAAGTATGAATGTTTTACATGGTTTGACTGGCTCAGCCTATAAAAAATAATGATAATGTCAGAGCGCCGTAGTACTTCAAGGTTCAAATATTATTGAGAAGTGCGTGATGTAACTTTTGGAGTAACTGGTTGGGGGTCCGCCACTTGTTTTCATGGAGATGTTATTGCCTGTTGTTGTTGTTCCACATTATGACATGAGTTGATTCTCCTTTTTATCTTTTGTATTTAGATATTAACAACTGTATATTACATGTGATTTGGATTTTGACAGAAGGAAAGCAAGGATGTTAAATTTCCATTGCAAATGTTTATCCTGGAACATTTACTAGGCTAATAGGCTGTGGTTGCACTGGTTGGAATAGGTTTATTAGTATAGTAATAAAAGTATGATTTACCTCTTTGCAACCTATAAACTTAAGACCTATTATGCAAACTTGACTTTTAAGAGCCTTTTTAACCATGTTATTATTATTTCCCTTTCTCACTTATCCATTTGAAGTTGTATTTAGGATGTTTGGGTTATCTTTATTCTCTTGTGCTCAAGACATCATTGATCCGATCGCAAAATGACTAAGGTCGTATAGCCACAATTTTGATACAATAAAAACATCTGCTGATGGGTTGCGGGTCTGCTGCTAACCTTAGGAGTGGCTGACAGGGTTTCTTGGTTTGAAAATTGCGCTTTAAATCATCTAAAATATAACGTGATGATCCATGGGTGTCCCAGATTACAACTATACAGCAGACAAAAGCACAATGTGTCTTCTTTATCCTAAGATAAGTTCACAAACTCCACTTTCTTACTACTCTGTCTTCTTAACCCTGTGATGAGACTCTCTTCATCTTTTCACTCCCAAAATAAAAACACGTCTGTCTTTGTCCTGTGACACCCTCAAACTGTCAACAATGAAAAATGCCTTCAATCCACACCATAATATGAGAAAACTTTTGTCACTGTAAACCACTAGGAGTTGATGCGGGGCATTTTACATACTTCTAAAGCACTTCAACAATGCATTTAAATATATTAGCATATTAATTTAATCTCGGGTGCATAACTCGCGTCCCAACTGATACCCCAACAATGACAAAAGATTTGAAGCTCGCAAGATGTCTGTGGTTTTGTCCTTTCTGGTCATACCTTGTCAATAAGATTTGGTCTACATTGCATTTTGGCTTGTACGGGACAGTTGCATTCAAAATGTATCGGCTATTGTCCTCTATGGGCTAGCATCAGAGAGCTGTAGCTGGAAAAGAATCCATTTGTTGTCACTGTGCATGAATGAAGTCTTTCATCATCTGGCTGCTGTGCTCCACTGCGCTGAGATCAGTGCACCGTCTTCACCGGCTCTGTGAGGCCCATCCACACAGACCTATAGACTTTGGGCATCCTGAAAATGAGTGATGGTGTCTCTCTCTCTCTCTGTCTACTATATAAATATATATTAAACTAAAAACTAAACTAAAAGTAAAAAAAATATATACAGTTTAGTGTTTCTAATATACATTTTAGCAACCTACAACCAATTTACTTCTAGCTTCACTGACCTTTGAAATCTTCGAAGAATTGCAAAATGGCCACCCCTGTTATATCTGAATGACCCTAGATGCCAATGTTCTAAAAAAAAAAATACCTAAAAGGCTCTTAATCTGAAAGCCCCTCTCCAAACCTGCAAGCGGTGACATTTTAAGCCAAATTAATTACATGCAAAGGTTAAACTATTCGGAGGGTCTAATACACAGTAGGGGTGATTCCCAGCAGGTCTGGCTGTAGTGGCAACCATTTAGCATACAATGAACTTCAAACTTGTATTGAATTTCCTCACTTTGGTGTTCTGACATAAAACAGCCTGCAAGACCATCTAAATTATATCATTGTTTAGGTTCATTGAAGTTAAAGGCATACCTGTTCTTAAAAACGTGAAAAACTAAACTGGTTCATCACTGTGATGAGTTTATAAGCACTTCACAGTATTTTGCCCACAATGTTAACAACAACTAGCATCCTAATTGCATACTTTCTGATTCTCAGACAATAAAACATTTTATAATTAAGAGCCGCTTATACAATATATTTGTACTGGGGCAAACAAATTTTCCTCAGATACTTGGAAAAAATCAAGTAGAGGTTTGTAAACATTACACTTAATTTATTTTCATTGGCCTGAAGGCACTAATGTTGCTAACACAATTGCCATATGATACCTATCCCAATTCTAGAAAGTAATATCTTTCTAACCATCCATCCATCCATCCATCTTCTCCCGCTTAATCCGGCTGGGTCGCGGGGGCAGCGTGCTGCCCAATACTCATAGCACCTGACCCCCCCTATGAACCCCTCTGCAGGTGGTGAGCCCACAGGAGGGTGGACAACATGGTCCTTGATGTTAGTTCATAGGGGTGCGGGCATGTTTTGGGTTGATGGGGGAAACCGGAGTACCCGGAGGAAACCCATCCAGACACGGGGAGGAACATGCAAACTCCACACAGAAAGGCCCGGGCGACCCGGGGATCGAACCCGCAACCTTCTTGCTGTGAGGCCTGAGTGTTGCCACTCAGCCACCGTGCCACTCCAAGCAAATCAAAACTATTAAAGAAATATTGAAATCCAAAGTACTTGATTGGTTATAATTTTTTTGTTTTGTTTTATACATGGAAATAAGCCCTACATAATGTCATTCCAAATGACACCCGTGCTGTCCACCTCGTGAAAGATTCAAATCGACTTTATCTGCTCCTCAAATCAAAGTCATGTGGATGTGCACTGCCTGACAGGCTGCCCTATTTTCTCTCTCCTTGGAATGTTTTCTTTTTTTATTCCTCTTCTCTATTCCTTCTTTGTCTTTCCTGCTCACATCCACACTCATTGGCTCAGGCATGCCGGGGAGCGATGCTGATTATTCTGTTTGGACACAAAGTGGATGAGAACACTGGACCTCTGGGGGCAGTGGGCTGTGTTAATCCTGCTTTGGGAACACGACTTGCGCCCCGTGCCAATGGCCGGCCTTTGCTTGCCCATGCCCAGGCGCTGCCACCTGGTAGGGGGGCTTCCTCTTCTACATGTGCTACAATCCCACCAGCTCCCACGTGGCTTATTCTGGAGAACACAGAATCACTCCTACTGTGATTTACTGTGCCTTTTGTTACACTACAGCTTTGTTTTAAAAGCAGATGCTCAGATCTAAAAAAAGGTACTGCAATATGCCGAAAAGTAGTGCCTTTTTATCTGCCATTAACAGCTAACTATATTCATCTGCTTCTTGTGAAAGTTCACACTTCATTGTGATTGATTCAGGCTACGTCCACACGACAAAGCTCTAGGATTTTTTTTGCGGGTTGAATAAAATTTGAGCCCACACGTGTCAGTAAGTATTCACATCCAGACGACAATGGAGCACTGAGTGAATACATATGCCACACCTATATGTGGTGCTGTAAACAGGACAGAGCCAGAGCCAGGTCTCACCCAAAATCTTCTGGGGGCCCTTCTAGTTCTACACGGTAGTGGGTTTAAAAGAATATGACGCATGTGTGGTGGTGTTGCACTACATAGTAGATTAAGAGGGAAAGTGTGTGTGACCAAAGGGTTGCATAAATACAATATTATCAAAATGGCATTTTCACAAGATCTGAAAACATAAGGCGGAAGACCTGAACTTTTGTAAATGTTCTTATGTCGTACAGTTATAACAGCAATAGCAATTGTTGTAAAAGTAGTGGTAGTAATAGTAGTTGGAGTAGTACTAATAGTAGTGGGTCAGACACAGTACACTCTTTGAAGTTAATTTCATGGAATGTTATAATTTATCCCATACACCATGTCAGCACATAAGTGCATTATAATGAAGTGAACCACTGTGACCTATGTCTGTAAGAGACAGTCAGGTCATTAGACAAAATGGATTTTTACTGATGGGATTTGTTATGAAAGACAAACAAAAATACTGACAATATTATGTTGTATTTGTGTTACAAACTGACATGCATGAAAAATGTCCAAAATGTAAACACATTAAAGACATAGAGTTCAGTGCTCTTAGATCAACACCAGCCCACAGTCTGTGGGAGGTCCGGGGTAAACAGTCGCCCATTCTGCACTGTGTTTTCCATCGGAGCGTTGTGGAAGGCGTCTGAGAAGTATCAGCTGATGGGGCACAGAGTGAAGGGCCTGTGCATTCCAGGCCGGGCACCTCATGGCCAGGAACCAGGCCAACACTCACCCCCCTCCCTCTCTCCCTCCTTCTCTCCCTCTACTCTGTCCTGCCCTTCTTACCCTCTCTCCCTCATTCTCTCCTTCTTACCCTGCACCCTCTCCTCTCTCCCTCTCATCTTCCCTTACTCCCTCTAATCTCTCATTACACCCCTCTGTCTCTCTCCCTCTCCCCCCTTGCACATACAGTCAGCCTCAGCACTTCCTCCCTACACTGCGATGAACCACCTCAAGCTGTTCCCATCTTCCCATCTCATCTCCGTTCAAGTTTGTAAAGCCCCATTCAGGGTTTCTGCGTCACATGGCAACACAGAGACTTTGATGTAGCGATACTCAGGTCTTTGCATAGTATGTATAAGGAATAAAAGATGAGTATGCATAGGTCTTTTATGGAAAATGAAATAGTTGCAAAATATATATGGAAATGGCACCAGATGGTACAAAAAGTGTCCAGAGAAAATGTTTTTTTTAACACACTGTTAGCTGAACCCCAAAGATCGTGTCAATGAATTGAATTTCAACCATCATGAAAGTAACCAAAAAGCTTTCCCTTCTGACGTGCAAAAAGCAAAATCATTTAGAAGTGTTTCTGTGTACGCTCCATCATGAAGGTTGTCGTTTGACATTGGTATGTTAGCAAAAACTGAAAATTTTGCAGGATTGTAAGATTAGACAGAAGTTAATCAACTCATCAGGAACTTGAATTTGCATTTATTTGTCATAGCTGTGTGAGATATGTAGTGAGCATTTACCCCGTGCTTGTTCAAGATAATAAAACTGATTTATTTTCAGTTGTTGAAGACAGTCTTCATCAGGGCTGGTGTACACTCGAAAGTAGTTGAAACGTGTTGGCGTGACCACCAATAAATAAACTGAAAATTACCTCTGCCTCTGCCACCCTTCTTTTATCTCCACAAGAAATGAACCTTTTCTGAATAGCTTTAGAATGAGCTTGAGCTGTATCAGAACAAGTATAAGACCACACAGACTCGTAAACACCCATGGCCCACTATCGAACATACCTGAGGGATTATGCAGATATAAGACCACAGGGTAATATAAAAGAAAACACTATGTGGGAAATCACATTCTGTTGTCTAAATAAAGAGTGTTTTTTATTGTCATCGTGGTATCAGAATGCATATTGCGTATAGTCTATTCCTTAGTATCGAAATAGAGTTTGAAATTTTAGTATCGTGACACCAGTAACAAATTCACTCCCTCTCATCTCACCTCACAGCACTAAGTCCTTTAGTATCTCCATCTGTCGCGTGTGCATCTTTGTCCCGAGCTCACCATCGCCCCCTAGAGGATTCACATTCACACAGCCACAAACGCCTTTTTTCCCCAACCACGGCGCTTTCTATCGCAGTCAACCTACATCAACACTACTGTGATGTTCGGGGCTCAGAGTTCCTTTTGAAGTGTTGGGGGAAAAAAGGAAATAAAGCAAATTTCTGTGCTCATAATCTGAATGGCACCTTTGTAGAGCCTATTTAAACCATGTCAAATAGGCTATTGTGGCTATTGTGAGTACATGTGAATGCCTCTGACCTGGTGGCCATGCTGTTTTTTGTCACCTTTCAGTCCTTACGTGTTATCTGAGGCTAGCCAGATGGAGATACAGTGGACAGACTCTTAGCATGTGAATGTGTGGGCAGAGGGGAATTTGTGACAGTTGGTTGCGGGGCCTATATGTAGGTATAATGTCTGGGCAAAACATGAAAAAGAAACGGGAACTGCTTGGCTACAGTACACACATAGTAGTCTGAATGTATTTGGTGCATGGTAAATGGGTAATTTTGCATATTTGAATTTGGTATAGGAATATATTAGTTGTTATTCTATTAATAATCCTGAACTTTGTAATAAAAAGCTGGACTTAAACTGATGTAACTGAATCTGGTTATGTGTATTACTCTAGTAGTTGAATAATTTGGTTTATAATTTTGCTAAATAAGTTAGCGGTTTATGCAAAATTACTGATTGGTTTAAAGTAATGCATGCATGTAATGTAAAATGATTGCTAATGCCAATAATAAAAACATTTTGACTGATCTGTAAGACAATGGCCGCTAAAACAAAAAAGCGTGATGATGAATAATTGTATAAAGTGCAAGTGTATCTTTGTCGGTGTCTGTTTTGCTCTTGCATAAAAAACTGCTAACACTAAGCCAATACAAAAGCAGCAAAAGAACATGCAAACTCCACATAGCGCTTTCCTATTTTGTTTCACTTTGCTGCCTTGTTAAATTAAACTGGTTTAATCTAAGCTGAAGCTAACTCCATTGGTCTTCCTCATTAGCCACTTGACTCTGGTCGGCCGTGACGCAGCAGTGGTGGCCCGTTGCCAGTGCACAGCCCCTGTAGTCAGCACGCCGCCTCCCGCCCCCCTCAAAGACGACATCTGTGAGCCTCTGCAGCTCTGCCAACTTCACAGCACACAACAGATTGTAAATGTTATCACTCCTGTCGGATTCGCTCTATATTTGTCCATGATATATACTCACCGGGCTCAGCTAACGACAACACTACCAAAACAACATTGCTAACCATAATATGACACATACATCTACAACATAAAGTCCCTGTACCTCACTTTTTCCCCATGTATTTCAGCATTTTTTTCTTGCTCTAGCACAGTAAATAAGTCTGTATCTATGCCAATGTCATGGCACAGCCTTTAACATCTACATACATATGTTTTTAGGTTTTGAGAAAGATCTTGCCTATTTATTAAGCTTTTAATGATTGTAAAGTTTATATTTTTACTTTCTGGTCAGACACTGGCAGTAGATATGCCATATGTAGAGGTAATTTCATAACCTTTACCAGGCGACCATAATGTAACAAGGGCCAAACAGTTTAATTTTGTTCAATGAAGTTTTAAACTTGTTCGTAGCTTGCCTCTGCATTTTGGAGGAAATTCGTTTTATAACTTTTGTAACTTTTTGTCCTCAAACTGCCACTTAACTGTATGTAATGTAAAACTATGATAAATATTTACCATGGTCACTCTCCCACCACACAGTAATAATTAGAAAAATATGAAAATCTGTCATATGGCACTTAAAACAACTTAACCTGGTGCATTTCTGTGCGGGACACTACCCCCTGCTGTCTGGTATGCAGGTGTCTAATCTAGCCTGATCCCTTTGTTCCCTGTGTTTGGCAAAGGCCCGAAGCTCCCTCACTGGCCTGGGAAGCAGAGATGGCATTCCAGCAGCTCTCCATAATCCTCCGTCGGAAGTCCACTAGACGACTGGCTGGTGTTGATAAAAGCAACTCCCAGTGGAAATGTACAGTTTTGGGGTTGCAAGAGGCTTTGGTGTGGCTCTGTTTTTGGTTCAAAGAAAGAGGACATACATTATGGAGTAAGGGCTTTTGAACAGTATAGACAGGTTTTGTAGGTAGGACTGAAGGGTTTTATACTTGCAATCAGATTTGTGATGTATGTTTTAATATTAGCAGGCTGATTAAAGTTCATATTTTACACACGTTCAGAGGAATGAACTAAAATACAGAAATGTGAACTGACAAATGAGTCCAAGAATCACATTTCAGAATATTGTAGCTCTAAAATATAGTCAGCAGTTTATATGGTGAGTATTAAGTTGTCTTTTGGATTCAGCTTTGATTAATCCTGCAACCCTAATTGTAAGATCTGTTTTAGTGTGGTCCACTCACTAAAATACACTTTTATAGAAATATTCTGAGTTTATACCCATTTGTACAAATTTGGGGTATTGATTTTACATTTGTACTGCAAGCAATCGTGATTTGTTTTAATATAGCTGGTGCTGCCATACATATTGATTCAGAATGTACTTAAAGACACCGCCTGGAGTGTATTTCAGAGATTTTCTGCCATGATAGCACTCTATGATGACCCAAAGCAACAAATACTGTGATTTTCTTTTGGGTTTGTCTAGTTGCCTTTCATCATTTGCAATGAACTCAGATATGTGGTTGGGGAATTATTTTTTTGTATGGTTGACCAATATGCAACAAACTATTTCTCTGATACTGCATAATAAATAATAAAAAACATGTTCAATAGGAAAACAGCAATGGAGAGTTTGAGGCTAACATTATAAAAAAAGCTTTATTGTATGTAGTTCCTTCATAGAAAAGATATATTTCTGTCAATATTAATGGTGATAATTACTATATCGACTTATCTTTCAATATGAAGATGAAACAATATATTTTGGGCCTCAATATATATTGTTTGGACAATTTATTTGTAATAATGGGGAGATTTTTGCCATGTTTTTAGATATGATTTGAGCTATACAGGGTTGGATAAAGAACCTCTAGGGCTAATTATTGCTTCATTCTGCTATTTATTTGTTGCAGTTTATGCCTTTTGATGATACAGTATATCTAAAACTTACTGGAATGATCTTGCCTTGTGTCAGTGGCATAATGTAGTTTCAATATTATCGTTTAGCCACTGTAGCAATACCATTGTTATTTGCCCTCCTCACATTTGTCACATGGTTTTGTTCTCTCCAGGTCCTCATCCGGGTCATTGACACCAACAACCACCGTCCTCAGTTCTCGCAGCCACGCTACGAAGTGACAGTTCCTGAAGACACTCCGGCCGGTACGGAGGTCCTGACCATAACTGCCACGGATCAGGATGAGAAGAACAAACTGACCTTTACACTACTGAGCAGCACTGACCCCTTCAGTCTCAAGAAGTTCAGACTGGACCCGGGAACTGGGACACTGTACACGGCTGAACCACTGGACCACGAGACCATGCACACACATATCCTCACAGTTATGGTAAGAATAGATTGTGTTTGTGTGTGTGTGTGTGTTGAAAATTGTCAGCTATTCGAAGGGAGAGAGATACAACCTATGTTTTGATCCAAATGGTGACATAAAGGTTACAAGACATTTTTGAACCTTACATGAATGACCCAGAGACTGAATCTTAGGACAACCATGTGTAAGTAGTGGGTGGGAAATCAGGCAGATAATGCAGAATTACTCAAACACAAATGAAGCAATCAAAATACAACTCTTGAGAGGGTCAGTTATGAGGGAGCATAGTTATAACTATAAAAGCTGATTTTCCGTTATCTTAAATAAATAAATAATCTTAAATAAATCATAAATGTAATATCAATGTGCTCAGTCAGAGAAAGTTTCTAGTAATTTAAATGAGGATTAATGTTTTGAAAATAGCTCTGACATTTTTAGAGAAAAATGTTGAGTTATTATTATAATACTTTGCTAAAAATGAATATTAATAGGCCCAATCAGCATGATATGAGCCAAGTAATTTCACCTTCAGAAACTCAAATATATTCTGTATCTTTTTAATTCCTTTTAGGTGCGAGACCAGGACATCCCAGTAAAGAGAAACCTTGTTCGCGTTATTGTAAATGTGGAAGACACCAACGACAACGCTCCCTGGTTTATCGGCACACCGTACTCTGGCCGTGTCTTTGAATCGGCTGCTGTGGGCACTGCTGTACTCCAGGTCACTGCTCTCGACAAGGACAAAGGCCAGAATGCAGAGATACTCTACAGCATGGAATCAGGTACATTACACTCTTGACACTTGGAAACTGTGAAAAAGAAACAAAATTAGAGCTGGTTTGTTCAAAGCTGTAAATGCATTCAGTAGCATATGAGTCATCCGAGCACTGCTGCCCACTGCATCTTGATCATGAATGGAATACTTGACTTAGAGCAGAGAATATTGGAGACTTTGTCAGAGGAGATCCCCCTCAGATTTTCCCACGGTGCTGGCAACAACGGGTCTAGTTATATGAGAAAATGACGCATGCATTGTTTAAATTAACAAAAAAGAAAACATATTTCCATGATCATTTAAGGTTTTGTGGGCAGACAGAGTAAATTGTATAAGTAAATACACATTAATGGCCATGATTACAGTTTAGGTTAACATTGCAAATAAAAAAAAAATCTTTAGATTTAGTTAGTAATTGTTGCCTGTGATCTTAAAGGTGCACTATGTAACTTAAAGGATTCTATGTTGCATTTGTTCTATTCACTTAGGTGTTTTCATTGCCACCTATCGTCACCATGGAGCTAGATATGTTTAATGCCATACTGTGAAACACTCCAGGCAAAGCAATTACCTAACCACCGAAACAAACAACAACAACTTCTTCACGTTCAACAAACCAGTTGAACAAAGTGCTTGCATCCACCATAAAAGTTACATAGTGTACCTTTAAAATAAAATAAATTTGTATGCTGGGATAGATATGAGCTACCTTTTTCATAAAACATATATATTCTATTTGTGTTTGTATTTTCTCCAGGAAATGTGGCAAACTCATTCTCCATTGACCCTGTCCTTGGAACAATTACCGTCGCCAAGGAACTCGATCGCAGCAGCAAGACCCAATTTGAGCTCACAGTCAAAGCTTCGGATAGAGGGCTAACTCCACTGTCAACAACAACTACTGTACACATCGCCGTAACCGTTTCCGACAACGCCGCTCCCAAATTCACGGAAAAGGAGTACTCTGCTGAAGTCAGTGAATCAGCGAACCCGGGTACTTTCGTCAGCTTGGTCACAGCTGTCAGCCAGTCATCGATTTTCTATCAGATTAAAGGTGGCAACATCAATAACGCCTTTGATATAAACCCCAACTCTGGAGTGGTAGTGACTCAGAAGTCTTTAGATTATGAAACCACCTCTCAATATAAGATTACGATACAAGCAACCAACATGGCAGGTCTGTCCAATAATGCAACGCTTGTAATCCACTTGAAGGATGAGAATGACAATGCCCCAATATTCATCCAGAACGAATTTAAAGGTGTTATCAGCGAATCTGCTCCAGTCAACAGTATAGTTCTAACACCCAAAAACACTCCCTTTGTAATCCGAGCGACTGATGCTGACAGTGACCGTAATGCTATGCTGATTTACCAAATAGTTGAGCCCTTTGCGCATAACTATTTTGCCATTGACTCCAGTACTGGCGCTATCAGAATCACCACCGCATTGGATTACGAGCACAGAAATGTATTCCGCTTTACTGTCCAAGTCCATGATTTGGGAATGCCTCGTTTATTTGCGGAAAAGGCAGCCAACGTAACAGTGGAAGTGATTGACGTCAATGATTGTGCTCCAGTTTTTAGCAAAGAGCGTTATGAGGCGACAGTGATTGTGCCGACATACAAAGGTGTAGAGGTCATTCAGGTTAATGCTACGGATGCAGACTCTAAACCCAACGCCAGGCTTCTCTATTCTATTGCTGAGGGTAACATTGGTGATAAATTCAAAATTGATCCGAGTACCGGCATGATTTCAATCCATAATGTCACTCAGCTAAGAAGCAGATACGAGCTTGCAGTTCGTGTTTCGGACGGCAGAACAGCTGCAGTTGCGACAGTGAAAATTAACGTTAAAGAAAACAAGGAGAGCAAATTGAAATTCACAAAAGAATCCTATAAGTCTCACGTAGAAGAAAACTCAAAGGAGAAAAAGACACTAGCAGTTATTGCAGCTGTCGGAAACCAAGTCAACGAACCATTGTTTTACAAAATATTGAACCCCGATAATAGATTCAAAATAAGCCACACTTCAGGGGTGGTCTCAACTACTGGTATTCCATTTGATCGTGAGACACAGGATAAATTTGATATTGTCGTTGAGGTCACGAAAGAGGGCAACCCAGATGAAACAGCTCACGTTCTGTTAACTGTTACGGTTGATGATGTGAACGATAATAAGCCAATGTTCTTGAACCGTCCCTACCACGCTTTGATTCAAATGGATGCTGAAGAAGGCCATGTAATTCTCCAAGTTTCAGCTGTAGATAGAGACACTGGTGCCAATGCCCATATCCAGTATCAACTCAAAGAACATCTAGACCACTTTGAAATTACCCCATCTGGCGAGATCCTACTCCGAGAAAAGTTTGACAAAGACTCCCTCAATAGGGACTTTGTTGTTGTGGTAATAGCGCGGGATAATGGTGAGCCATCTCTCTCTGCCGAAGTTGAAGTGACAATAACTGTAGTGAACAAAGCAATGCCAGTGTTCGAAAAGCCTTTCTACAGCATTGAAATCCCTGAAAACATCCAACTGCATTCTCCTGTCCTCCACGTCCAGGCCAACGATTCAGAAGGACCCCGTATTGTGTACACAATCTCAGAGGGTGACCCCTTCAAACAGTTTTCAATCGATTTTAACACAGGCGTCATTCATGTAGTTCAACCCCTCGACTTTGAAACCCATCCTGCTTATAAATTGAACATAAAAGCCACTGATTCTTTGACAGGCGCACATTCCGATGTTTTTGTAGATATTATTCTTGAAGATGTGAATGATAATGCTCCTGAGTTTCTCTTCAAAGTTTATTACGCCAACATTTCCGAAGCATCTGTGATCGGAACGTCTGTGTTGCAGGTGGATGCCAATGACGCAGATACTGGTACCAATCAAGAGCTATTCTTTCAGCTTAACTCGCCATATTTTACAATCGATCGTGACACTGGGGTGATCTCGACTGCAAAAGAGCTTGATCATGAACAAATCCAGCAACACAAATTACAAGTGCAGGTTGTTGATCTTGGAGTTCCAGCTCTGTCTAGTGAAGTTATTGTGACTGTTGATGTTACAGACCTCAATGACAATGCACCAGTGTTTATGGAGGCCGTCTACAACTGCACAATCAATGAGTTGGCCCCAAGAGGCTATTTTGTCATACAAGTCCAAGCTTCTGATGCGGATAGCTCGGACATAAATAATTTGGAGTTTTCCATTGTTTCTGGCAATGATGACCAAAATTTTGCAATCAACAAACAAACTGGAGCTATTATTGTGTCTAACCACCGTCGGCCACACATGCAACCCTTCTATAACATCACCATATCAGTTTCAGATGGTGTTTTTCGCACATCAGGGACGGTCTTAATAACAGTTGTTGGAGCGAACTTGCACAACCCAACCTTCGCCCAATCTGAATATGTGGTAGAACTTGTTGAAAATTCACCTGCTGGTACCTTGGTAGCTGAGGCAAAGGCCGAGGATGATGATGAAGGCATTTACGGACAAATAACTTACAGAATTGTTAACGATTTGGCAAAAGACAAGTTTTCCATTAAAAGCAATGGTGAGATTTTCACTTTGGAGGTTCTTGATCGAGAGAATGCCATTGAGAAAGTTATTCCAATTTTTCTGGAAGCCAAAGATGGTGGTGGAAAAGTAGGATTCAGCACGGTCAATGTCATACTCACTGATGTCAATGATAATTCCCCACAGTTCAGGGCAGTGGAATACAAAGCAACCATTGCCTCAGATGCCCCAAGGGGAACATCTGTTGTCAAAATTGCAGCGTCGGACATGGATGAGGGCACCAATGCTGACATTGAGTATTCAATCGAAGCAGAAGTTGAAAATGTTGGTGAAAACTTTGAAATTCATCCCACAACAGGGGTCATTACAACTAAAGAGAGTCTAATTGGACTTGAAAATGAGCTATATGCTTTCTTTGTCAGGGCAAAAGACACTGGAAATCCATCTAAACATTCAGTTGTTAAAGTTCACATAAGAATTGTGGCACCAGAAACGCCAATACCTAAGTTTTCCGAACCACATTATCGCTATACCATTGCAGAAGACATGCCCATTGGCACAGAGATTGATGTAATTCAAGCTGAAAGTGAGCAACCGGTGGTCTACACTCTTGTAAGGGGGAACACACCGGAAAGCAACCAGAATGAGGTGTTTGTGGTTGACCGAGATGCTGGAACACTGAAGCTGCAAAAAAGTCTTGACCACGAGACTACCAAATGGTACCAGCTAACTCTCCTGGCCCAAACCAAACACGAAGACTATGACATTGTTGCATCAGTTAGCATCAACATCCAAGTAAAAGATCTTAATGACAACAAACCCGTCTTCGAGTCTGATCCATATGAAGCAATAGTTGTTGAGAACCTCCCAAGTGGCACCCAAGTCATTCAGGTCAAAGCCAACGATCTAGATTCCGGCACGAACGGTCATGTTGTGTACAGCCTTGACCCCAAACAAAAGTCTCGGGAAATCTCTGAACTTTTTGCTGTTAATAGTGAAACTGGGTGGATCACAACTCTAAAGGAGCTTGATCGTGAGAAAGTTGACGATTATACCATTGTTGCCCTGGCAACAGATCAAGGAGATAAAATACAACATGTTACAAGCACGCAGGTGGAGGTGACAGTTGCGGATGTGAACGATAATCCTCCACGCTTTACTGCAGAGATCTATAAAGGAACAGTTAGCGAGGATGACCCACCCGGCGGAGTGATTGCCATTCTTAGCACCACAGATGACGACTCTGAGGAAATTAACAAACAAGTCAACTACTTCATTACTGGTGAGTGATTTTATATGTTCTCAAATGTGTTCAAATTAAAGCCTTCTTTAAAGCCACAGTATATAACCTTAAAGCAAAAAAATAGAATAACTCATGTTTTGTTTTTTGGTTGTTTATTCCACTGAAAAACTGTTTTTAAAATGGAATTACATGTTAGTAAAGAAGAAAAGATTTTGTCATAGTTATGTTATAAATCATGTTGCAGTGTGGGACAAAGTTCTGTGAATCTTGGACCATTTGGAATCATGACAAAATCTGACCAAAAATAGAAGCAATAGAGGAGTAAATAATGGACAGTCTTGATGTGTTTACTCCTTTACTCTACACACAATTCATAACAAAGCACTGGGGATTACGCTTGCATTCCATTTAATATGACAATAATAAATCATCTTTCAACAATTACACAATACTATTATCTGATAGTAGACAGTTAGGACCTGTCTCTGGAAGCCCCAGCTAAATATTTTGGTCTTTATATTACAGAAACGTATAATTATATGAAATAATATGCTTTCTCTCATCCTAATTAGCAAGTATGTATAACATACTATGCCAAGTATCTAGAGAAATTAAGCAGTTGAATGTTTGTCAAACTTGTTTTTCTGGTGTATAGAATAAATGTGCGCGTGGGAGCAAAAAAAAAACTTGCTTTATAATTTATAAAAGAATGACTTATAATTAATAGATATTTAAGCAGGAAATAATCCACTGTTTATCCCATAATGCTTGTCTTCCTAATGACCCTGCTTTTAAGTGGGAGGCCGGAGCTGTTGATCACCCTTAAGTGCTTCTCTTTAACTCCAAACAGGAGGCGACCCTCTTGGGCAATTTGCGATCGAGCACATTGAGAATGAATGGAAGGTCTCTGTGAGGAAATCTTTGGACCGTGAAGAGAAGGACAATTATCTCCTCAACATTACTGCCAGTGACGGCATCTTCACCGCTAAGGCTGTGGTGGAGGTCAAGGTGCTGGACGCCAATGACAACAGCCCAGTCTGCGAAAAGGTAAAGACTGTTACTAGCTGCATTTTGCCCTGTTTGGTTTATGAATACTTTAAATCATTATAAATCTGTTACTTATAAGTTGTTGTTGTTGTATAGATTCATATGCTTATGCATACTTAGCATGACTTTTAGAGTCTGTACAGTAAAATGAACTAGTACCATTATCAACACACAATTGTTACTATTATTTAAAGCTGCACTGTGTAAGTTTTTTGATGAAGGGTCCACCGTCTGCTTATCTTCATCAAGATATCTTACAGTATGGCATTAAACTTATCTCCCTAAGGACAAATATGTGACACCAACAGGCCAATTTACAGGCCAGAGCTGTGGACAGGCAAGCCCACTCACAGTACAAATGCAGGCTTTTCAAGGTATTTCTGAACTATAAAAATACCTGTAATTAACTTAGTGCAAGAGATACATCACTTTAATGCCATACTGTGGAACATTCTGGGCAAAGCTATAACATCTCTTCCACTAGAAAAGTTTCACATTGAACCTTTAACCTCTCACAGTTATTCCAGTTAATAAGTTCTGCCCTGTTATACTCAGTTATACACATTATAGTATCCAAAATGAAAATCCAAGAACCAGGCAACCACATCCTTGATTCTAACCATGGAAAACCACTTCCCAGTGAACTCCCATCCTTTTCCCATTCTCTTTCCTTTCATCCCTTTTGACTCATTTGTGCGTCTTTCTTCGTGCTCACCCCCCATTGTGCTGTGTGCCCCCAGACCCTGTACAGTGAGAGCGTCCCAGAGGACTCCCCCGCTGGCAGACTCATCCTTCAGGTCTCCGCCTCAGATGCAGACATCCGCTCCAACGCCCAGATCTCCTTCCTGCTCCGGGGAGAGGCAGCCCAACTCTTCATAATTGATGCTGACACAGGTGGGTGTCCCGGGCACAGAACATAATGAGATCCGAAACTAGGGCTGTAGCCGTATCCAAATCTCACAGTACGATATTGTCTCGATTTATTATTTATCGTGAAATTTTGCAGAGGCTAGTAGGATTGTAGATAGGCGACTTTTTGCTTTTAAAATTCCTTGACTAGACTGTTGTGAATAATTACTGTCATAATTTCAAGAATTACGGTAAAATCATAGAATCCAGGATCCTACTGCATAGTTTTAATGCAAAAATAAAATCTTGTTGTATTAGTTTTTGTTAAAAGAAAAAAATAATGAAATACACCTAACAAAAGAACCATCGCTAGTAAGTAAAAAGCCCTGTACGTTCTTTTTTGCAAATATTTCAGATTGAGCCTATAAACCACCCTCTCCATCTGGTTGCAGTGCTAAAAAATAGAAAACAGTGCCGCTTAATCACCTCCAACCAGTTTTGAACAAATAAAAACTCTTAAACAAAAAATCGGTATTCCAACTGAGCCTCAATATTGGACCAAGCCATAATCCACATCTGCCACTGAACAAAAACTTCTTTAAGAAACAAAATTGTGCAAAATCAGAAAGTGCAGAATCAGTCAGAAATCTAGTGCTGGCTGCCTCGTATATGACTGCACTTTCAGCTCCTTTTAGCTGCCAAGTCCAATGTTTTCTTCCACATTTTCTCCTCTCAACATTCAATTACTTATTTTTTCACTGTTGTCACTTCTGGAAGCCATTTGTTGTTTGGACACCTTCCCCTTGGTTATATACTAAACAGGAATTATAGTGTTTAGGGATGCAGTTTTATCCAAATCACTTGATACGCTCACAGTACGATACTTACTGTGATATTTTGTGGAGGCTAACAAAATTGTAAATATGCTACATTTGTATATTTTAATAAGCCTTGACGAGCCTTTGGTTCTTTAATAATTTAGATAATAATTAAGATTTAAAATGAAAAATTATGACCATTGCCATAGCGAGTGTCAGTTGAAAACTAAAAATGATATCTTTTGATTGGAAAAAAGTAGAATTTGTTGAAAGCCATGAGTAAGTTGTATATTTATTTGTACTCATCTGTGCAGTGTTTTGTTAATGTATTCGTAGGTTTCAGAATGATAAAAAAAGAGGAGCGTTGGGCCTGGGAATATGATAACACATTCTTGAATCTGAAAAGCACCATGTTTGATTAGTTTGTTTAACTGTGGCCATTTTCTACATATTTTTGAATTTTTAGGAGAGCTGAAGACCTCCAAACCTCTGGACCGCGAGGAGGCAGTGGAGCACAGGTTCAAAGTGCGTGCAGTGGATGGTGGCGGACGCTACTGTGAGGCCGACGTTCACATCACTGTTGAGGATGTCAATGACCACGCGCCACAGTTCACCTCTGACCCCTACTCCTTTACTGTCTTTGAGAACACTGAGATCGGGACCTATGTGGCCAAACTGATGGCAACCGATGTCGATACTGGTAAGACAAATTTTTAAAATTGTATTGTGCAAAGTTAATTTTAGGCATGAATATTTTTGCTATTATTTACTGGCTAATGAATATTTGATGAGTATTGATAAAGCTGTATTTGTTATTGTTATTAATTTAATGGGGAGGCATGTAACCTTTTTGTCGGAGGGACACACAGTACAAACCTTGGGTTCCGTCACTTTTAAAAAGAACATACTTTTTACTCACACAACCCCAATTACTTTGAGGGGTTTGTAAAGACATTATTCTCTATAATTAAGCTTGTACTGAATCCTCCATCTCCACATAGAGCCAAAACTGTGCTAACAACGAACAGGTTATTATCTCCTAATTAGCTAATTGTATAACACAAAAAGGCAAAAGGGAGGATAACAAATGTGAAATTTCATGAGTGATCAACCCTCCAAATTAAGAGCCCCATTACACTCTAATGAAATTTTTCTCTTCAGCCAGTTTTCCACCCGCCTGATGCAGATCCACAGCACTGCCAATGTTTCTTGTTTGTTTTACCTTTCAGAGGTTATTGCAAACTATTGATGAGGATTAGATGAAGTTTCTTGCCCTGTTAGACCCCAGGATGGAAAATATGCCTGAGGTTGCAACAAGAATTAAATATATTTGATTTTTCTTTGGTCTGGATCAGTGACACACTTTTCAGTTATTTAAAGCAACCTTCAGCATGTGTCTGTTCTGCAGCAGAAAAACCAGGAACTTCAATGTTAAAGATTCACTATGTAACTTTTATTGTGGAATGTCTGCTGGTCTCCATGGAGATGTTATTGCTTTGCTTGGAATGTTTGACAGTATGGCAAAAAAAAAACACATCTATTCAGCATTTATTCATTCAAGTGCTTTAATTTCTCAAAAATAACTCACACGTTACTGTCTTTGGGCTCGCCTCTATTCAGAGTGACCTAACTTGGCCTGACAGCATCATGACAGTCTCTTGTAAACAAAATACAAAATCACCCGCTGAGTTTTCTGGTTCTTCATTTTACCGTTCACTCATGAGTACATTTCATCGAATTCACTGCCAGAAATTCCACGTCCCTTGTACCATCCTCCCTTTTCCCTACTTTTTCTCAACTGACAGCTTGACAGTATTAAAGGGATGCTCAAATCTACTCCCTCAGAAGGCATTACTAAACTGTGAAAGACAAGTATTGAGACATCTCTTCCCCGAGGCTCTGCTGGCACCAAATTGCTTCGCACTTAGAAAATCAAGGCACATGAAGCAAATATTATAAAAACCTGCAGTTCAGTTTTGCTGGGGGGCAATAATTATTTAGAGATACCCTGAGTCGGAGAAGCTAGGGATTTGATTTGACTTCCATATCTCAAAAATAGCATCATTTGGAATAAACTTGGGAGATTTGACAAGTCCCGTGTCGCGTGCTTAGCCAGCCAGTGGAGGCATACATTGTTATTGACCCAGTTCTCTCAAATTTCACTCAAACTGTTTATTCGGGAGCCATCAAAATGCGATTGTAACCTTGCCCTTGGAGACTTACTTTATCTCAATATTTAACACAGTCTTGGCAAAGGCTGTTTTGGCCCACGGGTCCTACTGTCTGAATACATATTTGAATGGATTTTTATTTTTTTCTTATGTTATCGCCAGCAGACACAACTTTCTCGTTGTGAGGCCAACTGTCCAAAAAAAAACAAACAAACAAGAAAAAACACAAAAACCTTGACTTGTGATAAAACAAAGTTCCGCGCGTTGCATCTTGTAATTTTTTTGTTTAGTCTTTTTTCATTCGGATAACGTGTCTTTGTGACCTCTACACTTCCCCGCCGGTTGCTGGGTTGATTCAGTATTCAGCGACGTTGCGGAGGATTTATAGATTTTCTGTAGCGAAAAGACAGGTTACAACATAAGCTGTCTATAAAAAGTCAAGGAAAAGCTCCAGGCTAAGTGTAAAGTTAGCATTAGTGGGGCAGGCAAGACAAGCATCGATTTGCATTAGTTGGATGTATGGCAGTTTGTCTGGGCCATGCTAAAAATAATGAGCTGAGAAATTAAAAAATGTTCAAGTACGGTAAAAGATTAGATCAAAGTCAATATGTCTTGAAGTTGTTGAAGTAACTTTGGACATGTGCCATATAAAGGTGAATGCATTTGAGCAAAACACATCTTTCCTCAGCACAGATATACTGTAGAAGCATCTCTCAAGGTCAGAGGAGGTCTGCTGTTTGATCTGGTCAACTAATTACAAAGCACTTTATTCAGTAATGAGGAAGTGCTGGTTAGCATGCTTGCTGTTGTTAGTTTCAGCGTCACTGCAAAACCAGGTAGTAACTAATAGTTTTATCTCCTTTTGTTATGTAAATGAATAGCCATACAAAGAATGCAAATACAATACAAACTGTGCCATCCTGATAGTGAGGTATAATTTACTATGTATTGTTAAAAGACACAAAAGCACTGCTAAATTGATGGCAGTAGCTTCTTTGCACAGCAAATTGACTATACTGAAAACATAGAATGTTTTTCTTTTTAGCTTTAAATAGCTATGCAACAATTGTATAATGTCTGCACATTCTTTAGCGGCTGCCACTTGGAATTATGATTGTTATTATGTCAACTACAGAAATAGTTTATATTGGCAGCCTATATGTAACTATATTGCAACTTTAGTGATGTAGCAATGATGATCGTTTTGTGTCACTGCAGTTTCAAAAGTCTGAATAATATTGCAGATCAAATTTCAAGCTTCTAAAGGTAAATGTGTTTTTTTTTTTTTTTTTTTACCTCTCTTTAACAAACCTTCATAGACCATTATCCTTTATTTCAGTGCAGGAAACATGAAGAAATTACTGCATACAAATCTTGATCCTATGACAGTAATGATAGAACTAAAGGCTCGTCAGAGCAGTTTTAGCAAAAAGCGACAATTTCTACAATACCATTATCTTACCCGTAATAACTCATAAATATTTTCCAGACTTAACTCACCTTTTTTTCTCGATTTGCCCTATCTCTTTCTAATGTGCTGTCATTAGCTACAGTAGAGATAAACAAGTCGCGTTATTCCCAAGTCAGAACAATTTCCTTAAGCACCATTATGTCTGGAGGATGATCAAACTGGTGGTAAGTGATTGGGAAGCTCATAGGCAGGGCTCCCCCACGGCCGCCTCTTTGGAGTGATAACGAGATCTGCGGAGGACGGGGCACGTACCTGATAAATGGGAATATAATGGCAGATTCCAAATGGGGGCCACCTGCAGGAAGGCATTAGCATTATTATTGTGATCCGTCTCTGTCTCGTTGCTAGTAGCGTCTTTGCTAGTGGGAGGACGTGAGTTATGACAACGGCGCGGGTGAGACAGTTTACGGCTTCGGTTTATCATAGGCTACTGAGGAAAAGACGGATCATTTCAGTGTTGACGGGAGGCAGAGATTTTAATCATTTAAGAATCGATGTATCAGTTTAAAGGGAGGAGTGGGCTTTTAATGTCAAGGGCTTATGGAATTCTAATGACACGGTTGTAAAGCTGCCAAGTGACAAAGATGTGACAGGTTGTAAAGTAACTAATATAAATAAATATAGTATGTATATGCAAAAAGTGTATCCGTCACAAGTGGCTAAACTTATAGTAAATGCAGTCAAGCCATATGACACAGGGCTTGTTGGAAGCTTGTTCAGCTCTTGTTGGGTGTGGATATTTTACCTTGAAAATATAATATTTTATTTTAAGTTTTTGTTGAAAATAGACCTTGAATCTAGAATCTTTAGGTTTTTTTCTCCTTTTTTATCAATCTCGAGTATATAAAATGTCTAAAATAGGTGAAAAACATGTCTTTTTTCTCTTTACTTGAATTACGGTAGCTTGCATTTCGACAAACCTGACTCTTATTCTCAGGCCATAATATTTTAAAATATGGCATTCAATTAATTTATTTCCTGATTTTTATTCACTTACTTTTTTCCAGGCCTCAACAGCGACGTGCTCTACTCGCTGGTTGACTCCGCCGAGGGCTTTTTCTCCATTGACGAGTACAGCGGCGTGATCAGCCTGCAGCGCCCCCTGGATCGCGAGGTTCAGTCCGTGTACGAGCTGACAGCTAAAGCTACCGACCAGGGCTCTCCTCACCGTTCCACCGTGGCCCAAGTGGTGATTTCTGTCCTGGACATCAATGACAACCCCCCAGTGTTTGAGCACCGCGAATACACCGCCACCGTGGCAGAGGACATCGCCGTGGGAACGCAAATCCTGAGGGTGCTAGCGGCTAGTCGTGATACGGAAGCTAACCAGGAAATCACGTACAGCATTATTAGCGGAAATGAGCACGGACTGTTCAGCGTGGATTCTCACACAGGTATGTCACATGTCTTTGGATTTTGTGTTGTAAATAAATTGCCCCGTTTTGTTTTATATAGAAATGAAGAATAATACACACACCTAAATAGATAAATTATATATTTTATTTATTTTTATTTTATTTATTATTATTACTTTTTTTTTTTTTTAGATAAATTTTACTTTTTCAGATTATGTGTACGGGAGAGCATGTATTAAGAGCATTATTTTTATTTATTTTATTTATTTATTTATTTGACAGGGACAATGCAATCAGACATAGTTACATACAGAGTTTGTAGCTGATGTGATGCATACAAGGTTTAGCAAATGCTAATTTTCAACCCCCGTCCCTGGTTGAGCTTTTCTACACTAACGTACATATAAAACAATACATTTTCATCTATATAACTACAGCAATAAAAGACACGTAACACTGATTCATTCACTCACTCAGCTGATTAAAACGCATTACCGTTTTAACCAACAGGCTAGCGTGCTGCATTCTTTTTATTTATTTTTAAGGTGCTAGCTTAAGCAGGGTTCAAAGTTTATATCACTTTAAATTCAGTAACTTTGTACATAGATTTGTTTTATTAGGTTCAGTGTATGTTACTTTAAGATAATTACTTTAAGATCTTAATTATCTTCAAGCCATTTTAACTAGTAGCTTTTAAATTTAAAAGTAGCATATTGCGTACCAAATTAAACTAGAAATTCATGAGACACGGGAAAAAGACGCCATAACTCAACCATTCTCTTCATAAGTGAGAGTAATTGTAAATTGCATAGAGCGTATTTAAACCTGACCACAACTTTGCAGTAAAAGAAATATAAGTTGTATTTTTAGCTGCAGGAGACATCAAAAACAACATCATTGTTTTTCTGACATTTGTAACTCACCACCAACTGTGTTCCCATCGTTTCAACAGATTTTTAAAACAACACCCTCTTTTATGTCAGCTGTTACTGGCTCACCACACGCTTCAGCTCGAGAAAAAAAACACTCTTTATTGACGCGAAGCCGTGCGGGTCCAAGACTTTTAGCCCAGCGCAGTTACTTGTGGTTCGCTCAAGAACTGCTAAATTTATGGCGCTAAAAGTATTTTCTACTAACTTAAAGATGCTCTACCTAAAATTATGACATGATCTAAGAATTTTATATAAAATTTGTTACGAATATAATATTATGTGCAGTACTAGTACAGCATAATTACTACCACAGCTTTCAGCTACTACAATTTCTGCAAATACTGCTTCTCTCCATGGAAGTATCTGGTGCCATTTTGCTAAGTTATAGGTCAGATCTGTGGAGAGGCGAGCGAGAACGTTTTAATTTTTAGTAACAAAAACATGTAATTAAATAAATGCAAGACAGATAAGGTAAACATTATACTGTGGAACATTTCAGGCAAACAACTCTAAGCAAGCTAAACAAGAGTAACCAGAAAAGCCAGAAAAAAACACATCTTTTAAAGGAAAAACTAGCATTTCTCAATATCAAAATCACCAGAAAGTTGGAATAATTAGTGTTTGGATCCATTTCACATATCTCACATAAACCATACTTTGTTTTGACACCATAATCCAGAACCTGCATGACCTTGAATAATCATTCTTTTGTTTGTCCTCAGGCGACATCTTCGTGATTGAGCCACTGGACTACGAGCTGTCCCATGAATACTACATCACCGTGGAGGCTACAGATGGTGGCACGCCCCCCCTCAGCGATATGGCAACCGTCAACATCAACCTGACGGACGCAAATGACAACACGCCCGTGTTCAGCCAGAGCACGTACACGGCCGTGGTGAGCGAGGACGCCGAGCTGGGCAAGACAGTGCTGACGGTGAGAGCAAGAGCATTTCTCATTATATTGTGAAAGCTTTAATCAACAGAAAAAAAAGATAAATGGTCCTATCTTACACAAAATGGATTGTTGTGAGCTTTAAGCCATGTTATAATGCTGTTACCTCATCAAAAACATACCCCGAGTTGTGTTTTGTTTCATTCACACATAAGTAAACCTGGTTAGTTAGTCTCTCTACATCTGCAAAGCTTAAAATGCTCTGTTCCACCTTGCAATGCCATGTAGTGGTAGTTTTAAAGTTAACAGCTACATTTTACCTTTCATTGAGTAGAGATGGGCAGTTCCACTTCCAAATGGTTCTAGTGAATGTGTATGGAGTTTAACAACTCAGTGGAGCACTTGCTGTATTAAGACATCACATCACAAGCTGGAACAGTGTTTTCTGTTTGAGAAAAGAACTTATGCAGTATTATGCAGGGTTTTGGGTGAATGAAACAAAACACTACTCCAGGTATGTTTTTTAATGAAGAAACAACATTATTATATAGATCAGAATGAAGCGCAATATTGGCCCTCTAAAGAAAAGTAGGAGTCTAAGTTAAACCATTAGGATTAGGAACCATGGCTGTATCAGCAGTAGACCAGACGGTGTATTAGCGTTAAAACGGATATCAGCACGACGGCCTTCAGTAATTTACAATAATTCAGAGCCACTGCCTTTGCTTGATGGGGAAAAAATAACCCATTATTCTTTAAACATGACGGACAATTTCTCATTTGTCAGGCGTATAGTAAGTTACCTCCAGCAAAATATGTTTGTTCACCCCGTCTAACCATTACTCACGTATATAGAGTTTTCTGGTGCCCATATTTTTAGACTTTGTGCCATGATCGAGACAAGCGCATGCCTATTTGTCATTGTCTCCGCATTAGATTTTAATACCTGCCATTGTTGTGAGGTACTTGTTCACTGTCTGATGATTTCCCCTGGGGATGCCAGGGATACGTGACACTGGAGGATTTTAAGGCTGTGTTGTGTTGGGAAGACAGAAGAGAAGGGTAAAATTAATGAATGAGGAAATAGTGGTGTCATTTAACTGTCAATACAATTAAAAGAGTCTCTATCCTTGCTGTTAAAATTAAAAGTTTAGAAGCAAGGAAGCAAATATTTGCATTTGGTAATAATCATTAAAAGACCTATACCCATGTATTTGACCAAAATTTGTCTAAGCAGCTCTTGAGGTCAAAATAACTTGCTGTGCGCTGTCTGTGTATTTAATTAGATGCATTTTACTGTCCGATAATCTAAATTGCACCATTAGCATGCTAGTTGTTTTTTTTTAGCATTGCTGTAATGCAATAGACACGCTATTATAAAAACACCTTATACTTAATTAAATGTTGCATTTCGACCCCTCTTTGATTTTCCCCCCAAAGGTTATTGCCCAAGACGCAGACGGTCCTTTGTACAACCACGTGCACTACTCCATCGCCGAGGGCAACCAGGGCAGCCCGTTCACCATCGACCCCACACGAGGAGAGCTCAAAGTGGCTCGCCAGCTGGACCGGGAGCGGGTATGGACGCACCACAAACAGACTACAGCCTCCACAGTGCTGACTCCACACTTAGCACTGAGTAACTAATTGCAGAATCCAATCGCAGTCATGTCATGGCTAATGGGGGGAGCTCAATGCGCCGTTGTTTTATTGCTCACAAAGGCAGATTGGGCTATTTATGCTAATTGACTGGGTTCGTGTCCAGAAGTTGATGAACCCAAAATCTCAGAGGGAGAGCAAGGGGCAGTATAACTCTATAATAGTTAAGAATTATTTTAAACAAAACATGTATCAAAGTTAAAATGTAATAAATAGGATTGTCAGATACTAATCGTTACTCAAACTATTTGTGCATGAATCTATACTAAAAAAGTGACATTGGCAGGACAGAAATGAACCTCTCCTGAATGGCTTTAAAATGAACAAGTATAAGACCACATACATTAATATACGTCCATACATCTTCACCAATTTCACTGTTATAGCTATCTTCATTACACAGCTACTCAACCTCTGCAGCGACTGTGTTAAGCTCATTTTCAATCACTTTACTCCATAGTGTCTCAGCTCAGTGTACTTGTGAATATTTCACTTTTTTTTTTTTTAGCATATTTGCACTTTATTCTTTAAGTGTAAGGTATGCTAAATTGATTTTTTACTTATATATCACTCTAGATATTTTGCACCAGTTTCAAAAGTTTTAAAAACATATAATAAAAACAGTAGAAAGGAGAAGTTTGTCTGTGAGCTAGCTGAAGATTTGGTATTTGGTACTGATATGTAAAAAAGGCAGATTACACATGATACACAAGGTTCTCTGTCTTTACTTAAATACATTGTTTTTTTGCGTTTTTGTCTGCATAAGTAGTTGTTTTTGCATGAATTCAATTTTTTATTTTCCCGTGCAGGTGTAGTTTTGTGAGCACAGTTTGCGTCAGATATATAGATATAAATAATAGCATTAAGATCTTTTGCCACAGTTCTTTTTAGTCGACAAATCAATGGGCAGAACATGTGTTTAATTGACCAAGATTTTTTTTTCAGTTGACCAAAGCCACCTCACTTGTAAAACACGCACCCTCCTTTTTTTGTCAGATCTCCGGATATAGTCTCACCGTCGTGGCCTCAGACAATGGACTCGCGCCCCTCTCCACCACCACCATTATCAACATTGACATTTTGGACATCAACGACAACGCCCCTGTCTTCTCCCAGGCCAATTACAGCCTCATCATCCAGGTAGGAGGGAGGGGCGCACTTGCTATGTGCACCCTGATCACACTGGACCAGGGGAGAGTTCACGGAAAATAAAGGAATTGCAGTTGAAAGAGGGGTGGAACAGAAAGGGGGGATTAACACAGAGATATAATGGAGGAGTGCGAGAGGAGAATGTCGAGAAGGCGCACAAGTGGAGGTGAGGAGTGAGGGAGGTGAGGGAATTGTAAATTGAAAGACAAAGGCTGCATGTTAAGTACAGCAATGCAGATAGGGGTGGGAAGAGAGTACTGTAAAAGTAGGAGTGGCAGATGCAAAGGCGAGAAGGAGAAGAAAACTAGTGTGAATTGTGTGATTTGTAGAGCTATTGTGAACATTTTTGCACAAACTGATAATATCGCATGTACAGTTTATATAGGTAAGATATACTTTAATGATCCTTGCGTGGGAAATTCATACTCTGCATTTGATCCATCATGTCTCTGGGTTAAACCTGACAGGAGCAATGGAACCAGGAATCAGGTGGCAGAAGATGCCGATTGCCCCATCAGAAAGGGGTTTGGATCAAAAATAAATGTCCACAAATGTTTAGAATTATTGAATGGTGATAAATAAGTTAACATAGGTTTATATCAGTCTAAGTTTGTGATTTTCTTTTTTTGTTTTTTGTTCTTTAAGGATAAAAGACACATTGCCTAGTATGAAATGGGTGTGTGTGTGAGTGTTGGTGGTGGTCGGAGGGGCCGATGGCGCAGATTGGCAGCCTCGCTTCTGTCAGTCTGCCCCAGAGCAGCTGTGGCTACAATAGTAGTTTACCACTACCGGGTCTGGAGTGAATGAATAATGCTCTGTAAAGCATCTTTGAGTGTCCAGAAAAAGCGCTATATAAAACTGATGCATCCATCCATCCATCCATCCATCTTCTCCCGCTTAATCCGGCTGGGTCGCGGGGGCAGCTTGCTGCCCAATACTCATAGCACCTGACCCCCCCTATGAACCCCTCTGCAGGTGGTGAGCCCACAGGAGGGCATTATTATGCATTATTATTATTATTATTATTATTATTATTATTATTATTATTATTATTATTATTATTATTATTATTATTATTATTATTATTAAGGATACACCCTACCCATTTACAGCATTATCAAAAGTAGATTTGTTGATATTGTGCAAATAAATACTTTTTTTAAGTGCAAAAAGATGCTTTAAGTTGCTCTTGATCTTCTATAAGTTCAGTGTGACGAGAATTCAGCCAAAACTATGAACTATGAATGCACTCTTTGCTTTGAACCCTGGTTTCACTCTTTGCATTTCTTAACCCTGACAAGGCACAGCTGTGAAGTGAAAACCATTTCTCTTTTCCAGGAAAACCGTCCCGTAGGCACTACTGTCCTCCAGCTCACCGTTAGCGACCGAGACGCGGGCTACAACGGTCCGCCTTTTAGCTTTGCTATCGTAGACGGTAACCACGGAGACGCCTTTCAGATCAATCCCACTGGAGCCCTGGTGACTTGGGGAGAGCTGAGCAGGAAAAGTAAAGAACACTACCTACTACAAGCTCAGGTAAGAAGAAGAAAGAGAGATGAAAGGGGAGGAAGACGGGGGGGGCGGAGACAGAGGGAGAAAGAGAGATGGAAAGAAAGAAACAGAGGAATATAGAGAGAGTAAGAGGGAGAAGGAAAGTGAGAGAGAGAGGGGGAGAAAGAAAGAGAAGAAGAATGAAAGGGAGAGTGAGTCAGAAGAACAGAAAGAGAAAGAGAGGAAAAAAGAAAGGAAGAAAGAGAGAGACAGAGGAAGAAAGAGAGCTTTTATTGATCAAAGCGTCAAGCTACAGCAACTGGGGCCATTTGTCATTGGCCGGACCAGCGCTCTTTCATGCCCACTCAATCGGACTTTCCTCCCCCTCTTCAGTTCTTCTGGTCTGCCTCTCATGCTTGAGCGAGACTCGTGGGCCACTAAAGGTTTCGCTGAGCCTAAAATACTGTGATTTTTTTACATCCATATTTAATGGACTCTAAGTGAAAGTGAAAAGTTGGAATATTTGAGATTTCTTTTGTGAATTGAGTGCAAAGCAGTTACTAAGATGTAACAAAGAAAACATTGTAGTGGCTGAAAGGTCAGAATTTTCAGGCTTTTAAAAACTAATTTGGACTCTTTTCTTGAAAGTGCACTATGTCACTTTTCTGGTAGGGGGTCTGCCACAAGCTTGTTTGTTACATTGAAAAACATGCATTCCCACAGTGACTGAGCTCGCCTCTCTACAGATCTGACCTGTAACATGGCCTGGTGGCATCACTAAGTTGTCACGATAGGATACAGTTTTCCCCAAAATGTAAAGATGACAGCTATAGCAAAAAGAGAGTTCTGGTGAGACGTGAAGCAGGTATCCCCCCTGACCTTCACAGAGGCTTTTAGGTTGAGCAGACGACCGCTTGAATGTTTAATGTCTGTGAAGAATGGAGGAAGAACCTGTCCTCTACTGCTACTGCGCCAAAGTGCTACAGTGCCCTCTGCTGGACAAATGTTGAACAAACTCTAAACTAAAAGACAGTACTTGTAGTAGTGAAAGGTAGTAGTTGTGTAAAATAAAGTAAATGATGAAGATAAATAACATGTTTTCACGTTGCCCACTTAAAAGGTGCATTATATAACTTTTCTGGTCACCTTCCATGGAGATGTGGCATTGCCTGTGATGGTATTTAACTTGCCTGTCTTGCATTTATTCAAAGTACCATGAAAAATATGCATTCTTACTCTGAACATGGTCACCTCTCAACAAAATAGACCTGTAACTTAGCGTGGGGGTGTCACCGGCTTGTCTCTGTTCATAAAGTTTAATACCATCATGTGGAACATTTCAGACAAACCAATAGCACCTCCATGGATACAACCCTCCACCAGAAAAGTTTTATACTTAGACAAACTGAATTAATCCAGAAGATCCGGATATCATAACCCCTATTAATAATTTTAAAGAAACATATTTTTCTTTCCCCTCAGGTCTCTGACAGTGGCCAACCCCAGTTATCCTCCAGCACTTTCATCAGCGTTCGCATTATTGAAGAAAGCATCTACCCTCCCGCCATCTTACCCCTCGACATCTTCATCTCCACGGCAGCCGATGAGTACCCAGGCGGCGTCCTCGGCAAGATCCACGCCACCGACCAAGACATCTACGACACCCTCACCTACAGCCTGGCCCCCTCCTCTTCCTCCTCCTCCTCTGACCAAAGCGGAGCCATGTTTTCCGTCGCAGCCTCTGATGGCAAAATAATCGCCCTCAAACCGCTGGATGTTGGACACTACCCTCTGAATGTAACAGTGACTGATGGCCGACTCACGACTGCCGCGGATGTGAATGTGCATGTTCGCCAGGCTCAGCAGCAGGCCTTGGATAATTCGATCGCGGTGCGGTTTGCTAGCATAGCGCCAGAGGAGTTCATAGGTGACTACTGGAGGAACTTCCTGAGGGCACTGAGGAACATCGCCGGGGTGAGGAGGAACGAGGTGCACTTGGTGAGCCTGCAGCCATCAGAGCAGGGCGATCTGGATGTGCTGCTAGCGCTGGAGAGAGCTGGAAGTCCGTACCAGTCACAGGAGGTATCTGATTGATTGTTCCACTCATATCTGATTTGTAATACTTCCGAAAGCCCTAGCGTAGACTATATTAACACTCTGTTGCGTTTGACCCAGGTGGTGTTCCGCAAGCTGAATTCGTCAGCGGCTGTGATCGAGGAGATGACTGGAGTGCGTATCGTGCGTGTGGTGCAGAAGCTGTGTGCAGGTTTGGACTGTCCTCTGCTCTTCTGTGATGAGGCCATCTCTCTGGACAAGAGCTCCATCAACACCTACAGCACTGCACGTCTCAGCTTTGTCACCCCCAGACACGTCCGAACTGCTACCTGCCAGTGCCAAGGTAAATGCAAGTTCAGAGAGAGTTTAGAGAGAGTTATAGGGCCGCAAGGAGATGTGGGTTGACTTAAGTAAGAACAATGTTGCTTCAGAATAATATTACTCATGTAGAAGTACAAAGTCGTGGTCCAAGAAATTACTCAAGTAAGAGTAAAACACTATTTGGAAAAACTACTATTCAATTAGATAGTATAATCCAGCTGCAGTAGTAATATGTTTAATGTGTCAAGTCTGATGTACATATGGGTGTGTTTTAGGAGGCAAATGTCCACTGTTGAACAACCTGTGCGACAACAACCCCTGTCCAGAGGGAATGGAGTGTGTGTCTGATCCCAGAGAAAACCAGTACAGCTGTGTGTGTCCGGAAGGCAAAAAGGGCAAATGCTCCGGTAATACCCTGAAACTTATCCAAGTTTTCTATAAATGTTCAAAATTTAATACAATATTTATCTTCTCTGTACTCACATGTCTCATTTAGATGGCCACTCTCTCACGTTTAACGGAAATGGTTATGTCAAATACCATCTGATGGAAAACGACAATAAGGAGCTGATGAAGTTGTCTCTGAGACTCAGGACTTTCTCTAACCACGCCACTGTCATGTACGCCAAAGGGACAGATTACAGCATACTGGAGGTAAGTCCATGCACACACGTTTACTTTTATTGAAGATAGTTTTCTTTTCTTCCTATTTTTCTTCTTTTTTTAATGAAAAATATTTGTAACTGCACATAAAAGTACACCAACAACGTAGCTAGAATGTTGAATGTTTTTGTAAATAAGAAATCAGATACACTGCCTGAAAAAAAAAAGGTCACACACTGATATTTTGTTGGACCGCCTTTAGCTTTGATTATGGCACGCATTCACTGTGCCATCGTTTAAAGATTTATTTCCAAACAGTGTTAATTGCATTAATTAAGTGTTAAGTGCATTAATTTTGGTGGAGAGTCTGACCGCTGCACAAAGCCTTTTCCAGAACAAAGATTCTCAATGGAGTTAAGGTCTGGAGTCTGTGGTGGCCAATCCATGTGTGAACATGATGTCTCCTGCTCCCTGAACCATTCTTTGACAATTTGAGCCAGTGAATCCTGGCATTGTCATTGGAATATGCCCGTGCCATCAGGGAAGAAAAAAATCCATTGATGGAATAACCTGGTCATTTAGCATATTCAGGCAGCACATACTGTTGCTGAACTTAGACCTGTCCTCCAATAGCAGGCTCGTATATATTTGCTTAGTTAAATCCAAGTTGCGACTTTTTTTTGCCCAGGCGTGTATATATAGTACATAACTTATAATATTTACCATTATATTATGTGAAGGCACCCCGACCATTCTGGCCCACCCTTTGCATTGCTCTGCTGTTTATCTCCAGCACAAATTTCCATTTAAAACCCACGTTATGAACTCACAGCTGACCTGTCCTCTCTTGAGACCATCTAGCTTTGAGTTCAAAACTGCATTTTTATAAGCATTTCACATGAAGTCTACTGTATGAGAAAGTAGCAATGGGAAAGAAAGAAAGAAAAAAAAGACTCACATACAAGAACTATTTTTACAGTGGGAGGGAGGCACAGTGCAGTTTTCCACACATTCTTTGTCTGGTGTAGCGTCTGCGTGCCAGACTTGAAAACCTGGCCAAAAGGAGGTTATTGTTCTTCTCTAACTGCGGTGGAAAGTTTTCCTGTCTGCAGCCTCTTTAATGTTCTGTAAATTGGAGAGCACATAAGTTATAATAATAAGTATTGCTGTCAAACCTAATTTCAATAATACGGAACTTTAAAAAAAATTAACTATAGGTTGTCAGAGATTTGCAAAGGAACAGAGAGAGGAAAGATAGTGAGTATAGATACCGGATAATGTACTTACATCTAGTGGCAATATAAATAAAAAATAATACATAAATAATTAACAATATAGCTTTCTTATCAAAATTATTCCAAATAGGTTTCATGTTTTGTGACCAAATTCTTGTTTAAATGCTATTCAGATAATTATAAAAGGTATGAGGTAAAGCTAAAGTTTCACTTTTTTATTTTTCTGGTGGAAGGTCCGACACCAGCTTCTCTCGATGGAGATGTTTTTTTTTTTTTTATCTCAATGGAGAGAAGTAGGTGACACCACCAGAGATCAGGTCAGATGTGTTGAGAGACAAGCCCACTTCCAATGAGAATGCATTTATTTGTATTAATAGAAAGACCTCTAATTGAATAGAAGATAAATATAATTCTATACGGTGAAACTATTTAGACAATTCAGACAAATCAATAACATCTCCATGGAGATAAAGCGGGCAGGGGATGTCCCAACAGGGAAGTTTCTTTAAATAATGGTGATGCTATCAAAAATAATAGCATTGAGAAGATAACAAGTTATACTTTGTTAATAAAACACAATTACGTCAGACTTAATCTGCAGCAGATTAATTCTGAGTGGTACATTTCAAAGGAAATGTCTATTACAATAGATAAAACTGTAATGTATTTGATGCCATTACTATAAATGGCTCCACATAGTAGGATCTGATAGGGGATGAGTTATGACTGCGTCTGACATGGATTTATAGCAAAACTAAAATAATCTCTGTCAGCTATATTAATATTCTTGTGGTTGTTAATCATAAGAAGAGATAAGACAAATATCTTCCCATGCTGTATTTTTATGTTTATGAAACTTCCTCTTTCAATATTTTATGATCTGAAAAGATGTCTGTATTAAAATGTGTTTTCCAAAATTGTGTTAAATAATATATAGACTAGACTAAATTGTTTTAGCATTTCAGAGTTTATGTGAGAAACAAGAAAAAAAAATCCAATGCAAAATAAACCCAATACAATCCACCCTACACTTTGACAAAACTTTACAAAGACGAGTGGGTCTGGAACTGTGGCATCTTATCTTAAAGTAAAAGGAAAGAAATAACACAGAGGACTGAGAAACAGCACAGATTTTTGCAGAATCAACAACAAAAACATGAATCATATTTTGTTCTGAATATGAAACTTTTTCGGGCGGAGGTTTTTCACTCTATGAACCAATTTGAACATAATGAACATAACGGTCTGGCTGGTCAAGCATATGATTATGCTTTTCAAATATCTCTGAACCTCTTCCTCTTTTCAGATTGTAAATGGGCGTCTACAGTACAAGTTTGACTGCGGCAGTGGCCCTGGTCTGGTCTCCGTGCACAGTGCTCAGGTGAACGACGGCGAGTGGCACAGCGTCTCCTTGGAGGTCGATGGGAACTATGCCAAGCTGGTTCTGGACAGGGTCCACGCTGCCTCAGGTACCGCCCCGGGGACCCTGCGCACCCTTAATCTGGACAACAGCGTCTACTTCGGGGGGCACGTACGTCAACACGCCCCCTCCTCCTCCAGACATGGACGTAGCCTGCCTCTAGCTAATGGGTTTCGGGGTTGCATGGAGGCGATCAGTCTGAACGGTCAGGAGCTGCCTCTGAACACCAAAGCGCGCCGGGCCCACGCGGCCCTGGAGGATATGGTGGATGTGGCCCCGGGATGCGCCCTGGCCCCCGCGGAGAGCTGCTCCAGTAACCCCTGCAACAACGGGGGAACCTGCACCTCTCTGCCCAATGGAGGTACGATACATTGAGATTAAATGTCCCTGAGGAGATTTTAAGGGCCCATATAACGTTATTATCTGATCAACATTATAATGTTGTTTTCTCATCAAAATAAGTTGTGTTGTTTTTAAACTCCATACACCTTCACTAGAATAATTTGGAACATCTCTAGTGAACAAAAGATAAAAGGTAGATGGAAACTTGAAAACCACTGCTTCCTGACATCATAAAGTGGAACAGAGCATTTTGAGCATAAGCCTTTGCGCCACAATTACTAAAGTTACATTTAAAGTTACTAAGGACCGTATTTCAATTACTATCTTTTAAATATGACAACAAGAAATGCACAGTTATTTAAAGTTATTTGCAACAACTACCTTTCTTTTGTTCATAATATATACATGTATAATTCCAATTCAACTCTACTCCTTTGACTTCACCTGTTTTTATAGTGAAATCCCATAAGCTGCAGGGTTGTTTGAAGTCCCTTTCACTAATAAGTCACTGCAGTAAAATCCAGTGTTCCGCTCCTGTTCCTCATTATAAACCTGCTTGTGGTTCAAGGTGCTTGCTCCCCTGGTCCCCCCCAAGCTCTCTGTGTAACATCTGCAGGAAGTGCTCAAGACTATTACCGCCAAACACTTGTAAAGAAACTGTGTAGACTATTACAAGCAAATAAATGGTTAAAATGACCCAAATACTGAATATTCATCTGAATTTGAGTATTGTTTTAGATTTAATAGTGTATGAATTACTTAGTTTAACTTGTTTCATGGCCTATTTTCAAGATAATTTAGCCTAAAATTAGAAAATATATCTGTTTATGGGGTAAGAGCTAATTCTTAACCTCGACAGTGCCACATATCATCAAGCAAGAAATAAGAAGCATTGTATTGAAACAAGTCATATAATAAACATTACATAAATAAAAATACTCAAAGTAAGATCAATATTCTCAATTTCTCTTCATGGGTTTCAGAGTGAGGAAAATTGAGACCGTTGCCTTAACAATTAACAACTGAAACCCATAATAAAAGCTACTTGACTAATTCTGGCAAAATTCTTTGGTTTTCATGCCGATCTTCTCTCCTTTTGAACAGGTTACTTTTGTAAGTGTCCCGCCTCCTTCATGGGTGCCCACTGTGAGATCGGGATCAGCCCCTGTGCCTCCAACCCCTGTCTGTACGGGGGCACCTGTGTGCCCCACGCCAGTGACTTCTACTGCCAGTGTAGAGGGCAGTATTCCGGACAAAGGTACAACAAATATCCTATTCATATTTAAAATCCCTGTACTTGATTTTTCAAATGTGAAATACAGAACTAGTTCATTTTAAAGGGTTTACAGTGGTCCAAAGTTATTCCTTACTTTAACTTATTTATTCCGGGCACAGCTGTTTATAAGCACTTTTCAACTGTCACACGGTAGAATTAAGTTTGCCATCATACTAATGCAATTAACAACTAACATGCTAACACTGCACTTTCTGATACTCGGATACTTACAAATAGATGCAGGCATCACACAGTTGTCTCATTTCTACCTGAAGTTTAAAATAAGGTTTAAAGCACATTATGCTCAAATACATGGAAAGAAATCAGTTACAGACACTTCCCTTTATAAAGATTGACTTGACTTCTTGAGCGTTGCACCTTGGGCCCTTTCATGACACTTGGCAGGGCTGCTCTTTGGGTGACTTGTTCTGATCTCAAAGCTAGTAGCTACTATAGTAGCTAAATAGTAGCTACTGCCTTTAGTTGTTTAGTTGACTTTCTAAGAAATGTTAACTAAGAACATACTTGTAATGTACCAATAATACTGCTCTTTACTTAGGTGCCAGATGGGTCCATACTGCAGAGACAACCCCTGTAAGAACAATGGGAAGTGCATTGACAGTTTAGATGGTCCCGTTTGTGAATGTGAAGCTGGCTTCCAAGGAGAGAGGTAAGTCTATTTGAGCATGATTTTAATCTGACCTTATTTTGAGCTGATCATTAGCCATCATCCCAGCATGAAGTCCTTTCAAATGTGTGTGTGTGTGTCTTTAATGTGAAATAGCCAAAAGAGATGCATAGCCAGTTAATTATTACAATGACAATAAAACAACATGGTGGGATCTGGAGCAATTTTTACATCACATTTTGATATAGTGACAAGAATATTGGGTGAAATGTTCTGCTCAAATAATAAACATCCATTAAACTGAACATCTTACATCTCTGAACATTCCTTTTGTCTATCAGTGGCTATTAGTGATGAAAAATTGTGACACTCCAGCTAAATAAAGGTCCATAAATATAACTTTTCAAAACTCCTAAAAAGATCTTATCCATGAATAGTGACAACAGATTAAAAAATTTAATTTAATCAATGAGCTTTTTTTTTTGTTTAATTCAGGTGCCTGACTGACGTAGACGAGTGTGTGAAGAACCCCTGCTCCAATGGCGGTCAGTGCCACAACACCTACGGCTCATACAAGTGCAACTGCTCCTCTGGCTTCACTGGCCCCATGTGCGATCTTCGCGCTGAGGTCCGCAACGACTTTGTCTCCACCTCCTGGAACATTGGCCTGGAGGAGGTCATCGGCATTGTGGTCTTCGTCACCAGCATCTTCATCCTGGTGCTCCTCTTCATCCTCATCCGGAAGAGGGTCTGTCGCAGCAAGGCCAAAGCCGAGGACGACAAACCACCAGGGGGCTCCAGCGTTCCTCATTCGTTCCTCCATCGGCCGTATTTTGATGCCAAGCTGAACAAGAACATCTACTCAGATATCCCTCCACAAGTTCCGGTCAGGCCCATCTCCTACACGCCCAGCATTCCCAGTGACTCGAGGAACAACCTGGACAGGAATTCGTTTGAGGGGTCAACAATACCAGAGCACCCCGAGTTCACAACCTTTAACCCTGACTCAGTGCACGGCCATCGGAAGACGGTGGCCGTGTGCAGCGTGGCGCCCAACCTGCCCCCACCCCCTCCATCCAACTCAGTGTCAGACAGTGATTCCATACAGAAGCCCAACTGGGATTATGACTATGATGGTAAGTGCACAGTGATATTGTGCTGTATTAGTGCAGTATCTGAATTCATAACATATATGTTGGCACGTTAAGTTAAAGGGCCTATACCTGTCTTTCACTTCTTCTCTTCTTGGTCACCTCTTACTGCAGACAATATATTCTAAATAGAAAGTGGTATATACACATCAACACAGTGCCAAGGATATACAGTTTATCCAGTCAGAGATGCTGTTGGATACGAACCATGTTGAAACAATTTCCTGTGACCATCCCAGTCAGTTGTTTCTCTGTCACGGTTCAGCATCAGAGTAAGAGAAGGAGGCAGGGATTGAAACACTTGAAACCTCAGACATCAGATTTGTGATAGCATTTTAGCTAACGCTGCATTTCATATTCCAGCAAAAGTGGTGGACCTCGACCCGTGTCTAACCAAGAAACCAGTGGAGGAGAGTGCGTGTCACCCATACAACACCCGCGGGAGCATGTCCGAAGTCCACTCCCTCAGCTCCTTCCAATCCGAATCCTGCGATGACAACGGTAAAAGCTCTCCCCCTTCTCCCCTGTATCTCAGAATTCAAAATAAACTAACAAATATGGAAAATGTTTTGACTACTAAAACAAACCAAGATGCATTTGCAGTCTGCTCTTTGAACGCTAACAGTATTTCTTGCATGCTCAGAATGGATAAAATGGTAGTTGTGGGTCACTTCTCTTTCTGTTTCTCTCCTTTTTTTGTTTTTGTTTTTGCTGCGGGGCTAAACCAGCTCCCATATGGATTAAATCAGTCCACAGATCCAGGACCAGGTTTTAAATAGAGTCTGGCCTGTAAGTTTTCAGTCACTACCGCAACAGACGGAAGCAATCACCACATTTGCTAAGTGTTTCTCCCAGGAAATGAAAATGGATGCACTAGTTTGATGGCTTACTCAGGCGGCATTTTTTGTTTATGCATGGGGTCAGAGCTGTCGTTTTAATCATTTCTTTTAAGGCATGTTTTTTTTTCTTTTCTGTCTTTGTTTGAATTATAGTGTCAGATCTGTCAGAGGGATTTTAAAAGCAATCATGGAATACATTTCGGTATATGTGTTGTTGTTTTTTTGTTGCTGTTGTTTTGTTTTTGTTTTTGTTTTTTTCATTTTTCATAATTCTATTGTTGTCTGAGTTATTCATTGCTACCTAAGACAGGGGGTCAATAATGGACCATGGGATTGGTAGATGATGAAGAAATAAATAATGTACAAGTAATGACTTATGACCCAAGTTTAGATCAGATCTATTGAGTAGGGTTGGGCGGTATCCAAATATTTGGATAATTAGTCACGGTATTACCGTGAATAACTAAGAATTAAACCATTCAGAAACAGAATAGCAGCTTTATATTTGAAGATGAGGCACAAGTTCTGATCAAACCAAACTTTGTCAGCGCATTCAATCGCATCAGCGCACAAGCTGTTTTTATCAGCTCTTAGCTATAGTTTATGTAAATTAGCCATGCGGTTTTAAGTTTTCTTTCTGTAAAACATAAACAAATGTGCACATTGCTGCATTAAACATATTATTACTCAAAGTATATAATGAGCGGAGCACCGGAAATGTAGAGCTGTGGTGGAGAGGACCAATCACAGCCCTTATTGTCTGCATCGCTTCCCCTTGTTGTCTGCGTCGTTTTGAGGAGTATTTAGAAAGTTTCGTAGGCGCACGGTGGTCGACGCAGACGCTGTGCGTAGGGGCCGCACGTCGACACAAACATGTTTTGACGCAGAACCATAAATTGGGCTTTACCGTCTCCTCCGTGAAAGTCTGACTTCCCCCTCAAGCAGGAACTTTCTCCTTTTCAGCGCGTCCCCTCTCGACTCTTGGCGTTCAATAAAACGTCCCCATCTCAAACTTTTTTGCTCAACATCACACACAAAGTGTCATGTTTTTTTACTTCTTCCTTGCTGTGCGTGGATCAATATCTCTGTGCGTAACGACGTTTGAAGAGGAGAGAGCGGAGAAAGTCTGCTCTGTGGTTTTAGATCCATAGGCAGATTTTTTTTAATGACGGTAATGAAACTTATGCCGTTGTTACTTTTTGATACCGCGGGATACCATATTACCATATTACTGCCCAACCTTACTATTGATCTTTTGATTTTTGGCACAGCCCTAATTCTGAGATCAGGATTGGTCACCCACTGCTTCTGACAGGTTGCCCAGTGACACCAACTTAAACCATGTGTCAAATACAAAGAACACATTTATTTACAAGGATCATAAAGTCAACATATTTTATTTTAAGATAATCACGTGATCATCAAGATGATCAAGTCCATTTCCCTGGTCCAGTATTCCTCCTCTGTCTTCAGTCTCCACCATCTTCTTATGTAAACTCTTAGCCAGCCAGCCCTATGTTGATCATAAGTCATCCAAAACATATTGAACCACACATGGGGTCATTTGTATACAATGCCCATTTCCTTCTGTTGCAGCCTTCCCTCAGTGAATAATGCCTTTTTTAAGTCTCTGGGGGAAAACTGGAGTGATTGTGCCATCTGTAGTGTGGACAGCTCCCTGTAGCATCTCACTATGTTCATGTGAAGTGTGATGCTCCACAAAACAAACCCATCCACCTCCTGCTGTGAGCCACCCCCCCCTCCAAACATCACCTCGTTCACAGTCTAAAAAGAAAACATTCACTGTAGAACAACACTACGAACATGAATGGCTACTGGAGTTAAAAATGGCTAGAGAGTATTAATTTTGGGTATAACTGGGTAGTTTTGAGAACATTTTTATTTTTATCAGTAGATGGAAAACCTCACTAAATTCTAGCTGACTGGAAATGATTTGTTGTTGTACAAAAATAATAATGATAAAAAAAATTCTTCAAAAACTAGATTTAGTTTTCATTTATTTCATTTTCAGTGCTTATATATAACTATACATGGTGCATAATTCTCTATTCCAGCCATTTTAATTGAAGTAGCTTTTTATTGTTGCAGTGAAAAACCTTATCAGTCTGTTAGCGTACAGTATGTGGGACGTGTTGCTTGTTACCACTCTACACCCCATTGTTGTACTTTTGTTTCCACTGAAAGCATTGTCACTAATGCTGGATACTTCCCATCTTCTTCCCTTCTCTCACAAGCCTCCATAGTGACTGTGATCCACCTTGTCAGCTCCACAGTTGACACGGTGGACAGAGAAGGTATTACATCATAGCCACGTGGCTTTCATGTGCTTGGAATAGTCGTGGTGGTGCTAATGTGACGTACTGAATGTACAACTGCCATTATCTTAGACTAAAGAGCGAAAAATATAGGCTTTAAAGGTGCACTGTGTAACATTTCTAATGGAGGGTCCGCCACCTGCTTATCTCCATCGAAATGTTATTGCTTTGTCTAGAATGTTCCGTAATATAGATTAAACCTTTATTAATCTATCATGAGGGAGAAAAGCAGGTTATAGCACAACTGCCGTCATATTACAATTCAGATCTGTGGAGCGTCGCCCCATTCTTGTATTTTTAGCAACAGAAAAAATGTTCTATTAAGCAATAACATCTCTATGGAGACAAGTAGGTTGCGGACCCACCACCAAAAATATTAATATAAAACTGAAAAACACCTTGATTAATTTGTGTTATGATTTATATGGGTTATCAGTTTGTTGATTTATTTATTTATTTATTTTTGAAAAAGCTGAACATGATTTTTTTTTTTTACTTATCAGGAAATTGTTTAAGGGAAAAAAAGGTAAAAAAAAAAAAAAAAGGTGTTAGACCTTGTAACAAAAATTTGTACAAGATAAATATTTGAACTTCTAACACTTTTTTTTTTTTTTTTACATAGAAATACTTTTTTCAGTGTTTAAGAAAATGGCAGCATGTGCAATATTTTATTTTTCATCACAGTCAATGCTTCTGTCATTTCCCTTTCATTTATTTGCAGTTTTCTCTTGTAGATTCTATAAAAATGACATGTTGTTTCTCTCTCTTCTTTTCCTCTGGCCTCCTAAAGAGTCTATTTTGGCTCATAATCTCAAGAATCCAACAGGTGAATTTGTCATTGTTGTGTTAATCCTGTCTCCCCTCAACTAATCTAACCTGCGTTTTTGTGTGGAGAAGCTTCTATGACATGGCAGTGCTGCTGTAAAATACTGTAGGAGTGCAGGCTTTAAGGTGTTCATGATCCATTGTTTAATTGATTCTTCGCCATTAAGGGCTTGATCAATTAAAAAATACTAACAATTAATAGTTATATAGAAGTGAACATATTCAGAGTGATCAGATTTCCTACAGAACAAGGCCAAGCTGGCATTAAGCTATGAGACATCTTGTTTTTTATGTTTTTAACATATTTGATCACTGTTGCATGGCCATAGCTCAGTCACAATATTCTACATCAATTTGTTAATACATTTGTTTAAATATTTTTAAGTTAACTTTTGCAATTGTGTGTTGCAGTCTCCTATAAAATGATAAAACCCCCATGTTAAACCCAACATTTTGGAGCCATACGTAATATTGTCTAAATGTATCCGAATCGTTACTAAAAACATGTCCAGATTAAATCTTTTAAACATTTTCTGTCTTACTAAAAGCAGCTGATGGGACTAACTGCCAGTCTGTTGTGCTGTTGTATTTGCTTTTACGTTGTGACCTTTTATTTTTGCATGGTGTGAGCTTGAACCCTAACCTCAACATCTAAAATACCCGCAGTTTCAGGCAAATAATGAATGTGCGTCTATCTCCTAGGATACCACTGGGACACGTCTGACTGGATGCCGAACGTTCAACTTCCTGGAATCCAGGAATTCCCGCAGTACGAGGTTGTGGAGTCCCCGTCCCCGCTGTACACTGACCCCAGCGCCATAGACACGGACTACTACCCGGGCGGCTTCGACATCGAGAGCGACTTCCCCCCGCCGCCCGAAGATTTCCCCCTAAGCGAGGACCTGCCCCCCCCTCCTCCTCTCCCCGAGTATGACACGCTGAGGCCCCGAAACCTGGAGCACCCTGTTCCTAGAGAAGCAGCCTCTCCGGGGGTACGGCAGAGACCAGCGCTGCCGCACCTCTACAGCCTCAACCAGTACCTACCCCAGCACTCCTACCCGAGTGACGGGGGCGAGGCGGAGGGCCAGGGCACCTCCACCTCAGCGGGCAGCACCCCTCCCCCCACCATGGCTCCTTTGCGGGGGGGCTTCTCTCTGGACTCCTCCGTCGCCCTGGACAACGTGTCTCTGTCCCTGTACGCGTCCACCGCCTCCTGCTCGGACATGTCGGCCTGCTGCGAGGAGTCCGAGGTCATGCTCAGCGATTATGACAGCGGGGAGGAGGAAGACGAGGGCCCCCTGGAGCGCCTGGTCATCCCCGACTCCCAGCAGCAGCAGCACACCCAAGTCTGACACTGGATCCCAACAATCAAGTGCCTGAACCACAGCCACCGCGCGCTACCCTCTACGAACTCACTATGCTGGATGGACTAGTCTAGAGGCGAGCGAACTTTGACCTTTCAGAGAAGAAATTACTCTAGAGAAAATGTTGAATTTAGTTTGGCAATATGTCAGCTGTTTCTGGTTGCTACCACTGCGCGCCAGGTATGATCGTAAATATGTGGACTGTGGAAAAGACTTTATTATTGTTGTGCCAAAACCTACCCAAGGATGAATCTGGTCTTACAAGAAAACATGGCCAAAATCAGCCTAAAGAAGGACCCTGTTGTAAAGACTAGTAGAAGACTCCTCCCATTGCTTCACATTGCTGTCTGAAGGATCAACACATGTTCGACTACACCAGACAATACAAAAATCATTCTTAGCAGTATCTTTTAATTTCTATGACTGAACCATGCAAATGTTTTGATATAGAGTCCTCAATTTCGATGTAAATGTTAATGTACAGTTTTGATTTCAAAGTCGATTAGGTTTTGTAGATATTCTATGCTTTTATTTTTTGAAAAGAAGAGTTAAATGGCGTGATCAGCCTTACTGTGTTCACGAATCATTGTAATAAAAAATAAAGAAGAGCGATGCTTTTCTGACGCGGTGTACTCCTGTCTGTGTCCCCCGTTCATTACAAAAAGGGTCTTGAAAAGTGAACGACTGCATATTCTTGTCTTGTTATTTTTTTATTTGTTTGTACATTTTGACTTTGAAACCTCTTTATTTTTCCACCAAGAAAAACGGGACCCAATATATTTATAGTGCCGAGTTGTCCATGGACACGTGACTTTTTCAGGTGTCTATGTGTGTGTGAGCAATGCTATGGTCTTGTTAAGGTTTTTATGGAATACTGCCACAAGCTCACGCTTTCCTACTGGCAATAAATTATTAAAAAATAAAGCACTGCCTTCTTGTCCTTCTGTATTTGCCTGATAGCACAACATTTTTATTATAACCAGGTAAAACTTCACTAAAACTGTTAGCATAATATTAACACTTAATATATATTTTGCGTAGTTTTTTTTTTTTTTTTCTGGTAAAGCTTATAATTTTACTTCCTGGTTGGATTTGGGCGGCAGATACTAAATATGTAGAGGTAATTCAATAACCTGTTACCTAGCAACCATAATGTTAACCATAGACCGTATAAGTCTATGATGTTAACAAGCAACAAAAAATGACGACAATCTATCAAGAAGCCTGCCTTGTGAGTAAATTGTGAGCTATTTTATTCTTAACAATAACAATACTAACTAGTTTAATGTCATATTAAAACATCCTTTATATCTTTACTACATCCTTAGTCAGTGCTGCCCCTAATGACCAGCTGTGTCAATAAAACCAGACTTTGGCATTTTCCCATAGGAAAAAGTAACATTTCACTAAGTATCTTCTCTTCTCCTGGCACTGTCATCTGTCATACAGCTCAAGAGTTTATTGACCTCCCAAGAAATGACTTGTAATTTACTATTTGAAAAGCAGTGTTTTCAAAGGCTAAATCTTGTTTTGTGGTACAAAATTTGCCTGGTTGTTTATAATTTCACAACTTTAAATGTATGATAAAATGTAGTTGCTTTTGAAGTTTTCTAAAGCAACAGTACTATTATATTTTAATTCTTTCATATGTATTTTAATGTCGCTTTTCCCCGTACATAGACAGAGGGAGTTAAAGCAGTCTGAAATTTGTGCTGTTTAATCTCATGCTTGGTGGATCCCATTAGCTCTCGGAAAGGCATCAGGTACTTTTCCATGATTTCAATGAGGTTTTTTCAGGTCCATAAATGCATTATTCATTACGTTATATGTGGACTAAGCTCTGCTCTTATAGCCTCATGTTCTGCTTCAGAGGATGACTTTATTGGCTTCAGCACTGCTGTCTGAAAATAAGCGTAGAACCTGATCATGTCCACCAGATGGCAGCAGACAACAAGTCTTGAACACAAGCGTTGAGCGAAGTTCTTAACTGGAAAAATATAAAGAACATTTGGATGTGTTTATACATAAGTAACGTATAGTAAATATGAAAAGTTGACCTTTTATAAATGTTATATATTGTATTAATAAAATCTTTAAATGATCTTAAATGTGTTCAGTGTGAGCTCGTGGTATCAAAAATATCAATACTGAGGTCCATTTCTCATGCGAAAATATAAAACTTTCACAAAAAATGCTGTTTAAAAAATGTAATTTTAATTTCTGTAATGCTTGGAAATACACTGTTTATATTCTAGTTTATTGGCACATAAGCCACATTTATCACTTGTGTCGAGATTTCACTTTGTCTGAACTTTAAATGGTGTAAAATTATTTTACTTGTTTTAAAGGTGCACTATTGAACTGCATGTCTCAGTGTGATATTAATTTTCCTGGAATGTTCCATTTAAATTACAAAAGTACTTGAAGGGATATTTTCCCCAGCAGGAAGTTGGAGGAAGAGCAGGAATGCTGCTCCAGTGCTCCTCTGGATCAGTACATAATTACAAGAGGTAATTCATTTAAACCCAACATTTGTCTGACTGCAAAACATGAGTTTTCCAACCTTTCTTAGTGAAAATGTAACTTTTAGGGTAGATTTTTTTAGGGAACAAAATATATCATTATCATATCTGAAGGAGCGAGGCAATGAAATGTTGAAATGTTGAAATGGCTGAGTACTGACACTGACAGAGCTTCTGTCACTTGTAGACTTACTCAGTCAGACCCTGGGTTGCAGAAGACACACTTCTCCAGTACTTTATGAAGATGGTTATGATAAATCTCACTAAGTTCAGGTGGGCTTGACTGGCAGGTACATTATCAAGAACATGCATGATCCATCCACATTTATAAACAGCGTGGTGACCAGACTGATGTATAACAAGTACTAAGATATATCATTCTGGACCTGCCAAGCAAAATGGGAAGGAATAATCTAAATATTTACTCAAGTAAAAATACTGCTACACTTTAAAATATATTACTCAAGTAGGCGTAAAGTCTGCAAACAATTTCATTAAAAAGTTCCTCAAGTAAATCCAGTTCTGCCCACCTCCATCTCTTACATAATCATCCTGAATTTTTTTTTAACAAAATGACAATAATATACATCAGTGGGCATGTTAGCCTATTTCAGGAATGTTCTTGGCTGTATTTCTAACATCATTTTGACTTGCAGTGTGAACACTCTGGTTTGACTCTGGGAGATTAGGTCCCGGGTGGAACTTGTAAATCTCCAGAATGTGTTTGTAAGAGTCTAAACTGGGCTGCCTCCTGATGGGACTGTCTGAGCTGTTAAGTTAAAAATGTTCGTGACAGAGAAACACTTTTTTGGGAAATTATCCGCTCTCTATGTTGGACAAATGGCACTTTTGTGAGACCATTATAATGTAATATTAAAAAAAACTATATACATTTGTGGTGTCTTTCACTGGTATTCACTGGTTGCCGCTGGAAGTGAACCATCAAGTTGACATCCCAGTGATGATCTCAGTTGCCTTTGTGTTTCAGTCAAAGGTCTCAGGTGTCCCTCCTCTGTGTCCTGCAGCATCACAGCAGTGTCCAGGGGGAACCAGGTGAACCCAAAAGGAAAGAATTCACTCTTAGTCCGCTTTGATGTATTTCCTCTGGAAGGTCTTCTGCCACATTTGCTTCCACATACAGAGTAAAAAAACTATAGAATCTCAAATATCAATGTCCAGAGCTAGTTCCTTAGCTAGCCTCTTGCACAGGCTCCATGGATTTGGAAAAAACAAACATTAATTTCAAACGTTCATTTCGCACAAACCAACAGTCCCTGACTTGTGTCCTTGCACATGCTTCTTAGCTAGTCAAAATTCCAATGATATGATGTTAAAAAAAATAATAAAAAACTGCTCAGTGTGTGAGCCAGGTGTCACAAAAAAGACCACTCTATCACCCCATTACAGAGCTGTCTTAAGTTTAAGTCTTGAAACTGAAAATGTTACCATAGACTTCAGTTTAGACGTCTGGCCTCTAAAGTTGTACTTTATTTTTTTGAGGTGAATAAATGACATGAGATCACTTGAACATTGTAAGGCTTTTGGAGCAGCTGTTTACTTCCATTCTAAAAGCGTTCACTCCCGGTGATCAGTGCTGAAAAGGAGATGGTATCTCTTTCACGTCTCATGTATTGATTGGTAGAATTTTTAAAAAAAAAGCTTGTTCAACTGAAGGCGTCAAACCAGTTTCCAGACCATCTGCGAGATGTTTACAAATTGCTGACCAGAAATGTTTTCATTGAAGACCTGACCAAACCAGGTGTGTCAGGCTTGTGGGGGCCATTTTGCATCTGTTACACCTTGAGTCTATGGTTAGTGTAATAAATATGAACAGTCGTAAATTGTATCAGCTGTTGTTTATTTGTGATAATACACCATTCCAATAATCAAAATATATAAAACAATATTTGGCCCCACTCTACCAGTTTTGAAAAAAAAAAAACATCCTAAACTTGGCCCTGAATCTGTGACAGGGCACGAGTTGGGCTGAATATGTTGTGTCCCCCTCCAATCCCAGTGGCACATAATCACTGCACCCACCTGCAAAGTGGTGCGAGAAAAGGATTTTAAAAGCAGAAGTTATTGGAGTTTGGGAGAGCGGGAAATGTCAGGAAGCAGGAGCTATAATAAGACCTGGATAAGACACAAGATTGTCTGCGAGCAAGATCAATTAGTAGCTGCTCTATAGGTGCTGCAGCTCCGGGGGCTCCAGCCCAGAAAGAATTCTCCCACAGAGCGCGATGGTTTTTGTTTTTTATCAAACTGCCCATGTTCGGCTGACAGGGCATCGACAGCTTTCATAAATATTTTCACAAAGTCAACTTTGTCAACTTTAGTTAGCCTAGCCCTGCTCTGAGCTCCGCTAGCTCCGCTCTAGCAGCTAACGCTCTGATTGGTCACATTTTGCGGTGTAAGGGCAGTACTCAAGAAATAATGCGGAAGTAAAAATCTTTTTTTGGTATGATGTGCCAATGAGCACAGGCAATTGAAATACAACGCCATCTTGGATTTATCTTCAAGTTCAAAGTTTATGGTCAATTCTTCATACAATGATCATGCAAAGATTGAAATGATCGTTCTCACTGTCCCATGTGTAATAAATAGATAATAAATGATAAACAGTGCAAAAGGCATATAGTGCAAGGCACAAGGCTTTTTTGGGTGGAGTCAGGGGGTCTGGGCCCAAGTGTTCTTTGGGGAGTTCTGTTCTTGGGGAGACACAGATTCCTATCTTCCTGGCAGCCTGATGGTTAGAGTGGGTATAGAGTTCAGCATCCTAACAGCCTGGTGGATGAAGGTGTTAGTGAGTCTGGTGGTGCGGGAACAGAGGGTCCTGTACCTCTTCCCAGAGGGCATCTTCCACATTTTATTATAGTTCTATGGCAGGAAAAGACCGTGACGTGACAGACGAGAGTGAAGGCGACAGTGTGGATCACAACGAGAAATACAAAGACCCGTTAGACAAGTAGCTGGACGGATGGAGCCAGCAGGGACAGACCACAACAGAGAGAGGGATACCAGCAACACTACCTGGGAGAACGTCAAGACGTGGACCACCAGCAGCGGCAGAGCGGGAAGTTCTGCCCTCTGTGTGAGTACCAGGTACATGTTGGAGTGACGCTCACATGCAGTAGGCTTATGGCCTGAAGGTCGCGTTCATGGCAGGGATGTGTTGGCCTTTTGTGTGTGTGGTTGTGGCTGGGCGATGTGAAATCAGAGTTCCTCTGGCGGAGGAGAGTGGATGTACAGAGAGAGACTACCAAGATCGGAGGGAACAAAGGACTAGGATGCCACGTCGTGCCTGTTGGCTAGGCCCCAGTAGCCCCGAACAGGAGGGGCATTTGGTCTTTTATTCACTTTTAATTTTCTGTTTTAACGTACGTTTATGGTTGCCCATCCATCCATCCATCCATCTTCTTCCGCTTATCCGGGGCCGGGTCGCGGGGGCAGCAGTCTAAGCAGGGGCTCCCAAGCTTCCTTCTCCCCAGCCACTTCCTCCAGCTCCTCCGGACGGACCCCGAGGCGTTCCCAGGCCAGCCGAGAGACATAGTCCCTCCAGCGTGTCCTGGGTCTCTCCCGGGCCTCCTACCGTGGGACATGCCCGGAACACCTCCCGAGGGAGGCGCCCAGGAGGCATCCGACCAGATGCCCGAACCACCTCCAGCTGGCTCCTCTCGACGTGGAGGAGCAGCGACTCTACCCGAGCTCCTCCCGTGTGACCGAAGCTCCTCACCCTATCTCTAAGGGAGCGCCCGGCCACTCTGGCGGAGGAAACTCATTTCGCCGCTTATCCGCGATCTCGTTCTTTCGGTCATTACCCAGAGCTCATGACCATAGGTGAGGGTAGGAACGATTGACCGTAAATCGAGAGCTTTCGCCGCTCAGCTCCCTCTTCACCACAACGGTCCGATACAGCGACTGCATCACTGCCGACGCCGCACCGATCCGCCTGTCAATCTCGCGCTCCATCCTCCCTCACTGCGTGAACAAGACCCCGAGATACTTGAACTCCTCCACTTGAGGCAGAGACTCCCCACCCACCCGGAGAGGGCAATCCACCTTTTTCCGGTCGAGAACCATGGCCTCGGATTTGGAACAGCTGATTCTCATCCCAGCCGCTTCACACTGGCTGCAAACCGCCCCAGTGCACGCTGCAGGTCCTGGTTCGATGGAGCCAACAGGACAACATCATCCGCAAAGCAGCGATGAAATCCTGTGGTCCCCGAACTGGACCCCTCCGGCCCCTGGCTGCGCTTCTAGAAATTCTGTCCATAAATACAATGAACAGAACCGGTGACAAAGGGCAGCCCTGGCGGAGTCCAACAAGCACCGGGAACAAGTCTGACTTACTGCCGGCAATGCGAACACAGCTCCTGCTCGGTCATACAGGACCGGACAGCCCTTAGCAAAGGGCCCCGACCCCATACTCCCGAGCACTTCACAGGGCACCACGAGGGACACGGTGGAATCGCCTTCTCCAAGTCCACAAAACACATGTGGACTGGTTGGGCAAACTCCCATGAACCTCGAAAGCACTCGATGGAGGGTGTAGAGCTGGTCCAGTGTTCCACCCACCAGGCCGAAACCACACTGCTCCTCTTGAATCCGAGGTTCGACTATCGGCCGGACTCTCCTCTCCAGTACCCTGGCATAGACTTTACCGGGGAGGCTGAGGAGTGTGATTCCCCTGTAGTTGGAACACACCCTCCAGTCCCCCTTTTTATACAGAGGGACCACCACCCCGGTCTGCCAGTCCAGAGGTACTGTTCCCGACCGCCACGCGATGTTGTAGAGACGTGTCAGCCAAGACAGCCCCACAACACCCAGAGACTTAAGGTACTCAGGACGGATCTCATCCACCCTCGAGCCTTGCCACCGAGGAGCTTCTGACCACCTCAGTGACTTCGGCCAGGTGATGGATGAGTCCGCCTCTGTCCCCAGCCTCGGCCTCCTCTTCGAGGACGTGACGGTGGGATTGAGGAGATCCCAAAGTATTCCTTCCACCGCCCGACAACATCCCCAGTCGAGGTCAGCAGCTCTCCCCGCACTGTAAACAGTATTGGTGAAGGGCCGCTCCCCCTCCTGGAGGCGCGGACGGTTTGCCAGAATTTCCCTTGGGGCCGTCCGATAGTCCTCCTCCATGGCCTCGAACTCCCTCCCAGACCCGAGTTTTGCCTCTGCAACCGCCTCGGGCTGCAGCACGCTTGGCGACGGTACACTGGGCCAGCGTTCAGGAGTCCACCGGGCCAGTAAGGCCCGGTAGGACTCTTCTTCAGCTTGACGGCATCCCTTACTTCCGGTGTCCACCACCGGTTCGGGGATTGCCGCCGCGACAGGCACCGCAGGCCCACGGCCACAGCTACGAACGGTCAAGATCGACAATGGAGGCCGAGAACGAAGCCCACTGGCTCCATGTCCCCAGCCTCCCTCAGGATCTGGGAGAAGCTCTCCGGAGGTGTGAGTTGAAGGCCACACTGACAGAAGGTTCCGCCAGAGCGCTCCCAGCAGACCTCACGACACGCTTGGGCCTGCCAGGTCTTTCCGGCTTCCTCCTCCCGCCAGCGGACCTAACTCACCACCAGGTGGTGATCAGTTGACAGCTCTGCCCCTCTCTTCACCCGAAAGTGTCAAGACACACACGGCCGGAGGTCAGATGACACGACAACAAAGTCTATCATCGACCTTCCGGCCCAGGGAGTCCTGGTGCCACGTGCAATCGATGGACCCCTTGTGCTTGAACATGGTGTTCGCAGGACAAACTGTGACTAGCACAGAAGTCCAATAACAGAACACCGCTCGGGTTCAGATCAGGGAGGCCGCTTCCTCCCAATCACCCTCTCCAAGTGTCACTGTCGCTGCCCACATGGGCGCTGAAGTCCCCAGTAGAACAACGGAGTCCCGGTCGGTGCACTATCCAGTACCCCTCCCAGAGACTCCAAGAAGGCCGGGTACTCTGCACTGCAGTTCGGCCCATAGGCCGACACCACAGTGAGAGACCTGTCCTCGACCCGGAAGGCGCAGGATGACCCTGCTCACCGGGGTAAACTCCAACACGCAGCGGCTGAGCTGTGGGGCTATAAGCAAGCCCACGCCAGCTCGCCGCTCCCGCGGCCAACGCCAGAGAAATGGAGAGTCCAACCCCTCTCAAGGAGTTGGGTTCCAGAGCCCAAGCTGTGCGTGGAGGTGAGGCCGACTATATCTAGCCGGGTAACGCTCGACCTCCCGCACAAGCTCAGGCTCCTTCCCAGCGAGGTGACATTCCATGTCCCCAGAGCTAGTCTCCATGTCCGGAGATCTGGTCGCCGAGGCCCCTGCCTTCTCGACCGCCACCCAGATCTCTCCGCACTCCAACCCCCTATGGCTCCTCTCGGGTGGTGGCCCACCAGAGGGCGGCCCCACGTCGCCCTTCGGGCTGGGCCCGGCCGGCCCTCGTGGGGAAAGGCCCGGCCACCAGGCGCTCGCCGGCGTGCACCCACCCCAGGCCTGGCTCCAGGGTGGGGCCCCGGTGTCGCCATTCCGGGCGACGTAACTGGCCTCTGTATATTTATCATCATTCGGGGCTTCTGAACCGCTCTTCGTCTGACCCGTCCCCCCGGACCTGTTTGCCTTGGGTGACCCTACCAGGGGCATAAAGCCCCCGACAACATAGCTCCTGGGATCATTCGGGTACTCAAACCCCTCCACCACGTTAAGGTGGCGGTTCGAGGAGGGGTTGGTTGCCATTCCAGTTAATTTTAGCATTTTTAAACGACCAGTTTTAACTAATACATTAAATACTAATATGTTAAATGGGGCTGTGCTATTTTAATTGTTATGTAATAATAAATTATAATCTTAATAACAAAGACCAAGTCCTGTTTTTTATTGGACACACCTACACCAGCTCCCATTTACAGTTTTAACCCAATAAACTTTCAACTTCATTTGGCCATAACATATTTTATCCAACTACCCACAAAATAACCCTGTGACAAATCTATCAAATGGATGGTGCCAAAAGGAGGAGAGTGAGGAGTGTGCCCCATGGGTCCATCTTCAACCCCCACCCAGCCTCAAACAGCACCCACCCACCATGTTTTCCCCAGAATGTCCCAGGACCGTTTCATGTACCCAAAAAGACCGTTATTATCACTGCCCCAGCTTGGACTGCTGCCCCAAAAATGATCCTGGGTCAAGAATGCAGACAATGTGGAGCTGTGAGAGACAAAGAGACTGGGCTGGAGGACCAGGTGGGGGCAGACAGGGGACAGGGGGCGTGGTCTCGGCCTGGTTTGTGTGCCAGAACAGACTCACAGCATTCCTGTTGGGGTGTGATGCTAACTGAAGGGGCTGCTCTGTCTGAAGCGCTGGAAAAACAACAGGTGAGCTGCTTTGTACTGGTAACTAGTTTCAATCTGTTTTAGTATCTGATTTTCTAGATGTTTGACGACCCTAATTCCAAGCGAAGCAAAATCATCTCCATGGAGACAAGCAGGTGGCAGAGTCTCCGAGGCAAAAAGTAACATAGGGGCCTTTAAAGCAACATTGCCTTCTTACTGTTGCTTGTCTGTTTTTTGCCTCAGAGCCTCTCCCTTTTGGAGGTTTATCCCCATCAAGTAGGCCCTGTAGATAGTTCAGGTCATTTTTGTATCTTTTTAGAAAGTTTAAAGAAGAAGAATTTTGCTTTATCAGGTATTCAGGTCTTAACACACTTTCCAACTTACGAAACCACATTTTCAGTCACCTGTTTTAATCTTTTACATCTCCTCATCTCATCCCAACCTCTTCATTCTTCATAATTACACATTCCAGACCATAATTTCCTGTCGATAAACCCACATCTTCTGCTCCGTCTCTTGCGTCATCTCCATTCGGACTTTCGCCGTCATCACCAAAACTTCTTAATTTGTTTAAATTACGCTTTCCTGTCCCGATTCCCATTGAGGTCAGAGGGATCTATTCCACAAAGTAGCCATTTTTCCGTGGCAGTGTTACAAATGAGCCCATCCATGTCTTGGAATGAGTTAGCGGCGCAGGCAGGGTCAGTGCCCAGCTTCCAAATGACACTCCGATGCATGATGAATGGTGGTCTTTTTTCAGAAGCTATTATTTGAATTATTGAGCTGATCTAATCAATGGTAGGAGAACGCTGAGATGCCTGAGGACACCTAATGTTATCTGCAGAGTTCTAAGAAAGGGCTCGAATTAGGGTTGCCAAAAGTATAGAAAATCAGATAATACATACTCATTTAGGCAGGTATCGGCACTAAAATAGTCACATTCACAGAACAGAAATGAACCATTCTTGAAGAGCTTTAGAATGATCTTGAGCTGTATCAGAACAAGTACAGGTCCACATACACTAGTATCACTATGAACCACTGGAACCTACCTGGACGACTGAGGGATTATTGCAAATATAAAACCATATAGTAATATAAAAGACAGTAATATGATTTAAAGCCATCTAAATAAGGAGTGAAGCAGGGGACCAGTAAATAAATTTGTACATTGTCTTTTTAAAATGTAAGCAACTTCAGTAAGTATTTTGTTCTGAACACTGGTGGTCCAAATCCTGTCCCCGATATTTCTGAAGTTGTAAGAGAATCAGATCCACTAACCCACAGATTCGTGGTTCAATACCAGCTGCCACAGGTGAATACTAGCATTGTGTTCTTGGGCAAGACACTTAAACCTTAGTGTCTAAGTGGTTCCTCAATACAAAGCATTTCTGATGCAAGAAACACACTGGTTGTACTGGTTTACTGGTGTAATTTGGATTTGGGTCAGCAGCATAAATTTTCCATCTGGCGGGATGCTGTCTTCGATTCATAGAGCAAATTATCGTGTCCTGATTGTGTCTATGGTGATTAATGGTCAGGTACCCAGTGCACTGTTAGTCAATAACACTCATATGGATTGGCCAAAATTGGGAGTCAGTCAGTTGCAATTGGTATGTCCAAAAGTGCCTCAGTCAATAAAGCTACAATCCTTTCATGACATGTTTGACCAGATTAAGCTTACTCTGTCCCTTTCACTTTTGCCTCTGAATGCTGCTAGACCACATGTTCATTGGGGGGAACTTCCTGTTAAGCAGGAATCTGATTCATTTTAAAGGAGAGTTTGAGCAGCTAAAATATACTATAAAGTTAATTTGTGTAAAAAGTCAATAATGCACCAATTCTCTGGGAGGCTTTAAACAGCTTTGTAGGCTGTATAGAACTTATTTGCTGTCACGATTGGCAGCTCCAAAGAACTTGCTATATTACAACACAAATCTACACAAATTTAATCATATTAATTTGAACTGTCTCCCATTTGTTTTAAATATTATTGGGCTATAGAATGTGATGCCATCTGAAAACTAGCAATAAAACCTGAATGATGATGGTGTCCCCCACAGCACCTTCAGGAATAAAGTGAATTATCATGCATAAATTAAAAAAAAGTTACAGCCTTGTAACACAAAGATTCCAATAAGATATAGACTTCTGTTAGTTATAACAGGCCGACTATAAGTCCATATAGAACTCTTCCTCCTCTGAAACACTATATTTCCACACTATATGAAGCTCCCAAGGCACAATCAAAAGATAACGGTGCATCTCCATGTCCTACACACATGCCCTTGGGTGCCCTGATGAAATTAAATGAAAGCACTTTGAGCTGCAATAGGATGATAGATTTTTCCATTACACTTCCCAAATAGGAATTTTTATTGGGGAATTACACCCGGGCCATATAAAAGTTAAAGTCAGAGTGGGCCTGGGGGGGTGGGCTGGGCTGGGCTGGACTGGGCTGGGGTCATCACTTCTCAACACTGCCCTACTCTGAAGCAAGCTGCAGGGACAGACAAGACCACAAGGGGGAGACATAGTATTGTGAGTCAAGCTACACAGTGGGGCATTTAAACGTGATGAGGGCAGTGGTTGCTTTTTTGCATTTTCTTTCAAATTTCTTTAATTAGATAACATTTATCATAGTAACATTTAATAATAAGTACACTTTAATTGGTCTCAATATCTCCTAACCCTTCCTAAAAAACTCAAATAAAAGCTCAACTACAACATGCAAAGACATGCTACTGTGACCAAGCTTGCAACTCCACAAACCTGACCATTTGAAGTGCTATTTTTCTGTCTGTCTGTTCCCTGTCATACCATTGTTGCAGAATGAAGAAGATTGCATTTTGCACAGTAATTTCTGAAAAAGGCTGCTTGGAGGGTGACTACAAGGATTAATTAAATGCAAAACACACACTTGGACACTCTGTCCAGTGCACAAAGGCCTCAATAGACAATAAATGTACATGGAAAAACAGAAGATTCCTCACTTCCTGGAGTCCTACTGAGATGTCTTTTGTTTCTTTTCCTTGTAGCAGTCATATTAATTTTGATACAGATGGGCCATTTGTCTACAATTGGCTCATCCACCTGTCAATCACCTGAAAGTGAAGTGTGTATTTTGGATCCCACGTGACCTTGTCAGAGTAATATTAAGTTCATTATTGTAAATCTATCAGATCACTGTAATAACAAACAAAACATTGTGTTTGTTTTTACAATGTCTTATTATAGATTACTGTAGTTAGTTATGACCACAGACCTAGATTTGAACTTGAGATATCGTATCTGTCCCCGCAGCAGTTAACTCTCCTGTTGTGTTCCGGTCAAAAGTGACCGTTTTTATTATTATTTTTTCTCAAAAATAGTTTTCCTTTAATCAGACTGTCATGAGGCTCCATGACTTTATTCACATAGGAACGTCAATACTCACAAAACAATTTTGGATGATTTGCATAAAATTTTCTGCGATCTATTTAACTTTTGTACACCGGCTATAAGAAATGAATGGGTGAAATAAAAATAAAATTCTATACAAGAGAACATAAAATTGATTCCAGAAAAAGACATACATTACACACACCCCCACGTACACGCTTATAGACTAAGACAATACTCTCATGGACAAGCAACTGGACAACCAGTCACAAATACACATGCATCCATTTACATGAACCCAGTCGCTCAAGTACAAACATACAAATACTACACAGTCACATACACTAACACACATCCACACTCATATAAACACTTAAGGACACGTGCACATTTAAACTCCAATGTACACTCAAACATTCATGTACAGACCACATAAACACTCATATACTCACTCAAATACACACTCACACAGACTCCACGAAACACTCACTGGTTTTGGACAAATCCACTGGGACAGGGGACACAGGGCTCAAAACTGGGACTGTCCTGGTGTAACAGGCCAAAATTCACCCCTGGTCATTTTCCCCCCAGGTGCAAACTGGCCTATGTTCCGATCAGGTATCAGATAAATAATATATGCATATTTATTATTATTATTTTAAAATAATTTAAACTACCTTATTTAACCATATCTACCTTTTAAACTAACACACAGCACTCCTCCGGTACGCTGCATCTCCTCCCTCCCTCATGTTCAACTGTTCAAAACTGTTATTCAGCTTGAGTCTGATGGAGATACATGTTACCATACCAAATATTGAAACTGGTACTTAAAATGTGAAAAAAAGGAAACTTTTTATGAGAGGAATTGCAACTGAATTTTAATGTAAATCACATCGGTATCAGTGTTAAAGAAATTCCATTTCTGTTTGTTACTGGAACGATAAAAACTAGTTTGCATAATACTATATTAAAAGGTCCCATAACCAATTTTTACTGATGAGTGCAAAATTTGTCTACAGATATATTGTATTAGCGGTTCTTGAGGTCAAAATGAGTCCTCTGTGTACTATCTGCATCAAATTATAAAGCGTTTTATCAAGAAGTGCACTGTTAGCATGCTAACTGTTGTTACCTTTACGATCATGGCTAAACTCCACACTGGTCTTTGAGAGTCGTGAAAAGAACTCAAGAACTCATCGTGCTGAACAATTACTGTGAATTCATAAGGTGAGGAATAAGTTTGGACCATTTAAAATAAACTACTTCTGTTTTTAAGATAAGAAATAAGTGAGCGTGTGTGTGTATGACTGCAAAAGTGGTGGAGAAAGATGAAGGACCTCTCTCTGACTCGGATTGATTTGCATTTGTTGTCGTCTCATAAATGCGTCACATGCAGAGTTCACCACCGGGGGAGCCCTCACTTTCACAGGACTAATAATGTGTTCTTTTCTTTTTTTTTTCTACAGAGAAGTAATCCGGGTCTATTTAAAGACATAAACAACAGTGCGATGGTTCAACTGGAGGTCTGCATAGATTTAGAGTCGACTTCTGACAGGATCATATAATTCTCGCTCTGTGTCGCAGTTGTTGGAGTCTTTTCAGTTTCAATATGATTAGGGTACTGTACTAAGTTACTGTTGCAACAAAGGGTTATATTTTATTTTTTGTATTATGCCTTCTTATTTCACACTACCACACTAATTACTTTAGAAATGAGCAGGTTGTCATGTGACATTACCACAGCCTAGACTAGGTTCATACTGTATAAAGAAGTGGACTAAGTGAGTGTGACGTCACCCACAGTATTCAGCTCTAGTCAAATGAAGCTCAGTGAGGCTAGCAGTTATAGGGGTGAATTTGGATTCAAGTTCCATATTATAACTACCAACGAGCCAAAGCAGAGTGAAGCTGATGAAGGTAATGTCCCAGGGAGCGGAGCTTAGCAACGCTGCCAGTCAAATTTGTTGCTAATGCTATTGGGAGTTACCTCAGGAAAAGGCACCCGATTTGTATGTTCATATCTTTGATCACATTTTCATATAATTTGCTGACAAAATAGCCGAATAAAATCATGTAGAGTGGGTTAATACAAACATTTTAAGACAAAATGACAGATCTGACAGCAGCAGTTATACAGACAGGGGCAAAAATATGATGGAAAAAAATCTAAACTAACAGATGGTAGTTTAAGACCACAAAAATCAAGTACAGAGCCTATAAATTTAAGGTTAGTTTGTCACAGACTGAACTGATTAATCTTTGCCTCTAAATTGTATTATTTTTAGTTCTTCTGATTATATTGTGCCCTGAAAATGTGCAATTATCAATTCAAATGCTGCTTAATTCATATTCATATCATACAATTTAATTTCAAATGTGGCAGGAGCCTAAATTTGTGTAAAGTACCCAACCACACCACCCAGGGATAAGGCCCAGAGACCAACAGAACCAAATATAAAGGCCGCGCCAGGTCTGGACATTAAAGTGAGCATATGACACCAAGTACAAATTATACAAAATCATTTTTATTTATTATATTAAACAAACTTCAGCAGTAAAATATTCTATAGGCCTATAGTATAAAATAATTAACGACACTGCCTGCTTTCAATGGGCAGGAGCGAGGACAGAAACACAATGATTGCAAACAAAAAGAATTTAAAAAGAACTGTAAAGCACGCAAGCAAATCATGCAATAAATGAATAAATAAATAAATAAGCAATAGAATAAGCAAAAGACAGACAAGCAAAATACATGTAACTCAGTGTATCGATCTAAAAAAACAAAAACAAAAAACAAGCAGTTAATATGCTGGTTCCGGGGCGGCGCCACACTCACGTGCGGCCCAGGACCACAGAACTATAATAAAATCTTATACATCCATGTCCAGGACGGACACAGTGCAACAACTTAAGGCGCTAAAGGGACAAAACACCGGCACCTTCAAGGAGACGACGGCGTGCACGTGCCTAAAAGGAGACACGAGTTTTAATAACGCTGTGAAGCGTTTACGCCAAACCCTCTTGAGACTGGGGGTTTGGCATCTTACCTGCACACGGGCAGCAGGAGAAGGGCCACGACAACCCGCAGCACGGCCCAGGGTCTACAATCAGTTTGGAGTCAGCGATGGCATAAAGCCCAATGTGCAAGCAGGACAATGAGCGGACTTACCGCGGTAATGGGGCCCGGGCACACGGCACGTGCTCGACGCGCGTGCCCGACGTTGCGGCCCTACTGCAGACACTCTGGAGAGAGAGCAAGGAAACACCATGGCTCCCCGCCCTGGCAGCGTCGAATCTGGAGCAGAGTTCGGTCAGTGGAGTCGTAAAAACTCAAGCCATGTGGGGAAACTAGCGATCACCTGTGGGCAACACGAGAAACACCAGGACGCAGACGCAGCAGAGCAGCCAACGCGTGCAACGTGGTCCAACCTGGAAGGAGCGGGAGCACCGTGCGTGCAGCCGCCACCAAACCCGCTCCAGATGGTTAGGTGACGCCCACGTCACCTCCACTCTACTTTATAAGCTCTGGTGGTGCCACCCACCAATCACCTGACAGGTAACCCACACCCACACGCCACACATACAAGGCCTGATTACCGCTAACCAGACCCAAAGCATGTGCTGCAATTACCTTGAACTGTATTCATGTGTTTCAGTACTAATCATTTTAAGTACTTCCCCCCCCATTCAAACTATATAATATTTTGTTTTAAATTGTCAATTGCTATGGCAAGAGTCTTAATTTTACATCATTCAGAAACCCATGGATTGAGGACTCTGCATGGAGAGCAACTTGTAGTTGTGTGCGGTGTGACCATTAACATGTAGTTTGAAGTGGAAAATGCGACTCTAACCTTCAGATTATTGACGCAGCAGCTTAAAATCAACCTTTTAATGACCCCTGCTGATCAATAGAGCAGAGGCTTGGGGCGCTAAGAGCTTCAGTCTGTGGACTGTACAGCTAATGTACAGTTGTCAGTGAAGCACAAACTAATCTTAAAGGTCCCATAGTTACAGTAGGTTTCTCAGAATCAGAAGTTACCATTGTTGGTGACCAAAATTCACAAACTAGTATTTGCTTTAGCAATATGTATATGTGACATAAAACAATGAATAATTATAGTAAATATACACTAAAGGTCTTAGATATGACTAATATGAATAACATGAAAGAAAACAACATGGACAACAGAGCAGGAATAGCAGGGCAAATAAATCATAATAATAAATAGACTTTCAGAAAAAAAGTAGATTAAAAGTCTAAAAGCTTGCTCAGAGCTAATCAGCCATCTCTTAATTACTGTAATTTCTGGACTGCAAGGTGCTACATTTTTCTCACACTTTGAATCCTGCGGCTTATACAACAATGTGGCTAATATATGGATGGATTATTTGTTTATCAACACAGCGGGTGCACATGCAGCCTGAGTGCAGAAAGTGCTGCTACCTCTGCTGTTAACATTTAGTTGCAACACTAGCTAATGGTGTTGTCTGCGCACTACAACAGTTTATCTCTGTGTGATAAAAGAAGTTATGATGCTAAATGAACATTAGTGAGTGGTAGGGGTGGCACGGTACACAAAATTCACGGTACGGTACGTACCTCGGTTCAGACCCCACGGTTCGGTACATTTTCGGTACAGTGCAGGAAAAAAGACATAACCAGAAAGGCTGTCCTCAAAGGCAGCTTTTTATTGCCTAAATCTCCAGCTGAGATAACTGCACCTTGTAGTAAAACAAGTAAAAGTAAAACATGTAAAACTAGTTAACACGCAAGCACCACATTGAGTATATTGATTGGTTACTGAGCTGGGTACATCAGTGAAGTTTTAACACATGGTCTTTATAGGTACCTTCTGTGTTAGCATATTTGAAGTGTTCCCACTCACATAACCCACAGCTGTCAAACAACGACGACAGACCGTCTTCGTTTTGTCCACCACCCGCTCTCCGTTGCTGTTGTAACTCACGGGGAACCCGAAGTTGTCCCACACCCAGGGCTCTACACTAACTTTTTTTTTCAGGAGCACATGTGCCCCTAAGTCAAAAATTTTACGAGCACAGAAAAACAAATGGGGGCACAAATAGGTTTTAGTTTTGAATGTTTATTACAGTGCAAAACTTGCGCACACCAACTTATTTGAATGAATTTTATACAAAAAACACAAAAGAATTATGACTGTACTTTTCCTGCACAATCACTGTGTTTTTAATCAGTCTATCTCCATTTTATCTGATTAATATTCATTTAGACTTAAAATAAGCCAAACAGACTGTACTGCACTGAAACACTCTGCGCCCCTTTTTGGACCTAAGCTAACATACAAGAACATTCACACAGACAGTGGCTCCCTCTTTTCTGCATCACTCGAGGAAAAACTAAAACTAAAACACAACACTACCCACAGTTTGAGAACCTCTTCTTTAAGAGAACTTCCACTGGCACTTTACACAAAACTGCTTCGATGTGAATAAAGTGGGTAGAATTTTTAAACCTGTATTTTCAAATTCCTGGAGTTGTGACAAACAGATTAATTTGGCATTTTCTTTGGCAAACTTCAGCCCACATATTGCCTGCTCTGTGCCGTAGCTCTGCTCTGTGCGGACACTGACATAAAATTAGTTTTAGGTCCCACACACTGGTACAAGTTTATTGGCGACAGCAGCGGCCGTAATGAAATATGATGCACTCAGTATTCAGACATCGAGTCCGTGACGTGACCGAGTCCAAATGCGCTCGAGTCCGAGACAAGACCGAGACAAAGCTCTCGCTTTAGAGAGGGAAGTCCAGCGGCACAGGGGAATCTACTGAGTGGTGGGACAGGTGTGGGTCCTGCTGCGGTGCCGCTCCTCGTTTAAGGGGGCATGGGTGTGTTTTGAAGCGGAGTTGGTTCGTATGAGTGATATCGCCGCACACCTGGAGCTCGTACGCTGGGGTCGTGCGCGGTCGGAGGTGTTCTGCCCGGGCACGGTTCAGTTGCGCTTGCGCTGGGCGTGTCGCGCTTTAGGGGCGATCCAGGCTTGGGCACGATTCTGAAGTCCTAATGTGAGTGCGCCCCAAATGTTTGATACATGTAGAACGTTTAACTCGTCACGTTGCGTCTGTGCGCAGCTCCTTATTGTGCTGCAGAAGCACTCGCACAGGTGCGACTGTTTTATTTTCCTTGTTCGCACGACGAAATAATTGCTCGCAAATGCGAGTGAAATGGTCGCACTGTAGAGCCCTGCCTACATCCCTTTAAATTCAGATAGGCCATAACTACACACTCAGGATCAATAACACAAAAACTGTTGATTAGATTAGGTATTGCTTCTCATGCTAAACTATCAATACTTGAACCTTGTGTGTGTTTTAGTCCATTAAATCACTGCCTCTGAAGTGAATCAGAATGTAATTCCAGTAGACAAAGCTAATTTATGCCATTATAATTTAAAGGTGCTGTACCAGATTTTTTACTGTACAAACATGTGTCAAACAGAACTTATTCTTTTAAAAACTGTATTCCTATCATTATTAGTATTACTCACCATGATGAATTTATACGTGCTTTTCACAGCATTCAGTGGCCAGAGCACCACCTTTTATTGTTGTGAAAACACTATAATAACCTAAAACAGCATATGTTTAATAAGTTCCACTTTTGTTTTTGATGCTGAGCCCCCTCCCTTTGTTAAATTGTAGTGCATTGTTTTATATCCTGATATTGTATGTTAATTTTACTTTGTTACATGAAACAAAGTACAGTCCCTTTAGCTTGCAATAAAAAGGAGCAGCAGCTCTATTTCTGCTATTTGTGGACACTTGACTCCCTGATTTCACTGTTTGTGTTTGTGTATGAATGTGTGTCTGTGTGTGTGTGTGTTCAAGGTCCTGTTCTCCATTTATTCCCCATATATTTCAGCAAAATCTGTCTTGCCCCAATACAGACATACTGTATAAGCAGCTCTTGAGGTCAAAGTAACCCCTGTGCTGTCTGGATCTAATTATAAAGCATTTTGTTGTCCAATAATCAAAAAGTGTGTGGTTAGCATGCTTATTCTTATTAGCCTTAACTAGTTCTGTTATTAATGTTTTTTTGAGTCCTTGTTCATTTGGTTGTATTACTCCACCATCATCAGTAATCTTTAATACAACAAAATGTAATGGAGGTAAGTGAAGCAGTGAAGCTCTGTGCACTCAGTGGGCCTGTAATAAATCTGACGCATCTGTCAGTAATGTTAGTAAGACATACTTCATTCAGTATTCCAGTAGAGTTCCATTCACGGACAAATATCTTTTTTACAAAACAGCAGTCTCTCCATGGACCACTCGTAAGCAGTGCTGACAAATTACTCTAACCCCAATCTGACACCTTTGTTTACCTGCGGCTGCTTGTAATTGAAAGTTAACATGAAAGTGTGACCAGAAACTCTCCGACTAATGAGTCATTTTTTTTCTTCTTTTGCCATGCTGATAACTGGCTATGTAGTCAAATTGGAGGCGTGACCCACATTTTGAACAATTTGGCAGCGTGATGAAAAATTGGTGAACTTCAAAGGTATGCGTGGGTGGGTTGCCTTGAGACATGCAGCAGGTTAGCCGCCAAAGTTCAGCATGCGTTTCTACGGTAACGCGGCGATGATACATGGGTGCTTGTGATTAGGATATCTCCACTGTATAGGAAATTGGAGTATCTAAGATAGGGCTGAAACGATTCATCGAGTTAATCGATTAAATCGATTAGAAAAATGCATCGATTATTTTTTTTTGCCTCGATGCTTTGTTTTATTTTCATACGCTCGGCGATGGCCGGAACCTTTTGTGGTAGAGGTAAAGTTTCCGCACGACCACTGCACTTTGCTGTACACACAACAGCGCGGCGCCCATGGATGTATAATAAGAGCATAACCTCCTCATCTAAGAGGGAACGTGAGCTGGGTTTGGGCCGTCGTGAGACAGGTTAGTTTTACCCTACTGATGATGTGTTGTTGCAATAGTAATAGGGAACACTCCTCATCGAGTACGCTCACGCTACATCTCCGGTACGCTCCGGTACGCAGTATACCATCTGCCAGAACCAGGAGTGCGCGGTATGCCCCGGTACGCCGTGCCCCCCGCATCTCCCGTACGCCGCGCGCTCTGCGCGTGGATTGTGTCTTGTCGCGTACACTCCGTGGACCGCGCTTCCTCCTGTGTGCCTCTAAACCAGAACTCACACCAGGACTAAGGCAGGTCTAAACCAGGTCTAAACCAGATCTAAAACCAGGACTAATCCAGGTCTAAAACCAAACAAGAATTTGCAGGAGTTGGTTGCTACATTTATGTAGTTTTAAAAATCATGACAATATCAAGTAATCCAAAGTATTCAGATTACGTTACTCACTTTAAGTAATTTAATTGATTACGTCACAAACTACATTTTGGGGTATGTAATCTGTAATCTGTAAGGGATTACATTTTAAAAGTCACCTTCTCCACACTGATGCTACAACATCTAAACAGAAAGCCCCGTACATTACATCAAGTGGAAAAGAAACCGCGAGGTGAGTCAACCTTAGCCCAGCGATAATTACGTTTTTCATGTCCAAAACACGTGTATCTGTCAATGCACGTGGTGTGTACTTAACATGTGCAAAGTAGACGCAACAATAACAAACGATTACTCGATTATTCGAACAAAATAATCGACAGAATAATTACTGTACGATTACTGTAATAATCAATAGCTGCAGCCCTAATCTAAGATGTTTTGTAAATGTTGCTTTTTCAATTTTTTTTTTTTTCATAGTTATGTTTCACATTTCTAGTTTTAAATATAAAATGTGAAGGAAATGTGTATTTCATCTCATGGGAATAGGTGCCTGGTTTAGAAGCAAGAGGAAGAGTTATCCATCTCCTTGGAGACGAGAGGCGACACTACCAGGGCAAGTCAACATTCCAGACAAAGCAGAGAGCAGGAACAACAATCTCCAGCTGAATATCAGCAAGGCTAAGGAGATTATTGTCGACCTCTATACAGGCTACACCCAACATCCACCACTGACCATCGACGGGCCTATTGTGGAGAGAGTGAGCAGCACAAAATTCCTGGGGTGCACATCAGTGATGACCAGCAGCTCTTCTACTTCCTGCGAAAACTCAAGTGGGCGAGTGCCTCACCACCATCATGACCACATTCTACAGAGGAACCACTGAGAGCATCCTTTCCAGCTGCATCACTGTGTGGGGCAGAAGCTGCACTGACCACAACAGGAGAACCCTGCAGCGCATAGTGAACACAGCCAGGAAGATCACTGGTGCACCACTCCCCTCCCTGCAACACATATACACCACCTGCTTCACCCGCAAAGCCATCACAATTGTGAGTGATGCAAGTCACCCCACACACACTGTTCAGCCTCCTGCCCTCTGGGAAGAGGCATAGGACCCTCCGTTCCCACACCACCAGACTCAATCAACCTAAAACATGTTGGACACCCAACATCTGTCCTGGGACTACAGATGAAAAATAGCCGTCTGGCTAATTCTGGCATATTTACATGTAAATGTTGATTAATGTGCACTGTCCCATAAATAAATAAATAAATAATAACAGCTTTATCCACCAGGCTGTTAGGATGATGAACTCTCTCCCCTTATTATTATTATTTAATTTAACTTTGATTGAGAGTGAGAAACGTAATTTCATTTTTTTCATATGTGAATATGAAAATTTGACAATAAACGTTTTGAATCTAGTTGTATCGATCAGGTATGTGAGGATGTCCGGCTACTGAAGTTTGAGCCATTTCTTATCATTTACGTACTCACCTGCATTTAACACATATGGGCCATTGAGACATATCCCACTCACTAGGGGTGGCACGGTATATGTATTTGTATTGAACCGTCATGGTACGGGGTCACGGTTCGGTGCGCACATTTTGACGGAGAATATACGGTACAAAAGTTTAATATTGAACTGACCACGGGACTTTTCTTTTGCGACGGTTTCCTTAACCATTGCCATGTGCAAGCCCTGATTGGTCCATGAACATGTATACATGTCTGGATTGGTCTAGCTAGCAAACTCCGCCTTCAAATACAAAACTGCTGTTGTTGAAAGTTGCTGCTGTTAGCTCGTTGCGAGAGGGGTGAAAGACGATGGCGAGTAATTCAAGGAGTTAGAAGACCCACCACCATCATTTAAGTCGGTGGTGTGGGCAGGGCTCTACAGTGCGCCCATTTCACTCGCATTTGCGAGCAAATATTTCGTCGTGCGAACGAGGAAAATAAAACAGTCGCACCTGTGCGAGTGCTTCTGCAGCACAATAAGGAGCTGCGCACAGACGCAACGTGACGAGTTAAACGTTCTACATGTATCAAACATTTGGGGCGCACTCACATTAGGACTTCAGAATTGTGCCCAAGCCTGGATCGCCCCTAAAGCGCGACACGCCCAGCGCGAGCGCAACTGAACCGTGCCCGGGCAGAACACCTCCGACCGTGCACGACCCCAGCGTACGAGCTCCAGGTGTGCGGCGATATCACTCATACGAACAAACTCCGCTTCAAAACACACCCACGCCCCCTTAAACGAGGAGCGGCACCGCAGCAGGACCCACACCTGTCCCACCACTCAGTAGATTCCCCTGTGCCGCTGGACTTCCCTCTCTAAAGCGAGAGCTTTGTCTCGGTCTTGTCTAGGACTCGAGCGCATTTGGACTCGGTCACGTCACGGACTCAATGTCTGAATACTGAGTGCATCATATTTCATTACGGCCGCTGCTGTCACCAATAATCTTGTACCAGTGTGCGGGACCTGTGTGCTGGAGCCCGTGGACACTGCACCGCCAGCGCGCGGCTTGTCCACAGCGCCACCTTCAGCGTGCGTCACAGGGCAGGTTAAACATCTGCCCTGTGAAAAAACTAATTTTATGTCAATGTCCGCACAGAGCAGAGCTACGGCACAGAGCAGGCAATATGTGGGCTGAAGTTTGCCAAAGAAAATGCCAAATTAATCTGTTTGTCACAACTCCAGGAATTTGAAAATACAGGTTTAAAAATTCTACCCACTTTATTCACATCGAAGCAGTTTGGTGTAAAGTGCCAGTGGAAGTTCTCTTAAAGAAGAGGTTCTCAAACTGTGGGTAGTGTTGTGTTTTAGTTTTAGTTTTTCCTCGAGTGATGCAGAAAAGAGGGAGCCACTGTGTGTGTGAATGTTCTTGTATGTTAGCTTAGGTCCAAAAAGGGACGCAGAGTGTTTCAGTGCAGTACAGTCTGTTTGGCTTATTTTAAGTCTAAATGAATATTAATCAGATAAAATGGAGATAGACTGATTAAAAACACAGTGATTGTGCAGGAAAAGTACAGTCATAATTATTTTGTGTTTTTTGTCTAAAATTCATTCAAATAAGTTGGTGTGCGCAAGTTTTGCACTGTAATAAACGTTCAAAACTAAAACCTATTTGTGCCCCCATTTGTTTTTCTGTGCTCGTAAAATTTTTGACTTAGGGGCACATGTGCTCCTGAAAAAAAAAGTTAGTGTAGAGCCCTGGATGTAGGTGGAGGTAATTATTACAAACTTCTTTTTTTTCACCAAGATATGTATGTAAGAGAAAAAAATGCAATTATGAATGAGTTGGGTAATGTGCTTACACTCGTATTGTCACAATACTAAGTGTAGCAGAGCGGTGTATTTTAGTGGATAAATATAGTAAAATTATCAGCAGCGCCACCTGGTGATTCCAGGACACAGTGTTTTCCCCACACACTATGGCACACAGGTTCACTGACTGAATATGCCATGAGACATGAATATACTTTACATTGAATTTATTATCATTTTTTTTCCTTTTTTGCACTAAACTGTCCTGGAGCTACTGTGACTGTTGAATTTCTCCACTGTGAGATCAATAAAGTCCTATCTTATCTTATCTCTTAATTTTTTAGCAAGGAGTTAATAAAAAAACACATATTCTCGACCAGTCCAGTATTTTGATTATCCATTTAGTCATGTGGGCCCGTTTACTTGGGAATACCTTAGGACTATTGTAACAGTCAAAATCGCATCTTACTTACTCTTAACATACAATATACATTTGACAAAAAGGACACAAAATCAACCATAGCGACATACCAAAGTCATTTAATCACGGCACGCCACCCAAACACACTAAGGAGAGCCCAGCGCCGAGCCACAGATGCTAAAAACACACCCCATGTTAGTCTCACACCAGGCTTTACTAAACCAACAAGACGATTTCCCACTTACCCCCACGATGCCCGCACACTCTCCACAACTGCACTTGACTCCTGGGAACAGTAATCTTAGTGATCCTAAACATGGTCCACACGTGTGACGTCAGAAGTCAGAGTTCAGGAGGGGGGAACAATCGAAGCACATAGCACCCTTTTTATAGGCGGGTTTGTGACTAATAAACCCAATACTATTACATAAGGGATAGACTCGATGCTCAAGACCAATTCCAATACCATGATGATAAAAAAAAACACTATTTGGACACCAGAAAGTCATTTTCAAGATTAAATAATGGGATCTGTGAAATGTGTCAGTCTCCAAGTATGTTCCATAGTGGTCCATTTAGTTTTGATACTAGTTTTAGTTTTGATTTGTATCTGATTTTTGATACTTTTGACAACCTTACACAAGAACTCCATTCAGATTTGCATGAGCTCAAACCGTTTCTGCTGAGCGGGAGAGCAGAGGGTAAGTTGATATGTGTGCCAGCTGAGAGCTTCTTATCTTCTGCTCCATGACCGGCCCTACACCGGCTCCCCGCTCAAATGAACTCACCGCGTGCATAAGAAAAGGAAAGAATCACTGCATTTCAAATTATTCCCATTACCATTTTAAGGGCAGGAGCCGCAGCTAAAGAGAGCCCAAGTGGCATAATGATGAGGTTACACTGGCATGCGAGGAACACAAAGTCAAAGGGAGGATTCACTTTCTTGTTGGCACTTGAAATGCAAATGTGTAGCATTTTTTCAGTTTTTGCATTACGATTAAAAGTCCTATATTACACACAATTGATTCGTGTGAGCTTTAAACCTTGTTATAACTGTTACCTCGTCAAAAATATACCTGGAGTTGTGTTTTGTTTGACTCACACATGTTTGAGTAATCCGTCTTTTTAGTTTCTCTACATCTCCAAAGCTCAAAATGCTCTGTTCCAACTTGTGATGTCATGAAGTGGTAGTTTTCAAGTTAACAGCTACCTTCTACCATTAGTTCAGTAGAAATTGACAATTCTGGGGCCAAAATCATCAAAATAATTCTGGTAAATGTCTGTATTACCACATGGCATCAAAAGGTGGAATAGGGTGTTTTCTGTTTGAGAGAACACAGCCTAAATATGCAGGGTTTGTGTGTGTTTGTGACGTGGGAAAAAACAAAACACAAATCCAGGTATGTTTTTGATGAGGAAACAACATTATAACATATGTTCAAAAATGGAAGTGTTACTCATTTATTTTCATCAATCAACAAAATGCAGTGAATGAACAAAAGAAAAATCTAAATCAATATTTGGTGTGACCTTTGCTTTCAGAAGAGCATCAGTTCTTCTAGGTTTACTTGCAGACAGTTTTTGAAGGAACTTGGTGGTAGTTTTTTCCTACGTCATGAAGAACTAACCACAGGCCATGTGTGGATGGAGCTTCGTCACATCCCTCTGTCTCTTCATGGAATCCCAGACACACTCAATGATGTTGAGGCCAGACCATCACTTCCACAACTTTTTCTTCTTTACTCTGAAGATAGTTCTTAATGACTTTGGCTTTTTCTTTTGTTTGCTCACTTTGCATTTTGTAAATTGAAAAAAAAATAAAATAAAATCATTTATATTTTTGAAAACATTCTTTGTTTACAGCATTTTTTCACACCTGCCTAAAACATTTGCACAGCACTGTAGATCAGAAAATAGCATAAAATGAGCCCTTTACAGGTCCGAACCTGAGTGAAATGTATGTTTTTGATCAATTAAACACACTGTGCCAGATTTTGAACTAAAAGTAAGGAACAAATCATTTCAGCTTGAACTGTAGGCCCATTTATCCTCTACAGCTCTTTCATGTTGAACCACGACAGAGAAACAACTGTCTGAAATATTTCTGTAGATTTTTTACATGTAGCTTACATTGGAACAAGCAGTGGGTTCTATAATGAAGACTTTTTAGGCCTTTCAAGGTAACAAAATCTAAGTTCATCATTCAGACATATTTCATAAAATCTGAAATATCTACTTAAGGTCAGTCTTCTTAATCAGAACCAAATAAGAATCTCCTCCGCTCCCTCTCCAAACATGGATATTCAAACTGCTTCAGGCTTGTTCGAATAACTCATCTGTCAAGTTATATGTTTTTCTTTAATCAGTGGGTTTGTGTGGTATTACAGCTGCCATGCCAGTCTTCCAACCCTGATTATTTGGTCTGCTGCTTTTGTTTAGAAGATTTCAAGTCTGTATTTCCACAGAGAAACAGAATAATATTGAAAATTTGAAGCGTTACTGAAATGAATACTCTATTTCATCTGAGTCAGGGTAGGGAAATTTGTCCTGCATTTGACCCGCTCGGGCAACCTGTCAGCATGAGTGGCTACCACAGTGAGTTGCCGGGAATCCATCTTCAGAAACAAGTAAATTCCCATAGAAAGGTCCGGGATTGAACCTGGAACCTTCTTGCTGTGAGGCGAGAATAATAGCCACAAATGATTTATTTACCCGGGTTGCCCGGGCCTTTCTGTGTGGAGTTTGCATGTTCTCCCCGTGTCTGGGTGGGTTTCCTCCGGGCACTCCGGTTTTCCCCATCAACCCAAAAAAACATGCACCGTATGTGTGAGTGAGTGTTGGTGGTGGTCGGAGGGACCGTTGGCGCCGGTTGGCTTGGCAGCCTCCGTCAGTCTGTCCCAGGACAGCTGTGGCTAGAACAGTAGTTTACCACCACCGGGTGTGGAGTGAATGAAGAATGCTCTGTAAATAATCCTCTGTAAAGCGTCTTTGTTTGTTTGGGTGGGACGATGCATATTCATGAACATACAATTTGTATGAAATCACACATATTGATGTAAATACGCCGGATTTAGCAGGCACCTGACCCCCCCTATGAACCCCTCTGCTGGTGGTGAGCCCACAGGAGGACAACATGGTCCTTGATGTTAGTTCATAGGGGTGCGGGCATGTTTTAGGTTGATGGGGGAAACCGAAGTACCCGGCGGAAACCCATCTAGACACGGTGAGGAACATGCAAACTCCACACAGAAAGGCCCGGGCGACCCGGGGATCGAACCCGCAACCTTCTTGCTGTGAGGCCTGAGTGTTGCCACTCAGCCACCGTGCCATTGTGACATATGTCCGTGAAAAGCGCTATATAAATAAACACTTACTTGTGGCCTATTTTAATAGTTTCTTCTTTCACTGAAAGACCAAATAGATGACCTTTCCCCCATTTTTTCCCTTCTCTTTAAAATCACCTTTCATTAATGTTTTTGTTTCTTCTGTTTGTCCTTGTTTGTCTCTTCATCTATACTAGGGTTATATTATGTATTATTACTTTTGAAAAATCATTTTCTAGAAACACATTCTTTAAAATTATGTTGCCTTAAAAATGTTTGCTTTAATTCAATGCCTCAATCACTGATTTTGTGTCCTTTACGATGCTCATTTATTTAGTCACAGCTCACAGCACAACTCAGGAGTGCAGGATCGAGAATGACAGATTTAAACAGCCTGACCAAACACAACTATAACTCTCCACAATGTTTACCCTGGCACCCATGTTTGTCCAGATATTAACTCGGCATGGGAAAGCTAATGTTTACTTTGTATATGTATGTAAATCCCCGCTCATCGCCGCTTAACACGTCAAATTGAAAATGGCGATCACCAGTCTCATGTATTACTCATATGGCTTTTCAATATTCAACCCGTGCTCTGGTTCCTTTGAGCCGGCAGTTTCTCTAATCATGGGACTATAATAGGTAGTCATTTACGCGGCTTCAGCATTTTGATGGAAAGTTAACAAAGACGGTAATAACTTTGCCATTCACATACGATTATAACTGTGAATATTAATACGCCCCATAATGATGAGATGATGCCAAAGGCGGTAAATGCTTTGTGCTGAAAAATGATAACAAGGATAGTATCATGACATAAGTGCAAACACACACACAAATACAGCTAAGTGGTATTTGTGACATTCAAAGGCTTAAATCAGTGAAATAGTGGCCTTCCCGTTGCAATTGCTGCAATTCTTCCCCATTTGAATGTTACATTTTGAGGGATAAATGCATGTTTGGGGGCATGGGGTAGCACAAAAAGGGAGCTGAAAAGCCCATTGTCATTGTCTGGAGTTTATTGTATATTCCATAAACAGTACCTATCACAGTCCCATAGTCAACACATAGTCAACACATATTTTCCAGTCAGTTTGTCCTATTCAGGACCAGACTAGGTCTTCTGATGTGGTTAAAGGCTCAACTTGATTTTTGCTGTTTAAAAAATGTGAAAAACAGAACTAGTTCATTTTAAGCAGTTTTCAGTGGTCCAAAGTTATTCCTCACTAACCTTAGGCATTCTGAGGGTTCTTTATTGGGACTCAGTTTATAAGCACTTTTTACAACTCTCAGAAACCAGTATGGAGTGTTGCCATAGCAATAAAACTAGACTAGTGACTAGAATGCTAATATGCACTTCCTGATTATCAGACTTTTTTCTAATTAGATGCAAGCAGTAAAACTGCTTATACGATGTATCATAAAAGAAGGCAGGCAAGTGCAGCTGAAGCTGTAAAGATAAAGTATAGGTCTGATAATAATAATAATAATAATAAAAAAGGATCAATCTGTTCTAATCAGAAAACTAATCAGGACTAGCTAAGTGTTGCCTAACTGATGCAGTGGCAGTAAAATAAAAATGGTTCTCCATGTTCTGAATACTCATGAAGTACTTACGAATCCAAGCAAGTGTCCCCAATCATGAAATCTGTCCAGAGTCATTATGGAGTCCAGGGACCTAGCTGCAATATCTTTTATGTTATTGTGTATTTATTATGTTCACTCTGTTTTGAGGCTCACTGGCTCTTATTACTCAGAGATCAGGATTGTGTCACCATAGTAGACTAATGGCCTATGGAGATTTTAAGAGTCTAAATCCTAAACTTCAGCTGTGTGCATTCCCTCAGATACAACGCTACAATGTGATAGATGCATCAGACCTTTTGCACATGACATTTTGCACATATTATGAGTAACATTTAACATCTTTGACATTCAAGCTCTGTTATTAATATCTGAACAGGTTACTCATTTAATAAACAATAGTTATTAAATATGTTAATTGATGAATCACACAAGGGATTTCTCAAGAAAAGAGGTGCACTATTCTTACTTTGCAGTCACATTACACTGTGGGGTATCAACCCACTTCATATCATATATTAGCAGTGGAACTTTTCTCAAATTCTTTTCTCATTGAAATCAATGGGATTCCTGCTTAACCGGAAGTGCCACCACACAGAAAGTGCAGTTTGGAGCATTTAGAGGTGGGTTGGAATAAGGTCAGTACTGTTTCATTTTAAATATGCCACGTGCTATTGGTTTAATGCTACTGTGTTATAAGACAATAATTTTGACACAAGATTGGTACAATCATCATCTATAGCAGTACAAATATTTATTTCCTGTGTCACATTATTTCATTAAATGTCACTAAAGCTTCCATTTTCCAGGTGACATTTCACTGATTTATTCATCACATTCACGTTTACTTGTGAGAGCACAGACCTTTGCCACAGTTTACACTCATGCATACTGTTATAATTACTGTACTGACTTGGGCTGCAAGATTATTTGCAAATGAATCATAATCAAAATTATAATTTCAATTGACATCATTAAGCAAATTGCATAATCAGCAGTTTTTCAAGTACTATAATTTCTTTCACAAATATGGAAGATAATTTGTTCATTAGATTTTAAATTTTAAATGCCACTGAATTTCTCACTTTTAATTTTTTACCTCTGAAAAAACATGTTCAAAACATTCTTTTTATTCTGAATGTTTTTTTGTTTTTTTTTTAAAACTCCTTTAAATCAGCACTTTTTTTCCCCAAGCCCTCAAATTCAACATTCAGTAAAATTTGCAGTGAAAAGAAATCACAGGAAAGATCCAAGATGCCAAGGCCTGAGCAACTGATCCAAAGTGATCCAATCTAACTTAGCAACAAACAGGAAATGGTGCAGTGAACCAATCAGATTAGTCAATATTAGCCTCATCAAACCTCATCTCTTTTATTTCTAAAGTGTAAACCCCGCCCACAGATGAGAGCGGCCAATAGGAAACAGCGTCTGTCCTCCTCACGCACACATGATCCATTGCTTCTGCCTTAGCATTTTGGATCTTTGTTGTGAATTTTACTCTCTGAATTTTAACTGTTGAATATGAGGGCTTGAAAATATATGTGCTGAATATTAAAAGTAAAAAAAAAAAAATCAGAATTTGAAATCTATTGGAAAAGTATACTTAACATTTTAGCAACTAAACTTCACAATAAAAATTATTCAAACATCTTTTTTCACAGTTAAAAAATTCAAAGTGAGAAATTCAGCTGCATTTAAAATTTTAAATCGGATGGAACAAATTGGCGTCCATACACAAACAAAAAATATTTAATTTTATTCTATGTAAAAAATGAACAAGGACTGTACAAACATGCTCTTAAATAAATTGGATTCTTGTATTTCTAGTAATCTGACAGTTCATAGGACAAGTTACAGGTTAGAATGGAGGATTGTGGCACAATAAGAAAGTCTGTTTTTCCAAAGTAGTTTTTTTTTAGCAAAAAACACTAACTGAATAAATGCAAAATATTCAAGATTTGCCAAACTGTGGAAGATTGCAGGCAAAGTAGTAACATCTCATAGAGACTAGCTGACCAATGGACAATTCACCAGAGCTTTATAGTTATTAAATAAGATACAGCAAAAAAAAAAGAACCGTGAGGAAAAATGTTACAAAGAGATGAGCCTAATTTATCTAGACAGAACTGTAACACCCAACTTCTTCTGCATGGCCCCTTGGGGTTTTCCTGATCTTGACATGTAGGCTTTCTTGGCTGTCATATCCACTACCTAATACGTTTAAAGTGGAACTAAACACTAAATCCACTTTTTTGCTTCTACATTGTGTCCCACTGGCTGTCTTTCCTCTCAGGACCACAGAACTGTCTGATACACTGTACACCTCTGTTTACGGAATCTCATAAAGCCCAATAGTTTACAGTCTAATAAAACCTTCATTATGTGCTCTTGATCGTCTTTCTGATGGGTCTTTCATTTTCATTTAAGGATTATACAAATGGATGATTTGTAGCTCAATTATTTAAAACTTTTTGTTGTAAAAATGTTGTAAAGTTTTTAAAAATTAATGTTATTTCACCATACACTACTTTTCTGAATTCCAAATAGCAAGATGAAATATCTGACTTTTGACTACTTCCAAATGAAAGAATGTGGGGGAGGAGCTGGCCTTTCTGGTTGTAGTATTGGACAGGAGGATGTTGTCCAAAATCAGATCTAAAATGTGCTGGTCAGCTTCAAGAGCGTGTTCGGCCATAGACTGCCATGCTGCTCCACTGAGAGACACAGGAAATCATTCCTGCGTGTTGGCATCAAACTGCTCAACTCTTTTTTTATTTTCTTAATTGGTGATACACATAGGATACGAGAGAGTTGCTATTTTGGCACGAATTTTTAAAAAATCTGCAACTCGCTCTGGTCTACACAGCTGTTGGAGGTGCCAATAACTGTTACAGTGACATTGACGGCAGGGTCAGCTCCCATTGGGTAAGGGGAATTTTCAGTGCAGAAGTTAGGGGATTTGTTTCTTTTATTAAGTTGTTTTAAATCAATATTGGGATTTAAAATAGCCACATTATATCACAAAGATCCACAGATAGATTCTAACTATATCACAGAAAAAGCACCATAGGTCTTTTTTTAAATCTTTTGATAGTATTCAAAAGTGCACTACGAAAAACACACGTCCAAAAGATGAAAGTTCAGGCTCAGTTAAACCTGTCTTTATTAATTCTGTGCTATTGAATCAAATAGTTTTATCCAGACACAGGCTCACCACGTCTTGTTGTCATATCTCTATTGATCACTTTAAGCCTGAGCGCACCAGTCCATATCTGATTTACTGCATTGCAACTCAAGCCTAAAGTTATGATGAAGTCCATGATATTTTACGTTTTTTATTTTCCTTTAGGCCTCGGGATCTCAGAATCCAATAAGTCTGCAGGGCGTCGCACAAATCTATATGTGATAAGTCAGCTTGCCAAGCATCTCAAGGTCAGGTGATTATAACTCATCCTATGTTCATTTCATGTTTATTACAAAGATTTAATACTGGGCTTAGCAAAATGTGGAAATCCCAATATACAATCATCAGCAGTGTGTTAGCAGTAAAAATTCACCTATTCAGTCACAGAGTTGATTAACAGTAAAACCCAGTATTGATTCTATTCAAATAGCCACATAAAACCAAAGCATTTCACTGTAGCATACACATGACCCTGCACATCCACAGATCTCCAGCATGAATCAATCAGAAAGTGGTGAAAACCCCCTGCAGCTGGCAGTGGTGCAAAGGAGCCAAGTACAAAAGCAAAAGTATGGTACTTAAAAAGGGGGCATTTACTTATGTAGCATTACAGATTGACCCATGAAACGGTGAGAAGCACCTGCTTCACTGTTGCCATAGTATCAGAATTTTAAGAAGGATATATTCACCAAGCCAAGTAGTTTGGGCCAGATGCCTTCTATGACTCAAGGATGCACGACCTTCAGCTCTCTGGACCCTGGAGCTGATTGATAAGATAAGATGGATAGAGACAAGGCAACCTTTAACTTCTCCTACACGAAGACTCCCCAAAAGAGCTACAAGGTCTGCAACATTTTTTCCTACAAAGAAACCAACTGACTGAAGTAAATTCAGATACAAATAAAAGACACTGCTGTTCAGTCAAACTATCTCGACTTTCTCCACAGAAAGAAGAGGAATGAAGAGGAAGGAACTGTTCATGCTGTGAATATTGTCAATGTTGTTTCAATATTGATCTGTAAATGTCATGTGACATTTGCTTCAATTTAAATCTCTCAGTTTCAATATTTACCCCCCTTTAATACTACTACACTTATTTATGTACTTGCTGCTAACACATAACATAGGTCACTCTGTTACCTTTTATTGTTTTGAAAATGCTGTATTTGTGTGTTTGATATTTTGATTTTCATTTATCCATCCCTCCACCCATCCATCTTCTCCCGCTTAATCCAGCTGGATCGCGGGGACTTGCTGCCCAATCCTCATAGCACCTGACCCCCCCCCATGAACCCCTCTGCAGGTGGTGAGCCCACAGGAGGGTGGACGTCATGGTCCTTGATGTTAGTTCATAGGGGTGCTGCATGTTTTGAGTTGATGGGGGAAACCGGAGTGCCCGGAGGAAACCCATCCAGACACGGGGAGAACATGCAAACTCCACACATAAAGGCCCGGGCGACCCGGGGATTGAACCCGCAACCTTCTTGCTGTGAGGAATGAGTGTTGCCTGTTGTGCACAGTTTTGTATCATGCTTTTGTATAATTATGGAGAATTGCTGTGTAGGTGCATGGGTGATGTATATTTGTGGGCTGAGGACTGGACAGGACCTTATTGTTAACAGTAAGGAGGGTTCGAATAGGGGCTGAGAGAGATCACTAAATTACTGAAACATGCATGGATGACATCTAAGACCGCTTCAGGCATGTTTGTGATGAGGGAACATTATTATAACATGGAATGAAGTAAAAGTATTTCTCATAAAGCTTAAAAGCTGATGCTCGTTGGCTCATTCGTGGAGACATATGTGGAGACATACTGCCTAAAAAAACATACATTTATAGATATAAATGTATAGCTTCTGTTGAGCTTTCGAAAATCTTTGTGAAATACTCTAAAAATACATGAAAGGGGTAATTCAATACTTTTATACTTTGTTTTGTCATACTTTTACATAACAAAATGTCGCACTTCTTCCACAATGAATGAAATCTTCTGGAATGGGTTCATATAGTAAAATGGATTCATTTGGGAATGTGAGCAAAACGAATGAGGTGAATCCTGATTGCACCCAGCCAACTCTTTGTCACGTACAAAGGCCTCTGCACTACAATATTACAGCATGTGTGTATGTGTTTGAAAGTTTTTGGTAAGTTGAAATAATCCTTTGAGAGTTTCTACAGAGACAAGGACAGTTTTGTTTAACTCTCAAAAGCAGCTCTTCCTTTTAACTTCCACTTGCGAGTAATTTGACTAATCAGCACGCACTGAATTTAAATATTTTGTGACATTCTGTTGGTGGAGCTATTTTTCACAACATGAAAGAGAAGAATTATGACTAGAGACGTAAAAGGTGTGTTGGATAAGTGAAATTCTTTCATTAGAGTGCCCAACACTTTCAAGTTCCTGGAATAGACAAATGATGTTTTGGAGCCCTGGTGCTGCTGCAGTACATAATAATGGGGGGCAGCTGAGGTAAAGATTTCTAACTTTCACTTTAAATGTGAAATGATCTTAAAGTTTAGTGCTTAGATCACACTCTCCCGGTTTAAAGGCTCCATAGCCAATATTGACCTATGTATTTATGTTTATTTATGAGCAAAATGTTTTGTTCCAGCACAGATTTGTTGTACAAACAGCTCTTAACAGTCAGAATAAGTCTGTTGCATCTAATTAAAAAGGATTTTATTGTTTGTTTATCAGGAAGTGCACATTAGCATTCTTCTTGTTGGTCTTACTGTCAGAGCAAAACCGCAGATCCCCCCTCTTTAACTAGAGCCATCTAGACCAGACCTGGTCATTGTCCAGGTCCCAGGCCTCATACGGTCCTTTGGCTGACTCTGACTGGCCCCTTTAAGCTCATTTGGAATTACAAAATAAACATATTTTATCATCTTACCTCATGCACGGACTAAGTGTGTGTTTTTTCTTTTTTATTAAATTACATTTTTTGTATTTTTTGGTTCACCAGCCTTCATTGTTTACATAAAAATTACAACAAATCCTCTTTTTTTTAAAGGAAAAGGAAGGAAAAGAACTAAAATGTACGCTTTCAAGTTGCTTTTGCTGTGATTCTTAAGCAACATGTCCAGGGAGAAATAAAATGCAAACCTAATAAAATAAGCAAGAGGGCTGTAATTTTCATACATGGTAATAAACTGCAATGGGCTTTTAATCACAGCATCATTAAATCAATGTATGCTCAAGTGTGTAATGCAAGAATGTCATTTGCTTGTGGTGATTTAGTACTGATTAAGCAAATATGGCACTACAGAAATTATCAGCGGTGATCAAAGGCATAATGTTACGTGAACCTGTACCTGATTTCAAACCATGAACGTGTTTTAGTTCGAACTTTTAGCCCGGCCCACTTTGCGACAACTTGATTGACAGCAGTGCTATGTGCTGGCCCCTGCTAAACAAGCAGCCTATCAGGAAACTGTCTCTTTGTTAAGATATACATGCTAAGATTTCCAAATATGGATGTTGGCTCCAAATTAGCCTCTACATCAACTATGGTCAATTGCCTCCTTGGCTGGAGCCGAACCTTATGGGTGATGTGACACCCACTTATCCACTTCGCTCTATAGTCTACTTACCCTCATTTAGAAAGCATTAACATGAAATTAAATAGGTAGTATGAACTGAACTCAGCTGTCATCTCTCTGCTCCATTAATACAGTACTTATTTTAAAGCAACTAATGGCTTTGTAAGGTACTGCACAAAAGAAACCCATGCGGGCTGCGTGCATTAAACGGCAGGTAGGTATAGCCATCATTTATTATGGAGCAATAGAATAATGCATGTCACGTGGCATGAGCAGAGGTGCGCCTGTACAGTACATGTCATTACGTCTAATGAGGCTGGCAGCACATGTACAGGCCTCTGGGGAACTGCACTCCCTAAAGGCGTCTGGGAGCACCGGGCCACACCAAACCTACTCACTCGGAATATATTATAAGACTTTCCCCAGCACTAAAGTTGACTTGTGATGTCAGTCCAGACAAGAAAACTGTGCTTACCATAAACAGAACAAAATGGAATCATGGCTGTTAATAACTTGCTTATTTAAAGGTGCAGTACCTGATTTTAACCATCTTAAAACGTGAAAAACAGAAGTAGTTTATTCCTCACTTATCTAATACATTCTGAGCATCCTAATTCACCATAGTGACTTTATAAATGCTTTTCATAACTTAGATTAGAGCGTTGGTGTATTATTTTTTTTCCATAGTGGTAAGCTACCTCTGCTAAGGTCTGACAGTGCATGCAGAGTGCTACATTCTACAGAACCATGCGCTGGGACTGGTGCATGTGCGAATGCGAGTCATTGCTGAGTGTTCTGACAGTTTGTACTAAGCAGTTTACCCCTGTCTCAATCTTTGTCTTACTTACCCTCCCACACCATTCATTTCAACATGACAACTCCTGATTGAGTTCACAAGCATCGCAAAGCTCGGTTTCTTCTTTGGAGGGAGTCATTTTTCAACAGTAAACGAGTAACTAAAAGACGGGAAAGCTGCAATCGATGGATGAGGGACTGGACACGGCACAGGTGGGTATGTATTGATTTTCCTGACAATAAACCAGTTTGTTTTTGTGTAACAAACTAACTACTCTTCATCAGATTAGTTTCAAACATATGTTGGATTATTATTTTATAATCTTTTTTACCTGAGCCTGAGGTAACAATTAAGCAAATGCTCAAGCAAACGCTTCATAATTGTGTAATAATATTGTCTAAAAGTTTATACATAGATATTGCATGTTGTGCGCAGTGTCCACAGACATTACCTTCAAAGTCCTTGTACATGATTTTGTCCCATGTATTTGGCCAAAATCTTGTCCCAATTCAGATATGTTGCATAAGCAGCTCAAAAGAAGTTTACCATGTGCTGTCATCATCTAATTATAAAATGTTTTATTGTCTGATAATCAGGAAGTACATATTTACATGCTAGTTGTTGTTAGTTTCATTCATAGCTTTTCATCAGCTCTGTTGTGAACAGCGCTTATAAACTCTGTGTGATTAATAATTAGGATGCTTGGAATAACTCTGGACCACTGCAAACCGTTTAGAATGAACTAGGTCTGTTTGTCATTTTTGAAAACAGTAAAAATCAGGTACAGCACTTTCTAATAATAAAAAAAGAAGATTATAACTAAGTGCACCAGAGCAGGTCATCAAAGGTTTGGCAAATAAATATAAGATAATCCTTTTGTGTCACCCATGGGAGAAATTTGTCTTGGGAGGGTCACATGCTTTAACTAAAAGTTTGGGAAGCACTTCTGTAAAAAATTCAAAACCTATATCCACTCTGATGCAATATAGAGACAGGGTTGCATAGAGATATGTTGAGGAGCTAACTGCCTCCAAATGGGTCATAGAATCCCCTGAGAGAGATAAAAGAGCAGAGCAGGTGGTACTGTATAGGAAACATAAACATTCAGGCTTTAAGTCAAAACCTGGTGAATAAAATGAACTCCAGATGGCTTCTCTCTTTGGTCTCTATCTTACAGGCCACTAATGCACACATCGAAACCCCCACTGGGCTGAAGATTCGGTGGTCATGCAGCAAATTTTTCTGAACTGACAAAAATCCATACCAATTGCTTCTGTGTGTTACAAAGAGGATAAGTAGTAGTAGTAGTAGTAGTAGTAGTAGTAGTAGTAGTAGTAGTAGTAGTAGTAGTAGTAGTAGTAGTAGCAGTAGTAGCTTTTGTATTTTTATTTGTCAATTTCTTCACCTGTACAAGACATTGTACATTTAAACACAAAATACATGACATGGGGGTACTAGACATGGACCAGACCAGAGGACAGGTAGAGGAAGAAACAATGCAGCATAACAAGGTATATTGCCAAGTGCTCTTTGCTGAGAAGGGTGTGTTTAAGGATAGAAAGGAACAGAAAGTTTAACTAGGTCTACAAGTATTTTTCCCTAAGCATTTGGATGGCTTAGTTTTGGTGGGAAATATATGACAAAAATTAATTCCAACCAAGTATATAGAGCAAAGAGACAGACTCAAATAGACACTGCAAGCTTTGTTGGGGGAGATGTTTAAAGTGGAACTAGACAATCCACTTTTCCACTAGTAAACATGGCCTGACACGGCCGAACATAAACACTGGCAAACTATTGAAAAAAGTGTGGATTTGTGCACGGCTGTCTCCTGGCGGCATAGACTAGTAGCAGTGCACAGTGATATGAGCGGAGACAGATTATGAGGTCTGACTTTTTCATGGACAACAGTTTTGTGCAAATGTATCACTCTTTTGAACACATATTATTTTGAGAAGATTTTTGTGACCCCAGCCAACTTGCTGGACTACTTTCATCAGCACCGAAAACAGGCACGAACTCGGCTCACTGAACACAGTCGGGAGGTAAGTCAGTGCTGATGCACGACACTGTTGACGGGGATGCCATACAGATTCATGTCAAAAACCCCGAATTATCCCTTTAAGTTGTTGCAACAATATAAACTCACTGAGACAAATAATGTTTCATCAGTGGTTTCTTTCCGTGGCTTCCTCTGAGCTTTGGGAAACCACTTAATATGGCAAGAAATCAAGGTACAGGAAGTGAAGAAAGAGAATTGAGATGTGGTGTATTTGAAAAATGTGGCGGAGTTTAGATATTTAATCTCACTTTAAATATGGCTTAAACTGTTGCTGCCATCAACAGAAGTTATGAGTGTATGTGGTTTGTTGTGTAGGCAGTTTAGGCATGTGAATAAGATAAGTGAGGAATAACCGTGGATCACTGAAAACTGTTTAAAATGAACATTTTTAAGACAGTAAAAATCAGGCACAGCACCATGTGGTTTGCCATGCTTTGCGTTGCTTTGTCTTTCCAGAGCTTCTAGCATGAATTGGTAGGTGAGTGATGTGAGCTTTTTACTAAGCTGATCAGATAACACCTGATACATATGGAATGAAAGATGGTCAAGGCCAGACAAGAGTTCACAGGTCAAGTGGGTATTTGGAGACAGAAGGTATGTGTGTGGAATAAAAGAGGCAGGAGAGGATTATGAGGGAAAGCACCTTTTTATGATGGATATGATACACAATTTAATACAGAGAATACAGAATTACTGCCTGTTTGGACTTTGGATTTTATTTTAAGGCTGAATCTAAATATCCAAATGTGATTTCTGTCACATATATAACAAAATAATTTTCAAAATCAGTGCATGCAGTGGGGTAATAACCAATTATGTTATGTTATGGTACAACTCACAGAGGTTAAAGTGTTGGGTGTCACATTAGACCAAACTCTGTCATGGACAACTCATACAAATACTATTGTTACTAAGATGAGCAGAAATACTTCAATTATTAGAAGAAATGCTCAATTTATGCCAACTGAAGCAAGAAAACTTGTAATACATTCATTCTTGTTTTATCTCATCTGGATTGTGTGGTCTAGTGGTTCCAACAAAGACCTAGACAAACTGCAGATAGTTCAGAATCGAGTTGCAAGACTAGCGCTCAGATGCCCTTTCAGAACTAGTGTTAATGTCATGCATAAGAGACTGTCATGGATGAAAGTCAAAGAGAGACATATAGTTTAGTTCTGTCCTTGCACAAAATCTGGACGACACACAGACCTCAGAGCCATTTCTCACTGGAATAAGCCTCAAGAAATGATGCTGATGCACAATCATCTTGCTTTTAAAACATCTTGAGAAATCAATGCTGACCAAACTGTGATGAACTGATGTATGTTTTTTTTAACCTATTTTCCTCTGTTAAGGTGTGGTCAATGTGTTTTTGTGTGATTTTATGATGAGAGTGGACCCCAGAAAGAGCAGTCTGTGCAATTGCAGAGACTAATGGGGATCCTCAAATAAACAAATACCTTTTAGAGGACACAGGTTGAATATATAATAAAAGCCACAGTGAGTGACTTTGGCTTAAAAAAAAAAAGACCAAATGAAGGCATGTTTTTTTCAATTTGACTGTGTTTATTGCACTGAGGGCCTCATCATCCTGCTCCTGAAATGTTGTGACTATAATATTCCATAATATGGCATTATTGATTTATATCGATCTCCATGGAGAATGTTCAAATATATGGTTTTATCTGATCATCTGGAAATATTGTAATATAAAACGTGTAGTACAAATGTGTAATAGAAACGCATTATTATTACATTCCATTAAGAGTAGATGTTTGTTCTTAAAGGTCCTATATTAGACAAAATTGACTCTTGTGAGCTTTAAGCCATGTTAGAATTGTTACCTCATCAAAAACATACCTGAAGTTGTGCTTTTTTTCAATCACATTTTTGTGTAACCCTTATGAGATGTCTGCATTTCCAAAACTCAAAATGCTCTGTTCCACCTTATGTCACGAACCAGTAGTTTTCAATCTAACAGTTCCTTTTACCTTTAGATGAGTAGAGATAGTGAATTCCAGAGCTGAAATTATCCAAATTATTCTAAACTCCATACACCTTCAACACGATAACATACAGTAGATCAGAAAATAGTGTAAGATAGGCTCTTTAAAGCTAGCCTGTTATTGTTCCTGTTATTTATTAATTATTACACAACAGTTTCTTTAGAGCTTCAAGAGAATAGATTGGTTAGTGAGATTACCTTACCGATAATCACCTTTGTGTTCTTGTAATCACCCTCCCGCCGTCCAAACCACCCACACGTTTACCACGACTTTCAAATGACCTCGGAGAACTTCCCATCATCTCGACGTCAAACTCGTGGCGGCTTAAGCCATGACCGGCCTTCAATCCCTTTGTTGCCTCTCGCATTGTCTCGGCATGGCTCTTCCTTTGAACGCCTCTGATGTCATTTCCCCAAAGAGACCTCATTTCAATGCACCGGCCCATGGAGCAGCAACCGTTCTCACGCCTCGGCCCCACGAATGGCTAATCCTCATCAGACAGCTCATAGGAGGGGGGTGTGGGGGTACGTGGTGCGTTCAGGAGTGTACTGCGTGGGAGCAGCTGGACTACGCAACGTCAACCCAGATAATGCGTCTTCAATCAAGTGATGAGGGGGCTTGGCTGCAGATGGCTGTGTCTTCACTGCGTTGAGGTACACTATTTTCAATCTTCAGTCGACTGAATAAATAAGTTGTCAGTTTGAAAATGCTGCACCTGATTTACGGCAGTGGTTCAAAGGTATTCCTCACTTATAACTTAGAACTTGATCTGTTTTTCACATTTTTTGAGACAGTATAGATCTTGAACATGCCCTTTAATCTCAGAATGTATTATCAAATTGAGTAAAAGCCCTAAAGAATGCAGTTGCTTTGAATAAGTCTGGTAATGATTTATCGACTTAAAAACTGCACAGGGCTTCTAAAACTGTTGTATCCTTTTAATGAACTGGAACACGACCAAAATTATAGGCTTAGTTATAGGCATTATCTGACCATGTTTATGCCTTCAGTATATCATTGCTCTTGTCAATAAGTTTTGTTAACACATCATAACTAGAGTATGATGTGTCATGTAAACTAAGTGTCTATTACTTGATGTGAACTAAAGAAATTCTTAGTCGATGAAAGACATGCCCTGTGCATTGATAAAGCAATTAGAGAGGTACTTAAGAGCTTGGCATCTTCACAAATTAAAAGGCAGGTCAAGTCCAGTTACCCCGAAATCTCCAGCTACCTCAGTGCTTGTATTCTCCTTTCTGCTGTTGTGCATAAATCCATATATTCCTAATTAAAATATATAGTCGATTAATACAACATTTGGTCAACTAAGCCTATGTTGACTCAAGGACTACAACTCTAACAACATGGCTATAACCTCCCATTACTGAGATAGGTTAAGGCTATTTCATGTAATTAGGCAGTTAAAATGTCTGACCCAGGGATACAACAGCACCTTGAGTAAGACTTGATCCTGTCACCCTCTGGTTAAAAACAAGCCAATCTAGTCATTACAATATTAGTTAGAACATTATGACATTTCTATTTTGCTTTGTCTTACATTACTTTTTTTTTCTTACACTGAATCATTTGGTTGATTTCAGACTGACCTGGAATTGCCGATTTCTACTGAACTAAAGGTAAAAGGAAGCTGTTAACTTGAAAGAAACCACTCCATGACATCACAAAGTGGAACAGAGCATTTTGAGCTTTGGGGATGTTGTCAGACTAATAATAGAGGTTACACAAACATGGGTGAATGAAACAAAACACAAGTCTGGGTATGTTTTTGATGAGGTAACAGCATTATAACAGGACTAAAAGCTCACACGAGTGTAAAATAGGACCTTTAAATGCCCTTGGCACAGTGAGTATGGTGTGGGATGCACTCCAGTGTGATAATCACATAAATCAGTATTTGTGAGCGACGTGCTGCTCGGGGTGGCTACGTACATCTAAACTCAATCATTCATAAACAAAGCCATTCTGATCCAGTGGGCTTGGCACAAGAGGCTTTCTCACAGACTGGATTGCTGCACCATGAAAGTGAATGTTTAAAGAGAATCCTTCAACTGGAATGAATTCAAATGCATTGTTCTTGTAATATGTTTTATTCTATAAGACTACATAATACCTTCTCATGGCGTGTTTTAGCTTCAAACTGTTACAAAGGCTGAGAGTCTTGTTGTGTTTTGTTTCATTAATTCCATTTTGAATAATTGCATTTGAAGTCTTTCTCTCCAGAGGTCAAATGCCTTGGCCCTCTGCAGCTTTATGTCTGTATGTGGTGATCTGTGAAGCGCTGCTGTTTAGACATATGCATTATAATGTTTTTCCCTCATCACTGGCTTAATCATAGTTGTACTGTGTGATTCATGAATGTAGGAATAATCCTATACTATCCTGCACATAAGGCTTGAGTTCTCAGAAAAGGTCTGTTTACACTTTTCACCCATCTCTGCCCAAGGCGCTGTAACTATATTGCAATTTTCTGAAAAGTTATATAGACTGAAAATGTGAAAGTCACTGATGTGAGATAATTGGCAATCCTCTGCATCAGTCTCGAATGACTCTCTGTGGTGCAGCGCAGCAGACATGCATAGTAGAATCATAGAAGGTGTATACAAATAGAAATAGCTATGTTTCAAATAGGAAGGGTGCTTTGGTTCTAATAGACTTTTATTGAAAACTTGAGTTCCCCCATCAACTCAAAACATGCTAGCACCCCTATGAATTAACATCAAGGACCATGACGTCTACCCTCCTGTGGGGTCACCAGTCACACACGGAGGACTGGGCAGCGAACAGCTGCCCCCGCAACCCAGCCGGATAAAGTGGAAGAAAATGGATGGACGGATGAAAAATCTCCTCCTCTCTCTGTACCTGCTGCTGTCAGGCTTCTCATTCTGACCATAAAATGTTCATATTAACCCACACATCCTGATGTTTTTATTTAGCTCCTTGGTCTGGGACCTCAGGGTATCGACAGCTTTCATAAAGGTTGGATTTTGTATGGATTCTTGTCTATTTTTATAATATGAACTTTAAAGAATTTTTAAATCATCAAAGCTCCTAAAAGTCAGCTTTGTAAGAGTTAACCTTGCCCCGCTCTGAGTCCGCACTAGCTTGCGCTCTGATTGGTCAGAACTGCGTTTCTGATGCCACATGTTGGCAGGGTTGGGCTGCACAACGTCCCACGTTGGGCTGCGAAAATGTGAAAGTAAAAATCTTTTTTCAGGTCATGTGCCAATGAGCACAGGCCATTGAAAACGGCACCATCTTGGATTCATCTACCAGATTTTATTATAGTTCTATGGCTATAACTGCTAACATTTATTGGCTTGATGTGGTTGAAACCGAAAAGTATGAGGGACATCACACTCCCTTAGTCTATACAGTCTATGCACAGAATCAGTGTGTTAGAACACCTTATATGACAAAAAGGAACTTTTGATTTGATTTTGTTTTATTTATCATATCAATGCAAATAAATAATAATAAATTCCAATATATGAAGTATCCACAAGAGCTTTACTAGCGTAAAGCTTACTTATCTCGATGTACTAATGCTACTGTTAATGACGCATGAATACCAGTAAGTTGCACGCACATAGAGTACAAAAGAATACACTGTTACTCAAGGACTGTGAGTTCCTGATCCCTGCCGTTGCATGGGATCTCAGGAAGATAAAACACTGCTGATCAGAAGATCCTCCTGGACAAACAAAATGGCTGACATTACTGCCATAACACAGCATGTCTAAAGATTAGAGTTATTCCATCTCCCCACTTGAAAGACTGTTTTCATCTAAAATTTGAGGTCAGACAGCTGAGGAGGATCGGGTACCATGTACCCAGAATACAGCAAGGGCATCTGGGTAAAAAGTGTGAGAGGGAGGGGCTAATCAGTGATGGAATTTGGAAAGACTATTTTGGATGACAGCTGAGCAGACTTTAATGTTCTGTCTGTTCTGAGATTTTCCATTCACCTCAGAAAAACTAAAATGCTGTGGAAGTGTAGTAAAAGAAAACATAACTAAATAATCTTTTTAGGAATGAACCCAAGTAGGACAAAAAAGGAACCAAAATGTATTGCTAAACCTAATTGTTTTTTCAACCAGTAATTGAGCTGGGAAGTTCAGAAAACATTCCATCTCTGCTCACTGGAGTTTTCTTAGGTTTATTTTATTAGTCCACTGAGATTTGTATATTTTTGTTTGTTTGAGTTTTGCTTGTTTTAACTTAACCACTAGGTCTTTTTCGTCAATAAGTCTAACTAAAGTGTAATATTTTAACATGATTTTGTTCCTTTCATGTTTCCTTCAGAATTTCTGACATTTTCTGTGATACAGACCAACCAGTGTGAAGAGAGGACAAATACTCCAACAAGCAAAGCAAAGGAAATATGGAACAAAAGTGATTAAAATATTGAATAAATATCTAATAAATAAATAAATATCTACTGTCCCCTTCTCCTCTGTCTTATCGTGGCCTCGTGCAAGTCTCCTCTGTGTGTGCTGCACTGTCTCCTCCCCCACTACCTTTAATATTACACACAATATTTCCCCGTGTTTACTGACAATGTGAAACAGGTGAATTTTAAGGGAGCTATTTTACCGTGGTGGTGAGGATTCAGACATGTTGGGCTGCTATGCTCAAATGAATGCAGAGGATACACTGTGGAAAGTGGGAAGGGTCATGAGCGCTGCACTTCTGCACTTACCCACTGTGACTGTCACACACACCCAAACCACACCCACAGCAACCAAAGATCTACAGAAGTCAAGCTGCTACAACCACCACGTTATACTGGAATTTTTTCTTCTTTGATTTGATTTCTTACTATTAGTTATTTGCAGATCTGTATTCTTCTCATGACCATCTCTAAATGTAAAGCATTTCATTGTCCAAAGCCTCCAAAGCCTCTGAAGGTCGTGATAAGTGCTTAGAAACTCCAGAAATTCCTACCTATTGAATATAATGACATAAAATACTTTTTTTCAAATTAACTCAAATAAAATAAGTTTTAAAAAGGCTGCTCTATGCATGCACTGAATTCTCTCAGTGTTCCACTTGTGCCAAGGTCAAGCAGCAGAGGTCTCATTTTCATACTCGTACACGTGGCAATGTCAGTCAAGCTCGAGAGACGGTACAGCGGCTGCCGTCCAACTATACCATTAATAATAAATCCCCAGCTTAATTATGAAATGGTCAAAACTAATGAGACTAGTGCTGCCTGTTTTCTCAATGAGCATATTACCTTCCCCACTCTGTTCCTGTTACCGTGCCGACAACATCTGCAGAGGTGGTAGTACTGAGTTACATTTGCCTGAATAACTACTTAAAGGTATTGGGCCTCATTCATGAAACGTTCTTACGAACAAATTTGTACTTAAGGCCTTCTTATGAACATTTTTAAAGAAAAGATTCATGAATGAGGCCCATTGTACTTTTCAGAGTACTTTTCTACTAGCACACTCCTATTTGAGTAATATTTTTTATTAAAGTAACAGTAGTCCTCTTACTTGAGTAGAAGTTTTACTCTTTGCAGTGTCTGTAAGTCTATAAGTGACAAAAGCTTTATGTTGACAGCATAAAATGATTTGGTCATTTGTGTTTCTTGCACGGCTCCTTCAGATATGATTTAGTTTTTCTCATGTTTGTTTCTGTCCTTTGAAAATACCTGATTATTTAATGTCCTTCACTTTATAAATCAAATGTTACGTCCCGACACTGTTTAGATTACTCTTACTTTAGTTTTCCCAAAGACCATTTTTACTTTTGCTTGGATAATTCCTATGTGAATAACATTATTTTTAAGAAACATTACTCTTACTTGTGTACAGTTTTTATCGTCTCTACTCACCTCTAGACATTTGCGTCATGTTCTCAAAGTGTCACCACGTCTCAAGAATAGAGTCATGGCTCCGCACCAGCTGTTCACTAACTAACAGGTGAACATGACCATAGAGGCTTGGGGATGTACATGCTTGTTAATGTTTTTCTGTGATTGAGTGGTGCATTCAGTCGTGCATTTACTATGGAAATTTGTAGAATATCACTTCTCCAACTCCTCACTCTTATTTGACTCTTTTTATGTATTTATACAGACAGCAGACAGCTGCGATCTCGAGAGCTGCTTATACAAAATATCTGTACTGAGTAAAGAAACATTTTGCTCAAATATAAAAATCGGGTACATGACCTTTAAGGTGACAATAAAGTGTATTGGAAAATCAAGATATTGTATACTATTATCACAATAATAATTTTGAATCATTGACAGAAAAAGTATACAAAAAATGGTTAATGTAAGGACAAGTTGTTAACTAATAGGTTGTAATATATACATGAATCTTGTAGCAAACAGCAACATGGGGCATTCTCCTGGGTAATCGAATATTGTCCAGAATTTATTCTCATCACTATGTACATGGTATCGCATAAATAAACAACATATTCCCTCTGGGTACTGTCAGGTTGAATTTAAATGACTTCTACATTCACTATTGTGCATGTAACACTAGTAGTCAAAATATTACTCTTTGCCTGCTTGATTTTTTTCTGTGCTGTACTGATGAGTGAATTTGCCTGGTTTATACCTGCTTATTGTGCATGTTGCCTCTGGGGAATTTGAAACATAGTAGGTGAAGTGGTGTTTTCACCGTTGTAACTACAAACTTCATATAGTTTTCTCCAGGGACATGAATGTTGGTAGCAAAATAATTGAGCTTTGTGATGACCAACTCCAAAGAGAACGTCTCAAAATCTATGTCATCATATGTTTGGTATTGGTATTCGTTTGGCAAATTATTAATGTAGCAGCTGTACGAAGCCTGTTTTCCGTGGTAGCTGCAGAGGTAGAATTGGGTCCGGTAAAAACTAAGACGCGCTGAATGCTATGTAAAACAAAGAGGCTGGATCCAGTATTTTGTGATGGTTTAATGAATGAATGGATAACGGTTCAAGGTCCTAGTGTGAGTGCGCCCTATGACTAAGGTGATTAAGGATTAAGTCTTTTTTTTTTGCTGTCCACTTTATACACTATTCCTGCTGTCATAGGCAGTGATCCCACTGAGGGGCCACGCAAATCTCTGAGCACCCACGTGAATTTTCTCTGATCTTATTGTGACTATTTTTGCAAGTGCGCACTTACAATTTAACATGGTGTATCTCTTGCCTAATAACCTATAGGCCTAAACAAACGCTGTTCACTCAAACATGAGCTTAAACAGTCTAGTTAGGACATTAAGAGCAAGAGCATCAGAGAAAATGAGATAAGACTATGAGGAAGTCTGAACTGACAACCCAGTGGCAAACTCTAGCACCTAAAAAAACATAAATGGGCGCCCATGCCTGCTGCCAATAACAGTATTATTTGTTCATTGCTTGTGAACTTCTGTTTTGTATGTTTGTGTCCCCTGTGTTTGGCAGGCCCTAGTCCCTTGAAGTCAGTTGGTGTTGATTAATAAAGCAAATAAAAAAGGTCAGGGTGGGGGTTATGGATTTATTTTCAAAAATATCTTTTAAGTTTGAGAGAGCTGTGGAAAGATAGCTATGCTCCCCTACCAACACTACTCACTAATCTTACCATTATGTTCACAATTTAATTCACGTCCTTCGCTCATACAGCTTACGTGAGTAAAAAGTTCTTCCAAGTTCACGCTCCTCATTCCAAACATGTCAGATGACCTGAAAGGCTCTGGTGTCGCATGAAGTGCTTTGTTAAGGAGCCTGGCGTATGTGTCAGGTTATCAGAATGTGACTTCATGTTTGGACAGCTGCAGTTCACCCGTCAGGCATTAGCATCCTGCCTCGGGCTCGCCGGGCTCCTCTGACCTCATGACTGTGTGCGCAAGGACACGAAAACACCGTAATGGATCTAATGAGAGGCCGTCCTGGGCTTTGATCTTCCATGTGGACCCAATGCACTGGGATTAATTCTCATACGTAGTGTGTAATTTGGCATGTCACTATAAAGGAGTTAGTCATGATAAGAAGAGGTAGAGTGCAGTTCAAGCATGAGGCTAACATAGCTTTGTGTAGTGCCTGGTAGCTTGTTGTTATGAAAATGTATCTAGTGGAATGCAATACTAAGTTGTAAGTGTTTTAGATAGCACTTGGAATTTCACTGGTATTTGTAACAATTTACCATAATTTTACCATCTGCTAAAACTGGCTGCCTGAGCTGTTTTGGTCTTTCTTGTGTCATTGTCCCATTTTGTCCCAAGTAGGCGCGTTCCAGACAGTTCATTTGAGTCCAATGCCTACTGTAAACTGTCTGCATTCGAAGCCCACACAATTACTCTGCCTTAAGTCCGTGTTAAATTGGCAGAAATGTAAAGCCTGTGAGTGCTGTTACCTAATACTTTATGTAACACTTGATTTTAGGTGAACGTGTCTTGGTGGGTACTAGCAGAGGATATAGACAGAGCAGATGATTTTCTGCTAAAGCTGACAATAGCGTACATAAAGTGTCTTAATGCATTAGGGAGATTACATTTCCAGTTTTTAGAGTAAATACTCCAGGCTTTTAAATTTGTTTCAACACTGTTCTCAGAAATGCAAAGCCCCGTTCACCTTGGCCTTTGAATCCACTATAGTGACCTTAACAGTTTGAATACACAGGCAGAGTGTCGATAGGCATGGGATTTCAAGTTGCAATATTCAAACTGGTATTGAACATTGTGCTCAGATGACTTCAATAAAATAATATATAACACCATATCCACTTCCACTGATATGCGGATGACACCCAGCTCTGCCGCTCCAGTAAACCAAACTCCACACTCCTCCCTTATCAACTGTCTTGAAGAAGTTAAATCCTGGTTCACCTCAAACTTCCTCAAACTCAACAGTAATAAAACCAAACTTCTCCGTAGGCACCAAATCCACCCTAAACAAGACGAATCCCTTCTCCATCTCCACTGACTGCTCCTCCATCTCTCCCTCCCCTCAGGTAAAGATCTTATCTTCGTCACCATGGGGAGCAGAGATTTCAGTCGCTCTGCTCCTCAGCTCTGGAGCATTCTCCCTCCTGATCTCTGAAACTCCGACCCACATTTCAAATCCAAAGTCAAAACACACCTGCTCAGACTGGCCTATTCACTCCACCACTCCCCAGACCATAAGTGCACTATTCATGGTGGCTGAGTGGCACTCATGCCTCACAGCAAGTAGGTCCGGGTTTGATCCCCGGGTCGCCCAGGCCTTTCTGTGTGGAGTTTGCATGTTCTCCCTGTGTCTGGATGGGTTTCCTCTGGGCACTCTGGTTTCCCCCATCAACCCAAAACATGGTACATAGGTCTCCAGGGAGAATAGCTGACTAACTGTCTAAAGTCAATTAAATACAATCAATTTATTCAAATACTGTCTAATACATTACTAAATACTAATAAAATTCAACTATAAATACAATACTAAATACAATCAATTAAATACTGTCCCACTTTAACTGTACGTTTTAATTGTACTTAATTTGTTTATGTTGTTGTAAGCCGACCTTGGATGTCCAGAAAGGCACCTAATAAATAAAATTATTATTATTATTATTATTATAAAATGGACACAATTTTGCTGTATTGTCTGAATGCACAATGCTATTTAGTAAACTCTAACCTTTTCATAATTTAGATAAAGGTTGATACTTTTTAGAAGCTTTTATGTGCTTTTTGTGATATTTTGTGATTTAGTGACACAGAGGTATTACAGTTCACCTGTTTATTCAGTGTATCAGTGTTTCCCCTATACTCTGCTACATCGATCAGCGCTCAAATAGTGGTCCTCGATCCAGGCAAACTCAAATTGCATAAATGGTCAATTAGACGATGAGAGGATGAGACGAGTGAAGGGGGCGATGAGAGGATGAGAAGTCGAGGGGATGCTGGGGAGAACGTGAGGTGTGGCACAAACCGAAGTGCCCATGCACCTGCAATGGGGGTTTAAACTGGGCAGACTGGACACTGACTGGACAAGGAGGAGGTGCAGCGGGGAGGAGTTTTGAGTTAGATGATGAAGGCTGAGGAGGAGGTAAACTTTGGAGAACAGTGAGATAGACAGGAGCGAACTTGCTGGCTTCTGTAAAAACAACAGGGTTTTCTGTTCATTATTTTAAGTAAATAATCCTTCCAAATTCCTATCACCCTGCCATGGCATTGCTGCTAGGAATGGCGAAAACAAAACAAAAAATCTTGACCGACCACCGAGCCTCATTAGTCAGTTGAAGTCTGTTAACCGATCAGTTTCAAACCTACCTTTAAAATCTCAAATAAAATCAGAATGTATTTTAAATCTAATCGCTATTTGAAATAACAGCCATTTCGAGCCGCCGTCAATTTCTGCTTCTCCGGCTCTCACACACACGCACACACATTCTGTCCCAGCACCGCCCTTCCACTCACGTCCATCCATCTATCCATCCATCAATCTTCTCCCGCTTAGTCCGACTGGGTCGCGGGGGCAGTTTGCTGCCCAATCCTCATAGCACCTGACCCCCCCTATGAACCCCTCTGCGGGTGGTGAGCCCACAGGAGGGTGGACGTCATGGTCCTCGATGTTAGTTCATAGGGGTGCGGGCATGTTTTGGGTTGATGGGGGAAACCGGAGCACCCGGAGGAAACCATCTTCAACCACCTTCCACTCACGTCACTTTTTAAAATCTCCTACAGCGCGAAACCTGGAGTCAAACACGGCGCTGAGGTCGAGGGGTTTGCATGTAAGCGGAGGACAAATGGTTCCAGCTTGGAAACCTTTTGGGTACCAGGCGATAGCGTTGAAAATAGAGGCGTTAGTCAAGTGTTAGAAGCCCATTTGAAACATCGCTGTGGCTCATTCCAGAAAATGACAGCTCTGAAGAGACGCTTATAGACCATGGAACACAAGTCTGACATCGCCACACATGAAGCATTTATATATGGACACACAGGTAATGCTATACACAAGGCTCAGATTAACCCAGCAGTCATGACTTTACTCCACAATATGACAGAAAAAAAGTGCAGTATAAAATGCCAAAACACGCAACAGTAGCCTACACAACAAAAGCACTTCTGTGGCAACTCAAGCATCTCAACTCAAGCTCATACCAGCACTAAAGCGCTTTAAAGATAAACATAAACACAGAGAAAGGAGAGCACTTGGCGGTGCATAGTTAGCACATAGTTAGCATGGTTAGCATAGTTAGCACGGTAGGTTGGCTTTTCTCACCTGTAGAAGAGGCTTGAGGGTGTCACATTTTGAGGTGATACATCATCGATGATGTGCTACTATTGTATTTTAACACAGCATCACACAAGCTACATTTCACATTGGTGTCATTCATTTTGGTGAAATGGTCCCACACAGTACTTTTCTTTTGCTTCATCCTGGCTCTAACCTCGCGTCTTACTTTTAGTCAACTTTGTGTTTTCGCAAAGGTTCTGAGAACCTTAGGTCTAAGTCTAAGACGCCACATAAAATGTGCGTTTAGTTTTGTTATGACCCAGCTCTGCTAGGGGCAGGGGAAGTAACAAAAAAAAAAACAAGATGGAAAAGTGGAATAAATAAGGTAATATAATTAAAAGGAATGTACAAGGTAACAAAACAAAACATGCTAAAATATGTACACAAAATAACTAAGAAACAAAATAACAGGACTAACAAGTTAACAAGTTGTGCCAAAAACAAGTCACGTGGGTTTAAACAAAACAAAAAAAACAAGTGACTAAACTAAGGGACGCAAAAAAAAAAAAAAATCACAAGTGTCCCAAAGTAAAATCACATAAAATCACAAACAAAATCAAGTGACAAAACAAAAAACAGAACTAAACTAGCCAAGTGTCTCAACAAACAAAATCAGACACGTACTAGTACAAACAAAGTGACACAAAAGAGACACAGACACACAAAATGGCAGACTGGCCACAAAGGCCAGCAGCCCCAAACAGGTGAGAGGAGTCTCCTTAAACAGGGGGAGGAGCCTGGAGTTGAGGTGGGAGGGGCCAAGTGTTGAAGTGTCCCACCAATCAGGGACCAGGGCTCTCCCAGCAGGAATCCATATGGCAAAACAAAGAAATTAAAACACATACAACACAAATCAAAGAACTGGAGGCCTGGGGCCATAACAAGTCTACTGTCTACGATAATTTAGGGATCACATTTTTTACTGACAACCAAAAAATTTTGACTGGTTGACGCTGATTCAGTCACCCATTGATCAAAAGGTCATCGGTTAACATCCCTAATCGCTGAATCACATTATATCTAGAAACTATACCAAACAAAACAAGAAAATACACTGTACAGAACCAAAATATCATTTTCATATCATCAAGGGGCTGGATCAAATTGAATCATCAAATAGTGTTCCATCTTATATCAACATGAATTCTTGAAGTCTCAGTATGAAGTCTTAAGACAGACTTTTATTGACTGACTTTTATCACTATGTCAGTCCTCAACTGATGAAAAGTGCTTCAGGCTTTAATGCATTTTTTGCAAACTTTGACACTTTCTCATCAGACTAGCTATGGCTGAAATAGCTTCTGTATTATAAAATGTACCACTTGATTTAGGGATTTTATTACAAAACTGGCCACTTTCTCAATTTAGCTTAGAGCAGCACTGTGCCTCTGCACTCAGGCTGCCAGCTAATACCTCCAATGTTCACATATAGAACGACTTTTACACTTCATAACAAGTCCATAATAGAAACTGGTTCATTGATTTATGGTTACAGTGTCGAATAAACTTGTGATGGAGGAAAGTGCTGATCAGTGTAGCAGAGTGTAGGAAAGGCCCAGGCCATGTCCTGCCCTGCGCCTTCCTGCCGCTCTCCTCTCTCCAGGTGTGTCCTGTCTTGGCTGCCCTGCCTGTCTCCCTGCCCGCCAATCACCGCAGGAGTATAAAGCAGTGTTCGTATGCATGCTCTCCCTCTTCTTGCTCCCGCTCCACTCTGGGCCTGCCACGCCATCGATACCTGCACTTTGTTTACTTTTGTTTTTTGCAACCACACGCACCCCAACACGTATATACACAAAACATCATACTGACTCTCATTCACACACACGCAGTCACAGCACATGATTCATGTGCACTGACGACAGTTACATAACTATTATTGATTATTGTTTCAAATAAACGCTCAAACACAGGTTTAAACCTTTGCCGCTATCGTGTCCCCCTCTCTGTGTTGCAGTCCTTTGAGCCGGCACCGTAACACTATCAAATGAGTAGTGCAGCATTTGTTGTTCAAACCAGCAGTAAAAACACATTCTTCTTAGGATTCCTTTACACATTTACTTATCTTGTGAATATTCCAGACTGAATTCCAGGGAAGCGGGGTTGTTGCAGAACCCCCTAGTGGTGAGAGGAAGATAAAAAAAAATGCATTCAAATATTTTGCACAATTTATAAATTCTTTATGAATATCGTGAAAGTGATTTTGACCCATGTAGGCTGTTATTGTGTATTTAGATTTTAATGTAAATATTTGTAGGCCTAAACATGCAGGTTAACGGAAGTTACATTGTCAACATCAGATTTCCCGCTTGCTAGCTTCACAGCAGCCCCTGTTAAAAATTACTTCCAGCGGCCCTGCTGAATTCCATGTGAGAAGTAGAACCTGACACGTCTGCCCTGTGTTTTGCAAAATAACATCCATTCAGGCAGTGGAATACAAATGAAACATTAGCAAATGCCATCTTTTCAAATGATCTGCATGTTTTTGTTCATGAATAGAAAGGACAATAATTACCGTATTGTATGTACGAACAGTGTGTCAGCTGAATATTAATCAGAACACTGAGTGCACGTGTCTTGCACAGAATACAAATACATACAGGCAAGCCCACCCATAAAACCTCTTTGTGTACTATTAGATTGTTTTAAGTTTTGTGGACCAAAAATAGAGTTATAAACTAGAACTATGTACACAAGTATTAACAAAAGGAAAGATTAACTGCACCAGAGCTACTGCAACTTTCCATTTGCAGCCCCTGGGCAGGTGAACACATTAAAGAGGAAAAAAAAAGACACATGTAACCAATGCATTTTACAAAGAAGAAATTGGGAAATTGTGGCAGTGGGTAATTTTAAATGACTTTCAGTAAAGTGATGTAACTATATATGTTGTATTAAAATGTTTATACAACATATATAGTTGCGCTTTTCACAGCCACATGTCCCGAAAGATGCTTTACAGAACATTATTTACAGAGCATTCTTCATTCACTCCAGAACCGGTGATGGTAAACTACTGTTGTAGCCACAGCTGCCCTGGGGCAGACTGACAGAAGCATGGCTGCCAATCATCACTCACACACTCACCATGGCAACCTGGGGATCGAACCTGGAACCTTCTTGCTGTGAGGCGTGAGTGCCGGAAAAAAATAAAAGCAACAAAAGCGAAACATTGTTTGTCAGCGTTGTGGGTTGGTGGCTTGGTGGTAGGTTGTGTGAGGTTGGGTGCACCACGTTGTATTAGATAAGACACACTGTAAAGCACAGACAGTGGGTAATTAGCAAGTCTTGAGTACCAAAAATGGATAAACATGGAGTTAGTTAGAAGTATAAAACTTACCGATGGTAGCAGGATGGCAACTGCAGCGGCGTCAGCCAAAGGCTCTCTGATGGACTTCATCCGGCTTATATTGGTTCCGGGTGGGAACTTTGAAAAGTGGGAAGTGTGCAGAGGTGCTTGGATTACAGTACAAAAATGTATATTTTTATATTCTTTTATATTCTATTTCTACAAGTGAATGTTTGATAAGTGTGTGTATATATTAGTGCTGTCATTTTTTTATCAGATTAATTACGCTTGAGAATTTTGATTGATCATGATTAATCGCAGTTAATTATTCTTCAAAAAAAGGCCTGAATATTTTGACAAAAATGCAATTTATTATCAAAAAGTTATACTATAGACATTTTTTAAACGTTATACATATCAATGATCTGCTCAAAACATGGGAGCAGCGTAGTAAGAAACTGGACCACGTGCACATTATCAACTATTCCACAAAAGTAGAAATAAGAAGTGGCTGATGTACACGAATACAAAATTGACTAAATAGCCATGAACATAACTCAAAGTGCATCTGCATTTACGCTTCCTTTAACCAGTTGCTTAGGCAGACAAGCTTATTGATATTTTCAGATGACAGTGCTGATCTCTTTTTCTGTACAATGTGGCCGGCCAATGAAAAAGGTCTTTCACAAGGCACAGTGGAGGCAGGAGCAGCCAGGTACTTCTGAGCAAAATGTGCCAGTTTACTCTAGGCACCACTATGTCATGACCATCACTCCAAGGGACATGCGCCAATGCTCACACAAGGCTCTACCTCTTAAGAGCATTCATTGTCTGTGGTCTCTGACTCTGACTCAGCAGGGGAGACAGCTTTTTTGGTGGTGGTTCTTGATCTGTTTTACTCATGGGCCCCTGGGGTTCTGGTGCACCTTGCTGAAGCATGTCACTCAAAGTTTGCCACACTGCTCCCCTTTCTGCCCATGGTAGGCATCGGAGGTCCTTAAAACGAGGATCTAAAGCAATTGCTACGTTTAGCCAGGCCAGGTTCATGTTCTCTTTTCTTTTATTGAGATCCTTTGTAAAGACAGCTTTGAAACAAAGTACGTAAGCTGGATCAACTTCTGACTCCTCCATCGTATGCAGGAGATGGCACAGCGCAGACAGCACAATAGAGCAGGATACATACTTTTCTCCACCAAGGAGTGTGATGTACCTAAGGTGTACAAATAAGAACATATAACACATAATTAAAAACTGATTACTACATTAAAATAATAAGAACAACAATAACAGTTCACCTGCAAGGCTCAGCGCCTCTACTTTTTCCCGCTTGTCATATTCTGCTGGTGTTAACAGTGATAAGTTGTGCTTCTGCTGGGCCAGTGTTGTCCTCAGTGACTCCTTGTTGTGCTGGATCCATTTGATCATTGCCAGGGTTGAATTCCAGCATGTAGGTACATCCTGAACAAGTGTCTCCTCCTTCAGGCCATGGGCTTTCAACTCTGATGTAGTAGCGGGACTGTGCTTGAAATGCCCCACTAATTTGCACCATTTAACTAAAGGCATCTCAAATCCACTATCATGCAAAGCCGTGGCAGTAACTAGTTGTATAGCATGGACTACACAGGGCAGGCGTTGAAATGGTAAACTTCTTGCAGCAGCAACCATATTATGAGCACTGTCTGTCCCTAATGTGCAGATCTTGTCTGCAATATTCCAGCACATGCTTCAGCAAAATGTCTCTCTTCAGTTTTTAAAACACCCAAAGCAGTTGCCATTTGTAGTCAATTAGATGAGCAACCTCAAAATAATTATTATTACTCACAGAGGTCCAGTGATCTCCAGTAAGCGAAATAAATTCCGCATCAGCCAACAGTTGTATCTTGGCAGTTTTACTTGCGCCATACAGTTCATTTATTCTTGTGGAGGCCAAGTCCTCATACGTGATTAAAAATGGCATGCTATACCAGTGTCAGGGACAAATAGAGGCATTAGCCTTAGTCTGACACAACAGGTGATGGAAATAGGACATGCTATGTTTTGGCCAGGCATGTATACCTAAATAAAAGAATTCTGTGCCACCTATAAAACATGCCAAATGACTTCTCCAAAGGGAGTAGCACAGAAATGACAGCCATTGCCTGTCATTTCTGCACCTTTTGATAGGATAGGGTATGGATATAGTGAGGCCATTAGAGAGAACCTCCTCTGGAAAACGCTATATCCTAGTAATATGTGTGATTATGCCACGCGCTATCCGGAGGCTTCTCCACTGAGATCAGTAAAGGCTAGACAGGTAGAAAACAGTCTCTTTCGGTTGTTTTCATGGGTGGGCATACTGAGAGAGATCCAATTTTATGTCAAAGCTGTTCCCACAGATCTATAAGTTTTTAGGAATAAAGGGAATTAGGACCACCCCCTACTACCCACAGACAGGTGGCCTTGTGGAGAGATTTTATCAGACACTCAAAAACATGTTGAGAAAGTTTGTGTCCCAGACCGGCTCTGACTGGGATCAATGGCTACCTTACCTGTTATTTTCCTATCAGGAGGTGCCACAAGCTTTAACAGGATTTTCCTCCTTCGAACTGCTGTATAGCCACCATATATGAGGGGACTAATGGACCTTATGAGAGAGCACTGGGAGATACCTGTGTCAAAGCAAGGGAATGTTGTGGATTATGTGCTGAGAATGAGACACAGGCAGGAGGGGATGTCGGCTCTAGCACAGGAGCATGTGAAAACAGCACAGGCCAACAAAAAGATCTGGTATGACAAGAAGACAAGATAGAGGACTTTCAGTGGGGTCCCTGTCATGGTAATTTTAAATGCCTTTCAATAAAGTGATGCAAATATATATGTTATAATACTAATAGAGAAGCTACTCTCACAGTCACTCACTTTTATCCAATCAGGAACATTGCTCACTAAGAATTATGGGAAACAACTGCCCTATACAATGCCAGACAGGCCATGTCAAGTCCAATCAGAATAGGATGCAGTTTTTAGAGTGATTAAAATGTCTAAATGAAAATGTATCTTACTACGTTACGTGGTTGGTCTTTAAAGTGGGACAAAGCAGGGGAGCCAATATGAGGCATATAAAATACATGGCATTGAGTACTTTCCCTTTGTTTGTCTGCTACCACTTCATTCTACATTCTATCACAGTACCAACACAGTCCAGCAGCCGCAGCGAGTCTTACGGCCAACGCACATGAGACACGTGGCTGTGCGGCAAAATTGCTGCCTTCATTATCTTCTATGAGCATGCACACATCGGGCATGCACCCACCCTCGATTTGGGTTTGTTGAAACGGGACAGGGCGGCGTGTCTGTAAATACACATATTCTGTACTTCTGCAGTGAGTACAGACATCTCTCTCTGACCAATAAAAGGAGCACTGTAAACTTTTAAGGAGAGGCAGGGAAAGGCCCGGTGTTCAGCTCTGCTCCTCTCACTTCTCTTTGTCTCTCATTTTATAAGTGATCTGCAGAAGGCCAGTTTATAACACTGCCAGAGTTGTGTTAAAGCCTTTTTAAGAGCCGTGATGTGCAGCATTTTGCTCTGTGTGTTCTGTCCAGCTTTTATCTAAAGTCCTGTTGAGCAGTTTTTGCTCTATGTGTTCTGTCCAGCATAATAACTTTGTCCATTTCTGTAAGTGGGCACCATCACTATAGAAGGGCAGTCTCCATTCTTAAATTATGCCTTGTGACCTATTCAAAGTGTAATTTGGACCAGCCAAACAGCAGTTGCAAGCACTCCAGCAATGATTTGAGTCATCTCCACTCTCTGGCCTCTTTTTCTTGGCTCAGAGCCTTAAAGACTTTTTACTTATTACAGGGTATTAACTGCTAAGGGAAGCTCATATATTCATTAACTTTTATATTATGATTCATAATAAATAATGAAATAATGAGAAAGTAAATATGTTACAGGGCCCATTCTGTTTTTATTTTTTTTATTTAATTTCATTTTAATTTCCAGCCAGTGATACTGGTCTAATTACAAATGAGCAAACCTTAAACTTTCTAAACAGTTTGCCTCTGTCTGTCTCTGCCAGCCTGTTTTTGAATAGGTAATGAAATCATAACTTTACACTGTTATTTTTTGCGTAAATACGCTGACCATTAATTAGTATGCACACAAATTGGTCACTTCACACTTGGTTTGTGCCCCTTTAATTCATCTAAATCAGGGGTCTCAAACGCAATTGGAGCAGGAGCCAAAATGAGTGTTGGTTGGGCCGCATTTTATATATAACCAGTAAACTTGAATGAATAGTTGCAATGTTTAAGATTACATTACATGTTTAAGATAAGATGTTTAATGGAAAAGGGTAGAGTTCAATTTATCAACTGGACAAGAGTTTTTAGGTAGAAGATGTTTCGCCGCTCATCCAAGCAGCTTCTTCAGTTCTGGTCAGAATGTTGGAGGACACTGTGTTAAACCTGCCTGCAAGAGGGAGGAGTTAGATACTCTAAATTGCACGGGCCACTCCTTTGAGGACAGGGATGTGCAGATCTTAGCCAGAGAGAAGAATTGGTTTGAACGTGGAGTTAAAGAAGCTATTTTTGTTAAAAAGAGAACCCTTCTTTAAACAGAAATTGAGTACTCAGACACCATCTGTTTCCTATCTATAACTCCATTCTCAAACCTAGATCAAAACAAATTAAGAAAACAATAGGTGTAGCCAGGTCAGACCCAAAGGTGTGAAAACACTGTATGATTATGCTAATTTGACCCCACTCTCAAGTCTGTTTCAATGGGCCTAGCCAACAACAGAAACTGTAAACAAGTAGGGTTAGTTTCAGAGTAATTTGGGGGAGCTCACTCCTCCCTCTTGCAGGCAGGACAGTGTCCTCCAAGATTCTGACCAGAACTGAAGAAGCAGCTTGGATGAGCGGCAAAACATCTTCTACCTAAAAACTCTTGTCCAGTTGACAAACTGAACTCTACCCTTTGTCATGGATTCTACCTGGACGACTGAGGGATTCTACACATATGTTTAAGATATATTGCTCAGCTGAACCTCTCTCTCCCTAAAAGTAAGCATTATATTTGATTCCAACAGGCATTAAATAATAGTTTAGAGGGAAAAAATGAACACACCACATTGCCATTTTAATCTTTTGATTTTTTAAATCATGTATTATATTATTTTTTGTACATTCACTTTACCCACTTCTACATAAAAAATCTATGTGATAAAACAATAAAACATGAATAAGTACTAAATAAAGGCCAATGCACAGATTTAAAATGGTTTTGTATTTATTTTAATAATACAAATAATGTAAAGGTGCTTTAGCTCTGTTGATGCTTGGGCCCCTCCTCTTCTCCTTCACTACAGCTGCTCCTTTTGGGTGGCTGGATTGCTGTTATTTTTGGCCTTTTGGGCGGCTGGATTGCTGTTATTTTTGGCCTTTTGGGCGGCTGGATTGCTGTGATTTTTGGCCTTTTGGGCGGCTGGATGGCTGTGCTCTTGCACTTTCACTGCAAAACTTCAGGAGGTGTAGCTCCTCTCATTCTGAGAAGAGTTCAGGAGACAACCTCTGCAGCTTCCTGGACAGTTTCTCATTTTCTTTGTTGGTTAGAGTGGTTTGTGTGTTCATTAAAGGCACTTTGAGTATTTCTTTCATCTTCTCAAGGACTTTACTGATGTTGGCTAGCTCTTGAGCTGGACATTGTCTCTCACTGTACTGTTATAGAGATCTTATCAACTTGTATGCACTAACTTGGTTTTCCAACTCTTTATCTTTCTTCAGGAGAGTAGCTTGGAGCTCTTTCAAATCCACTTTTTGTTTTTCCCCATGACTTCTTTGGAGTTGGCAAGCTCTTGTTTTAGTTACACATTTTCCTGTCCTGTATAATCATACAGGTACCGGAGTGCCTTGTGTGCGGTAACTAGGTCTTGGAGTTCTTTCTTCTTCTTCTAGAGTAGCAGTGAACTCCAGGGCCTTTTCAAAGTCCTCATCATAGTGGTGGGCATCATCCTCTGATGGGCAGAGGTGCAGTATTCTAAATCCTAAAGTGTCTCTGTGTTGTTTTCAGACATATTTTTAACCAGTGTGTCAGTTTCTTGGTTGGTCAGTTTTAATGTCTGTGTAGAAATGCTGTCTGCCCTTCTCACTCTTCTACACTGACTGAAATCTGCCCATTATATCACTGTGATAACAAGTTGTGAGCAATGTACATACGGAGTTGAACACACTTTTAAAGATTTTTAAAACAGTTAAATGAGAGCATTTATGATTCTAGTAAACATTTAAAAAGATGACATTTTAGTAGTCAAAAACAACAAAAAACATGTTTTCAAAGTTTCAGAATTGTCATGGGGCTGATAGCTACAGCTAAACATAACTAAAACTAACATAACATAAACTAAATTACTGAAACATGGATAGATGACATCTGAAACCTCTTCAGGGATGTTTTTGATGAAAGAAAAAATGTTATAATCCCCCCTTAATATGTAAAGGCCACTTCAGAATATGGATTATGTGTGCGCTGCATATACCCTCTCAGCAGAAAGTCACCCTTGATACCGTCAGTTACCTGCGCGATCACTCTCAATTAATTCTGTGTGTGCGTGCTGACATATGTGGTAGTGCTCATTAGGGAGTTCACATAGACTGCAGACTTACTGCAATGTGCTTTTAGAGGCACATGCATCAGAGATAAAACGAGCTGTCAGGCTGTTTATTTTACACATTAGTGTCAGTATACAGTTCTGGCTGCTGTGGAGGAGGCTGCGTGGGCAAAATTAAAAATGAGACCATTTCAACTGGGGACCCCTGGATCGATACTTTGCCTTGCAAGCCCAGCATTAGGCAGGTATTCAAGTACTTTGTATGAGAATGCTGAGAGATTTCTAGTAGAGGGAATGACTAATGACTTTTGGTGCGGTTACAATTAGGGGTGTGCATTGCCATGAATCTGGCGATACGATACGTGTCACGATACACATGTCATGATTCGATATATCACTAAATCAAATACTATATCAAATAATAAATCAAATTATGATTATTGCGATTTATCAATAATTACTTATAGTATTATAGTAAAATACACAAGAAACAAAATGTAATTAAATTAAATGTCTTTCTTTTTTTTTTAATGTAACTGTAATTTAAGTAACCATTTCAGAAACAAGTTGTATCCTGGTCAAACTGTCTCTTAAAATTACATATTTAAAACATATATTACTTTGGCTTCCACAACACACTTTGGACTTAGAAATAAAACAAATCAAGCCTTAATATTTTGTATTTTCTAAATGTGTACACAGTTTTCATAAAATAAAGTGCAATCCGCATTGCTTCAAATAAAAATAAAAATGTCCATGCCCCACAATAAGGCTGTGCAAAAACAAATTTCAAATGAAATTCAATTTGGCAAGTACAATATAACTAGTAACCACTGTGCAAAATAAAATGCCATGACAACAACAGGACTTTTAGCGTTCAAACCCCATTCACAGCTTCACGGAGTACAGCAGCGATGTTTTCTCCCATGTGGCTTTCATACATTGGCTGTGTTTGTAACACGTGCGACACCATCTTCCACTGGTCATTAATGTGATGAATTGTTATGGTCAAGGAAGACTTGCTGGTTCTGAAAGTTTGGGGGAACTTGGCTAAATTAGCTTGTTCAAAAGACATTTGAGATGCTGGTGGTTTTGCCTTGTTTACCTCCAGTTCACCGTGGTGTCTTGACACGTGAGCCCGAAGATTAGTAGTTTTTCCGCAGAATTTTATTTTACCTCGACATGTTTTGCTCACCGCATGGCTGTTGTCATACTCCATTGTTCCATCTTTGTTATAAAAGCCAAAGTGCTTCCAGATATCCACCTTGTACATGCTAGGAGCCTTTCGCAAATAGTTCTCTTCGTCTGCTGCTCAGAATGATCAGAGCGGCGCGCCGTGCCTCAAGTACCGCGAGATATCTATAGTAAAGGCTCTCGCGAGAGTGTATTGTCGTTCTCTAGTGGTGAGGTAGTTTGACGAGACCTAGTGCCATTCACTGCCAACTAGTGACCGGGCTTTTAAGTGCAATACTACGCACTGCAATGAATTTTTTGTGGAAAATATGATTTAAAAAATCGATTCGGATGCATTTTGAATCTATACGAGACTCGTGTGATGACATATCGCGATATATCGCTGAATCGATTTTTTCTTACACCCCTAGTTACAATGCCGACATGTGTAGGGCATTCTGGTGCTGCCAGGTTTAGAGAGGGCACTATGCACTCAAGGAGCCCTAAGGCCAAGTGTGGAGAAGAGTTTGAATACTGTATAAAACATCCCTTGAACACAGCAGTAGTATAAGTAAAGTCTCTAAGCCTCCATGGTGTTACTAGTATTTTTGTGCAGGTGCACTGTATTAAAAATGTCCTCAAGTCCCACTTGCTCTCACCACCCTGCTCTAGCTGTCACGGTGCTTTAGCTTTGGCAGAGACGTACAAAATCACTGACAACTTTATCAGTTCTCAACAGACTGTTCTCAATCTTACTACTGAATGAACTAAATAACTAAAAATACTGCTAAAGCAGCAGAGCACCTGTTATCTTCAACAACCTTGACCCGGTTTTGCTCTTTGGTTGCTATGATATTCGCAGTTGGAATTCCAAATATAGAACATGGCTCCAAATTTAGGCCTGTAACTGTCAGCCTCAATGAGCTTCATTTGGCTGGAGCAGAACACTATTGGTGAATCCTTGATCCCTCTATAAGAGGTGGCAAGCTGAAGCCTACAGATCTGATAGGGTCTTTCTGTCTTTGTTTTGGCTGTAGATGTGTCCAGGACTGAACCAGGACTACACCAGTCACCACGGGTGGGAATGCTTGCTATAAAAGTAAGATTATCAGCTTTTCAAGAGGAGGTACAGTAGTTTACTTCTATATTAACATATTTACATCACCATGTTACCTTTAATTGTTTTGAAATGGCTATATTCACCAAAAACAACGTATTAACATGTTTTCTAAGTTTCACAACACAAACAGTGTGCATCCATCCTACTGAAACTACTGCACATTGCATCAGGTTTGTCAAGTTGCTACGTACAGTTTTGTATCATGGTTTTATATATTTATGGAGAGCTATCATATGGGAGCATGGATGACATAGGCTTGTGATCCGAGCATCACACAGAATCTTGCAACTAACCCATAAGTGTGAATAGGGCCCGGAGAGTCCTAATGCTTGCTTTGGTCCTGTTTTGTGACCACATGTTGCAGTACTCTACACAGACATAGTAGCTTAAAAGTTGGTTCATAGTCCAGCGCCAAACTAGTGCAGATGTGCTGCACAGCTCACTAACACACTTGACATCCAGTCACAAAGCTTGAGGAGTTTGCTGTGTGTTATCATGTACATGTGTACCTCGACCAAAATGTGTCACTGGACTATAAAAAAGCCTGTTGGATTTGTTTTTACTCTGAGCTTGTTCTTGCTTTCCTTATTAGCACACAATGAAAAGAGAGCCCAGGTGCTCTACACACAGAAGAGAGGGAAAAGTTGAGGAGCACACTGACATTGGACAGGTGGAACGTTTTAAAAATCCAAGTCTAACCAGGAGTGTGATGACGGACCTGCACTGAAGTCCTGTGCAGGTCAAAGTGATCTCACTCATTGAGTATCAGACCATGAGACAAAAACAAGACCAGCTACAGTTGAGTCTGACATGAAACCAAGACCATAAAAAAACGATCTTGAGTACTATGACATATATTGCCCACCCTCAATGAAAACTTTGTAATCACAGTTAGCTTAGCTCTTCCTGATTTTCTCAAAATGTATGTATATTCATGTATATTTTGGGCGCCCCCATATGTGTAATAACACTGATCTTAAAATTCTTGTATCAGTATAGTCCAGAACAGTTCCCATCTGTTCCTATCAGTTTAGATAATAGCATGCCCACACAAACACAACCAGCTGTAGGATAAATATAACACTGAATATAAGACTAAAATATAATAAACTGTTGACAGGTGTTAATTTTTTTTTCTTTTATGTGACCGTTCACAAAACACCTCCAAATAGATCATGCATCCACTGTATTGCGTCCAATGTATTTCCTGCTTTTCACCTAATTCAGTGCAAGCAGCTACCATTTTAGCTTCATTTAAATGTATCACATTTACTTATTGCGCTGCTTTTGACCCAGTGCAGAGGCCTGGATTCATCTCCAGGTCTTAAGGCTTGGTCATGGCTACCTTAGTTGAACACTCAGATTGTACGACCATTTGGGCTACTTACTAGGCACTATGAGATCAACACTTCTTAGCACTTTGAATTTTTTGTAAAATAAATAAATAAATAAAATGCACTAATTATGTTGCATCCAAAAAATGACTCAGTTATAAATAGTAATTTGTAGAAAGTCTTTAAAGATGTGCTTTACGCAGGTTGGTTAAAAAATTGTCCTGAAGCTGAAACATTGATGCCAATCTATGCCAACGGCCCAAACTATCACCACCAATCACAGAGTTATGAAAAACCTTATGTTCACTGCATTTACTTTCATCATGAGTAATGCAGAGGCTATATTGTTAGCCACTGTATGCTACTCATAAAATAAGCACATCAGCCTGTATTTTCAAAGAAGAAATGCTTTTTTTAATAAGGGCTACAATGATGAATCAGAGTATTCGTGACTAGTGGTCTATAAAAAATAATCAGAATTGTAATTGTTATCTGGACTACTCACAAAACACAGATAAAAGACATGTTTATAAGGCAACAGCATTACTAAATTGAAACATCAAAAAAGAATAAACAATATCTGATTTAACACAATACACTTAATTCGTATCTTCAGTCACCATATTTTAAAGGCTCTGTTTTACATTTACTATAGTCTGTTTACATTTCCAAATCTCAAAATGTTCTGTTCCACCTTGTGATGCCATGATGTTTTTAAGTTAACAGCTACTTTTATGTTTTGTTTAGTAGACCTTGGCAAGTCCTGGGCTGCAATTATCCAAATGATTCTGGTGAAGGTGTATGGAGTCTAAGTCAGTGAACATTACATAACAAGGTGGAACTGAGTCAAAAAAAGGTTGTGTGTTAAACATGTGTGAATGAACAAAACATAACTCCGAGTATGTTTGTGATGAGGAAACAACATTTTAACATAGATCAGGAAATAGCGCAATATAGGCCCTTTGATCTTTATTTTGTTGATAACATATTCAAAAGTCTCAATGTACAAGAGAAATTATCGTTTGAATACCTGACTAATCAGAAAAAGGATTGATGTCAGGTCGACTTGTCTAATAATCATTAATCGTGACCCTGCTCCTAACACTGTCAGAGTAGCGAGTGCATTAACCTAAATGAAGCCAAAGTCTTCACTCAGCAAATGCTTCAACGTATTATTGACATGACATGTTCACCTCGCTTCTCCTTGCACGTGCCCTTCGCTGTCTGTCCGCGTCGACTATAAAGCAGCTAACGTGAATAGTGTACGTGTGAGTGGCGGGACAACATTGGCGTGCTGACTCCAAACATCTGTGACTTTGGGAAGGATAAGCGACCATTAGCGTAGCTCTAGCACATGTGGAGGGAGTTCATGGGATGTATGCTAACAGTGCTGACAGAGACGGACGGGACGAAATGACAGACGCCCTTCAGACAACTGCCGCATAAGGAGACATTGTTTAAGTTTGAATGGCTGCACATAAGGGGTAATGACAGGTAAAATGAGCCACCATATTGGTAAGGACAGGTGTCTTTGTTAAAATGGGTACAGACTACTCCTAATACTCTGCCAAACATGTCAAGGTGAAGGTAAACTTTATTGAGTAGGGCGCCTTCTTCTCATTCGGGACATGTTCATGTTCAGGACCAATAGTGATGCCAGGGGATGCTGACTTTTTTTTTTTTACTTCACACTTGAATTTTCTTCAGGCATGTTTACGATGAGGAACATTATATTACAGGGTAAAAACTATAAAAAACAATGATTTTACATAACAGCACTTCTTTAACCATAATCTCAGAACCAGACCCTAACCTCAACAACCCAACAAATGTGGGAAACTTACGACGCTTTCACACTGCTAGTTCAATTATTTGGTCCGCACCAGGCAATAATATTATTATGTAGTATATAGACTCCAGTGTGGTCCACTTTCACACCTGCAAGCAAACCCAAATTGGTCCAATAGATGTATATCCCAGTCTCCTGTGCACAGCGGGTTCGACTGCACGTGGCCCGGGGATGCTGAGGCTCTCCTGCACACCAGACCTCTTGGAAGAAAGGCCGAGACACACCGTCTCACCGAGTGGCCAACCCACAGAGCCCCTCCATGGGGTACGGAGGACTAGGACTTTAGAATTGTGCTGTGCTCAAAGTACGATTTCGTAGGGTATATGGCCTGCACTCACACCTGCACAACCGAACCGAGCCACAGCCTGATGACGTCATCACAAGGCATTGTTTGTTTACATGTAGCGCAGTAGAACTAAAGTGGAGAAAAAAAGCGGCATGCTATATAGGTGGCTCCAGGTCACGTGGTACATTTTTGTTTATACCGCCATTTTGCCGGTCTAACATGCTAGCGTTCTCTGTGCGCCGACATTGCTTATATACGTGATTCTTTTTTAAATGAAACTGTTATTTTATTTGGATTATGTCGCCTTTCGTTGTAATGGATAGTGATTGTACCGAAGTATTATCTGATACAGTAAAACATCTGGATGCAGCTTCAAAAGAACGTTATTTGCAGAAATTAGACATCGCTGGGACGCACGATCCCTACATTTTGCCAGCACGTTTGTTTACATCACTCGAAACTTGCTTGTCTGGTGACTCTGATGCAAATGTGCTACCAGACTTATCATATTATGATATTTATAACTACTTGATTAACTCAGCATCACCATATACTGGAGAAAGTTTGAAAGCATATAAAAGTCTCGAGGGATACAAGTATTTTGTTGCTGGCTGGGTCAGTGATTGCAAATTGTGGAAAGTGCCAGATAAAGATCGTGATTCTAGTAACAGCTAAGGTAAGATTATAATCAGTCTAAATGCTTTTTCTTTTAATATTTTCTCAAACACTAGAGGTTTAAAGCTACGATTCTGATGTATATTTTTTAAATCATACTGACAATATAGTAATAATTAAATTCAATAAGTAGTGTATTGTCCTCTTCAATGGACGAGTTTGTGGTGCATATGCTTTTATCTTTCTTACAAATTCCTGTCATAATAAGCAAACAATTCTCTACAATGAACAAAAATATAACTTCAAAATGGATGTCCGTTGTAGAAGATATTTACTTTATATACGCCGTATGTAGAAACCAATATATACACATACAGTATTATTGACTTTGACATTTAAATTGATTACTTATGATTTTATTTGTCTTTCAGGTACGCCATTCCCAAAAAGTGAGCTTAACTCCACTTCAACCATGGTTTTCTGTACAAAAGGATGGCCAGATATTGTGTTGTCACTGTACTTGTATGGCTGGTCTCGGAGAAAGCTGCTCGCACATCACAGCTTTGTTGTTTGCTATTGAGACAGCAAACAAAACATTAGGCTCACAAACATGCACCTCTGTACCCTGCCAATGGATAAAGGGTTCGAACAGAAAAGTTGAATTTATGGAGGGTGCAGATATTGATTTCACTAACCCCCAACAAAAACATAAAAAAGCCAGATTAAATTTATCTGTGACAACAAAAGAAAGACCATCATCTTTAAGTAATAGTAATGTACAACCCACGGAAACGGATATAAATAATTTTTATTTAGAACTCTCTAACAGCAAGGCTGACTGTGCCATTCTTTCAATATTACCCAAGTACTGCGAACTACATTCTCTTCTATAAAAAGAAATATCTCAATACACTCACCAGTCTTTTTCAACACAAAGCATACAAAACTGATTTGGATGGACTTACACAAGCCTGCCAGGATGAACTCAAGAAGATAACTGTAACACCAGATCAGGTAATTATTACAATGAGCAATGTAGTGTAATCCAGAAATGATTTGTATTCACATAAAATTAAACACATAACACATGCATGTATATAATATATTTTTATTATTATGTATTTCCATTTTATGTGATGTTCTTCTATTTCATACAATGTATGTACAATCATTAACTATTAAAATAACATTATAGTTAATTTTTTTACAGGTCATTGCTATTGAGGAAGAAACAAGGGGCCAAGCACCGAGCACCACTTGGTTTAGACAGAGAGCTGGGCGGATAACAGCATCAAATTTCAGAGATGCAGCAAAGACTGACCCACTCAAGCCTGCTGTATCCCTTATAAAGAAGATATGCTACCCTGAAGCCTACAAGGTCTCTACAGCAGCAACTAGGTTGGTTTTTCATTATACAATATACAAAAAATATCCAAAATATAACCATGCAATATAGAGATAATTTACAGCATTATAACAAGCATTATGACAAATATAATACAAAGATACATGTATGTCATTAACTAGGCTGACATTAATAAAAGTACCAATTTGTTTCAGGTATGGATGTTTACATGAGGAAAAGGCGAAGAAATTGTACAGTGACATACATGCATCTCACACCAATTTCTCATTGTCGGAGAGTGGATTACACATCCACACCAAGTATCCATACCTAGGTGCTACCCCTGATGGAATTGTCACATGTTCCTGCTGTGGAAGGGGTTGTGTAGAAATTAAATGCCCGCATTGTTTGGAAGGAAAGCCCTTAGCTGAAGTGTTGGAATCACAGCCTAACTTTTGCTTGTCAAAACACCAAGATGCTATTTGTCTCAAAAGAAATCACAAATACTTTTATCAGATTCAGGCACAAATGGCCATCACAAACACAAGCTACTGTGACTTTGTAGTTTGGAGTGAAGACACCGCCATTATTGAGAGAGTTTTATTTGATAGTGAATTCTTCGAAATAGAAAGAGAAAGAGTGCAGATTTTTTTTAACCATTGTATAATGCCTGAACTTTTAGCCAAACATTATTCTACAGCACCAGTGGCACAATCCAAGGTTGAAACAGCATAACAATTTGTTATTGCAAGGGTTCAAGTTCATCCGTGATGTACTAGTATGTGGTTCTAGTGATTGTAAAATTAAGAAATTCCACAAGATGTGTGTAGGCTTAAAAATACTACCCAAAAACAATGGTATTGTCTGGAATGTAGAAAATTTATGACATGTAAAAATAATGTTTCTTGCTTAAATGTTTGTGTTTACTACATATTTTTAAAGTTTATCATCAATATCAGTGTTTAGATAACATTGACTAAATAATTTGTTTATATATAATTTTCTTGGTGGTAGTGTTTTGTTAGTGTTATATTTTTTAACATTTTGTATGAATATATCCTCGATATGTTAATTATTAGGAACTATAGACTTGCAAAGGTTTGTTAATGAACAACAAGCATGAACAATTTTATCAAGTGTTGTAACTCCATTGTCTTTTGTAATTAAAAGAGATATTGGTATTGTGCTTCCTAGTATTGTATACTTTATCCTAGCTTGACCAATAACTCTCTCCACATGAATGCGGACTGAAGCAAGCCCTCTTGTTTCTTCAATATCAGTAGCACTTAACTGCTTTTACCCTTTGTGAAAAGCTGGTATTTTGAGTTGAGCCCCTCTCAACCCAATTGAGGTTTCGACATCTAATCCTCTATCTGCTAAAACAAGGTCTCCAGGGAGCAGTTTATCTAAAAATCCTGATTTTTCAGTAACAAACTTGTCACTGGTTCTTCCACCCCATCCTTTTGAAATAAAAGAAATGGTGCCTTGTGGGGTAATACCAATGAGATATTTCATTGTGTTATGACTTTTGTAGTTAGAATATGTCTGTGCCCTAGCTTTTAAATCTACTGGTCTTTCTATAAATATTTCAAAACAATCTCTTATACATATACACTTACTAAAAATTTTTATGGAATATTACAGGAAGTGTGAGCTCTAACTTGTTCAATGCTCGGGCCATTTAATCAAAGCAGGCACTAATCTGTTGTAGCATACATCTAGAGTTTCTAAAATATAATTGATGCCGTTGATCGGGATACTCCAAAACATAGTCCAAGAAACTCAATATTAAGATTGAGTCTCAGGCGCATCGTAGCCAGTAAAAGTTGTTGAAAGGGGGAAAGAATCTTTTCTTTACTCAAGCAAGGGAGGAGAAAATTTAAGACAGCCATAAAAACAGTCAAAGATGGCAGTCCTGTAAAATATTTCACTCTCTCATCCCCTACACTGTCAATTTCAAAGGACTGCTTGTCAAATGAAAACGTTCTGTTTAGCTTAAGGTCACTTATCTCCCTTCTTAAATAGTTACATTCTGCATTCAAAGCTGTGATATCCTTGCCCAGCAAATCCGCTTGTGTTCCTTTGTTTACATCATCACCATCAGAAATGTCTGCCTGTTCTTCATACTCAGCTGCTAGTGATAGAAGAGATGCTGCAGCATCATTCTTTTCTTGTTCTGCGATACGGCTCCTCTTTGACTGCTGATGCCTCTCAAAAGAAGCTAAACTTTGAACAACTTTTCTCTTCTTTGGTGATGGTGTATGGCTGAATATGGTTGGTACAAAATCTGGTGATAAGGATGGTCACTCTTTTGGCCTAAAAATAACATGAAAATAACATTAAACATGAAAGCAAAAACAAGTAATAAGGTTTTTTCATACATAAATGTTTATTATATTACCTAAAATATAAACCACTTGTAGCAATAATAAAATGTAAATATTTGCCATATGAAAATCTATAAATTGGTGACTGATACTATTAATATATATATATATATATATATATATATATATATATATATATATATATATATATATATATATATATATATATATATATAGATACATGTATATAAATATGATTTGATGTCATTTATTTATAATTATAATGACCTTGCACATAAATAAAATAATAACAAAAAAATATTATTGTAAATAAAAGAGAACTAAAACAAAAAAAGTAAAATAATACTGAATAGATAAGTATGCATAAGTGTACAATAAAATTTTAAAATGGATAGCACTAAAAAGTTATGGTATTAAAAATACTTAATACTTATTTCCATATTGTTCTTATAGTTAGATTAATTATTATATATAATCAATGTGTATGATAACAACAATAAATCAGATTTACCTGACGAAAGTGTTCATTGCACAGCCTTGTGTAATGCTTGTTGAACGAAGTCTTTTCTGTTTATCGCTGTCAACCACTTTTCTCGGCGACCTTTTTCAACAGGGATCCTATAAAATGATAGTTTTTTCGATCCATCTCGCCTGTTATTGCATCCTACAGCACAACATGTTTCAGGCATTGTAAATTCACTGTTTTTCCTTAGGTATACTTAAATTCACACGCAAAAAACGGATTTTTTGGCTATAATCTAGTCAGTATCCGTCTTCCTCCCATGTGCTAATATACGATAGGGATAATGGCTTGACCGGCAAAATGGCGGCATCCCAGTGCGTGACGTCACACTGGAGCCACCTATAGATGATATAAATAGTGAGTCAGATATGCGTCCTATGATATGCACTCCTCTGTGAGTATTTGGATATAAAAACAGTGCGGAGGAGTGAAGCTGCAAAACTTGTCCCTGTCCACAGTCCTTATTGAAGGTAAGTGCAGAATCGCCATGGATTTAGAGTTTGGAGCGGAGTTTATACATTGTTTTCCTCGTATGGGTAACATCAGCTCTCACAAGGTAAGGTAAGGTGAGGTTTATTTATATAGCGCTTTACATAGACACATGTCCCCAAAGTGCTTTACACAGCATTTTTACAGAGTATTCTTCATTCACTCCATACCCGGTGGTGGTAAGCTACTGTTGTAGCCACAGTTGCCCTGGGGCAGACTGACGGAGGCGCGGCTGCCAAGCCAACCGGCGCCAACGGTCCCTCCAACCACCACCAACACTCTCTCACACAACTTTCACACCTACAGCCAGACAAGGGGCTTGTATATAGTAAAGTCGTGTGTGTGCACGTACATGAGCAACCGTGCTGTGCTTTGGCCCACCTCCTCCACCCAATCTTTGGGAGACTGCGCTCACACTGGACAAATATACCATGCTTTAGGGGCTATCCGTGCTTGGATACAAGTCCTAGTGTGAGTGCACCCTTATTGTTACAGCCTCTCCAGCACTTTCTCTTCAAAGTGATCAAGGTATGTGTACTTTTCTATTTATGCACTGTCACGCATCACTAGCTATAATAAAGAGGTAATTAAAGGGCCTGTCACTCAAACATGAAAGAGATGAGGGAGGAATGCTCCTTTCGAGATATAGACTATTATGATTTGTGTTGATTCAAAGTGGCACAGTTTTAAAGCATGTGGTGGATTTCTGCTGTGGTGAGCGGTAACAGAAGTTTGGTGTGGTTGATATGCGTGTCCCATTGAAAAATATTAACTTTTCTTTACGAATGGGGTAGTGATTTGCACACTGTTTTCCATTTATGTCCCTAAAGAAGATAAAAGGCAGTATATCTGCAGTGACAGACAATGACAGATAAAAGAACGGCTTATGTCATGGCCGAGCACTTTTTCTGCACATCTCCCTCTTTGTTTGGTGGTTTCATTTTCACGTTTTTAGGAGGCTGAATGTGCTCTAAACTCATTAATTGCATCTGTCACAAGCAAGTACGTGAATTAGGTGCATTGCAACACCTTATCCCATGGTCAGTGAGAATTCTAATACTAAATGTTTTCATTATTTTTGTACAACCGCACAGGTAGTCCAACAACAGTTAATTACTATTCTGTATCTCTACACTATGATCACCATAGTAACAAATAAACTACTGTTAGGAGGAACTAGCTTTAACTAAGGACAGAAATAAATAATGCCTTGAACATCCATGGATTGCCAAAAGGTTGTCAGATTTAAAAGTGAAGAGGGCTCAAAAAGGACCCAAGAGATTGGAAGAATGCACAAACATGCAAAGATAACATGAAAAACCTTTAGGCATGTTTTTGATGAATGAACAAAGGCTGGACACCCGGGAACCCACTTTATGCAGCTCACTTTCTTGAGTTTGGGGTAACGAGCGCAGAATGATTTGCGCGTCCGATGCCAACTATACAATCAAATTCATGGTAAGAGAATGTGTGCCTTGGAGTTGAAATTATAATTATGTATTTACCTGGTCCAACTATTGCAGGTGGACCAATGTGCATAGAAGTCCTTCTACAGCGAGTGCAGTCGAGCAGCATGGCTGCAAGGGACAGATGCGTAAGAATTTGGAAATTTTATGAATGAAGAGGTTGCCGGGGCGTTACCTGTCACTGCAGATGAAGGCGGGCAGCAAAAAGCACTACAAGGCGGCCAAGCATAGAAACTACCGAAAACATGGACTATGTGACAATTTTGACATTTTTGTGAATGGACAGGAGCAATCAGCATTCATTACCTGTCGCTGAACACAAGGGCGCACGAGAATGCGCTGTGAAGTTCAGTGTGTTGCAAGAGTGAAGCGGTGCCAGGCTCGCAGTCAGACAGCAGTACTAAAAGGATCAATGATTAGGAATTGGGATATTTTCATGAATGAGGGCTAAAGGATTAGGATTTTACCTGGTGGTGGAGGACAGCAGAAATGACCCGGAAATGTGTGTGGGCAAAAGTGGGAGCAACGAGAAAGGGAGAGCTTATAAGGCCCACCAGCCTGTGCTGCGGGGCGCCAGGTAAGCACACCTATGTCATAGGCCTCAATAGATGTCTTACCACATTCCACCCCCCCAAATGACATCAGTGCCCCGACGATGGATTTACGTGACTAGCCCGAACAGAGACAGAGCCCAAAAGGCCTACGATTCCACTCAAACAGCCCAAACGGAGTCAAAACGCAGTTTTGTGGCGATCGCTCTTGGTGACAGGTACCTGGTTGTACCCGCTGGCCAAATCCATAGCTGAGAACCAACGGGCACCTGTCAGAGCATCGAGGGATTCCTCTATACAGGGGAGTGGAAATGCATCCTTTCAGGTCTTATTGTTGAGCTGGCGGTAGTCAACACAGAGTCTGAGGCTCCCATCCGTTTTCCGGACGAGCACGATGGGAGAGGCGTAGGAACTAGAACTCTTCCTAATCACCTTGGCCTCTAAGAGCTTGTCAATATGCTCCTTCATGAGCTTATAGTCTGAAGGTGGGATCCTGTGATAGCGCTGCCTGACAGTGCTGAAGGCACAGATTTACTCCGGTCCAAGGCACAGGGTGGTAGACTCTCACACTCCCACCTCATTGCCTCCCCTCTGACCTCCAGCAGGATCGCAGTAGGCTTTCGGCATACATGCTGCATCAACACGCAACGTAGAGCACCATCAAGTATATACTCAATAAACTGGTCACATGTTAGGATGTCGGCATTGGGCACAGGATTGGGAGCATGCGCTGTTACCTTGTCCATTAAAGTCAACAAGGTGAGGGAGAACTCTAGCAGTGTCTCCCCCTCCTGGTGCTTCCTTGAAAAGAAGGCTTCCTGTAGAGCCGCTTAAGAATCAGAGCAACCATAAAGTTCTTGAAGGATGGAGATTATTTTGTCAGGATCTTCTCTGTCCACTCTAGCGCTGTACTTAATTTCACTACGAGCAGCCCCTTCTTCATATACAAAGAAAGCCCGATCTACGGACTGTGACAGGTGCTTTGCCCTAATGCAGGCCTCTACTGCTTCCATCGATTCACTGAATTTTCCCTAAATGTTGACACTTCCTGTCCTGTGGAATATAGACCAGCCAATAGGTTGCAGGCGCAGTAGCAGGCCCTGCACTGGTGCTGGGAATTTGTCTTACCTGAGCTTAACGCAGCCTCTCATTCTCAGCCATTAACTGTGCTAGTTGGTCTCTGAGACTCTGTACTTCGTCCACCATTGCAAACCACACTGCAAAAATAGAAAAAAAAAATACAAAAAGGGTCCACACACAGTTTGAAGTACTTTTTCCTTTGTCACAGCACAACAAAAGCAAAAATGCCTATAGTAGGTCAAGCAACATGGTTCTTAATTGTTTTGGAGGCTGACGTATTACAAAACCCATTCCTGACCCTCTAGCAGCTTGCACTGTGTAGGTGTATCTTACTGTCAGGAATAATTGGCATCTTTGAGTGAAAACAAGCTTCCCGTTTAAAAAGCCAAACACTGGCTCTGTACTTTCATAATGTGTCTGAGTTGGCAAGTTGCACAGCCGTGTCCTTATTGTGTAACGTTTTGTTTTTCAGAGAGCGCAAATTGCAGAGGCATTATGATGAAAACAGATGCGATGGTGGAGGCACATTGTAGCATCACCCCTGCTGGCCAGGCGTCTGACATCTTCAAAAGCGTCTGCACCCGCCTCACTGTCCAAAGGGGTCCTGAAGCAGACAGTGGAGAAAGCAATGAGAGATCTGGTCCTAACCACTGTGTCCCCTCATAGACTCAAAGATGATTTGTCACAGAATTCTTCATATTTGAGATCTAACAGATTTTTATGCTTAAATCCGAATAATACTAGGGCTGGTGTCATCATGCTTTCAATTTACCATAGATATACCAATTAGGGCTGCAACGATTAGTCGACAACGTCGACAATAAAATTTTGTCGACATGAAATTTCATTGTCAACTAGTCGTATTATTTAAGTATCCTTTTATTTTGGAACTTAATCGTCTGTGTCAAGAATCCGCATGAATGTCCTCATTCAATCAGTGAAGACCACCGAGCTAAATGTGATTACAAGCGCCAACACAATGGCGGCGGCTTCGGCTCAGAGTCAGCCTGAGGAGAATGGGAAAAGTTTGAGGCCGCGACAATCAAAGGTGTGGGAGAATTTTAAGGACAATAAAAATCATAAAGTAAGCTAATCGTGACTAATCGTTACTGGATCTGTAGATTAGTGGACTACTAAAATAATCGTTAGTTGCAGCCCTAATACCAATGTGTTCTTGCATAGAGAAATCTATGCTTATGATCGCCTATTCTCCTCCTCTTGGAAGGTACCAGACAAAGCAATAACCTGTTCATGGTGACAAATATATGGCGAGCCATGAGACAATTTTAAGAAATAAACATGTGTAATTGACTACACCATATACATACTGTGGAACACGCCAGGCGTGGCAAGTATTGGGGTATTGGTAGCCTACCCTGCAGGTGCTCTTATCTGCCGTTCCGTGGCGCTGAGCTGATGGACTATTTAAGCGCGCCCTTCACGTCGCTCCCTTTTTTGCCCACATGCTCTTCTGGGTCTCTCTTGGTGGCCGCTCGCCCTTCAGCTCTGGTAAATTCCAATTCGTAAGCTCCCATGCACGCTACGCCCAAATGTATATAATCACTTCTCCTTTTAGTGCTGCTGCTTGGCCGCAGCTCTGCGTGGCATCAGTCCCTCGCTCCATTCATTTGCGTAGCACGAGGTGTGCGCGCTCAACCTCTGTGACAGGTAATGATCACCAGGAACTCCTCCATCCATGCACCCATGCCCAAATACTTACTGGTTCTTTTCTCAGTTCTATGAGTGGACAGTAGTGGTGTCCAAATGGGGCTTCATGGGGCTTTGAACCTTTTGGGACTATTGTGTTGGAATTTGGTTCATTACTCGAAGCTTCACTGATTTGAACGTGGGTGTCACCTGCTGGCGCATTGGTTGTACTGCAGCCATGCAAAAGGTTGATGGCCCGAGTGTGCACTTTTACTCTGTATTGTATGTATGCCTCTTTGTTCCTCTTTGTCTTTGTATGTATGTTTGCCAATAAAGACAATCATTTCCCCCTCTTGAGGATCAATGAAGTATATCATTGCACTCTGTAAAGCACTTTGTGATTTTATCTGTGAAAGGTGCTATATAAATAAAGTTTACTTACTTACTTACTTACTTATATATTTGTAAATAAAACTGAAGCACACTTCAGTTCATGTGCTGCTTTTCCTTCTTGCTCCATCCTACCAAATATGTAGATGGTCCACTTAATTGTCATCCACCCATATTAAAAACATGAAGAATGGGAGTGAGGATGGGCTTAAGGTGGGCTAAGGTGAACTGGGGTGCTTATGCATTTTTATTCAAAAACAAGTTTCTGCACAGTAGAGGGTTTGAGCTGGTTTCTTTTTTGTGTGTGAATAGGAGTTGACAAATATGAAAACTTATAACCTTATAAACTTCTAACCTTGTTCGGCGGCAACATTTCAAAATGCTCCCAGACTTGAGATCTCTTCCTGGTTGGTTCCATTGCAAAGCAATAAGAAATTAAACTGACAGAAGAATGAACGCTAATCAAATCAATCCAAATGGTATTGACCAGACAGGCAACGCATCGCGTTGTTTCAGTCATTTTAAACACAACTGAGACCTGTCCGATGTTCAAAGCCCCGCCCTCTGAACCAAACCAGTCAGCTGATTCAGTCTGAATGAAGCAGTGAAATGGTTCAAACGTCATCAGTCACGTGATTTGAAGCAAGCTCCGGAGCAGTGCTTCAGAAAAAAACCCTGGCGAGTTTTGGGGCGTGGTTCGAAGCCCCATGTCAGAGGGATCATCACTAGTGGACAGAGTTAGTCCCTCGCTCTATTGAGCCTCGCTGTGCGCCGCTGTGGCCCCTAAACAGCGGCGATAGGTAACCAAAGCTCTTCTGTAAAATAAAGCATTGCGCAAATCCGTCTTCTAAACCGCTGGTGCTTCTAGCGTTGCTGCATCACCGGCAGCTCGCCAGGGTCTCATGTGCCGGTCCGTGTTGTTCGGACCCAGTCCGCCAATTAACCTGTAGATTTGTCCCTTTGTTCCAGCCCGAGATTGTGCGCTGGCGTTTCCAACTGCGGTATGTATCTCTGTAGCCCCAAACCTTATCCTGCAGGCTCCTACTGTAATCTCTATGGCCTGAGCACACCACCACTGCTGTTTTTTTTCCCTTTTTCTTTTTTTCGTGCTGCTTCTATTTGTTTGCTGTGTTTATGCTGGGCTTTGTTTTATTTCTGTTAGCTTGTTTGTTGTTTCCACTGTCTGGTTTTTACTGTTTTGCCCACTTTTGAGGGCTGTAGCTACTTTTAATTAAATTAAACAGTTTTCTTAGAAAAAATATATAAAATAAAGACTAAAGTATGGAACCTGACTCTCCCTCTCTTATTATTGATAGACTTACCTGTGTGCCTTATCTTTAAGGATATTTAGGATGGTGTTGTTGCAACAATTAAATTAACAAAAATTATAACCACTCCAATTTGATCTACCCCTCGTTTGCCACCACACTGGCAAATTACCAGGGAAATTAAAGTAGAAATGTCTATGGGAACAAGCAGGTAGCAAACAATATAAAAATACTTAAAGGTGCTTTAAAAAAAAAAAGTTAAGTGGTCCAAAGTTATTTCTTTCTTACCTTATGCATTGCAAACACTAGTCACTGATGAGTTCAAGAGTTTTACGCAACTCTGAGACCAGATAGGCACATTTCCTGTGACATAAAAACTAATACTTAGAATGATGATATCCTGATTATAGGAGAATAAAATGAGTTATAATTAGGTGCAGACAGAAAACAGTGGACCTATTTTGACCTCAAGAACAGCTTATGCAATATATCTGTACTGGGACAAGACAAATTATTTTGTTCAAATACATGGGAAAATCAGGCACAAAGCCTTTATTTGCCTACTTGTGTGTTGCGGAGTTTAAAGGGACTATTCTCACCCCATCTGTCCCCAGCATTTACGCCTGTTGTGGACCATTTCTCCTGGTACCTATGACGCCAGCCCATGACGGCCCAGATGCCCCTCTCCGAGCTGAAGCGCACATGTCGAGCAGGGCCATAAGGGGGTGTAATCCGCGCCATAGTCTGGCAGTGCTCCATCTTTTCTTCTCACTTGGGTGCCCCTGTGCTAACCCCGCAGGGACTGGAGCATGGCCGCCCTCGTCACGACCCAGAGGTAAGCTGGGTGCAGCTGGTGTAAAAGTGCATTTTTAATCCCACGTACAGAGATCGGATGGAGGTGTGTGTGTGTGTATGGAATAAGGCAGCAACTTAACCAGTAAAATAAAACAAATATAATTAAGTTTTGTTTTCCAAGGCTCTTTTGCTCAGTCTCACAAATACATTGGATCCCCTTGCATGCCTTTACAATTCATATAGTTGATCAAAACAATGAGAGGTTTGAAGTAGGAAAGGTATGGACACAAATGGATTGCTTGTATGTAGAAAGTAATCAGAAAGAGCTTGATGGAATTGGAAGTATTATGTACCATAAATGACGCGAGTCTTCCAGACTGTCCAATTAATCATGCAGTAGATTCTAACAGTGACAGGGGACAATCTTGACAGGATGAATTCTGAACCTGGGGGATATTGCCTGTTGTCACTACTGCAGTAGGGTTAGCATACAGAGTTTGAATGACAGAAATGAATCCTTTGCTGAAACCCATATTGCAAAGCACAGGCCATAAGTATTCCCACTCTAGACAACTGAATGCCTTTTCAGCATCAAGTGAGAGAATGGCATTCTTACCAGCATATTCTGATGATGTATCTAAAACAAAGTAACCTGCGTATGTTGCGTGACTTTATTATGTGGGTGTTCTTGAAGGCGTAAGATGTTAGGATTGTAAATCCTGTGAACCATGTGTGGATGTACCATCCCTACTGGGTGAAAGGCCTCTCTCCACACTCTCGCGCTGTTTTCTTATTATTTTGCTCTTCATGCAGGCAACTTTGTACATGTACACAAGGGGGGGGGGGGGGGGGAACAACAGGGTGTGTATTTCATTAGAGGCAGTTGGATTGTATAATAGTGCTTTCCAAGTGAATTTGTACAGCAACAAGAATATACACCATAGCTGCTGACACTTATGAATGATGCCAATGAAGCTTCACATTACTCCCGAGCATGGCAGAAACCATGGGAATTATTGTTTTAAGCAAATCTACAGCAGGGTATACGCATGACCCTGGAACCACAGGACAGCGCCCAGTCTATATAGCAATCAGATTAGTTTTAGAAAGTGAGATTTTAAGTATTTAGTCTTGCTTTCTGTTCTCATATTTTCAGAGCAACTCCAAAGAGATCAAAGCTCGCACACCTCCTAAATGTTTTTTTTTTTATTATTATTTTGTCTGGAACACAATCAAATCAAACACAATCAAACTAAATATTGTGCCAAAAATCATAATTATCTGATAATTGGGGCCATGAATCTGTAACTTGTTTAAATCTAACCACCACATCCCTGTACTGCATTGAAAATAAATACGAGTTTGGGAAGGAACCTCAAAACATGTCTGATACCATGGAAATTGTTTTGCATTGTTTGTGACAGTAGCGCAAAACTCTCATAGACATACATAAGCCAAAACAACATCACAATCCTGAGCTCTATGAGGTGTTCCAACATTGTGTTCATGCTTCGTATTCCACCCTGATAGAAACATCACCAATCTAACCGTACAAGACTGTTTGTGTGTAATACAATGTGGCATGCTGCTCCACCTGATTAGTACAATAACACAACAGTCGCTCTAATGATGTTTAATTCATCTGAGAAACATTGCATTCCTCCGTAGTCATCCCAGTGTGCTATCAGCATGCCTGTCATCTCACTTTCTGTCTAACACGCCATGTAGAAAGCCGTGTGGGTGGCAGTCGTGTAGCACTACTTAACAGGGAGAAAATTGAGTTCCCCTTTCATTATATTTTTAATTAAAGAGCAATAACTTACAGTATAGTTGCATTTGCAGTCGGCGCATAGATTCAACTCATTCTGACTTTTAATTTAAAAATTGTCGTCAACTATTACCTGATGGGGTAAGATGATAATGTGTGTTCGTGCACGAGCTGTAGTGTGGCTGAGGTGTATTCAATTGTCTGCGTGCTATTACAATTATGGCTGGTTAATAGAAAGGCCATTTAATAATGCACACTGGTAACCTTTAAGCACTGCAAGCATCCACTCGCACCTGACTATATTGCAGTACAGAACCTGGGCAAAGTAATAGGATTAGAGCTATGGCATCTCAGTAATAAGCTTATATATATATATATATATATATATATATATATACTGTATATATATATATGGTAAAATATCAAATAGGAGCCGGCTGTACATTTTTATATATTTTTCTTCTTCGCCTGTTTTGTTTTGCTTTGTCTTTACGTAGCCTATCACGCTTTGTCTCAGTCAGTCTTTCACCACATTGTTGATCACCATGGCTTTGGTGCAGTGTAAAAATACAACTTTAAATTTAAACTTACTGTGCTAAAATATGCAGAGGAAAACTCGGGAGAAGCAGCCGTGAGACTTTTTTCTGTCGACCCTAAGAGAGCGAGAGAATGGCGAAAAAAATAAATGTGAGCTTCAGCGTCGGTCCGAGGAGGGCAGCAAAAGGGCCAGGCTGCCTGGTGGAGGTAGGAAGAAGGCGAGTGAGGAGCTAGAGCTAAACATGCGTTATCAGCAAACAAGTGTCCTGCCAAATGATCACCGCAACAACTTCACTTGCATAAGATGTACAACTATTGTCCAGAAGGACGCCAGAGAATTCACAGAGAAGCTGGTGAAGTTTGTGACATTTTCATCCCGGACAGAGAATAATAGCAATGGACAAAACTGTCGGGTTCACTACTGTGGAGACGCGTGGGGCTCACAGTGTTCCTTTAGGAAGACTACGGACCACGTGAAAAGTCACTTGCCAGTTGTTCTAACAGCAAAAGTGGATGGAACCAGACTGAAACCTTTTGTGGGTTTCAAAGGAGGTGTCAGAGAAGTCAAGGCGATGCCAATCATTAGTAGAGTGGTGAGCGCTTCCTCTAAAAAATGGCTGAATGAATGACAATCTGACTGCGGAATGGCTGCAGAAAGTTGTGGGAAAATTAAACTTTCACCCTTGTCTGCTTGTCTGGGATTCCTACCGATGCCACATCAGCCAGGCTACTAAAGAGGAGCTCAAGTATTGTATAACTACAGCTGTGATACCAGGGGGGTGTACAGAATACATCCAGGCACCTGATGTGGTTTGGAATCAAAGCCATTCTGCATGCGGCTAAAACTTGCACGGCTGGAGGAGACATGAGAGCCTCAGCCCGTCGCCTACTTGTCGCCTGGGTGCTTAAAGATTGGGAGGAGTTGGATACGTAGCTGGTGAAAAAATCCTTCTAGGTGATTGCGTGTGTGAGTTTGTTTGAGTGTGAAAAAGAGAGAGATTGTCTTTTGAGAAAACAAGAGAGTGAGCGAGTCTGTGTGTGTGCGCGTGTGTGCTTCAAGGTGCGTGGCCTGACAGTGGCATGTGATGGCAGTGAGGACCATTTGAGCCACAGTTTTATTTGCAGCAGGGAAAGAGATGTTAGCTCAGGTCAGACAAGACAAGTCTCTGGAGTGGGTGTGGGTGAGAACGTGGGTGGCAGAGTTCTGGATGTATTGCAGTTTTTGGAGGTGGGAGGGGAGACTGTACAGAAGGCTATTGCAATAGTCCTGTCTGAAGGAGATAAAGGTGTGAATGAGGATTTCTGCGGTGGGCTGAGAGGGATGGCCGAAGACGGGCAATGTTGCGGGGATGGAAAAAAAAATGTTTTGATGATGTGGGGTTTGAATGAGAGGGTAGGGTCCATGATGAAACTAAGGTTGCGTACAGAGGGAAAGGGGGAAACTGTGGCCATCAATGAGGAGGGCGATGTTCTGAGCAGAGGGGAGGAGAGCTTTGGGTCCAGTAATGAGTAGTTCGGTTTTATTGCTGTTAGTTTTGGGGAAGTTGTGGTCCATCCAGGTTTTGATGTCAGACAAGCAGTTTGTAATGGTGGAGAGAATGACTGGGGTGATGGATTTGGTGGCGATATAGACCTGAGTGTCATCGGCTTAACGGTGGAAGTGGAGTCCATGGTGACAGATGATGTGGCCGAGGGGAAGCATGTAGATGATGAAGAGGAGGGGGCCGAGCACCGAACCTTGGGGAACACCAGTGGTGACAGGGGAGAAGTGAGATTTGGAGTTATTTATGGAGATGTAGCAGTGGCAATCAGAAGGGTAAGAGAAGAACCAGGAGAGTGCAGTGCCAGAGATGCCAATGCAGTGTAGAAGGTGGAGGAGGAAGGTGTGGTCGATGGTGTCAAATGCTGCACTGAGGTCAAAGAGGAGGAGAATGGAGAGTGACCTGGAGTCTGCTGTGAGGAGTAGGTCGTTAGTAACTTTTAGGAGGGCTGTTTCAGTGCTGTGGTGGGGATGGAAACCAGATTGAAATGTTTCAAGAGCTGAAAGTTGAGAAGGTATTGTTGAAGCTGGGTGATGATAGCATGTTCTAATAGTTTGGCTAGATGAGTGAGGTGAGAGTGGGGATGCAGATTTTCAGGAGAGGAGACAGGAGAGGGTCCATATGGCAAGTTGTGAGTTTCAGGAGTTTGGTAGTGTCTGAAAAGGATAAGGGGGAGAAGGTCTGTGGTTTGTGGTTGGGTTGAGGCAAGATTCTGGAGGGGAATGAGTGGAGCGAGAGTTGTTAAGTGTGGAGTGAATGGTTTGGATTTTGGAGTGGACAAATGATAAGTAGTTATTGCATTTCTCTGTGGTGAATGAGGAGGTGATATTGTCCATGGGTTTGGTAAGTTGAGCAAATGTTTTCCACATTTGGTGCGGGGGTTGGAAGAGTTGGAGTGTATAATGTGGGAGTAATAGTTTGATGGGGCAGATTTGAGAGCTGTGTTATAGGTGGAGGTGAAGTCTTCGTAAGCTTCAGCATGAACAGGTTTTGCGATGGAGTCGTCCAGTTGTCTGCGTTTCTTTTTGAGGAGGTGGAGTTCAGGGGTGTACCAAGGGGCAGAGGTGGCGAATGAAACTGTTTTTGTTTTGCAGGGGACAAGCAGATCAAGACAAGAGGGGAGATATTGGTTGTAGCAGTCAAGAAGATCTGAAATGGTTGGATTAGTGGGTAGGGAGGAGGTGGATAGGGAGGATGATATGGAGGAGGCGAGAGAGGTAGGGCATAATGATTTGAGGTTGCAGAAGGTTACTGAAGGAGTTTGTTTCACCAAGGATGAGAATTGACGGGGAGATGGAAGAGAGCTGTGTGTCAAAGTCATTAAAGTCTGAGAGGAATGACAGACAGGTCTTGGGGCAGTAGATTATGGCAACAAGCAGTGTCTGGGAAACAGGGAGTCTAAAAATCAAGTGTTCAAATGAAGTAGTAGGAGCAATGGAGACAGGGTGGAGGTTTGTTATTGTAGATGACAGCGAGGCCTTCTCCTCTGCGGTTCGGGCGGGGGTTGTGAAAGTAGAGGCATCTGAGTGGTGAGGTCTGGTTGAGTGTGGTGTAGTCCTGAGGTTTGTGCCAGGTTTCAGTAATTCAGGCAGAAGCAGACTTTTATTATTGATTTACCGGGTATTGAGATTGCTGTCTTGAGATGCTTTTGTTGTGAAGTCCTTGCGGCCGAAGTTGGGACTGGAAGGAGGTTGTATTGGGTCATGTGACCAGCAAAGTCATATTCCCATCCATCTTCTTCTGCTTTATCCAGCTGGGTCGCAGGGGCCTCTTGCTGCCCAATCCTCATACCAGACCCCCTATGAACCCCTCTGTGAGTGGTGAGCCCACAGGAGGGTGGACGTGTTTGTTCTTGGGGTGCTGCATGTTTTGGGTTGATGGGAGAAACCGGCCTGGTCGTGGAACACTGGACCAGCTCTACACCCTCCATCGGGTGCTCGAGGGTTCATGGGAGTTTGCCCAACCTGTCCACATGTGCTTTGTGGACCTGGAGAAGGCATTCGACCGTGTCCCTCGTGGTGCCCTGTGGGGGGTGCTCCGGGAGTATGGGGTCCGGGGCCCTCTGCTAAGGGCTGTCCGATCCCTGTATGACCGGAGCAGGAGCTGTGTTCGCATTGCCAGCAGTAAGTCAGACCTGTTCCCGGTGCATGTTGGACTCCGCCAGGGCTGCCCTTTGTCACCGGTTCTGTTCATTGTATTTATGGACAGAATTTCTAGGCGCAGCCAGGGGCCGGAGGGGGTCCAGTTCGGGGACCACAGGATTTCATCGCTGCTTTTTGCGGATGATGTTGTCCTGTTGGCTCCATCGAGCCAGGACCTGCAGCGTGCACTGGGGCGGTTTGCAGCTGAGTGTGAAGCGGCCGGGATGAGAATCAGCTGTTCCAAAACCGAGGCCATGGTTCTCGACCGGAAAAAGGTGGATTGCCCTCTCCGGGTGGGTGGGGAGTCTCTGCCTCAAGTGGAGGAGTTCAAGTATCTCGGGGTCTTGTTCACGAGTGAGGGGAGGATGGAGCGTGAGATTGACAGGCGGATCGGTGCGGCATCGGCAGTGATGCAGTCGCTGTATCGGACCGTTGTGGTGAAGAGGGAGCTGAGCCGAAAGGCGAAGCTCTCGATTTACCGGTCAATCTACGTTCCTACCCTCACCTATGGTCATGAGCTCTGGGTAATGACCGAAAGGACAAGATTGCGGATACAAGCGGCCGAAATGAGTTTCCTCCGCAGAGTGGCCGGGCTCTCCCTTAGAGATAGGGTGAGGAGCTCGGTCACACGGGAGGAGCTCGGAGTAGAGTCGCTGCTCCTCCACGTCGAGAGGAGCCAGCTGAGGTGACTCGGGCATCTGGTCCGGATGCCTCCTGGACGCCTCCCTCGGGAGGTGTTCCGGGCATGTCCCACCGGTAGGGGGCCCCGGGGAAGACCCAGGACACGCTGGAGGGACTATGTCGCTCGGCTGGCCTGGGAACGCCTCGGGGTCCGTCCGGAGGAGCTGGAGGAAGTGGCTGGGGAGAAGGAAGCTTGGGAGCCCCTGCTTAGACTGCTGCCCCCGGCCCCGGATAAGCAGAAGAAGATGGATGGATGGATGGGAGAAACCGGAGTGCCTGGTGGAAACCCGGGCACTAGGGAGAACATGCAAACTCCACACAGAAAGGCCCGGGCGACCCGGGGATCAAACCCGCAACCCTCTTGCTGTGAGGCCGCCGTATTCCCATTTAGTAATATTATTTTCATCATTATCATTTCCTTTCATCTTTTTTCAGTATAATCTTAAAGGCATTTTATTTTTCTTCCCCTCTTTTTTTCCTTTCCTTTTTTTATTTATAATAATAATAATAATAATAATAATAATAATAATAATAATAATAATAATAATTATTATTATTATTATTATTATTATTATTATTATTATTATTATTATTATTATTATTATTGTTGTTGTTGTTGTTGTTGTTATTAATTTAGCATATAAATGCACAAAATTAATTTTCTCTAAGTACTTCAGAACTTCCCATCTCTTTTTATACTTTTTCCCCTTGTTGTCCGTTTCAATTGTATACCCTTCCCAGGTTAAATATTGGTAAATCTATTTTTAAAAATAATTAATATGAAGTGAGAATAGATTTTTAGTTTTGAAAATAAAACATTTTCCCAGGGTAATAATTGAATTAGCCAGGTCAGTTCTATTTTTAAAGGCTCCCAGTAACGTGGAAACTAAAAGCCTAACTTAAAACTTAAAAGCCTAACCCAGCGCTAAACACATTTTCTATACATCAATCCAAAATAAAGATACATTATGGCAGTACCAAAACAAGTGTTCAGTGGACTCCACTTCCAAAGTCCTGTCATATTCCAGATTTATAACATTTTCCGTATGGGCAAACAATTATATATTAGTTTGAAAATCTTATTTTGCACATCAACATTGGTTTAGTAAATTAATATAAATATCCACTCTTGTGGTAAAGGGCAATCGACTGTGTCTGCCTACTTTATGAAAGTATTATAAGTGAATCTTTTGTGAATTGTATGTTAAATAGAATTCATTTGCTGGTTTATTTTTATTCCTTTTGTCCAATTAGAATTTTTTGTTCATGGTTTACTAAGAGTTTATGAGACCCTTGATTTATTAATTGCTTCCATTTTCTTCCCAGTGCTGTGATGATTTGATTATATGAGTGACATGAACAGACATCACCGTACACCCTTCTGAATTCCTCATATTCCATGACCTTACCATTTTCATTGGTTAGGTTCATTGGTTATTTTACAAAAAATAATGCCCTCTTCAAGCATTTTTTTTTTCCAAAAGAAGGTTTTCCATCTATTATACATCTATGAACTGTTGTACAAGGTCATCTCTTTTTTCAGGTTTATGAAATTGGAAGCACAACCATGAATGCAAACATTCTTTTATAAAGATTGATTTCCAAGGACACAGTTTTTGCTGCCCTAATGTTTTTATCCAACACAATACTTTATCACTCTGTATTTAAACAAACCTTGTGAACCACCAATGCTTTTAAGGACAAACATGAAGGACCTCATTGTTTCCATGGGAATGTTGGCTCATCAAACTCATCCATCTCTATAGAGAATGCACCAAAGAATGGGTTTAACTTTCTATATTCGTGGAATCATTCACGTGGCATGCTATCTCTGTCACTTTAAGGATAATTTAAGACCAAAAACAAACAAATGGCACACAAAGTGGAATTATCCTGAAAAAAAGATGGAGCAGCAGTACTTAGGTTTTTCACCCATATATGGCCCGTATATCAGGAAAAATATCATGTTTAGTACCTTGAGCATTTAAAGTTTTAAGAACATTTATTTTTAGTAAGACCAGTTAACCTAACTCAGGTATTGAACAACCTTCTTGCTGTGAGGCAAGAGCACTAACTACTGTGCCACCATGCTGCCCATATATACAGCATGTCCCCCTTTAAGTTAAGAGTAACCCTGCATGCTGAGCTTCCAGAACAATGTTTATTGATGGTTTTCAGCTTCTAGAACAGTGGTTCTTAACATTGTTGGAGGTACTGAACCCCACTAGTTTCATATGCACATTCACAGAACCCTTCTTAATTGGAAAAATAAAATGTTTTTTTTTTCAAATTCAAAACATGGGTATATATATTTTATTTGTCCAGTCACTTTCTTTTTTTGCTCGACATAGTTAGTATGAAGGGAAAATATTAAATAAATTACACAATGTACCATCACGGCAGTCACAAGGCTATTTTGTGCACAAAATTTCACAAAGAATCATATGAGTTGGATGTGTGTCTTGACTCCTGCCGAAACCCTGAGATTGACTCACCGAATCCCTGGGGTTAGATCGAACCCCGGTGAAGAACCACTGCTCTAGATGATGATGTCATACTTCCAGATTGGGGCAAGAGCCGGTTTTTCCTATTCATTACATTGTACTTTACCATGAAATATCAGAAAGGTAAACTCCCAAATATGGAACCTGATAATTTCTATTACTGACTAGACCCAAGACCAATCTGCACTTAAACAATATTAATTTTAGCTGTATCTGTATTAAATAATATTGTCCTAAAAATGCTGTGATGTCATCTGAAACCCAGCAATTGGCCATCTTAATCTGCTGAGCACTATGTGACAAAAGGACTTGGGTTAATAAGCTGTGTGTGGGGTGTTGTTTCACTCACACTGGTCTTCAGTAGGAACAGGCTGATTTAAAAACGAGCACATCTCCACCATTGTCAGTGTCTTCTCCTCTCTGTCCTGCTTTGCGCTTTCGGTTCGACATCAAAGGGGGGCATTTGCATATAGCAAGACAGCAGCAGCTCAAGCCAACCTTGTTTAGCTTGCTCATGGGTCTGCTGCCTCTTAATGGCTGCTGACAAATGAAAGAAAAAGTGCCCCAACAACCAAAAGAATACTCAGCAAAAATTAGTTAAAGAGGATCTTATGATTTTTCATGTAGTTGATCGTAATAATACAGGGATCTCCAACCTATAGCCACCCCCGTGCAAGTAACTTACCAATACATTTCTGAATTATACCTATCATGTTTAATAACTAAAATCCGATTATTTACCATGGATCATTTTGATTCCTAACTTGTGCACTAATAAATTGATAATGGTTTATGTTTTATAAGCATCTAACTGTACCCTGTCTAAGGCTTGCCTTGGCTCTTGTACTTTCTCAGTTTCTTGTGACCGCTAAAATTAGTAGCTAGAAATGGAGTTCACTGGAGGAAAAAGTATGGAGATCCCTGTAATAATACAATTTCTTTATTATAAATCGCAATCTATCAAGGAGAAGGTTTACATTAAAGTTTTTTTATTGGTGAAAATGACTATGTGATATTTATGATCCCTCCTTGTAAGACCCAGTGTCATTCTTAAATTATTAATGTACTTACAAGGGCTGTCAACATTAACAAGTTAACGCATGCAATTAGTCAAAACAAATGGACGCATCATCCACGAATTAACGTAGATTAAGCAAACTGTCACCTTCAGCCCTGCTGATTACATGCAGTAAAGTGTAAATGTAAGGTCCACCATATACTGTGTATACGTAAACTGTATATACAGAATACAGCTCCTCTCTACACTGTCCAAATAAGAGTCAGTTACACCCGCAAGTGACAATGAAGGGGCCTTAACTTCACTAAACCTGATGTTTGGTCATGTACATTAACCACACATATTATCATTATCATTATAAAATGCCATTTCTAAACTTAAATTATAGCCCAGTGATAATCATTGCATGGCTCGCGAGCAGCATGCGTCTCACCAAGCTTTAATTGGTGGTTCGCAAGCATATAACAAAAATAGTAACAGAGCCAATATATTTTTTCAAATGTGCTGCATAAACATATAGTGAAGATTGCAATACAAACATCTGCATTACACTACTTATTTGGGATGGGCATGCTTAGTCGACCAATCGATAATTGATTGTTAAGAATTTCAATTTCGCTTCTGTCAGTCTGCCCCAGGGCAGCTGTGGCTACAATAGTAGTTTACCACCACCGGGTCTGGGGTGAATGAATAATGCTCTGTAAAGTGTCTTTGAGTGTCCTGAAAAGGGCTATATAAAACTGATGCATTATTATTATTATGATTAATTTCGTCGATCACATTTATTTTTAATCGACAAACTGTTACATGAGGTGACAAGGCTGCGTCTCCACAATCCCACGTCTCGGCTATGGCACACCTCCTTGGAGATCACTATATCCCTCAGTGAGTGTGTTTACATGCACATCAGTATCCCGGGTATGATCGGGTTTTTGGAATATCCCGGTTTCGTCATGGTGCATGTATATGCAGTATCCCGGTTACTGCAACAGTTGAGTGCGCATGGGTCCAAAACACTTTCCAGTCTTTTTGTCACAACAGCAGCTAAAATAAAGTGACCAACATAAATAAAGTGAGTGAAATGACTGTTAAATCTGTTAAACCTGCACACGTATGATCCCTGAAAACATGAACCACCTCCAACGCGATATACGCACAGAACAGACTCACCATTAGCAGACATCCCTCTGTCACAGAAAGAACGCTCATATTCCACTGAGTCGTGTCGTTTAGTCCAACAGAAGCTGACACATCAGCGCATAAGGAAAGAGCTGCTTTTTTCAGCACTTAGTTTATGCAAATGAGTTTTGTTTCTGTAAGACGTAAACAAATGTCCCAAAGCTGAATTAAACCCATAATGTCAAACGGGCTGATGTGGCTCTATAGCAGTTATGGTTTATATGGTGTAAAGTTCACTGTATTTATGCAGATTAGTAATAATAATAATAATGATGATACTTTTAATATAAAAACGTTAATGATTAGTCGATAATCGATTGTTAATTCTCCTGACGATCAATTAAGAAAATTTCATAACTAGGGTATAAGTGGCTCTCCTCTTGATTTTGCTCTTCCAATGTGGGTCTTCTGAAAAAAATCGTATCAGTGTTACAGCCAGTTAGGCCCTAAAACATTATTTTTTAAACGCTTCAAATTAGAAAGTTTAAAGTACATTAAAAATCAAGGTACAATGCAATTAATCATGAATTGTATTTAAATTGTACTAGTTCTTACCAAACTTTTTTTTTTACCACATTTTTACTCACTTTATATCATAATGTATTCCCCATTAAACGTTATAAAATATTAGAATTTTAACTATTCAATGAATTGTATTAAAAGGAACCTAATCTTTTTCCATTATTAGTCATGCAATATTAGCAGGTCATGTGTATCCACTAATTGCTCTTTTGTTAGCTTCTCCTGCTTTGATCAAATGCAGCCTCAACCCAAAGATGTTAGGAATGAACATAGAAATTCCAGTTAGGCCTTCATTAGGTGCGTGTCCACCGTGTCAGGCCACATCACCAGTGCACGTCAGAGCTAATTTTCACAAGGCGTTACAGACTGTTCTCATGTTTGCTATGTCTCACTGCTTTGTCACCTGTAATGAGATCATGCGTGCTATTTTAATTATGCTTGTCTTGTTCTAAGAATTGAAGAATGAGATGTGTTTAGTCCATATTCAGATAATTTAGGTAGTAAACCACATACACTTAGTATACCTTGACCAAAACTAATTCCTGCTGTGAATCAAGTATGTTATTTTGACTGGACAATTGTTTAGCAGCTCTTACATAAATAAATACAAATTTACTCACCAAACATAGTCTGAAAGGTGCTATACGTGAAAAATATTACTTGACTGAACAAATGGCACCGGCTCCTGCAACTCACACGGCACCACACCGGAGCAGCTCCGTCGCACCCACAAGCTCATTTATACACTATTTACCTGTGAGGCTCTGTCCTCAGATTTGTCCCAAACTGATGAAAACAAGCATCTTAGCTTCTCCAGAGGACTGAAGCAGAGAGTATCCTCTATCTGCTGTCGTGTTGGCTCGGTCTCCAAAAGTGTGTTATTGGTATATGAAGAGATGAAACTGGTCCAAGTCCTAGTCCAGTCAGATCTGCGATACAAGGTCTGGGAGCCAAGTGCATGAGCTGGGTGTAAAGCTAGTTTTAATCCTACTTAAATCTGAAAGTTACACCAGTCCATATTATGACTAAAGCACCATGTAGACTTAAGCCCTCTGCGCACCATGCCCAGGGCACCATGCCCAGAAACAAGCGGGCAGAGGCTGATGGAGCAGTGAGTGAGTGGCCCGGGTCCAGGGGGTGGCAGCGAGTGCCCCGGGTCTGGGAGGCAGGTCTGTGTCTGTGTGTCTGTTTCTCTAGTCTGATTAGTGGTGTCTCTCCCTAGTGCTCTCGTGTGTGGAGGTTTAGGTGAAAGTAAGCTGAAACAAAGACATATTGCTCCCTAAAAACTCCTCAGCCACACTTTGACTTGAAGTTGAACTTGCCATTACTGTATTGCCCACAGCACTGTTGTTATCCATCCGTTGGCCTATAGCTGTATCATGCCCCCAGTGGAGAGTTGGGGCTGGGTAGGAGAGAGCTAGAACGCTGAATCACAATAGGTCAGGTGTGTGATAATGTTTATGAAGACCAATCACCTGATTTGAGATCCTCCCTACCCTGCGTCCCCAAGATGTACTTCAGGACTGCAGTGTAAATTTTGTCTGAACTTCAGCTTCTCCCATAGACCTCCATTGAGTTTTTTCTGGCCCAGCAAACTCAATGGGCAAACACATGAACCAGATAAAGTGATATGAGTAAATTAACATGATAAAAATCTATCTATGCAGATACACGTTCAATTTTAAACAAAATATGAAACATCTAGCCTAATACAAAATAACAACTTTATACATTTTTATCTGTGTCAAGTTAGCGAGTGTGGTGCTATTGAATGAATAATGACTGAATTATGCTGTACATGAAAAATATTTCTTGCCATTTTAAGCCCATTGCGCTTAATAAAACAATTGAAATTTGACCATTTATTATACTACATCAAAAGAAATTTCACCTTCTCCATTACCAGCCATGCACTGTTTGCAGTTTATTTATATCCACTAATTTTGGTATCTTCTCCTACTCTGATCAAATAGAGCGAGATCCCACAGATGGCAGAGATGATCATAGAAATCCCTCCCCGGCCTTCATTAGGCGCGTGTCCACCGTATCATGCCACAGCGCTAGTGCACATGTCAGAGCCAATCATCACGAGGTGTTTACAGGTTGTTCTCGCACTGGTTATGCCTCACTGCTTTATATCACCTGTAATGAGTTCATACATGCTATTTTTACAGAAGCGGCAGGCACAAGTATAACACTACACTCTTTCTCTTCCTTTTATTTTTCTTCTCCCGTGACCTTGAAAGGCTTGTTTATTTGATATTCCATGTGTGGAGACGTGCAGGAACGTGATAACAGATGGGGGGCTTACACAAATGAGCATCCAAGTTTTTTTTTTTTTTTTTTTTGACTGCAATGTGATTTTAACGTATGACGTCTACAAAAACTGACCCTCAGAACACCTCTGAGTCTAAAAATAGCTTCGTTGAAAATGTGTCTGCATTTTAGACTGGTAACAGTGTAAATTATGTAGGAGCCATTATGTTGCTGTGTACTGTATGATGTAAGTGAATAATTAATAGGGCTCTGCTAACGATTTCTAGCGTCAAATGGTAATGGCAGCGGTAGAGTTTGTGTGGTAATGAGGTGATGTTTGATGATATGGACAAAGGCACAAAAAGCTGTTATTTAAAAGTTAGCGGATTACAGTGTTGATTCATAATGTTTCCATGGATATTGTGATACAAGGTACCTGTTAAATTGTTAAGGACACACAGATACGTTGTGAAGAGATGTGACATTAAAATATGTAATAAAAATGAATTAAAAGTACTAAAAGGAGAAAGTAAAAGATACATAACACCTGCCCCTACTTAAAAAGGGAGTATTACCAAAGCTCCAGCCATAAGGTGAGGTACACTTTATTGTCCCTGTAGGAAAGAAAAAAAAAACGACCTCTACAATTGACACATCTTGAGCTAGGGCTACCTGAGCAGGCTGATTTTTGTTGTGATATAGATTTACAAAAAACAAAATAACATAATTTCCAACCTAACCTTATTGTATTTTGAGCTATTTTGTGCATACTTTTCAGATTCAAATTTCCTGTTTGCTACTGGTGTATAAAACATTTTTTATATACTGGGGGAAACATATCTCTGTTGGTGGTCCTAGATATGTTTGCCAGATAAACTAAACTGACAGTTCAATTGCTCCAGGCTTGTGCCCTTGGGCAAAACCTCCCCACACCTTATAACTGTCACTGACTGTTACAGAGAAAGAACGGTCAAATATAGAAAATCTATAGTTACAGTAGAAGTAAGAAGTATGAGAAAGATTTTGACCATTGTTATTATTACTGACACCTTGAAAGAAAACTGAAATTAAAATCATATATTATAATGTCTTTTCTGGTGGTTTGGCCATGTGGCACCATGGTGATATTGCTTTGCCTGAAGGTTCCACATAATTTATTCAAGTACAGTTATATTTATTTCTCAAACGTCAGGAAAAGCATGCAGTATTATTATGAATAGGCTTGCCTCTTCAAAGACCTGATGATATGCCTCATTGGAGATATATAATGGCTTAATGCCATACTGTTGAACATTCCATTAAAAACAATAAAATCTTCATGGAGACCAGTGGATGCCACAGGCAAACCACCAGAAAGTAAAAAAAAAAAAGTATCTTTAAACAGTATATGAAGCCCCACTCATTCAAGGTCATTTAAGTGATTTATTAACAGCTTGGTTTTCACGTGACTATGAGCAAACATGCCTGGATGTGTCAACAACAAAATGGATGCTCTTGAATGACATTCCCGAGCCTACGTCACAGATGACCATCTCCAGGTGTGTGTGTGTGTGTGTGTGTTACAGTATGCAGTAAAGGTGACACTGCCTCCCAATATAATGTATGGATTTACAGTCCACCCATGGAGTTCTCTATTTGGGCTCAGAGACCTTCAAACCACTTTACCGAGTGACGTAAGCTACACCAGTTTTTCATTCTCGCTATTAATTACAAGCCTTGCCTGACATGTCTCTGTGCTTTTTTTTTTTTTTTTTGAAACAAAGGAGCTCATGAGTCACCTATCATTCACAAATAAAATCAAATTGATCTCACCTCACATTAAAGGGGAACTCCTGCACGTTTGAAGCTAAAGTTCATTGCTAGAGGTGGCCAAATACTGTCAGAAACAGCACAGATCAGTGTTGCCTCGGCGGAGATCTCGCTGTGGCAGTGAGTCTGTCAAGGCAACAAACTAGTGTAATGAATTGGGCAAGTTCTTAACTTCCACGTAAAATGCACACTGAAGAAGCTTAACACCACTTTCTTACCTATCTTACAACATAGCCATGAGTCTAACAAACAAAATGCTATGCCTGGCTCACTGATTAGTGGTCTTGAAACATTATAAAACAACTTTATAAGCGGCCTTAGCCTTACCCTGTTGATTTCCCACTGTGCATGCGAAAGCCCAAAAGACTCAATTACCGATGTCGTTTCTAATCCCATTTATTTACGAGTGAATTATATTTCTTGAAAAAGGCAAGAAAATACATTCCCGAACCATTTTCTTTCAACGACTTTCAGACTTTCTTCTTCTTCACAGTCAGTAGTCGATCCTCACTTGTTGCTTCTGGTGGCTACTAGCCGCTTGCTGCCGCTGGAGAATCTCTTCCTGCAACATGTGATTTCAGAGCGAGAGTTCATCTTGGGGTCAGAACAGAAGAATAGACTGCAAAAGCTAGAAAGCACTACCCAATGCCTATCCATGTTATTACATGCTCTGTAATTTTGTAGTGTGGTGAGCGTTTTTCAAAAATATAATTCACTCGTAAATGGGATTAAATTGGTCAATTAGTCACAATTAGTCTATTAATTGTTGCAGCCTTAATTTATTTACTGCACATGTTTCTTCATCTGTTATAATTTTATCAGCACCCAAAGACAAGCCTCTTATCACATACTCTTGAATGACATTTGGTAATAAACACTGCAAGCGTATGAGTGCATTCTATAGACAGTGAATGTGACACTGTCTCAAAGGCTGTGATTTACAGTTCAACAACATGCCTGCAAATTTTCACTCCATTTTCCATCATTGTGAAGGTCCTGTCATCTTCAAACCACTTTAGTGTCTCTACTGTGTGACCCCCATCAGCCCTAGTTCACCCCAGGGGAAAGCACCATCAGTTCAGGCCGAGTGTCAGGGCATCAGGATCACTGCTGACAGTAACTCAGTCTTTTATAGCATTTTCTCATCACGTTACATTGTGTTTTTCAGTCTCTCCCCACATACAGTTCTACTACAGCTGCATTTGCCAGGGTAAACTAATATGGTGACCATTTTGCAGAATTACTTAACTCAAAGTATGCTTAAGATGAGGTAATGTTATAATGTAAATTTAGCATGATATTGGATATTGAATAAGGACGTTCTTAGATACACGGTACAGCACTTGGCCTGTGCCCTCTCCGTTTCTTTTCACCTTGGAGGAGGGGAAGATGATACTCCAACCACAGCGGCAGGTTTCAGGAGCTAACCCAGCAGAGACAGGAACACAACCCACCAATCAAATGGCAGGACTCAGACAGCATATGTAAATATCGAAGGCACATGCGGTGAAAACAACCAGAGCACAGGGCCAAGCGCAGTAACAGCATATATAACCCTTCATATGAACCTTCTACATTTAAATCTATGTTTTTATTTGGTTCAAAGTAAATGTATGATAAAATGAATTAGTTTTAGAGTAGATGTGACATGGGTTTTTTATGTCTCACTTGATTTTATACAAGAATTAAAGCTTCTGGTTTAAGTATATTTTACTCAAAAGGCAAGTGAGAAGGCAAGTGCTTTTGCCCTAAAATATGTGTCCTTGGTGTAGTAGTCTGTTTTTTGCAGGAAGGGATAACACAGTCCTACATATTGTTGAAGTAATACATACAGTACCTACATGGGGTCATATTTTCTATCAATTAAAATAATTTCCATCAATTAAATCTCTTGTGCTATTTTAAAATCTCTTGTGCTATTTTAAAATCCATGAATCACATCACATCACATTAACATGCCGGCCACAAAGATATTTTTTTTCAATGGCAATACACATAATCCATAATAGATTAATTCAGGTCCCTTTTAATCAAACCTTAGCTGTGTCATTGATACAGTCAGTTATCATCAGGGTGGCAGATATGGAACATCCTATAAAAAAATCTGTAAGTCCCATCTATTGTCTCCTTATCACATAAGGTCAAATATGATTTTTTTCATTTTAATGCACATTTTCTGACAGGGTTCATTGACCATTACATTATCCACACCGGAAGACTGGCCTCTTATCACGGCCCTGAATGACATTTGGTAATCAACAGTCACCATTTATACGCAATGAAAGTTACAGTGCCTTCGTATTAAATCAAGATTTATAGTTGAACAATATGGCCACCCATTCCACCCAATCCACTTTGGTGTCTTCAGTGCTTGACCTTCATCAGCCCCAGATGAACCCCATGAGATAACCCCCAACTCACCGCACAGACCTATAATATTACATAAGGTATGAAGAGAACTATTCCACTGGACTCACAAACATTGACATGCTATGTGCAGTTAACTGGTATTCTGTCACTCCTGTCCACAGAGATTAGTGCCAGTGATACTCTTGCCCATGGTAGAAAGTGACTATAATTACATTACTGTAACTGCAATCACGTTACTGTAATTACAATCATGTTATTGTAATTGAGTAGATTTTTGGGGGACTTGTGTCTTTAGTAAGGGTGTAAATGTTAACATGTAATGCATATGATAAATCAAAACAAACTGACCCATTATTCATGAATTAACACATATTTATCACATGGTATGTTATGACCAATCACACAGGTAATTTGGGTTGGAGGCTAACACGAGAGGGCTTATTACATGCGGTTACATTTGCACATAAAATCCATCTGTCTTCACAGGGATGAGAGTAGATTGGTCAGTGGCTGTGCTAAACTGTACTTTTATTCGAGTACAAATTTTCATTACTCTTCCCACCACTGTACTTGACCTCCCGCAGGACTCCCAGGGGTAAGCTTGTAGTAGGTAAAGCCGCACAATTGTTGAAAGTGTGTTCTAGATGACAGGAAGCAGGCCTGTGTGCCAAAGTGACCTCTGCCAATTCTTCATACATATACAAAAGTGGAATACAAAAACAATACTATATAACTTCACAAACCTGATTGTGATAAGCAGTAGTTTGATTAGGGCCGATTATGTTGTTATTAAAAATGTTTCATAGTGATCTAAATATGTCATATGTTAGCAATTGATACCATATAGAAATGAAAATAAGAGGTGTAACATATAAAGTCTTTTTATGCCCCTTGAATCTCATAACGCACAAAAACACCAAGTACTCTTATCCAGGAAAAATGAAGAAAAAAAAAAAAATCCTTATCTTCAGTCCCTCACACACTGCACCCAAACAGGTGAGTGCCAGGATTGAAACATACAACTCGTAATCGATTTTGACAACCTGGGGACTAATAACTGCCTTGTGAAAAAGTACTTCACATGGCTCGAGGCACCACATATGATTCCAGCACACATGATTTATTGTACCCAATGTAGTGTGTGTACGGTAGAGACATATATGTGCACTTTGGGATTGTCTTCACTACCGTCCCCAGTTTGCTTGGAGCCTAATGGATATGCTTTGTTCCACTTAGATTTCTCCATTTAGATTGTAGTCTCTCTAGACGACGTGCCAGTAGGACCAGCAGCTTCAGTCTAAAAGTAATTACAGCTTTGACTGGGCAGGCCTTCCACGCGGCTGGCACAGAGGGGGGTCTTCAGTGTGGAACATTCTCACAGGGGGCTCCCACACCACCTGAGACAAGCTCAAACTAATCCACATGTCCCTCACAACACGGAGGGGATTCTAGCCTTCAGTCATGTGTGCACAGAAATATTCAGAGCAAGCCTTCATTCAGGGCAAACATCTAAATATATCGCAATCATTAAATTTGCAATACTTTATTCTTTATGCTCCATTTTGTTAAGTGTGTAAAAATAAACAATACAAATAACAAAGGGTTCTATGTTCTCACTTTTGTATGATAAAAGAGTGGCCTGACATATCATAATAGCTCTGTATTTTTTATACAGAGTGATGTCTGGTCACGACTGCCTTCCTTGTGTCTCTAACCAGAGCTAAACATGGCTGCTCAATCAGAAGTTTTTCAGCCCCCTGTGATATTATTTTCTGCCTTTTTTTGTTAAAAGCAGTTATATTTGTTTTCATACAGAGGGACCATGCATGCCCCTGATTGGCTAATACACCTGTCACTTATGCCCATCTGAAAACAGAGATTCATCGGAACCAGACTCACACCTTGGTAAAGTATTGGAGAAGTGTGTATTCTGTGTCCCAGGCAAATAAAAGAGCTCTATGTTTCCACAAATCTCACATTTTAGGGACAGTTAAGGTGTTGTAAAAACAATGTTTCCTCCTAGTCTTTTTTGTGCAGATTATAGCACCATATAGTTCTCCAGACTCTGCCCCTCCTCTCCCTCACTCTCCCCTTCAGTCCTCCAGACCCCGCCCCACCTCGCTAATGCAAACAAGTACCCAAAATATATAAAATTGTGCACCCCTTGCATTCTGCCACGTCAAACAAGCCTGCACCCGATCAGGGTGTTTGGCATATACACGGAGTCAGAGAGGGGAGAAGAGAAGCAGCAGAGGGATGTACTTTGCTGTGAGACTTTTAAATCTAAAATATTAAAGAACTTGTGGCAGCAGGGTGCAGTTATTCTTCACAGGACATAAAGACCCTGCCCCTCCTCTCGCTCAGTCTCCCCTTTGGTCCTCCAGGCAATGCCCCTCCTTCCCCATACTCTCCCTTTTAGTTCTCCAGACGCTTTCCCTCATCACTCTCCCCTTTGGTCCAGGCACTGCCTAGTGTCGCAGCTCTGATTGAAATGTGGCTATGAGTACAGTTTAGGTGTTTAAGAAGGTTCCACATCATGACATCAAACTGACCCATCTTGCAGTAGATACAGGTGTTTTTATTGTTTAAAAATATTTTAAAAATATGCATTTTTACAGTGTGGCTCACCTCTCCATCAATCTGACCACTAGTCTCTAAGAGATTAATTTATTATTTGGAGTTTACCTTCCACCATAAATGTTACATAGTGCCTCTTTAAGAGATTAATTTCAGGCCATGTGTTTAAGTAAGACATTAAGCTACATTGTCATATTTTCTTTTTTACATCTGCTAACTGCATTGTATATTTGATAGCCAGGCATTAGTTTATTTATCAAAGTGAAGGGTCAATAATTGCCTCTTTCCAGTGAAGTGCTTTTTACAAGACTGGAAAATTATGATCATCATTTTTGGTTTGACAAGGCGCGGCTGCTGGGAATAATGAGAAAATGAGGGGGAAAGAGCACTCGGGCATTTAATTAACACCACAGGATGCCACATGCTAGAACCAAAGCTACACTCACACTGCTCTCCTTCCTCTGCTTTTGATTTTAGATGCCTTTTTTCTTAATCCATTTCTCTTTCACAAACCATAAAATCTTCATGATTGTCCATTATCTCTAAATACTCAGTGACGCAGTGACATATATGATAAGTAAGTTAAGAGAATGTCCCACAATGGGGGATTTCTAGTGTTGCAATGTAGGATAAATTCAAATAAATGCAGAATCATGGCATGAGATACTGGGGTGGTCCACAGCTTTTTCATGTCCTCGCACAGGCTTATAACTGGCAGAGATGGTTATCAAAGTAGGAACTAAAATTATTTTGGCTGTTAAAGGTGCAATGTGTAACTTTTGTGGTGGTGGGTTTGCCACTTGCTTGTCTCCATGGAGATGAGGTTGCTTTTCTTATGTTCTGTAGTATGACCGTAAAACTTAAATGTTACATTTAATACAATAACAGGTGTTTTTATTGTTCATAAGTTGTACAAAACACACAAGTTCATACTGTACACAGGGTAACATTTCCATAGATCTGACCTGTAACTTGGCCTGGTGGCGTAACTTGCCTGTTACCATGGAAATAGATATCCTTAATGTCATATTGTGGAACATTAATGCATGCTCTTTGGCAGGTGGCATTTTTGTCACATGACTGGCAAAAAAGGAATCTACATCACAAACTCTCGTCTCAGAATACTACTCACTACTTTTCTTAAGGTCCAATCAGGATGCTTGCTTTGTTCTCCTTGTCATCAAGACCCTTTCACTAACACTGCTGCAAAGTAAAAGTTCTACATAAAAAGGTGAGCTATCTCAGATCAAGCCAAATTACCCTGAACCTGCCTATGTAATATCAATCACCTTTGGGGCAAAGGCACGTGCAGCCCTTGTATCGGTGATGAAAGTGTGCAGACGGCAGCAGCACTCAAAGACAATTACGTGAATTAAAATGCTAAATCTCATTGTCTTGTTAAATTACTCACTGCTGGAGATAGTCTCACAGATATATGGTGTATGTGAGATGGTAGAACCGGGCGCTTGGTCCTGCAGACAGAAATAATCCTGCCAGCCTCTATTTATACAACCTCTATTTTTAGCCTCCACAATGGTGTCACGGAAATTGACAAATTGGAAAGCGCTGCACGTGACGGAGCTTGCCTGTGTGCTTCAAAGCTTGCCCGCGTGCAATCCTCCTGTTTCTCCTGCCCCCACCATCCTAAAACTACCACCCCCCATCCTCCCCGCCTCTGTCTGCTCATTTCCTTCCTCTACCTGCCTTTTTTATTCACCTCCTACACCATCTACCCCCCCACGTCTTTACCGCTGTCCGCTCAGTCGTGAAGCTCACATCTCGTTGGTCACGTTTTCCCACCATACTTTCACAAGCCCCTAAAGGTAAGCCATTTCAGGATATTTCCAGCAGAGCAACGCACCCACTGTCATTTTGCAACAGAATGTACAAGCACAAACCACTGCGGACGATAACCCAAGCAAGTCCCAAAATATTTCTAAAACTGTGCACACCTCCCATGCTGCCACATAGGATAAACCTGCACCCGATCAAGATGTTTGGCATATACATCAAGTCGGAGAGGGGAGAAGGGAACCAGCAGAAATATTTGCTCAAGGCTGCTATTCATGTGAGATTTTTAAATGTATGAATTCACTGTGCACGCTAAAAATAAAAGTGCTTTTTATTTACAACAAGCCAACCCCCCGTCTCAGAATCATTCAGCTCATGCCTCTGTTTGGCTCTCTGAGGAGACGGCTAAAAATAGAGGTGTTTCCCGTGCACGTTTTCAGAATGATTCCCCCAGCATCCTCTCTCTCTCCTCAAGTTTGCTTCACCCACCCCCGCCCTCCCTCTTGTTTTGCAGCCACACAGCGCCGGAGTCGCACTGAGTCACAGGACCACAGTAGATAAAGCTTATCGCTACACAAGATATGCCATATGAAAATGTAAACAGCTGCCAGAAATACAATAACATTTGCGGAAAGAGGTGTCAGAGTCAATATTAGAATTTAATCTACGCTTGTGAGGATTTACCAAAATGTGGGTTTGGATTATACAGAGTATGTGGATGTGCCACTGCATTGCATTGCATTCCTAGTTTGTCTCTTTTGGTTTATTTAAATTATTCTAACTACAAGAGTTGAGGATTACACTAAATATGTAATGCAAGTAAGGCCATTGTATATTGTCTGAATCTTGCTTTGATTCAGTAAAGGAACAAATGATTGAATGAGAATTATTCGTACATTTTATTTTGAATAATTTTATTTAATTTTATTTTTATTTAATGTAAGGTTTGGTACTTAAACCCCGCCACATTACAAGTAGGCCATTTTCCAACCATTATGCCTGATACTACTGAAGAAACTGAAAGCTATTGTACTTAACGCATAGCTCTCCGGCACTCTTGCTAGACTTTATAGCCACATTTGATACTTCTGATCAAGACCTTCACCGACTTCAGAGCATAACTGGATTCTATGGCATTGACATGAAGTGGTTTTGGTCCATTCTTCCTGATTGAGCGGAGTATGTGGCCTTTAGTGATTTGAAATTCCTTCATTGACACCTGTGGAGTCCTACAAACACCTGTTTTGAGGCCATTGTTATTCAAGTGTCTTACCCTAGGTGCTGAGGACATTTCATAAATCTCCAGAGAAACAACTCCATCACTTTAAATTTTTAACCAGGCTTGTTACTGCTTAAATATCTTTTTCCCAGCCGTGCAGATTAACAATCTCCAGAACAAAACATACCAAACTTTCCTGTTCCAAACACCGATTGTTCTATTATCTATATATCCACAACAAACAAAGTTAAATACACTTTGGCTACTTTCCCAGTACACGATTTAGCATTGTGCAACCATAGTGTCTATCATAATTTACTGTGATAAGCCTGTTTTGTTTTTTTTTCCCGTTGGCAGTGCTTTCCATTTTGCAAGTTGATTACATTTTCTTTCTTGTGCTACTACAATGCTTGATATACTGTACCTCCACAGATCTGCTTGCACTTGAATCTGCACATTTTATAGGAAACAGGGTCTTCGAAATTGCAAGTGGACTCATAAATCCATAAAAGCAAAATGTACACTCAGCCACACGTACTCACCATCATTCCTCCATTGGTGCAGTCCGCCAGATGTATAGGCAATAGGAAGAAAGCAGCACTCACCTCATTACTCGATTACGATTTAGACGTGTAGCTGTGCCTTGTATAATATACTAGCCCATAAGAAAAGTTTACAATAATTAAGTTTAAAAGTGTAAAATAATAAAGAGCTGGTGGCAGCAGGGCACAGTTATTCCTCGCAGGTATTAAAATGTAGCAATAGCTCCATATCAATCGAATAGTAATGTACATTGTGTCAGCATAATAATAATGACTTGGATGTATATCGCACCTTACAAGTATATGGGTTCAAAATGCTAGAGTTGGCCGTTATATATGGGCTCAAATCAGGGTCATTAAAACGCACAGTTGTAATAAAGTTTTGCATCTGTGTAGAAACATTTTGTACGTGTGGAGGGAATTTTGTAACTGTAGAAATATTTGGTGCATGTGAGAAAATGTGCATATTATGACAAAGTATTTCCAGAAGTTTATTTGATCGTTTAATAAACCATTTTTTCTCAAAGGAGAGTTTTTATAAAATGACTTAAATGCATTCCCTGTATACATGTAATTCCTTATCAATTTAAAAAATATTTAATGCATATCTCATCACTGTTTTTGAAACTTTAAGGTTATTTAGCCTATTTTAGATGTATTGGAGAAACAGCAATATTTTAGCCATAAAATGTGGTTTAGAATGATTAGAATAACTTGTTCTCAAAATTTGACAGTTTGATTACCCGTGCGTAATCTTTGTTAATGATCTGTGTGCGTAATCTGCAGGTGCGTGTTGTTAGCATTAGCATTAGCAGCGTGTCTCGGTTGCTGGGCGTCGGGCCCGTTTCGACACGGCCATGCGGTCCACGGAGGTGTGTTCGAAGGCTACAGCCTATGCGGCTTCAGGAGGCTGCAGCCTGAATTGGGACACGGCTCACCTCTCTCCCACGATCTCTCCTGCACACCAAACAGGAACATAACTTTACCAAGGCCGAGTTAAAGGATGTGGGTGGGTTCCCAAGTCCTCGGGAAGCACTGATTGGTTTGCAGTAAGCAATGTTTTGATTGGCTCTCCCAAGGTGGCGGTAAAATTCGGGTAAAAATTCCGTACATCTGTAGATCATTTTCGCAAGCGTGAACTTTTGAATCGCGAGCAGGGACATGTGTACAAAATATTTGTACACATACGCTTTTGTTTTTCTCACATGCACCAAATATTTCTACAGTTACAAAATTCCCTCCAAACGTACAAAATGTTTCTACACAGATACAAAACTTTATTACAACTGTGCGTTTTAATGACCCTGATTTGATCCCATAGTTATACACCCCATAAAATGTGTGGTATTAAACCGTCTGCAGCCACAGGACACAAAAAAGGGTATAGAAATCATGCTACCAGCTAAGCTACTTCAGATGTAGTTATATTTTTGTAATTTATTTTAATTTATTGCATTTATTTGAATAACCAATACAAAAAAAACAACAATTTTAATACACAGCTTTGTTATTATATATTCAAATTTATTTTATCACATATTGTGTAGATCTTGCAAGGCTTTTCACACCTATCGAGAAACCCATATAACTGGATCAGAAGTCCATACATGAACAGAATAGCATTACTTCATCACCTCCATTAAAAATGTTCAATCATGTTACCAGCTCTGTGTTATATAGAACGTGACTTCCTTTTATACCATTTCCGAGAACTCTGTCTTCCATTAGCTGTAAATCGGGTGCTGGATATGAGCGTTAGAGGTGCTCTGAGCCTGAGCCTGTCCCCAGTCAAGTGTGTTAAGGTATGTTTGGGATGCTGGAGACATGGGGTTGACATCAGGGCAAGCTCAGAGCTAATGGAAAGTCTGTGTCGCACTGAGGCCACTGCCCTGGAGGGGGCATGAGGTGTGCCAGAGGACGGGGGCACACAGGCAAAAAAGTGTGTTATTTGGACATCTTCAACAGTGTTTGCGTCTTAACATTGCGCTTCTAACGTAAAAGCTATATCTATAGCTCACTTAAGGGCCATTCGGATCAGTGGTCATGAAATCATCAGGAAATATCTTGTTGAAGGCACTCGGATGTTCTATTTTTGATGCTGCACCATCTGTACTGACAGCTGACAAGAAGGGTGGAAGAACTCAATTTTGAGATTTAAAAAAAATAAAAATCTCCAAAATGCAGGACAGGAATTGCCTTATCAGCCAAAACTACAAGCTTTGATAATTCTTTATAAAGGCGTGAGGGTGTGGAATCATTCCATGAGTTCAGAGTGTGGATTAACCAATCAGAGGAACCCATGGTCTGTGTCCAAACAAACATGAAAAAACAGGGGAGACTAGAGAACAACTCAGATTTCAGCAGAATCAACAATTGAAGCACAAAAATGTGATGTATGTGATACATATGTTGTTCTGAACAATACAACGGGATTAAAGAGGAAATGTCTTCTGCAACTGAGAGTCTCATGATGCAAATTAAAGGTGCACTATGTAACTGTTCAGTTGTGGTTCCATCGGCCTCTTGTTTTATGCAGATGTCATTACTCTGCTTAGAATGATCTACCAAATCTACCTTAAAATATCTAGAAAACAGGCATTCTGACACTCCACACATCTGACTTGTAACTTGGCCTGGTTTGGTCTCCATGATGATAGAAAGGTTTAATGAAATACTGTGAAACATTCCAGACAAAGCAATAACATTTTCTATGGAGAAAAGTAGGCAGCAGACACTTCACCAGAAAATGTACACAATGCACTTTAAAGGCTTGTGATTGGACCATCGAAGTTAGGACAGTTGCTCTTTATGATCTGATTCTAGATTCGAACCAAGGACAAGAACACAAGGCATTTAGTCAAATGTGACATATTCTGCACTTTTTTGTTCATTGACCAGACTTGCAGTTTTTCTGTTGATTTTAATTAACTAGTACAAATTGTATAGCTTGTTACTTTTAAAATAATGATGTACAGATCATTACAACTAACTTATATGCAGACACAATCACAATATTTCTTCGTTAGGGTCACTCATAGTTGTCACTGTGCAAAAAAGTTATAATTTATTGTATGTGGTCTAAGATAGCGGGGTACTGACATAGCCCCTTCATACTTCATAACATGACAATTATTTTATTTTATTGACACAGGGGAGGCTCTTATAATTAAACTTTGCCTCACCATTATGCTGATATCTCTGTTGAGTCTGTTTGGACCATCGCAGTCTGAAACACCTGATTTTGCTGCTGACATTTAGGTGTTTCTGGCGTCTTTAGTGACTTTTGATCACATCTCATTCTGTATGCGGCAGTGCTCACGTTTGAACTGAGGAGTGGGTCAATTATTATACTGTAAATGTCAATGTGACCATTTTTACCATAAATCATCTTTTATCTCCTGACATCCATGATGAGGTGCTGGTGGTTTGAACAAAATATTAAAATAGAATTTAATTGTATTTATTTACTATTAAGTTCAGCAAGTTTTGTAAATCGTATAATGTAAAAATAGAAGCAACAAAATGTCTCGCAAGTATGACAAAAAATGACACCATCTCAATTTAAACAAATAATCTATTGGATATTTTCTGCACATTTTTGTGGAAAGAGAAGTATATGGAAGTAAATGTCAGGGAAAGGCAATTCCATTCAATTAGAGACATCTTTGGGGGAGAGACATTGGGACAATATTGGGTGAGAGATACGTATGTCTCGTAGTTCAACATTAAAGACAAAGAGTTCACTCTAGAACATTCTTTATTCATGCTTGAGATCATAGACGGCATAAAGAAGTGGACCAAGGGAGTGTGACATCACCTAGAGTTTGGATCCAGTCAAATGAAGCTCATGAGGCTAGCAGCTATAGGAGTGAATTTGGAGTTGAGTTCCATATTAGGAATAGTTTATTTATTTATTTACAGACAAAATGGTAAAATAAAATCACCAGAATCACGTAGAACGAGTTAATATAAACATATTAAGACCAAAGTTACAGAAAGTTGGACAGAGGGACGATGTTTTTTCAGTATAAAGTGAATTGGAAATGGAGTCAATGGAGCCGGAAGTGCGCCCGTGCTCACTTCTTATTTGGAACACGGCAGCTAGCAGGCCCCATTTATATATACAGTTTATATATATATATAACACACATTCACACAGTGGGCGGTGTCACCCTCTACACACATCAGACCTGTAAAATGTTCAGTCCCTCAGTCATCCAGGTAGGTTCCATAACAAAATAAAATTATATTCATCCAGTTGGACAAAAGTAGATGGAGAAATTTTATGCCATACTGTGTAACATTCAAGGGAAAGCAAACAAAAAGACTGGGCCATATGTAGACCCTCCACCAGAAAATTACACAATGCACCGTTAAATTCAAGTTTGCATGTAATTTTGGGCAATGGGGTAATGTAAATGATCTGTATTTTTACTTTATTTTTAAGTAGCATTTGTTTTATTTATTTATTTATTTATTTATTTTTTATCTAAAAGAGGTTCTTTATTGATGTTGAAGACCTAAAATTTGCATTCAGCAACAGATTAGCACATTTTGAAACATCATCATAACTATAAAACATTATCAGCACGCTTACTTTACCAGTCTGCAAAATCAGGTTAGAATGGGGGGGGGGGGGAAACTCGACTTAGAAAATCTGCTTGATGCTAGCATTCATTGATGAATACAGTTCATCTGAATTATTCACAGAGATGAATAAATAAAGACCATTCCTTTCTATATAAAGCAATGGGGTCGGATGCATCTCAGGCAGTCGGCGATGTTACTTACCCACAATCCCTTGCGTGTGTAAAGGCTGCATATGTGAATGTGTTTACGTGGTACGCAGTGGCAGTCATAGCAGGTCACAGGAAGACATCATATTAGATTAGCCTGACTGGTTCTGTGACGGCTAATGGTATGACGTGTAGGCTGAGCGTAGACCACCACCATTGCTCTGTATGAGTCAGTGAACTTGTTACGCAACACTTTCAAACAGAGCACTGAAGAAGAGTGTGCTGGTGTCCGGAGTGCTGTGACCCAAGGGGCTTTAGTGTTCTCTGTTAATGACACAAAAACAAATAGTGTGCATGGCAGAAGAGCCTGGCATACACTGCATTTCAAATTATTGGAGTTTGCTAAATTGTCAATATAAATCACAGTCATAATTTTCAAGACATCAACCTTAAAGTACAATTTGAATGTTTCTGAACACACCTCCCAATGATAACGTAAAATTGCACTGTTCCAGTTTCAAACCATGTTATTGTTGTAAAGAACTGAAAATGGCTGTTTATTTTTAAATTTGAAGCATTAGCATATTACTGAAATCAAATGCTATTTAACAGGTCAAGTTCCATTTGAACACAGGACTCCTTATTTGATAGGAGCTTCACAATTCTTGCATTCATTGAACTTGTGAGTTTGTGAAGAGTTTCTGCTTGAATTTCTTTGCAGGATGTCAGAATAGCCTCTCAGAGCTTCTATTTGGATGTGAACTGCCTCCTGCCCTCATAGATCTTTGGCTTGAGGAGGCTCCAAAGGTTCTCAGTAGGTTCATCCTCAGGGGAGGATGGGGCCACACCATGAGTTTATCTTCTTTTATGCTCATAGCAGCCAATGGTGCAGAGGTATTCCTCGCAGCATGAGATGGTGCATTGTCATGCATGAAGATGATTTTGCTACAGAAAGCACGGTTCTTCTTTTTGTACCATGGAAGAATGTGGTCAGTCAGAAACTCCACATATTTTACTGAGGTCATTTTCACACCTTCAGGGACTCTAAAGGGGCCGACCAGCTCACTCCCTATGATTCCGGCCTAAAACATGACTGCCACCTCCTCGCTGACGTCGCATGGTGTTGGGGCATGATGGCCGTCCAACAACCATCCACCGACCATCCACCACTCCATCCATCTGGACCATCCAGGGTTGCACGACACTCATCCGTGAACAAGACTGTTTGAAAATTAGTCTTCATGTATTTTTGGGCCCAATGGAGCCATTTCTGCTTGTAAGTATTATGGGTGGCTGAATAGAAGGTTTATGCATGACTGCATCCTCTGGAGGATCCTACACCACGTTGTTCACAGGACTCCAGAGGCACCAACAGTTTCAAATACCTGTTTGCTGTTTTAGAATGGGATTTTAGCAGCTGCTCTCTTATTGTATGTATTTGTCTGGCAGAAACCTTCCTCATTGTGCCTTTATCTGCACAAATCTGTGTGGGCTCTGAATCAGCTACAAATCTCCTAATAATACGATGATCACGCTTAAGTTTTTCATACCTTGTTCAAGGTATTCACCTATTTCACTCTTCTCAGCACTAGAGAGCTCCTTGTTCTTTCCCAAAGTGCTTGAGTGTGGAGCTCTGCTTCATCATGTGGAGTGTCCTTCTCAAGTCCTTTTGCCTTTAGACTCGCCTGGCAAACACATTGGCACATGTCTGTGAGACTGAGACACAAAACCATCCATCAGTTTCACTGGGAAACTAAATGTTTTACCTTTAGGACACTGAAACACTCTTGCATAATCATTTGGAACATGGTGTACAGATTTAGACATTGGACATGGTGACAGTGGTCTTCTCTCAAAGTTTTGGTGATAGCTAGACTTTATTTAAGATACACATCAAAAAGTTGCACACTTAAAGGTGCACTATTTCACTTTTCTAGAGGTGAAACACTATTCAAAACCAAATACAAAATACAGTACCTGTTATGTAAAGCAGTGTAACATTTCCAAGAAGTTCTCACAACCCCCCACCTATTTCTGCTGGAATGATGCAAACAAGTTAATAGGACAGAAGCAGACCAAGGCCAAGTACATCCCTTATTTTCAGAGGATTGAGAAGTGGCAACTCCACACTGCAGGCCTCATCCCAGTCTGCAAATGATCTGCCCTTACTTCAATTGCAGACAGACAGTAACGATTCTGTTCATGTTATCAAGAAGGATAAAAAACTAGGTAGACTGAGTGCATTGATTTTAAGTGGTGCAGATGAAGAAGTAGTGGAACCAAAACCAAGACAAAGTGAAGCATGTGCACCCAACCTTTTGACAAACAATCCTCATGACAGTGTAAGATGAAACAAGAACTATGTCTCTGCCAAGTCCGGATCCATAGGTTCCAGACTAGTCCATTAAGGTCGAGTCTATGCAGGCTCAAGTATTTTTCATCAATACCAGCATAGTCAAAGCAGTTGTTTTAAATGGTATAACAGTAATGGAGCTCCATTACCACCAGCCCCGTCCACTTCAGAGTCCACTCTGGTTCCAGCAGTAAGCAGAGGTGAGAGGACAAAGTAGGTATTAAAATCAATCAAACTCACATAGCTAATATTCACATGCCTTCAGATTTTTTAGCATGTGCACATCTTTAGAAGCGCTTTTTCAAGCTACTTGTCTTTGCACATTATATCATATCTTTATTTTGGGTTTGTAATCAATAAAATATTCAACATTTAGATGCAGACAACACAGATTTTGTTAAAAAATGCTGCTTTTACATCTATAGGGAAACTCATTTACAACAAAATGGTGGGTTTCTTTTTTATTGTATTTTTTGTAAATTACCTTACTTTGCAAAAATTTTAAGTTAATAAATGTATTTTATTTATTGATTTTTGTTTCTTGGTGGTGTCCCAGTCTGATTATTATGGCATTGCTGCTCTTGCAATTTCCATGTTGATGTTGCTAAGCTAATTTGCTCGTTAGCATGTGCTGCAGTGGAGTACATTAGCGGCAGGTTAATCCACACTCTTTACAGGCAACAACAACAACCTTGGGTGACGACCCCTTTGTTGCTCCCCGCAATCTATTATTCGCTCCCCCAGTTTCTTTTATCTCCAACTCATTAGTGTCAGACAAGTTGATGAAGTAGGGATATAAAGTAGAGGACACAACTGCCTTCAAGATAGACTCTCGCTGATCCCTTTTATATTGGAGAACAAATTAGCTTTCATGCTTCACGTGCTAGCGTTGGTCCATGTCCTGTGTCCACAAAGCCCACTTAAGTACCAGAAGATATTTACTGGCTGGATAGCAGTGACCCGTAAAAGTAAGAAGAATATGATGACATATAAGATTTACCATGCAATCCCATAGCATGACATTCAAGTTGAATACACTACAGATTATTAAAGTGCGGCAAGACAAGTGGGGGGAGTGACTAACTAAAATGCAAAGTTGAATAAATAAAACCAAATTTGAATCACTTGTAAAACTTTCATGCCAAAGCCGACTAATTGTGACACGAGCAAAAATGGTGTGATAGCGCCCCCTGCAGGACACAATTAAATTTTGCATGGACGGTCAAAATTTTAGTTTTTCTAAAATGTACCAAATTTTGTACAAAATTACTTTGGGCCAGCTCAATCAAAAAAGCCAAAGTAAACCATATGGTATTTTTTACCGTGTTGCCATGGTGATGCACAAAAGCTCCAATGTTGTCCTAATGGGAGAGATCTGATAAATTCCCATTCATGAAAAATATTTTACTTTCACAGAATATTCTCAAATTTGGCACAATTACTCTTCATGTCATCCCGATCAAAAAAGGCAATAACAACCGTATGGTATATTTCACTGGGTTGCTGTGGCAATGCGCCAAAGCCTCCATGTTATCCTAATGGGAAAATTTCTACAATTTCTTACATTTCAAAGTCACATAACGTCTTAGTAGTTTCATTGAAGAACGTGAAATTTGGCACAGTGATTCTTCAGGTCAGTTTGATCAAAAAAGTCTGGGGGGCCAAAGTTGTATTTTGCACGGTGTTGCCATGGCGATGTCCCAAAGTGCCCATGTTTGTCTATGTTAGCACATCAGCATCTCCAGTGTGTGTGGACTTTGTGTTTAGTGATAAGTTTAGCCCAAAGCCACAAACACACAGAGACAAGAGGCTCATCAGCGCCACCCAGGGGAGCGTCAGCGCCACCCGGGGGAGCGTCGGGTCGGCCGAGTGCGATGCGCGGCCTGCGAGGGCCGTTCGATGCCGCTTGCGGCTTTAATTTTGCTTTGTTTTTTCTTCCCAACAATATCTGTTTAGGCTCAGACATTCCCTGTTTAAAAGAACTGCATGTAAGATTTCAATTTTAAATTCTATAAATATTACCCAACTGTGTCCCCAAATATGACATAGACATGTTCAAATCAAATACAGCTTTTACTTATAACAATTCTAATGCCCCATATCGCTCAGGTCCATATCGGCTGGCTCAAGTTCTTATTGTGAATGAGTTTACCCCTCAACAGATGTGACCCGAGTCTTAGCCTGATGCTGTCACCTATTTGTAACCATGCGTTTTGTATCGTACGGTGTAACATTCTGGATGTTCAAAGCACCAACACCTCCACAGAGCCGAGCAAGTGGTGTATCCTCCACCAATAGTATTACACAGTGCACCATGAACTACCTTGATAAAGACTAGTGGTTCTAATGCATTGTGGGTAGTTTTGGTATCAGATTTAACTTCGGCAAGAACTTCTCAGTGGAGGCCATGACCCCATCCGAGTGTTTATCGGCACTGTCTGGGAGTACTACCACGGCCCCTCCATCTCAACGCCAATAATTAGTGGAGTAATTTGGATTAGATTGTATCACTTCTAATTACCGCGGCACAATCTCTGCCAGTTAATACCATGTGACACTGCAGATAAACACAGCGCTGGTGAAATTAATTAAGTTACTTGCACTCACATTCTTCATTCAACCTTCAGGATTATGTTATTTTCATATTTAATCCACAGTGAGATGACGTTGGATTATGCTGGAGAATTCCTTGGTTACCGTTTAAAGATAAAGTACTTAAAAAATAATCGCCTAAAGTTATGTATATTTTTATCATGTTGGAAGATCCAGGTGAAGATGTGCATACCGTATGTCGACCTTTGCTGTTTTTGAGATTAGCAGCTATCTGGATGAAGAAGAAGATTGCGTTATTTTTGAAAGTCTGCATTTTTGTTGGAAGTGCATGTGTTGAATATTGTATGTAGTGACACTCTGTTACTGCATTAGTTTGTACTTTATTTACTTTATATTCAGGCAATTAAAGCAGGATTGCAGGAAAGCAGAAAGAAAATGGCGCAAGAATAAAATTACAATAAATTATGAAATATAGCGTGAGCAAATGAGAAAGTATAACAATGATATGAAATGTAAAAGACAAGCATATCTCTCTCACTTCATAAGGAACAACATGAATAATCCCAGGATTCTGTTTTCCACAATTAGTTCTGTTATTGGCCCCGTTCTTAATTGGAATGACCCATCAAACATGCCAAACTGTGATGACTTTGTGACATATTTCACCAGTAAAATACAGTCCATTAGATCTGACCTGCAGCAGATACAACCAGGCAATGTCTGTATTACAAGTCCTTTGGTTTTATCAAATACACTTGACAGTTTTCCCTGGTTGATGCTATGACTCTTAACAAAATCATTTTACAATTAAAACCAGCCACTTATTTTTTTTAGATTCCTACGTCACTTTTTCAGTCCGTTTTTAATTTTTTAGCGTAAGAAGCATTGTAATTTTATTTTTATTTTTTTTTGGGTGCAGACAAGGGTTTGTTCTATGCCACTCAAAACTGCTATGGTCAAACCTCTGCTCAAAAAGGATAATTTGGAACCCTTCCTGCTCAGTAATTACAGACCTGTGTCCAATTTACCGGTTTTAAGCAAAATTCTAGAGAAAATACTTTTTAACCAGGTTAATGATTTCATGATTTCCAACAATACTTTTTGAAATTTTCAATCCGGTTTTAGAGTATGCCACAGTACAGAGACCACACTGGTAAAGATCCTTGATGATATAAGACCCAATATGGACAAGAAAAATCTGTCAGTCCTGGTACTGTTGGATCTTACGGCAACATTTCACACTGTAGATCGCTGTATTTTACTAGCACTGCAAGGTCGGTCTCCCTGTGTCTGTTTTTAACGGGTTCAAATAATTTTTAATAAATAATGTAAAATGGAGTGTGATGTTCCCCAAGGCTCAATTTTAGGTCCAGCCATTTCTAATCTTTACATGCTGCCACCAGGACAGGTCATCAGACACGGTGACAACTTTCTTAGCTATGCTAATACCCAACTTTGTATCGTCATGTCTCCTGATAACCTAATGCCAACTGACACCTTTTTAAACCTTTTTTTATTATTATTTTACTTAGTCTTCATCTAATTTTAGCTCTCCATTTTAATTACTTTTTTTTTTTACTAAAACCTTTAGGAGTTTTATGTTTCTGTCAAAATGGCTGTATATATGGATGAAACAATGAGGTTGTGGTGGGTTGCTGTTGTTTTTAATCATTGTAATTTTTCTGTTGCATGTGAAGTACTTTGTGCTACATTTCAAATATATGAAAAGTGCTATACAAATAAAGTTTGATTGACTGACAGATTGACTAAATTGAACTTGAAAGTAAAGTGAACATGAAAAGATTTTCAAAATGGCTTTTCTAGGAATGACATTAAACAAACATGAGAAATCAAAATGTTAATGTAGTTGATTTTAATTCTCAGAAGAATATTTCTTGCTGTACTAGTGCACAATTAGCCACCTAAAGATATTTTAAAGGCTCTGTACCTGATTTTTTTCTGCCTCTATTTAGAAAGCATTTTATTGTCTGTAAGTGTTAGCATGCTAGTTGTTGTTAATGACACATCCCAGTACCTTTAGGATATTTTCTTTCCATTTGTCTCAAAATTACTATGCAGTGCTGCTGAATCCTAAATTTATCATTTATTAAGAAACATAAAATTGGAGAACAAAGTAAGTACAGAGAAAGGGCTGGTGAAAACGAGGGTTGATCAGAGCAATGATGTCTTGAACGCAGGAGTATAAAGATGACTGAAAATGCATGAATCACCCTAAATACAACTTAGGGTAAATGAGAAGAGGACTGTCTACCTCTAAAATGTAAATTTTATTTAACAATAAATCATATTGGTGTTTCTCAGAACTCTTTGACCTATATGTCCATGTTAGAAAAGAGGCTTTACAACAATACAGCCTTGAGGTACTCCACCTTGAACTCAGTTGATTCCAGACACTGAGAGCAAATTGGAGTGGACCTACCTGCGTACTTGTGTGGTCAATAGCCAAACACTGCTCAGTTACCTTAAGAACTGGCCATACCTTCTGATCAGTCACAAAAGATGTATGAGTCATGATGTGAGAATAGAAAGGTTAAGCAGGAGCTGTAGACACTGCTTTCACCCTTTCTCACATGTCCAATTTTTCTTTCCTCTCTTTTCCGAAGGGCGAGTACATTAATGAAACATGACGTAAAGTTTGACTTGTTATCAACTGACTTCTTAAGAATGGCTCCCTTGAAGATGTTGCATGGTGAAAATTCCAGATACCCTCTATCTTTAAAGAAAGGCCAGTGTGTGATAAGGCTGGCTTGGTTTAATGTTATATGTTAATAATTTCTGATAGAAAGAAAAGCACATAAACACTCAAAAACAAATGGAAATATCTAGTTAAAGGTACACTGTGTAACTTTTCTGATGGACAGTTCACCACCTCATGGAGATGTCATTGCCTTGCCTGAAAAGTATCACAGAAAGTCACAGTATTCGTTCAAGGATATCTGTTAAAGGCCCTGTACTCAGCTTTTCCCATGTAGCTTATTTGAGCTAAATTTGTCTTGCCCCAGTACAGATATATTGTATAAGCATCAATTAAAAGCATCATTAAAAACTATTTTATTGTCTGATAATCAGGAAGTGTGATAGCATGCTATTTGTTGTTAGCTTTACTGTCAGGGTAAAACTATGTTCTCTCTCTCTGAGTGTGCAGCAGAATGTCACGGTATGGTACTTAGTCATTTACAGGTTTTCTTGACCAATCAGACTATAAAAAACATTTTTACATTTTTTATTTTTTTATAGAAGAGAATTGAAATTGATAGCCATACTTCCCAGGACTAAGTGTATAGGGCTGTCTGCATCTAATTGTAAATCATTTTCTTAATTGCAAACTCATAAGTTGTGGTTAGAGTTTCACCGATTTGGGGCCATTAAAGGTTTTTTCAATGGAAGATCACCAGGCTTTGATTCACAAACAGCTCACGTGGACATCGTTGCAAAGAGCTGAAAGTGGAAGTATGCAAAAATGTGCTGTTGTATTCATTATGCATCCCTGATCACACAGCACACTAAATGGGAACATCCAGCCCATGCAGACGAGCTAAATTAAGATGCTCTCTGAAGACTTGAGGGAAGTTATTTTTGAAATGAAAAGACTTGGAAGTGTTTGTGGACCTGGAAAACAGAGACCAAGTCAGGACAACAAGTTAGAAGAGTCTTGAAGTTAAGCTGTTTATTGGTTTCAGGGGACCATCTGTATCAGATCCAAACAAAATACAAAGATCAAGATCTAAATAAAGTACAAAAAAACATGACTGGTGGTTCAGAGAAGGCAACATGTTTTATCAGATAAGTGCTTATGTAAAAATTCTTTAAAATAAATTTCTAGATTGCACTACTTCTGTTTTAGTATTCAGGTATTCAAGTAATGTGCATATGTTCATCATTGCGGATTGACCATGACTTTGGAGTGAAACAGTTGGTAGAATCTCTACAATAATAACAAAGAAACAACAAAACAAACATGTACACATCAAACTTCCTTGTAGGAATGCATCATCATGAACTGTAAATATGAATGGTATGGTGGGATTTTTTAGATTTCTTCCATGCTTTAACATTGTTCCCTCATCAAAAATATGCCTGAAGAGGTTTTTTGTCATACGTGTATCTTTCAGTAATTTAGCAATCTCTCCATTCATCTTCAACCAATAGTAAAATCTCTTTTTTTATATAGATTTTTAATAGTTTTTTTTTTTTTTACTACAGCCTATCCTTATGGACCCCCCATCCTTTCACTTTCTGATACATTCTCAGTGTCAGATAGATCCTTCCTATAAAAGCCAATGCACAGAGGAACTGCTAAACATGCATCGCCCAGCCAGCAGCAGACATGCTCGAGAGTTCTGAAGACAGTCTACGGGAGAGGAGGATGGAGGTGTCTGGTAAACTGACATGACAGTCAATCAAAAACAAGGAAGCGGTGAACTGCATATATGGGGAGAAAAGCATTGGGAACAGTCTTGGTGTGTGTGTGTGTGTGTGTGTGTGTGTGCGTGTGCGTGTGCGTGTGCGTGTGTGTGTGTGTGTGTGTGTGTGTGTGTGTGTGAAAAAAAGTTAATTAGAGATGTGGCCACATATCCATCTGTAAGCTTACACCTTACAGATGACAACTCTATTAATAAGGACTTTCAGTACATAACTGTATGTTTTCTGCAGCTCAAGTGCATTGCATGGGAGCGGAACATGTGACGTGACACCCAAGGGCCCTTAGCAACATCACACAGCACTGGACCTTTCTTCTCTTCTTCCTCCTCCTCCTCCTCTTCCTCCCCAGTGACTGTGCATGTGCCTGCAGTGCCGAAGAACCAAACATGAATGAACCGAAAAAACATGAACGAATGCGCAGTTAGTTAAAGGCATGAATGAGGACATCAGTGGGTTTGTCCACCAGTCATTTTCTGAGGCTGGAAGGCCTATTTACTGTTATTAAGGCGTATAACATCAAAGAAGCTAATGTAGAGCACCGTGTTAAATAAATTATCTGCTTTATAAGGAATGCAGCAATGCACATGTCATTACAGGATTCCCATAAAGAGATCATTGGATAACACATGGGTATGTATGTATGTATGTAAGTATGTGTGTGTGTATATATATATATATATATATATATATATATATATCGCCCATTTCCGAGATAGGGGCGAGTGTTCCAACATCCACAAACGCCAACTGCTATCACAACTAGAGATTGACGAGGTACAACACAAATGCTACGGCAAGGGGGAGCCAGGACGCCAGGTCAGAGGGGAGTTAAAACTAGAGACACCAGAGATTGGGAAGGAAGCCCCAATAGGTATCACGCTGAGCAAGGCAGCGACTGACCTGAAAGATAAGATCATGGCCCGGATGAACACAAGGCAACCCCGACGCCAGTTACACAGGCTAAGTGAAGTACCATCTGAAAGTCTGCTAGAGGATGTGAATGCAGCACTCAGAGCGATCCCTACCACAACCATCACTGAAATCAATGAGCTGATCTACACTTCAGCAGCAGTGATCCTAGAGGTGTTGGGCTATAAGAGCAACCATGGGAGCCATGAGATACGATACCCACCATGGAAAAGACGGTTAGAGACTAAAATCAAGGAAGTGCGGCGAGAAGTGAGCCAACTGTCAGAGGCCCAGAAAGGTGCGATGAAAAAGCGAGTACCCAAGAGGTACAGCCAGATGCCCATACCTGAAGCACTCGAAACTGCCAAACAAAGGCTCCAAGCCTTGGCCAGCCGCCTAAAGAGGTACACGAGAGAGAATGAAGCCAGGCGAATAAACCGCCTGTTCGCAACACAACCTGCGAAAGTGTACGCTCAATGGCAGGGTAATAACAGCAGAGCAGACCCACCAAGGCTGGAGACTGAGAGGTACTGGAAAGACATATGGGAAAGAGAAGCATCACATAACACCGATGCACAGTGGCTGGTGGCTCTGAGAGCAGACCACAGCAACCTCCCTGAACAGAATCCAGTTACCATCTCAGTGGCAGACATCCAGGAAAGAGTCTCAGGCATGAAAAGTTGGACAGCACCAGGCCCTGACATGATCCAGGCATACTGGCTAAAGAAGCTCACTGCTCTCCACGAGTGCCTATGCAGCACAAATGAACCAGCTGCTAAAGGATGGGACTCACCCTGAATGGCTAACCCAAGGGCGTACGGTCCTGATCCTGAAGGATCCCGCAAAGGGTACAGTCCCATCCAACTATCGGCCAATAACCTGTCTCTCCACAACATGGAAGCTCATGTCAGGCATCATCGCGGCTAAGATAAGCGGGCACATGGATCAATACATGAGCGCAGCACAGAAGGGCATCGGCAAAAACACCAGGGGAGCCAAACACCAACTCCTGGTTGACCGAACAGTCGCTTGTGACTGCAGAACCCATCAGACCAACCTGTGCACTGCCTGGATTGATTACAAGAAAGCCTATGACTCAGTGCCACACACATGGATCACTGAGTGCCTGGAGCTGTACAATATCAACAGGACTCTAAGGGCGTTCATTGCAAACTCGATGCGGTTGTGGAAAACCATTTTTGAAGCTAATGGCAAGCCACTTGCACAAGTGACCATCAAATGTGGCATATACCAAGGAGACGCACTGTCCCCACTGCTGTTCTGCACAGGTCTGAACCCCCTCAGGCAAATAATCGACCACACAGGCTATGGATACCGACTCAGAAATGGGGCCACCATCAGTCACCTCCTCTACATGGATGACATCAAGTTGTACGCTAAGAGCGAGCGAGACATCGACTCACTGATCCACACCACCAGGATCTACAGCACAGACATTGGAATGTCATTCGGGCTTGAGAAATGTAGTAGGATGGTGACAAAGAGAGGGAAGGTAGTCCACACAGAGGGGGTCTCACTCCCAGAGGGAACAATAACAGACATTGAGGACAGCTACAAGTACCTTGGTATCCCACAGGCAAATGGCAACCTTGACGAGGCAACAAGGAAAGCGGCGACAGCCAAATACCTGCAAAGAGTACGGCAGGTCCTAAGAAGCCAGCTCAATGGCAAGAACAAGGCGCAGGCAATAAACAGCTACGCCCTGCCAGTGATCAGATACCCAGCAGGAATCATAAGTTGGCCAAAGGAGGAGATACAGACCACGGATGTTAAGACACGAAAGCTCCTGACCTGCATGGAGGGTTCCATCCCAAGTCCAGCACCCTGAGACTGTACACAAGCTGGAAGGAAGGAGGCCGAGGACTAGTGAGTGTGGGAACCACTGTCCAGGATGAAACATCCAAGCTCCACAAGTACATCAGTGACAAGGCCCAGACTGATGACATGCTCATAGAATGTCTCAGACAGTGGGGCGCAGAGGAAGAGGTGCTGGAGGGACCATCATGGCAGGACAAACCCCTACATGGGGCGTACCACCGGAACATAACTGAAGTGGCTGATATCAAGAAATCTTACCAATGGCTGGAGAGGGCTGGTCTGAAGGACAGCACGGAGGCACTCATCCTGGCTGCACAGGAGCAGGCCTTGAGGACCCGAGCAATAGAGGCCCAGATCTACCACACCAGACAAGACCCAAGGTGTAGGTTGTGCAAAGAAGTGCCTGAGACAGTCCAGCACATAGCTGCAGGGTGTAAGATGCTGGCAGGGAAAGTGTACATGGAGCGACATAACCAAGTAGCGGGCATAGTGTACAGAAGTGTGCAGAGTACGGGCTGGAAACCCCAGGATCAAGGTGGGAAACGCCTCCAAAGGTTGTGGAGAATGAGCGGGCCAAGATCCTGTGGGACTTCCAAATACAGACTGACAGGATGGTGATGGCAAACCAACCAGACATAGTGGTTCTGGATAAGCGAGAGAACAAAGCCATGGCGGTGGACATTGCAATACCGAGCGATGGCAATGTCGGGAAAAAGGAACACGAGAAACTAGAGAAATACCAGGGGCTCAAGGAAGAGCTGGAGAGGGCCTGGAAGGTGAAAGCATCGGTGGTGCTTGTGGTGATCGGAGCACTCGGGGCCGTGGCCCCCAAACTGGATGAGTGGTTGCAGCAGATCCCAGGAAGGACAACGGACATCTCAGTCCAGAAAAGCGCAGTACTGGGAACAGCAAAGATACTGCGCAGAACTCTCAAGCTGCCAGGCCTCTGGTAGAGGATCCGAGCTGATGAGGGTGAGAGAGACCAACCACCGTGGAAGGTGAGTTTTTTTATGTTTATGTTTATATACACACACACACACACACACATACATTTTTGGCAGCTAGTTAAACTTTCATCCCTCAGTGATGAGGACTGGAGACTGCATTTCTGAATTGATTATTGGTGTTTGGCCAGCCAAGAATACACATTGAGTTGAGTACATGTGAGACGTGTTGTCTGGATACTGGTTTTATCTGCCACACCTCTGTAGAATCAATGAGTAAAGTACTTAATGCTGTTAATCTGAGGTGAGAGAAGTTTGATGTTGGTCTTGATGATAGATAACTAATGCTTCTTGTTTGCTTTCGTTTCCAGGTGGGTTTCCTCAGTACTGTTCTGAGAAGGTGTTTTGCTCTCTCTTTCTCACTCTTTTCACACATGGCTGTAAACTGTCAGCACACCTGGGCCCTGGACCAGTGAAGTCATCAGGACAAGACTATCTGCAAAAAGCAGAGGGGGAATCCTATGGTCCACAGATTACACCTGAGGCTGCTGGTCTGTGAAATCATGGCTATAAAAAAAGGTTTCCTCACTGCTGGTAATGGGACCACTATCACTAGCACTAGGTTCTTTAAAGTCATTTTTAAAGTCTTCTCTGGCAAACAGCTGGGGTGTTATTCGCAATATTAAAACTGAAATTAAGGAATGCACACCGAATCCTGATGATGATCGAGTCTAATGTAGTGGTACGCACATGCGCTAACTGGACAATTACGTTTTTGCAGAGGTAATTTAGGGATAGTCCCCATCTCCCCTTGTTCTCACCTCTCATGTCTACACGCCAAGTAGGCTGCCCTGAAGCTGAGCTACCAGCTTTGATTACATTGATGGGTTAACGCCCAGCAACAAACTTGCTCATGTTCACTACGTAGTAGCTCTTATCAGTTAATTCAGTCATTGCCACCAGAGCTAATTGTGTCAGATCACTAGGACACAACTCAGCATATCTTATTAGCAATTAAACATGAAGTCAGTTCAATTTATTTTTGTAAAGTTAATTGATTTAGCCTAGAGAAATTTAGAAAATCAAACCCCCTGTCCCTAGTCCCTCCTTCTACAGGAAAAACCGAGTGGGAAAAGAGAAAAAGAAGCCTTGAAGAGAACCACAGTGAAGGAGCGCTCAACTCCCATGGACTGGCAGGCTGCAGATATGTTTAGGACTGAGACACATCCATTTGCACTTTGCATTTACAGTTCTAATCTATAGGACCTCATCTACAACAAGATAAGAGTCATCTAGCCAGGTATTAGAACGGTTTTCAGATCACAACAGTATACAAGATACTTAAACAGAAAACAAACTTAATCGCCACATTAAAGCCTTACACTTTATTATTGTATTTTCCAACTTACTTCTGTGTGTAAGAATTCTTTCCACGGCTCCACACCTTTGTCGGTCTCCTGCGACTTCAAGTGTTTGCCAGCAAGACGCGCTCTTTAAGCCTGCTGCTATTTTCTTTTCCATTTGCCGCCTTGAGAGCATCTCCTCTCCAGAGAATGAGCATTAGCCAGTGGATTAGAGTATTAAGCGACCATCATTGACCCACTTAGAGGCAGCTGGTGGAGGAACATCAATCTTCTTCACTGAATAGGCAGGAGACAGTGAAAGAAATGCCTCAATGTCCACATTGACAGACAACTCATTTGTAAAATTCTCCTCTGTCTCCTTAACTGCTTTTACTGGAAATCTCACATTAAACAATAAAACTTTGACGAGACAAAAGAAGTTTGGTCAAAAAGACTTTTAGTGATAACTGTCAAGGCCTAGGTATTCAACCTAGATTTGTAGAACTGTATTTCTTTAACCCCTATACAACATCCTCCACCAGTTTTAGCACCCATAGGACACCTGGACTGACACTAATTGCGCGCATATGGGCCACATACAGTTTGGTAATCATTCCGAACTTTTGTGCTTAGAAGTTGTAGTGATAGTAAGTGCTTTCCAAAACTGCCATAAGCCAGACTGATATGTGTAACACTCTGAGTTTTACACTTACCTAATCTGGGATGTCTTCAAGATGATTGGGTGTGAAGCCTCACAAAAACAAAATAAGTTAAAGGAGTTCACTCCACACGTTTTTCATAAAAGTCCATAATTTGCTAAAATATGCCATAATCTGCTAAAATAGACCATAATCTTCTGAATTAGACCATAATCTTCTGAAATAGGCAGTTAGTTTGGGTGCTTCATCTTTGGCTTCCAGCCATATCACAATAATACTAATATCACCAAAATTCATCCACCTTGATTAAAATCACAGAGGCTTGTTTTTCCATCCTGTTTATTGATAGTTGTAAAGAAAAATAGCCCAAACTGAGTGATTGTACATGTGTTAGTCTAAACCTGCATTGGTCATAATTTCCTGATCATTTTCAGTTCTATTCTGGTTTTAAATATCTTTTGTTTAATTTGAATGTGTACATTTGCATGCATCTTCCTCCCCCTTCAGAGCGCCACCGGACTTGGTTGCTCAAACACACTCAGCATGCATTGCATGAAACTGCATCAGGTTGTCATGTTGTGTTTGGTTTTGTATAATTCTTTTGTATATTTATGGAGAATTGTTGTGTGGGTGCGTGGATGACGTAGGCTTGTGGGCAGAGCATTGGACAGAACATTAACAATGACATGGTAGATAACTAATTATTAGATAGCTATTTTGCATAATACTCCTCCTTTTAAAGGGCAAGGCGGCATGGAGTGGTAGTGGACAGGTGTGGAAGATGCTGAGACTGTGTGGGTCACAACAGCTTTGTACCAGCAGCAGACGCTCTGCCTGGTAGTTTCCAGCTGACCCCGGCATTGGTACATGAGATGAAATGAAGCGTTTCTGATTTACTGACTATTGTTACATATTGTCAAGGAGGTTTTTAGGATTGTGTGTGTAACATGCTTCTACTGGGGGTCTTAAGGATGCTTCATCTAGGGCGATGTGATGGTGCACGATGAAGAGGCAGCTGGTGGTGGTCTGGATTGAGCTATTGTTGACTTTAAAGAGCTAGCTCTCCATGTCCTTGTATTTCCAGAGGTTTCTGGTGCTAGCCTAGTGAATGTCAATGGGTCTTACCCAATCCACAGTGCACCCGAAGCAAATCATTTATAACTGTCCCCAATTCCGAACTGTCCCTTTAATGCTCTGGAGCACCAACTCCTGTTTAGTTTAACTGTTTTTGTTAACTTTATTAGACTGGAGCCTGGATCTGTCTGTGAGCTAGTATACACATGTATCAGTGTGAATGAACAACTCATTCATTTAAACTAAACCCATCAAAAGAAAGTAAATAATAATAAATTATACATATTTTGTCTGTGTGCCAATAAACTATGTCCAAAGCCGTTGTTGATTCCTTTCATTTTTAATCTGAATTTAATTTAACGTGTGACTCTGTGTTTGTTTATTAATAATAATAATAATAATGCATCAGTTTTATATAGCGCTTTTCTGGACACTCAAAGACGCTTTACAGAGCATTATTCATTCACTCCAGACCCGGTGGTGGTAAACTACTATTACTATTGTAGCTACAGCTGCCCTGGGGCAGACTGACGGAAGCGAGGCTGCCAATCTGCGCCATCGGCCCCTCCGACCACCACCAACACTCACGCACACACCACTTTCATACTAGGCAATGTGGGTGAAGTGTCTTGCCTAAGGACACAACAACAGTTTTTGCGACTGGCGCCCCACTGTGGCACCTGAAATTCCTTGTGGTCTCCCATCCAAGTACTAACCAGGCCCGGCCCTGCTTAGCTTCTGAGATCTGATGGGTTCAGGCTTTGACGAGCCGGTATGGCCTTCCTCTTCCTCTCAAAACTACAAACAATGAACATATGGCTAAAGATGGAATTCAGTTATGTGACCATAAGCATTTTGTTTGTTTTGTGGGTGTTGTAATTTTCATCAAACAGCTATAGGATGATGTGATTTCTCCATTGTTCCTGCTGCTGATTAGGATGGTCAAATTCTCCAAAGACAGCTAAAGCTCCTATTTGCTTAGGACTCTTATGGTTGACCCTATTTGATTTGGCCTGGTGTGAAAGCGAACCAGTTTATCTGGTGTGGACTAACGAACCAAGCGGACTCCAATCCGATTCGCTTGTGATGTGACCTCTAATTGGCCTTGATCTGGCCCAACACAGACTTTTTTATCTAAACAAGCTTCCATAGCACTCCACACTCTAAACAAGCTTCCATAGCACGCCACACATGAAAAAAATAAACTCTAGAATGACGATCAAACTGGGAGGTGACAAACTGTACGGAGAGGAGAAAATTAAAGCTCATATAATTAGACAGTTAACACACATATATATATATATAGTTTCTGGGACTGATCATAAAAATGGTGGAGTTGAGGCTAATCAGTTGCACAAACTTGTAAAGTAAAGAAATGTGGCTGATCCTCATTTACATTTACATGGATTTATTCTCATATAATATAATCTGGTGTCCTGGACAGTCATGTGTTACCTTGGTCCGCATCTTTATTTCCCAGACAGTGGTAATCTACACACTATTTGTGATGCAGCGCCACCGCAGATGAGGGGTATGTTCTATTTTCTCTTGGTTCGGTTCCTTTGAGCTGGAGTTAGGTGAGAACATGATCCACACCAAATGCAACAATGTTTAAACTTTAATATTGTCCTATATACAAATAATAGTGTTTGTGTGTGTGTTTTATTTAAACCATGGTTAAAAGTAATCAGTCTATTACACTCACCATTTAATGATGACTTATGGCACATTTCAAGGACTCTGGCTCACATTGGATGACCATACTAAAATTCAAAAGGTATTATTCTTGGGCACCCTGAAAATCAGCTGCAGCTTTGTGACATTAAATTTCACTCAATTGACACTGCAAGATCGAACAATCTAATCCAAGCCACTTTATTTCTATAGCACATTTTATAAACATGTTTCCAAAGTGCTGCACAGACAAGTTAATACAATAAAAGACAGTAAAGCATAAATAAAAACAATAAATACAAATTGTTAAAATGCACAAAGCTAAAAATTATTTTGAAAAATTCATTAAAAATAAATAAATTAAATTAAATTAAAGACACAGAGGACCACACACCACTCTTTGGTGTTTAAACCCAGAGAGTAAAAGGTCTTAAGATGAGGGTTAAACACTCACATAAAAAAGTTGTGAAAGTTTAGAAGGCAAAGGAGGTCATGAAGAAGCAGTGACGTAGATCCAAAGGGGCGAGCAAAGTCAAGTATGGCTGTTCCAAAAAGCATCTCACCCCCAGATTAAATCACATTTGTCCTTACTTTGCACAATTCTATTTGATGGTTTAGATGAAGTACACAAGGTTATTTTTACACCCTCGCAGCCATGGGGCCAATGGACAATATGAATGGTGACCCGTGCTGAGGTGCCAAAGAACCTTGCAGGTGATCACGAGGCACAGGCACCTTGAGAAATAGCACAAAGTCATTGTTTATGCAGCTGAGGCGAAGTTGTTTCATTCAGGCATGAGTTTTTGTATATAAAACACATATACATACATTAAATGCTTTCTGAATGACAAGTGACAAGAAATAGATCCTGAAGGGTGTAAAATTGTAACACATTAATATACAAAACATGTTATTAAGTTAAAGTAAATCTAATAAAGATGTTGAATTTGACCTCACTTCAAAAAGGCAAGTGTTTGAGTCCTCTAACGTCTAATTTTTGTGGCGTCAGCGCAGACAGTTTTCAGACTAGTTTTAGCTAAATGATGCAGTGAAAGGAAGTTAGCTGAACTAGGGCTTTGCAAAACAACAAAAAAGATTTTTTTACATTTTTTTTTTTTAAATATTGAGCCTGACTTTCAGTTTGATTACATTTTGTCACCCAGCAATAGTACTGTATGTGAATGAATGAATGAATGAATGAATAAATAAATAAATAAATAAATAAATAAATAAATAAATAAATAAATAAATAAATAAATAAATAAATAAATAAATAAATAAATATGGATACTTTGCAGGGACATCACGCTGTGTTCGGCATGTAGGTCTATGGCTGAATGTCAAATAAGTTTTTAGAGAGCCGGAAAACTCAAGAAAAAATACAAAATGGATTTAAAGAACATATTTTCTGAGATCTATGCGAGTGTTTATGGATACATTTATGTGTTTGATTTTCAACAAAAAAGGTGAGAATGACTAACTGAAAAACTGTTGGCTAATGCTTGCTAGCTTGTGACTGTAATGTTTGTTATTTGTTTGTTTAGTGGCACAAAATCAGAGCTCCTATTGTTATTCCAGCTAAATCAGTTCTTTATGGTCAGATTGTGTTAAAACAAAGATCAGATTATTGTCCAAATTGAGTAACAGAGCATCTGACAGACCAGTGCCTTCAGTTAGCTTCAGCCCCCAGGGAACGTTGATGCTGTCAGCCACAAAGTATGAATGAGTCGACACTGGTGGACAAGAGGAGAAATGGGTGCACTAATTGAAACTGCTAACAGTAAAAGTAACTATATCAATAAGTAACAGTAATAAGTGTTTTTGGATGGAACTTGCCTCGTGACTGCAAAGACAAAGATCTAATGTTACATGAGTTACAGCCTCTCAGCCAGAAGACACTCTTAAACTAATCTACTAAACCATAGTTGTATGAGCACTTGCATTAGAGCCCAATGGTTAAAACATGCGTGTTCCTCTATTATTCATTGTTTGCCGACAGTACTATTTTTAAAATGTATGCTAAAGCCAAGCCCCATAAAGGCCGGGACATTTGAAATATTTACATTTTAGGTAACCACAGTTCATGTATAGACAAACAGAAGAGATGACTCACACTCAGTTGATACAGTTAAATGACTTTAATTTATGATTGTTAAAATCATTTTTCTTAAACTGCCAACCTGTATTTGTGAACAGTTTTTGTGTACTAGTCCAAATTTGCTATTTGCAACTAAAAGTTAACAAGTTAAAATAATATGCATTTATAGTATGTCTTAGTGCTTAGCAGTGAATAGCAGTAAATATCTAGATATTGGTAAAACAAAAAATATATTTAAATAATATAATAAAATAAAAATAAAACAACATTAAGTTGTGTTTTGTTTAATGTGTTTAAGGTGTGTTCCACTCTCAAACTAAACACACTCTGCTCAACCTTGTGATGCCATTAAGTGTTTTTAAACTGCATACACCTTCACTAAAATAATTTAGATCATTTGGAAACTACAGCTTTTATCCTTGTTGAAATGTATTTAATTCTCTATGCACCAGAAGATAATGTAGATGTTCTGTGACAATATTATAAGGCAACAACTTGTAGTTATTGGACAGTAAATCTGACTCTAAAATAGTTCACTTTAAGACTACCACTCGATGACATCACAAGGTGGACCAGAGCATTTTGAGCTTTGGAGGTGCAGACATCCTTATAATGCTCAAATATATTACATAACATATTACTCAAACGTGTGTGTGTGTGTGTGTGAATGAATGAATGAATGAATATGAAGGGGTAACATCATTACAGTATGGCTAAAAGCTCCCAGCTATTATTTAGCATAATATAGGACCTTTAAGAAAAATGTATGTAATCCATAGGTTGAAACTATTGGCTAACACGTTGGCCATTAAACCACAGACAATATGGCTTTATTCCTTGCAGCACTGGAGCCCCTTCTTCTCCCTGCTACTACATTTTTACATTTTGATTTCATTAGCTGTAGAGATAGAATGACCCTTGCTACCACTGGAGGCATGGATTAATTTATGTGCCGACAGGAGGGGTACATCCAGGCCCCAAAAGCCTCCGGCGTCTTCCTTGTCTGCTTAACACTTGGAATCAGTCCCACATGTGATCTGCTGCATTTGACTGACAGCTCAGAGACCGCACAGCGACAGTGACTTAGAAGATAAAGTGTCAGGAACATTCACGCTACACATTCAGGAATGAACAAGCGCACGTCTACTGCTTGTCTTCAGCATACATCAGTGGACACCTTTGTACTGGTTGTTTTCAGATTCTACAGTGTGATGGTGTCGTGCTGGTGGGTTAGAGTGTATGTAAATAAGTTTATTCCTAGCTCTGACAAACTCTATGGCACTTTGTTAATATCCACATGCATACATTTTAGAACAGCTATTTTCAAATGCTGAAGTCAACCTAGGGCATAGTGCCAAAGCAGTTAATAGCTAGTGCTGCTTACTTGCAGGTTTACAAAACATGAAATAATTTAACATTACTTTAAAAATACTTTTTAAAAGTTTGGTTTAGATTTTACAGTTTTTTCTCTCTACATGCATGTCTCCATAGAAACATATTCTCATTTATATTTTTGAAAGTAAATCCACCCCCACCCTCACCCTGGCCCTAATCTTAAAACCAGGCCCAAACCCCAACAACTGAGGGAACATATCAATCAATATGACTTTATTTGTCCTTGAGGGGGAATTTAAGCACAATGAACAATACAGTGGCTTTGTGTGACTCCAGACAATGTCTAATGGTCAGGGTTTGGTCTCGAAACAACTACCATAGGCTTCCCAGAGGAGAGATGTAACCACTACATTACACTGCAGTTACACAGGGCATATACTCTCTGATGCTTTTGTTTGGAAGTAGGTTCCTTTGTTCACACTGTGACTGGTTCCATATTCCTCCTCATTCTTCTGGACCACTTTGCTGCGTTCCACATCATCAGCCATCATGTCCTTCTCCACCGTCCCTCATACTACATCACTCTTTCTGACACTTTCTGACACTACCCTACACTGGTTCCCCTCCTATCATGCCTTTGTCTCCTTCATGTTGGACTACTGTGACACAGTCCTCATCTCTAGCAGGAGCATGGGTCCTGATGAGGGTGCAGAAACATGAGTATATCTCCCACATCCTCCACACCCTGCACTGGCCTCCTGTTCACCTCCACAAGTATAAGGTTCTCCTGCACATCTGCCATTGTCTTCATGGTGATGTCTCCACCTACCACCCAGAACGGCTCACACCAACTCAGCTCAGCCAGAACCGCTCAAGCCAATAGCTTTTGTAACTGTTGCTACCTTAACACCTCAGAGCTCAATACAGATTTTTGCCTCATTAACAACTGAAAATGGGTTCAACTGATGGTATGAGCAGTTGTCAGGAGGTGATCTGATGATTTATTTCTATGACATTGGTGATCACCCTGTGCTGATAAGGCAGCAGGTAAAACGTTGGACTTGAGTTCTGAGGATGGGGGTTTGAATCCCACTTGGCAAAGTGATCAAAGTGTGTCTGAGAAGAGAGAGGAAAATATAAGAACAAATAGTGACAAATAGTTATTGAGTGAGTGATAGTGAATAATAAGAGAAAATTTCAAACTAAAGTCTCAGTACAGCTCATCAGGTAAGGTCATCAGCTCCAGTGATAGGGCAGTGTGAGCTGTTGTTTCTGTTGCCGATGAGAATGGACATTCCCTCAAAGTATCTACTCTGGAACATCTTCTGCCATATTGGGTGTAGTTAGTCTGTTGGATTGTGGGAAAAAGTCTTTAGCATTTAAGAGCTAGCTGGCTAGCATAGCTATGTCCATACAGGGTCACCATGGATACAGGAAAAACAAACTGCTTAATGCCATACCAACTTGTCAAAGCCTGAACGTCAGATCTCAGAAGCTAAGCAAAGCTGGGCCTGGTTAGTACTTGGATTGGAGACCACAGGGAATTCTAGGTGCCACGGGGGGGCACATTTCACAAAACATTTCAAATCTGCTCAGTATGTCAGCCTGTCAGCCTCTAGAACAGCCCAGCATGAAAGCCATGTTAGAACCTTTTTTTCAAAATATTCTAACAAACAAGGAAACGTCGGGTGTTTTTCATGTCCCGGGATCCTTCCTCACTTATGAAGACTAAGTGAATATGTAATCTTCAGATGATCATTTTATCCTTAATACCAATTTCTTAAAAAAAAACAACATTTTTGCTCCATTTGTCCTGAGTTGAATTCAATCAATCTGATAGTGTTATCTGAAGTAATGTTGGCTAAAACACACAAATATTTATTTTATTTTATCAAAAATACATTTTAGTGCTTAAATAAAGTTTCTAAAAATGAAAATTGCTGTTGAGATATTTTCTCACAGGATCCACAGGTGCATCCTTAGTAAATGAGCCCTGAGTGGTTAATCCACCTGTCAATCACACTCATCTGAATACTGGGAGATTGGCCAGGTGACCAGTCTCATATCTTTGTGAAGTACTGAGGAAGTGTGTATTCCTGATCCCAGGTAACTGCAGCTCTAGTTCTCGGCCCGCGCTCCCAGGACAGTTTCACGACAGTAACATGACACAGGGTTCATTCGATAAGCCCCACACAAGCAGGACGTCTGCACGGCCGCTCACAGCAATGTCAACATCACAGAAACTACCAACAGAAATGAACTCTCATCTATGACTGCATGCACTGAATCTGTCAGCACCAATTAGCTCAGCTCCACACGAAGGTCCTCAGGCGAAGCACAGCACATGCACTAAATGCACCAGCGTAGTGTATTCTTAAGAAGTAGATGCAATATAGTTTGGGCAAAAATTGTTTTAGCCTAATTTTAGCCCATTTAGTCATATGATGCAAAATGAATTCAACAATTTGCTCAAATATGAATTTTTGATTAAAAGAAGATTTTGATTTTCCATAAACATGACCTAACTGTCCCCAAATGCAAGGTAAACATGTTCAAGTCAAATATAATGGTGACAATTGTAATTTATTAAAAAATATTACAAAAACACTCATTTGGGTTGCCAGTTCCAAAGTCTTAATCCAGCTGGTTTAAACCTAAAATGACTTTCTGATCTGAATCCTCACTACCTAAACCCAGGCACCCACAGACAATCATTTCATGAATCAGTGCTACTGCAGCCTCTGCAGCTCAGTGAGAGACTTCTGGAGGTTCTGAGCTTTGACATGAGACATGCATATACTGAGAATGAGAGTACCTTTTAAAACTGTGAGAGAACAGGCTACATGCAGTTCCTTTAAGTTCAGCTCCTCGTTCCTAGATAATTCTAGCCCTATAGCTGTAAGTAAAAAATTCCAGTACTCTTTCAACAACTGATTAAATTAGAAATCTAATCTAATGAGGGAGAACAGTTAAAAAAAATGGATAAAGGCTCATGTTTTTCATGTTTTTCATCATCGGTTGAACTTACACGTAACATGACGTGATTTATTTTACTAAAGATGATTGTTTTGATTTCTTTTGTCAGCTTGGACACATCTTCTATCAGACATTGAAAAACTAGTGTAGAATGAAGCATTGCCTTTGTCACTGCTGGAGCAATTGCTGGAGCAATTTTTTTTACCATCAGTTACAATCTGTCATACCCATGCAAGCTAACCTTTGTTTAGCGTCACACTTTTGGATTCAGGACATCATGGTATAACATTTTAGCATGATTGACAGGTAGATTGGCCAGTCAGGAACAAATGTGGCTACTAATGAGGAAGAAAGAGTGGGGACTGAAAAACACGGCAGATTCAGTGATCTAAGCAGTGACTGAGAACAGAGAACAGCTCTCTGTTCCCTCCTCCTCTCTCCAGCTCTCTGTTCCCTCTCCTCCTCCTCTCTCCAGCTCTCTGTTCCCTCCTCCTCTCTCCAGCTCTCTGTTCCCTCTGCTCCTCCTCTCTCCAGCTCTCAGTTCCCTCTGCTCCTCCTCCTCTCTCCAGCTCTTTGTTCCCTCCTCCTCTCTCCAGCTCTCTGTTCCCTCTGCTCCTCCTCCTCTCTCCAGCTCTCTGTTCCCTCTGCTCCTCCTCTCTCCAGCTCTCTGTTCCCTCTGCTCCTCCTCCTCTCTCCAGCTCTCTGTTCCCTCTGCTCCTCCTCTCTCCAGCTCTCTGTTCCCTCTGCTCCTCCTCCTCTCTCCAGCTCTCTGTTCCCTCTGCTCCTCCTCTCTCCAGCTCTCTGTTCCCTCTGCTCCTCCTCCTCTCTCCAGCTCTCTGTTCCCTCTGCTCCTCCTCCTCTCTCCAGCTCTCTGTTCCCTCTGCTCCTCCTCTCTCCAGCTCTCTGTTCCCTCCTCTCCTCCTCCTCTCTCCAGCTCTCTGTTCCCTCTGCTCCTCCTCTCTCCAGCTCTCTGTTCCCTCTGCTCCTCCTCCTCTCTCCAGCTCTCTGTTCCCTCTCCTTCTCCTCTCTCCAGCTCTCTGTTCCCTCCTCCTCTCTCCAGCTCTCTGTTCCCTCTGCTCCTCCTCTCTCCAGCTCTCAGTTCCCTCTGCTCCTCCTCCTCTCTCCAGCTCTTTGTTCCCTCCTCCTCTCTCCAGCTCTCTGTTCCCTCTGCTCCTCCTCCTCTCTCCAGCTCTCTGTTCCCTCTGCTCCTCCTCCTCTCTCCAGCTCTCTGTTCCCTCTGCTCCTCCTCCTCTCTCCAGCTCTCTGTTCCCTCTGCTCCTCCTCTCTCCAGCTCTCTGTTCCCTCTGCTCCTCCTCCTCTCTCCAGCTCTCTGTTCCCTCTGCTCCTCCTCCTCTCTCCAGCTCTCTGTTCCCTCCTCTCCTCCTCCTCTCTCCAGTTCTCTGTTCCCTCTGCCCGTCTCGTCACCATGGGGATCAGAGCCTTCAGTCGCTCTTTTCCTCAGCTCTGGTACATTCTCCCTCCTGACCTCCGACTCACTCCCACATTTCAAATCCAAACCCACCACATGCCTGTTCAGACTGGCCTATTCACTCCACCACACCACCAGACCATAAGTGTACTCTCCATGGTGGCTGAGTGGCTGAGTGGCAGCACTCATGCCTCAGAGCAAGAAGGTCTGGGTTTGATCCCCGAATCGCCTGGGCCTTTTTGCATTTTTGCATGTTCTCCCCGTGTCTGGATGGGTTTCCTCTGGGCACTCCGGTTTCCCCCATCAACCCAAAACATGCTACTAAATACAATACTACATACAATCAATCAATTAAATAGTGTCCCACTTTAACTGTGGCTTTTAACTCTATGTTTTAATCATACTTAATTTGTTTATGTTGTTGTAATGTGACCTTGGGTGTCCAGAAAGGTGCCTAATAAATAAAATGTCTTCTTCTTCTTCTTCTTCTTCTTCTTCTTCTTCTTCTTCTTCTTCTTCTTCTTCTTCTTCTTCTTCTTCTTCTTCTTATTATTATTATTATTATTATTATTATTATTATTACTTTGTACTTTTACTTGAGTACTGTTTGGCTACTCTATGCACCTCTACCCAGGTCTATATTGAGTCCAAAACAAATTCTAGATTTTCCATAGACCATAAACTTAAATGTACAACCTGAGAAGAAGTGACACCGAGTTTGTCAGGAACAATTTAGGTGTGAGCCGTAACCTGGACTCTAAAGACACTCAACTAGATCTGACAGTGACTTGATTTGAATAGAACAGAGTGCATTTCTATTCAAATAAGTGTTTAAAACTCTGTGAAAAACATTGTGACACCTCAGTTGTGGTTGTCGCAAGCACAGAAACATGCTTGCCTTGTCTGAAAAGTTGTATTCAAGGTAAGTTTGTCCAACTGGCCCTGGGTTTAAAGGTATACTGAGGTTGTTTAGTGAGGAAGGGAGAGGATTGCCAAAAAACACATTAGCTAATGTGTCAGCTATGGTAAACGTTTGATTCTGAAATGGATCAGGACATAACCTCTTGATGCAATTATAAAGCATGCAATTTAAAAATGTCTACAGGGAATGACCTGAGATGACTGTTGTTTTAGATTTGAGGACAATGGGCCTCATTCATGAAAGTTTTCTTAAAGAAGACATATTGTGCTTGTGTCTGCAGTTATAATCTATGAGACGCATGGATCATTATGTTATAATCCGCATGTTTTAAATTGTAATATTCATCTAAAACAATTTAATAAAAGAAAGAAGTCTACTGACTTCCATGTTAGAAAACTACGGTGCCCAATGAGAGATGACGTCGCCTTAAACATCACAACAAAGAGAACTCAGTAAGCAAGCAAAACAGTCTTCTTAAATGGGAGCTACGCCTAATTCAGCAACACCTAGATATGAACACCACTTCACTAATTTACATATAAATGTATAATTACTTACTACAGACGCCCTTTAAACCTCTAAACATGTATTGTGCTTGCTGTCTGCACTTGTGAATGGAAGCTATGCACCCATTCAATGAACTTTGAAAAAACAATTCACTAAAAGAACAGTATGTCTAAACAGTCTACATGTCATGTCCAAAAGTTCAAGTCCCCACTCCTGAATGGAAGGCTAAAAAGACAGCAAAATCAGAAACTGCTTTCAGCACTAACAGTTGAGTTGTCACAATGCTGTGGCTGTACAAATTCATTTGAAGACATTGAACAGAGTAATATATTTTGAAGAAAGTTATGTAATATGCCCTGGGTTACTCAGGAAGCTTTAGGCTCAGAATTAGACATATTATGTAATGCCAAAGACAAACTAAAGACATTTAAACTTCTTTTTATTTCTCTGTAGTTTTAGTGTAGTTATTCAGTGGACTGACTTTCCTGTAGATGTTTGATTGAAATAAAGCACTTAAAAATGGATGCACAGGAGGCAGCCAAGAATATACGCTCTCCCAATGCTGTACTAAAACATCCCTGAGTTCAGATGGATGTGACTGACTAGTGACTACTGATTAGTCAACCACAGATACACATAGTAGTTTGCATCAAAACAAACATTATAACACAGAATACTGAAGTCAGTGTAATCACTCATTTGTCCAGGAGTAGTCTGTTTCAGTGATCGGGACATCTGAACATTTTTCCACAAAATGTATCAACATGAAGGCATTCAAACATGGGCCCCTGTCTACCTTCATCTTAAAGCTGCTTTATGTAACGTTTCTGGTGTGGGGTCCAACACCTAGTGTTCAAAGAGATGTTACTGATTTGTTTGGAATGTTCTTCATTATGGCCTGCTCTCCAGAAAAGTTACATAATGCACCTTTAAAGTCACTAATTTGAAAACAACAAGCTGCAAATGATAAGCAGGTTTGAAAGAGGGTGAAGGAAGCGTTTTTGAGAAAAACAGAAAATCCTGAAATAAATAGTGGATTAGATAGATCCAACCTAATCACTTTATAGACTAGTTTAATTACACTATATCTTTGTTATATTTCATGTCTATACACCTCTCAGATCCAACACAACTGCCCTGAATACAACAGAATACTAACAGAACATTTATGACTTCCATAATCTGCACCAATAAAAACACAGCCAGCATAGGTCAAGGGAACTCTGTCCTGACCATCGCACTGGTCACATAAACAGCACCCAAGGTCTATACAAACGTTTGTATAGTGATTTGTACTCCAGGTCTTTATGTATGTTTGTGGCAGAACGTCACCTCACTACAACACGGTACTTTTATTTGTACAAAATACGAAATAGGATTTGGATCTCACAACTTGCAGGGGGTATTATGCAAAACCTTTTCTTTTGTACCATTGTTTTAGATGTCATCCATACATGTCCAAATAACCAAGCAATCTCTGGAACCCTCCAAACAGTATTTTGCTGTCCTATGCTCAGCCCACAGCCCTACATCAACAACACCTACCCCTGCATGGTACCTGATGCAATGTCCAGCAGTTTCATTAGCGGGATGCACTCCGATTGTTAAGTGGTAAGACTCTGAAGGGGGAGTGTCTTAGCAGGTCAGACTACAGGTCAGGGGCCTCATTTATAAAGAACTGTGTAATCATTTTCCCAAGCATGAGCGTACTCCTAGTGGCCACCAGAGGCCTGTGCCATGCAAACTCTAAATTTAGAAAATCCTCCATGCACCGTCCGCCACGCTATCTGTGCTTTATAGATGCCACCCTCAGCTAGAATCAGTGCACGTAAACCCACGTCACATCACGCCCTCTCCACACCTTCACTTCACCATAAAAGGAGCAAAGTGACTCGTGAATGAGATTTACCTAAACATGAGCCTATAATCAGCGGCACAGAGGGGGAGCACAGGGAGCAGCACCGTGCAGTCAAGTCAAAGGCTTAAACAAGGTTTTACAAATAAAATACAAAACTAAAAGTGACAACAACGCCTCATCTCTTAATTTAACAATATGTCATAATATTTAGACTGTGCATCTTGTTTTAAGAGTTTTATCGCTATATTTTTAAGTATGCCTATGATGTGAGTGTGTGGACTGGCCCTGTTTATGCAGATATTCTCGTCAATACATGCACACAGTGATCTGAACGGTCAGAGGGGCTATGAATGTGTGCAAGAGATTCAGATGCTCTTCCTGCGAGAGCAAATGGAGCGAGGGAGGGACATGTGGAGCGCTTTGGCAGGTAGAACACAGATTTGGCATGTAACACATCAGACACATATCAGGCACTGTTATTCTGCCAATTAAAGTCCACACGGAACATCCTAACTCTGTTTTAGTGTAAAGAGCACCTACAAGCATAAGCAAGCTTTATAAATGAGGCCCAGGTCTATGGAGAAGGGACCCCACTTACCCCAGTATTTGTCAGCAATAACAACACTGAATAAATGTGAGATAGATTACTTAATGCCATACTTTGGAAAATTCTAAACAAAGCAATGACGTGTGTGGAAGCAAGCAGGTGGCGTACCCTCCTCGAGAAAAGTTGCATAGTGGCCCTTTAACCACATAGGTCCCAGGGGAACAACACTGACCTTAAGAATAAGTTATTCGATCTGTGGTAGAGTTTACACTTGTTTGAACTTGTCCTGGTGCCTTTCTGCTAGTTTAATTAGTATATTTACAGTCCCTAGGACACAACACTTTGATAATCCCCAGTTCTTTATTTAGATATATTCATATTTTATATTTTGGAACAAGGAAATACACTGGGCCAGTGACTACAAGACTAACCTAAAACTCAGTGCAAAAAGTTAAATGTTTACTGAGATTATTCATTCATTGTGATTAGCATCAAAATAGCATAAGTGTAGCAATGCTGCAATATGGACTTTTAATATGGCAATAGTAGTAGTAGTAGTAATAGTAGTAGTAGTAGTAGTAATAGACAGTGAAAAGACAGGCATTATGTACAGAATTTACAGTTGTGCACTGTTCAGAAATATTGAGTTCAGAGTCATTTATGAATGAGTTCAACATGTTTAAAGTTCTTAATCCGAGCACACAAGCCGCAACACAGTTCATAGAATCTACAGGGTCACACAAAAAGGCAAAAAGAGTGCCGGGAATATGGCAATGTCCAGCAAAGTCTATAAGGGGCCAGTGCCCACAGCTGGGGGCAGAGGGTGTGTGTGAGTGTGTGTGTCTCCTTCCACACAGGCAGATACTTGCACTCTGAGTTCGATTCAGACTCTAGGCCTGAGCTCGCCATCCAGTGTCTGGAGAATCCAGTTACTGGAACCTGGCCAATTCCATTTAATTCAATCACACAGACACAAACACACGACAGCACTTCGTCATGAAGGCAAGAGGCATCTGCAGCAGCTCAGTAATACCTGGAACCGACACATAGCTGAACAGCAGCACATGGCCATGCTTAAAAGAGTTTGATGCACTAAGTCTCATGCTATGTACGCGAAATCTAGCGATAGTTGAGAACAGCTGTGAATGAAAATATAAGGTATAGATGGACCAGGGGCAGAAAAATACCTGGGTTACATAAGACTAAGCAGCATTGGTGCATATGACCATTATATATGTTTATTTATTGAGCCAATCATTAAATAAAGATATGAGATATTATGGGATTGTTTGGTTTCTTTTGAATTTGTTTAATGAATGGTGATATTGTCCCCAGTTGAATTTAGGTGTTAAAACACATATGTTTCACCAATTGATCACAAATATTAAAAAAAGACAAATCAAAATGTCTACTACACCATTATATTAAATATACAATGCTGTACCAGTAAACTGAAAATGAACACACTTTGTCTTCTTTAAGTCTTAGTCAGAAATATTAACCACAGATCTTTCCATCTGTCAGTGTGTGGGGATTGCCTGCTTCAAAACAAATGTTCTTGTGCTGCTGATCAGAGCTTTTCTTCAGGACTTCATTCTCCACATCAGCACATCTGTGGGACAGGTCTGAGCAGGGGGGACTGGAAGACAAATGATAAAAATATAAAATATGGGTATGACAATACAGTCACAGCATTACATGCATTATTGTAGAATTCTATACATGTGTTAACAGATATTTTATTGTCCACTTGAGTGTCATTTGCAGTATCACGGGTACAGTTTATAAACCAGACATTTGTACTAACCCAGTATAAGCATTGTACAATAATCGTATAGACAAAGAGCTTCTTTTAATAACTTGCAGCAATAGTAAAAAGCTCTTGTTGTGACCAAACACCAGACACGTCTCATGCATTTACACTGCAGAGTGCAAACTCACTGACACAGGCAGGGAGACGGCCTCTTGACCTGTGTTTTATGTTTCAGCTCCAAACCTCCAACGTAAAGAAACATACATCTCCCGATAGCATACATGCTCGTTTCACATGCAAATTAGCTGCACAAACATGTTTTTATTATGTAATTATGCAGATTTTGTGGCTGCTTTATATCAAACAATGAATAAACAAAATTGTAGCACATATTTATGTGGTTAAGTGTATGAAAATACTTATTATCGTTGACATGAGCTGAAGTACTTTTCTTTACATTGCCAGTGCAGTCCACTCATTAGGTCTTGCTTTCTCCAACTTGTTTCTCTGTAGCCTAAATGTACATTTAATTGGCTGTTTCACAGAAGCAGAATAAAACAAAGCCTGATCCAGAGCTCACAGCTAATGCATTTGCAATGGTAGCCTCTGCCAACAACTACAAAGAATCTCATATACATATGACATTCTCTCCTTGTGACTCTGATTGGCTAGATTGCCTCCAAAAAGAGGAAATGAGCTCTCTGGGTGTGACCGTATCGCCTTTCTTTCAAATGGGAAGGAAGTGAGATTTATTTATTACATTTATTTAAAACTATATTAAAAGGGATTCATTCACTTACTATTTCTTTGTTAAAAACATTGATTGACATTGATTGTTGACATATTTTTTCTACCTCACTCCCTTTAGCTCTATTCTTTCTTCTATAAGTGAGTCTAAACAGTGGCGTTTAATGGCAGGGGGGGTCCAAAAAGCTGAATGTCTATTCCTTATCCTAAGTACAGTATATTGAGTTCTTTTATTCAGATGACAGTAATAATAATAATTTAATGTGAAGTTCAGGATTCAATAAGGTCTGTAGTGCTGATAACTTGCTTTTATTCAGTGCTTGCTGCCATGAGCCCTGTTGTTAGCTGCAGCTGCTGTACTGGTGTGTGTGTGGCGTAATATCAGGCCTCCAAACAATTGCTTAGTTGTACAGTTGGGGGTAATGTCCATTTTACTTTCTAGATCTCGAGCCACAGAGTTGAGTGCACTGCCTCCGCCTGGTCTTCTTGTCTTGTTTTGCCTTGCCTTTACTGTGTGCCAGTGTTTTCCGGAGATCTGAACTCAGACTGGATTTACAAACAAACTTTGGAAGAAAAAGTCATTCAGTGAATTGTGGCCCGAATTATCCTACTCATGGAAATATACTGTCACACCAAACTAATTTATGGAAAATGTATAACTAAACAGAATCCTTTTGCTATATGTGAAGTATGCCTCTGTCCATCAACAACGAAACTATGTGCCTTTTATATTAGCTGATCCTGGGCCAACTCCCAGGTGACATTGTTAGTACTTTTCCTCTGTTATGCTAAATGCTAATGTTGGTTCAGCCTGTAGTCACCACTAGACAGTAAAGTAGAAGCCGCTCAGAACATCACAGTAATACCAATGAGGCATTTTAGATTTGCTGGATTTCAACATTGAAAGTGGCAACCCAAAGTAGATGAGAGGGCCATTCTGCTTGCTGATGATTGGATAATCCTGTTGAGAACTAAAACACACCAAATTATAAAATAAGATGAATATAGAGTAAATGGACACAGCCCAAGACTTGTAGAGTAGAGGTATCAGACTGGATATCTAATGCAGGAGAGGTGTATTCATCACGCAGGACCCAGAGACAACAAACCTCAACACATTGTGATAGTGTTGTCCGTTCAAGTCCAGTTCAGTCTAACAATACGGTACATCTGATGACGTAGGCCAAGGACTGAACTGGCAGTGTGCCCTTGGTAAAGCACCGCCATGCAATTCTCTATCAGTAAACAACTTGGCCATAATTTCCGGTATTGTTGTAATAAGTCAGCATACAGATAAGACTAATTGCTATATTTTTTATATATTTGAACATGTTCACCTCATACTTACACACATTGAAAATCTTACATACTGTACCGGTGTGGGGTTATTACACTCGTATGCTTAAGTCTTAGTTATTATGAGGTCTAACTGACTTGAGACAAATGTTCAAAAGAACTATCCAGAATCTTAAAGTAACCATAGTACCCCTGCACACATTTACATAGCACTAGCCATCTCTTTCATGTGTCAAACACAAATAATTACCCACCACACCGCAGTGTACTAATCACATAGGCCTCAGAGCAGTTTGCAAACAGACAGCTATTTAAGATGACCTTTGTAATTAGCAGAGGATGTAGCGTTAGCGTGCTTAGGCATTTTAATTAGTCTTACAGGAGCAATGTAGACAGATGAGGGACAATAATGTATATGTATAAATATGCAAGAATTGAGTATCTGAGTGGGGTATCTGGCCGTATTCTTGTAATGTACATTTTGTTTTTATTTTTCCCCAGATAGTCGACTGTAAGGTGCTGTTACAATTCATATAGACTATAATTCAGTAAATTCAGTCATCTGCTTCTTCTAAAAGTTCACACTTCACCGTGATTGGTTATATCCTACATGTCATTCACTCTGGGCATTGCAGAAGCTAACCAACTGGAGGAGAAAAAGTAAAAAAAAAAAGGTAGAAAAAAGCATTGCATTTGAGCAGACAGCTGCAGTAAATACACTCAACAAAAATATAAACGCAACACTTTTGTTTTTGCTCCCATTTGTCATGAGATGGACTCAAAGATCTAAAATTCATTCCAGATACACAATATTACCATTTCTCTCAAACATTGTTCACAAATCTGTCTAAATGTGTGATAGTGAGCACTTTTGCTTTGCTGAGATAATCCATCCCACCTCACAGGTGTGCCACATCAAGATGCTCATCAGACACCATGATTAGTGCATAGGTGTACCTTAGACTGTCCACAATAAAAGGCCACCCTGAAATGTGCAGTTGTTGCTTTATTGGGGGTCTGGGGACTCAGAACCAGTCAGTATCTGGTGTGACCACCATTTGCCTCATGCAGTGCAACACATCTTCTTCGCATAGAGTTTATCAGATTGTCAATTGTGGCCTGTGGAATGTTGGTCCACTCCTCTTCAATGGCTGTGCGAAGTTGCTGGATATTAGTGGGAACTGGTATGCGCTGTCGTATACGCCGGTCAAGCACATCCCAAACATGCTCAATGGGTGACATGTCCGGTGAGTATGCTGGCCATGCAAGAACTGGGACATTTTCAGTTTCCAAGAATTGTGTACAGATCCTTGCCGTGCATTATCTTGCTGAAACATGAGGTGATGTTCATGGATGTATGGCACAACAATGGGCCTCAGGATCTCATCACGGTATCTCTGTGCATTCAAAATGCCATCAATAAAATGCACCTGTGTTCTTCGTCCATAACAGATGCCTGCCCATACCATAACCCCACCACCACCATGGGCCACTCCATCCACAACACTGACATCAGCAAAGCGCTCACCCACACAACGCCACACACGCTGTCTGCCATCTGCCCTGAACAATGTAAACCGAGATTCATCCGTGAAGAGAACACCTCTCCAACGTGCCAGACGCCATCGAATGTGGGCATTTGCCCACTCAAGTCTGTTACAGCGACGATCTGGAGTCAGGTTAAGACCCCGATGAGGACGACGAGCATGCAGTTGAGCTCCCCTGAGACGGTTTCTGACAGTTTGTGCAGAAATTCTTTGGTTATGCAAACCAATTGTTTCAGCAGCTGTCTGAGTAGCTGGTCTCAGACGATCTTGGAGGTGAACCTGCTGGATGTGGAGGTCCTGGGCTGGTGTGGTTACACGTGGTCTGCGGTTGTGAGGCCGGTTGGATGTACTGCCATATTCTCTGAAACGCCTTTGGAGACGGCTTATGGTGGAGAAATGAACATTCAATGCCCGAGCAACAGATCTGGTTGACATTCCTGCTGTCAGCATGCCAATTGCACGCTCCCTCAATGCTTGCGCCATCTGTGGCATTTTGCTGTGAGACAAAACTGCACATTTCAGAGTGGCCTTTTATTGTGGGCAGTCTAAGGTACACCTATGCACTAATCATGGTGTCTGATGAGCATCTTGATGTGGCACACCTGTGAGGTGGGATGGATTATCTCAGCAAAGCAAAAGTGCTCACTATCACACATTCAGACAGATTTGTGAACAATGTTTGAGAGAAATGGTAATATTGTGTATCTGGAATGAATTTTAGATCTTTGAGTCCATCTCATGACAAATGGGAGCAAAAACAAAAGTGTTGCGTTTATATTTTTGTTGAGTGTAGATAAATATTGAATCACGGTATGCTGATTTTACCAAAATAGCAGATCGACACAGGGAGGAGATCACAATTCTATTTTTATTACCTCTTGCCCAGCCCTTGCCGTAAAAGCCACACTATGTGACAAATGAGGCAGTTGCATGATGTCTACGTCTAGTAAACCTGGATGTAAGAGCCATAAGCGGGGCTAGGATTGACTGATCTTTGGCTGTCCTCCCCAGTTTCACTATGCTGAGACAAAAGCTGTTCTTAAGTTGTACACATGTCCCCCAAAATGAATGCATGTGTATTTTAACAATGTTTCAAAGGGTGTGTGAGAGCTACGAACTATATAAAAAAAGTGTTCCTCACCTTACACGGTGGTAGGTCTCTCTCACCCTCATCCAGCTCGGATCCTCTACCAAAGGCCTGGGAGCTTGAGAGTTCTGTGCAGTATCTTTGCTGTTCCTAGTCTGATATTACTCAGACAGGAAGTTGGCAGCCATCCCGGTTCATAAAACAGTTAAACATAATCATATTCCCCTTATAACTTTAATATACTAAACAAAGCCTTCAAATCTCCCTCACTGTTCTGCAGCCAAACCTCCCACAGTCCTGGTTAACAATGTTGGGCTGAATGAAATGGTCTTATTTATAGGTTGGTGCATAAATGCTTGTGTTAGAATGAGATGACATTAATCCTCTAATCCAATAAATGTACTGTAAGCGCAAGCATATTTGTGAGAAGAGTCTTAGCCCCACAGCTACCTACTTCAAAATTAATTTGTGTTTAGTCAAATGGACAAAGTCAAAATGCTATTTCAGAACAGTTGTGTGTTTTATAGGCTTTTTATTGGGTTGAAAGAAATGGATAAAAAATGAATAAAATGACTCTATTATTAGGAATGTAAAATTCTGTCAACCATCGACAGTGTGTCTCGGGTACAGCCTGTGCAACTCCATCCTCAGACCCAAACTTTTTTTTCATGTGATACTTTTCATTTTTCTCCGGTATCTGTACTTTACTTAAGTATCAAAATTGAGTACTTCTTAATCTTAATCTTGTACTTCATATGTCCAAGATGTGGTACAGGCAGGGTTCTGTTACACCACGGGTTAATTCATCAGGATGGGGGCGGCCTAAATAGCAAGACATTAATTCTTCTGTTGTAAATGAATTTCATATGAAGATGTCAGCCTGAATGCCATTGACATTTGCCTCATGTAAATTCTCTTTCAAACAAATGATGCCATAGGTGAGGCATGACCGCTGGGGTTTAATGAGTGGCTCTCTCCAGGGAACGTAATTAAAATATAGCTTTACATGGCATTTGTCTCATCTTCATTAGTATGGAACTGGCATTGCATTCCTAGGGAGAAAAAAAAACTGAGTATGATTCATATACATGTTTTCTTCATACTAAACTGATGTGGGAGGAGGCCCACTTATCATTTTGGACTGTGGAGGCTGGTAATAAGAAAATGACTTCATGCACAGAGTTATCCATTTTATTTCCCATAGCAGTTTGAAATATTTATGGACATTCGGAGATATACTAAATTCCAGGTCATGTCCCAAATGGGCTTTAGAATGTTTTTCAGTTATAAGATAAGTAAAGATTATTCCAGTAATGCAGTGTTTTGTTGTTACAAATTTTACTGCGTAGCATAATAATTGGCCATATACAGTAAGTATCAAACTGAAAAATGGCAATGTCACGCTCGAAGGTGGTGTAGTGGGTTATAACAGCTGATTTATAGGCAAGCATCCATTCAGCTAAGCACTGATGTCATGATGTGGACCTGAATGCTTTGAGTTTCTGAGAGGCTAATCAGGCTAATCATTATACCTGCAATATAATGGGGCCTAGGTCCCTTTAACCCTGGGCATAGTCCAGGCAGGTAAACGTCGGGCATATTTTGATATTTTGACGTGTTAGTCTGGGATTGTGTGATGGGAATTGCAGGAGCTATATGGTACCTGTGCTAAATTTATAGTAGTTTTACACCAGTCAAGAAGAAAAGCACAATAATACAGGAAATAGTGCTTAGATCTACAGTGGATTTACCTTCACCATCAAGAGAGACCTGGCCAAGGTAGCAGCCAAGACAATAAATACAAAACGGTAAAATCACAAAATCCATCACCTTATAAAACCATTTGCATCTCTCAAGAAAAACACACACACCTCAGTCACCACACCTTTTACAATTTCCTTAAACGTATTAAGTGACGCCATAGTTTCCAATTCAAAATCTTTCTGTAAATGATTCCACTATGGTGCATAGGAGAAGGCAGATTTCCGCAGCTCAGGGATGCACTGAGGCATATGAATGTACGCACAAGGATGGCATTTTTCTGTCAGTTTAAACCTTACGTGCACAAACTAGGTGTTGCCATTCATGTCGATATAATCATAACCTGCGTAATTACACATGTTTTGGTCGTTGTTTACAGTATGGCTGCACATAATAGTCACGGAATCACCTCTACTGGTCATGTCATGTCTGCTACCCATGTCCAACTAGGAAAAGAGTTGTCTAACGTGGCATATGCACTTTTAAGCAATTTTCAAATTGAGGAGTCATTTACATTCATAGACTCTCCATTGGAGCACTACAACCATTAACCCTCACAGACTTTCCTTTCCTCCTCTTCTCTACCATGCGTATTTATGAGGAGCAGGCTTTTCCCTAACAAAGTGAACATAATTTATCTTCACTGCCTTGCAAACATCAGTACGTGCCAATATCTGAACTTCATTCTTTACATTTTTGAGCTTTTGAACTACTTTATTAAATGTATCCAAAGCCAGCTGCATTAACAAGCCGGTGTGCATGTCATACACTTAAGTGATTTCATGCTAATTTGACAAGTCTGTGCAGCCAGAAGAGCCATACAAAAGATTAATGGATTCAGTTTTATTATTTGGAATGTACTTACTCGGGACTCTAGCTGTTTTGTTGCCGACCGTTTATCTTCATTTGGGAGCAGTCTTTTAAAGTCAAGGTACTTAAAACGCTGCCTATTTTCTCTAAAGTACTCGGAGAGGTTTGATAAGTAAATGCATATGTGGTTTGGACTGTGCCTGGAGATAACAGCAGACTTCTGTCTCGGTCAAACACATTACACATTACCATGACCAGTTTGCAGTCACATTGTAGAATTTAAATAAAAAATATCAGGCCGTTTAATATAGAAAATTCACTAATGTTGTATGCTGATAATTCTCAAACTAAATGTTTAAAGTTGTCTATGTCTAAAATATTTAGATGATTATATTTGCTTACTTTTTTACATTCTTGAACTCCTACATTGCTTGTGATATTTTTGTTTCATATATTGCCATTGCTCTGATATTGAAACTAATATTTTATGCCATTGCATTTTTTTGTTGGCTAATTTGTGAACTTAACACTTTTCCTATTTGCTGTATAGAGACCAGAGAATATTGACTACAGAATCATCCTTAAGTCCTTGGAATATTTTGTTTTTTTCTTCAAATGATGACAATCCTTTTGTCATCCTTTTTACCATTTATTATATTGCAGTTGAAGTAGTTGATAAAGAAGAAGAAGAGCCCTGGTCAAACAATAATAATACAAACATAGTTGTAGTCTAGGTATAAATTTAAACAGAATAAGTGCTGTAGGTGTAAAAACTTACAGCAGTAACAATGTACGTCCCAATTTCACAGAAGTGAGTCTGCTTGGTGTACCAACTGTGCGGGTAAGCAGTGGTTTCATATGGCGGACTTAAAATGTTCCTAGTTGGCTTGTCATCAGATGAATGGGCTTCAATCAATACAATTATGACAAGTGCGTGGTGTTGATACTAACAAGTAATGATATGATTCAGCATTTGTGGAGTTACCATAGAGTTATGTAGGCCCTCCATGTGAAATTATAACATCAGCAAACGTGAACACACCTAAATTAGTAACGGAATACTACCAGCTAGCAGACGTTCAGGAACTGTGGCCTATTGATCCTGACAGCTGCTTCACATCCTCTGGCACAGGAAGCTACAGATGCCCTGCCCTGGTTCAGCCCCAGTAAACCTGTGCTCCCGATGGTTGACCATATGGGAGCATGACCTGGACGTGCTTCACACCGCTTTTGGACCTGATATAATGGTACATACCAGACCATTCTGTGTGAAGTTTGAATACTGTCCCCTATCTGTCAGTGTTTCTGGTATTATGAATCCAGTTAAACCATGCATGTTAGCGTAATCCTCTTTTTTGGTGCTCCAGACCAAGATCCTGGATGTACTAAGGGACCCCCAGCTCTGAGGTGCAATATTGAAGTGTTATCACCCACTTGTCTGCATGGAAATGTTAATGATGATAATGATAAGGATTTAAGATAAGAAAATGTATAATCCATAAGGTGATGTCACAGGTGAGGAAGAAGAGCCAAACAAAATAGAATGATGCTGTAACAGTCATGCTTATTCACTGGTGATATGCTATAGCCCTTTGGAACAACAAATGGAAATTAGGATGGAAATTAAGGCTATAATCTGGAGTGTGGACTGTCCATTAACATGCACTGTCCCAAATGAATAAATAAATAAACATGTATAACTTTTCACCATTTTGAAACCAATGGACAGAAGTGTCCACTGCTTGGGCAGTGGTCAGACAGGGAGAAGGATTTGGTGTCTAGTCTGTCACTTATGTCCATTGGTTTCAAAAATACGCTCACTAACTCACAAAGCCTACTTACTTTGCCTATGCCCTGAAGAAGAAGAAGAAGAAGAAGAAGAAGAAGAAGAAGAAGAAGAAGAAGAAGAAGAAGAAGAAGAAGAACTCGATCAGGAACAATGGCCCTCACCAGTTATTTCATTACTGCCTCAGGCCAATACCTAGTGTTGGATGATATCTGCCCTCTGGAGCCATGCCAGAGACTGAAGTGTACTGTGTCTGCTGCCGTCTCCAGCACATGCAGCACATGGGGATGTCATGCTCCACGCTGCCTGATAAACATGGGTTCTATAGGAGCTTCAACACAACCAGGTGAACCATGAAAGGTCAGCCAAATGAACAGGAAAATTACTTTTTCATGCATGGATATTCTCCACACCATACAAGGGGAGTAAACACAGCAATATTTAATTTTGTCCTAAATGTCATTGTTCCCATGTGAGCATGTGAGTGGGTGGGCATCCTTAGCACTGACAGTAACATGGCATTTTAACATCAGTCAGTCTCCAGAGCAGCAGTGCTTAGAGAACTCATTGGTTACTTAATTGACTGATTAATTTATTTATACACTGAAATTGTTCTGACACTAAATGTGCCATACTAATGTAATTTTAAATGGTTATTCCTCACTTACCTTATGCATTTGGAGCATTCAAATTATTCACCAGGATGTCAAAGCTGTATTGGCCATCATGGCAATGCTAAGAACTAGCATGCTAAGTGAGCACGTCCTGATTATCGGACAATAAAACACTTTGAATAGATCTATAATTAGATGCAGTCACTGCACAGGAGACTTACTTTGACATCTGCTTATACAGTATATCAGTACTGGGGCAAGACAAATTTTGCTCAAATGCAAAAACTGTACAGCTCAAATATTTACTATTGTATTTATTGATATTTATATTTATTATATTTATACTATTATATCTACTAATACATTTCTCCAGCTGCAGTGACATTTCAAGTGAAAATGTATTGTTATTATTATTATTATTATTATTATTATTTTATTTTTATTTTTTTAAAGATATTTTTATGAGAAAAAATATTATTTTAACACAACCTCAAACCCAACCTTCACACACTGATAATAAATGGATGTAGCAATATAAAAACTTGGTGCCTCAGTAACGTCACAATTCACAATTCACAATTCACAATTCACAATGGTTTCAGCCATTAAAGAAACAGATCCACTGACATACTGTTTAGAACTGAAAAACTGATTTGTTTTTATTGTTGAAAAACATGTCTATGTGACATTTTCAAATGCTTCATTTATGACTGGGGCATAGCAGGGCTATGACAAAATACTGATATGAGTATTGCTGAAATGGATAAATACACAGATACATAGCAGACATTTCTCAGCTGCCCCACTCTCTGTGCACCTTCCCAGTTTATCTCGGGTGCATTAGATAATATAGTTAGGCTTCCCACTCCTCTCTCAGCACAAATCACATTTGAAAATAAGCAGGGGGAATGGGTCAGCTCTTCAGCAATCAGTAATCATGAAGCAACATACTGTCAAGGTTTTAAAGCTTTTAAATCCAAGGCTGATGTTAACTCATCGATTAAATATGTTTGCGATTTTAACAGTTCATCAGCTGTAACAAGAAGACAGTTACTCCCAAAAGGTCTGAGATTGTCCAGAGGATACAGGGAGCACAGGAGTACAGCACATGTAACATTTGTGGACCTCAAATAGGGCTGAATGAGTTGGGAAAAATAGTTGTGTAGTTGTGATTAGATTTGCAATTGCTGTTTTAGTAATAAAATTCTGTTTGAAATTCACATTTTAAATGCATCCTGAAGAATTGTTAAAAAAGACTGAAATATGAACTGACAAAGCAATACAAGAATCACATTTCAGAACATGTTTGTACAGATCTAAACTACAGGGACAGCAGGTTTAATGCAGAAGAACAGAGCCACAGCCATATTGGATATAGCAGTTACATAATTTCACAATATGACATGGCAACTTTTGTTAAACCAAAACCGTGGCCCTCATCCTTCTGTATCAAGTGATTAAATACTGTATTGTTATCTTAATGGTCCTTCAAAACTTCAAACAAAAAAATGTCAAATAATTTCACTGTCAGAATATAATAAAATATCTCTGCACAGAGGTTATGTAGTCATTCATCTTTTTCAAAGTTGTGGTCAGTAAGTCGTAATTTTTCTTTCATACTTGCTAAAATGATATTTTTTTAAAACTCATTTTAAAAAGTGTCACAAAAGATTAGATGAAAAAGGTTTGAGTCTTAGTGTTCCATACATCCATCATGGAGGCAGCAGTCTAAGCAGGGACTCTGAGACTTCCTCCACCCCAGACACTTCCTTTGCTCCCAGGCCAGCCTAGAGACATAGTCCCTCCAGTGTGTCCTGGGCCTCCTTCTGGTGGGACATGCCCGGAACACCTCCCGAGGGAGGAGTCCAGGAAGCATCCGAAACAGATGCCCGAGCCACCTCAGCTGGCTCCTCTCGACATGGACAAGCAGTGGCTCTACTCTGAGCTCCTCCTGTGTGACTGAGCTCCTCACCCTATCTTTAAGAGCCCTGCGGCTGTTTGTATCCGTGATCTCGTTCTTTCGGTCATTACCCAAAGCTCATGACCATAGGTGAGGGTGGGAATGTAGATTGGCCGGTAAATCAAGATTCTTAGATTATTAGTTTGACAAATAAAAAAACGACATAACACATCATGTTGTTGACAGTATCTATAGTTTTCTTGTCTAATTTGACTGCATTAAATGCTGTCATTAAATACAGTTATTAGTTTCTCAGTCACCTACAGCAGAGATAGTTAGTTTGCTGAAGCTAGATTGTCAATGGATCATAGATTTTTCTTCAGGCCAGTATAAAGAGTATACTCTTTTGTTTTAGCAATTTAACATTGAAACCAGACAAAACTGTAAAAACCATAATCCGTCGCTCTGTTTAACTGCAGCGATCATTTAATATGATCATTACAGCTACTCATTATTCTGCCATAATGTTGCAATACATGGCCTACATGTCTTAAAGCTACATTCAGAAGCAAGGACCATGCCAAAAACGACATTGCGCAAAGAAGAAGTTTATTGGTAAAGGTACGAGGCAGGGTGGAGATGGCTGGGTTGAGACTTGTGGGTGGCGGGTTCTGTCTCAATCTTCAATTGGCCCAGCCAGAACGGGACCCCACCCCATAGGCGTCTTATGTCTGAAAGATAAACAAGCTAGGGGATGGGAGGGTGGGGTCGGGTTAGCTGAGACAAACTGGGAAGATGGGAAAGGCTGCTACAAATAGGCTTCTGGGAAAGGTGTGGTCGAAGTGATCTGTGATTTGCTGGTGTAGAGGAGAGGGCGGTTGAGGCGTGGTCCTGCTCCTGAATTTCATATTAACTACATTTTTAACAGGTTGTGTTCAGGTTTTAGAATTTGATGGTATCTTCATTTCAGATGGAAAGCATGGACCTATGTAACTCAGGAGATTTACTGTTTTTGAAAGAAATCTTCAACCTTATTTTGTTTACATCATTTCAACTGACAGCAATCATGTCTAAGATGTAGAATAATGGCACCACTTTCTGAAGATATTGCGAAAAAGTAATTAAATTTTTTTGTTTACTTTTACTGACTGAGAAGAAACTGCCAGTTTCTGCTTTGTGTGGATAGGCCAATTGCAGTATTAATTATTAATCATTGCCAAGATAATAAATAACAAGGTCAACAAAGCTGCACGCTCACAGTCCAATAGTCGGCTAAATTATAACATACAATCCTGTCCTCCAGCTCAGATTAAACTATGGATTATAGAATTTAAGGTGAAAACGAGGCAGGAGCACATGCCCTTCCAGCCCTCTTGGCCTTGATGCTGAGTCCTTGTCAGGAAAAGCTCCGGGGGTGCTGCTTGTACAGACCTCTAAATGTAAATTTACTGTGTAGCTCTGCACACATGGGAGCGGTCAAGCTTACTGCCGCCGTGTACTGTGTTGCATGTCTGAAATTGGAGATCCTGAACCAGCTCCAAGTACCCGTGCAGGGAATTCCTGAGTGTAATTTGGCTACACGTACAATTCTCACTGCATAAAACAGACAATACACGCTTCATCGGACCACAATACAGGACCAGATGCAATTTAATGTGCTTTTTGCATTCAGACAATACAGGAAACACTCTATATGCTAACAGAACCTGGACAATAGAGACGTTTATTTGAACAGACTGGCTCCGAACAAGATGCATGCCCAGTTTTATGTGCTGTCATTCAACCTCTTGCCTGTGTCACCTTGTGTCCAGTGATGGGCTGGGTGCTTAATGTGGGGACTATTATATTGCAAGATAACAGCACAGAAGAATGAAGAATGGTAAAATGGGAAGGCAGTGTACCATGCAATGCCTTACTATTTGCAATAATGAAAGGACGTAATGATAGACTGCTATGACAAGGTCCTCTATAGTCTATATGGTCTTGTTATGTTATGCTACATAACAAGATCATGTATTCTAGTACAGTACAGACCATGTCTGTACTAGAATAAAGTGTAATTGCACATCCACTACAGTAGTTGGCAGTGATGCTCTCACTGTCAGAGTGTGCGCAGGGTGTATTAGCCCCATGGTATTAGCGCTATAGTGTGGGTTTTATTTTAATACATCCATATTTTTTGCACCATGCATAAGCAAACAGCACAGAGCAGGAGATGTGAAGTGCAGTGAACAAACTGTATGTAAAGCGTATGTAGCACTCGGCTTCACTGTGACTACGGTAAACAGGAAACGAGGAAAGACTATGTTATGTTATGCTATGTTTACTGTGTCTTAAAATGTTGGCAGCTAGGGGACAGTCCCGAAATCGAAGCTGTTGTCCCGAATCTGGACCAAAATGTCCCGAAAATCACTCTCAAACAGAATACTGAGTAGTTATTTTCTGATAAACATTAAACTGCACTCATCACCTGATCCTGATGGCTTCTAGATGCCCTGTTCTCAAGGCGAACATTCACTATCCCCCGCCATAACAGTGAAGAGCGTCTGACTGAAGGTGCGGGCAGACAGGACACAGCCCATAGACTGTTGAAATGAGCAGCCGCCGTGTTTGGAGTCGAGTTGAGACAGGGGGGAAACAGAGAGACGTGCGGTCAGGGGAGGCAAGTGAGGCACATCTTGATACATAAGTCATGATATCGATTTGATTTTGATACATTTTAAGATGCAAAAAAGTGTGTTGAAACAATAGTTGTACACAGGTTAATAAAACAGAAGTATTCTAGACATTTGTTAAACACATGTCAGTATAACAGGCTAGACAAATGAAGGGAAGGCTCATAGTCACCATTTGTCACTAGTAAGTGCTGCATGGCACCATCATCTTGAGAGTAATGCTCAGAATAGGCCTGTGTCTTGCAAGTAGAAATATTTGTCTATTACTTGAATCAGGAGTAAGACACAAAGCTTAGTCACTGTGATGCCAATGTGCAAATGCTTAGCTAGATTAAACTATACTCTGTGAGTGTATAATTACAGCACATAAATCATTAGGACAAATTATTAATGGAAACTTAAAGCTAAACTATAGCATTGAGTGCAACTTAGTATAATAGTAAAATTTGCTTTGTGCAACCAGAAAAAAAATTGGAGAAACAGTTTATTATAACTATTCAAACCCCACCCTTGTTCACTTTGTCTGAAACTTCATTACATTCGAGTACCTCTAAAAACAGTGGTGTCTCACCCCACCCTGATAAGTGAAACAAATTAATAATACTAATTACTGCTTTTCTACAATTGTACAGACTAGGTGATAATGGTAATACTATTAGAGATGGTGTTTTATAGCATACATGTTAAGAATATTTAGAACAATACTTTTTTTGTGATGAAAATGAAATGGGGGAGATTTCAAACATGATGACGTCGTTCCCTCTACTTTACTCTGCCTTTGTTTCATGCTTTGTTATCTATTATGTATTAAGTAATAAATCAGTCAGTCAGTAAAAGAACTGGTGTAAATGAATTGCCACTGGTGTATGAGCAAGCAAGAGTAATTGTAGCAGGACTTAGGCCCAAAGTTATTGACATGTAAGGATGAATACATAACTCATAGCTTTTACCCCCACGTTTGTAAAGCCTCTTATTACATTCCCATAGATGCCCTTGGGTTTTCCTTTTCCACACAGTCAGGTGCACATGGCTCCTGCTGGGAACACTGTCAGCGATTAGTCCTTTTGCAGTAAAACAAAGGCTCCTCACCGCTTCACATTAATGAGTGAGCAGTGGAATACAGATGACTGGATTTCACCACGTACCACAACGGGGATCAGATTAGATCCTGCTTCCACTAAATGCACAGGGTATTACGATAAGCAACAAATGGAAATATTGTAACCTCAATGTTATTTTATGAAGTTGAAGCAAAAAATCAACCAGGATGAATATATTACCAACAAAGCGTCTTACATTTTGTTTTAACTAATATATCGTTCCCTCTATAACCTGCACTTCATTCTGGTCTTAACATTAAAGGTGCACTGTGCAACTTTTCTGGTTGAGGGTCTGTCACCTGCTTGTCTTCATGAAGATGTTACTGCTTAACGTGGAATGTTCCATGGTATGACACTAAACGTGCTGTAGCCTGCTCCCTTGTGACAGGCTTAATCTACACAGTGGAACATTCTAGTCAAAGCAATAACATTTCCATGTAGACAAGCAGGTTGCAAACCTTCCACTCGAAATGTTATGCATTGCACCAGGTTAACTGATAATCCTAAACATAATCCTGCAAAATGACTTCAAGTTTAACCATTAAACAAAGCCTTGATCTATGCAAACACCATAAAACCAAAAGTGTCACACATGGAGTAATAGTACAGAAGAAGTATTAAAAATGTGTAATGTCTTGAAGTTTTTTCAACACCTTGGCATTGTTATTTTATATTAACATAACTAAAAGCTACCTTCTGTAATTAGATTGGTCGATCAACCCCTGTTGTCTCACATGTTACCATTAGATGCTAGCTACATTACTGCTGCCTGATAATGTGCCAGCTTTGACCAGAACAAGAAGACCACAGAGCACAGGTGAGTCTGAACAAACAGGTGAGGGTACAGGGAACAGGTTTCACATCTGCCATCAACTGCTGCAAAAAACTTACACTTACACAAAATTTACAGATGGTATCTTTGAGATAATAGGTGTACAGAAAGAATTAATGTAATAAAAGCTCTGAACACTTTTAAAATTTGGGCAGTTTCATTGCACTCTCCTTGTCAGGTTTATATCCTTTATATTCTGCAGAAATGTCAGTTTGAAATATCTCTGTTCAAAGTAAACTAGAAAGTTAAAATAGATAATGATTAAAATCTCCTGCACAGTTCTTGAATCAATAAACAGTAACTTCATTTCGAGAGATTCTGCACTCAACAATTAGGATTGTTTTAATTTATTAGCATGCCGGTAACGTAGCTAAATAGCTGCTATTGTTTAGTTTTTCACCACATTTGCTAGCAGATGGCATGCAAATGATAAATATCATCTGCCGAAACCCAGTACTTCCAATGAGGGATTCTACACACTTCCAAATAATGATTTTCTCGAATGAACTGGCCTTATTTAAATTTCTTATAATACCAATATAAAGCTGGTTCAAGAGCCAAAAATGCCAATAATGAAAATAATGCATGAATTTCAACTTTAATTGGGTGTGCAGTCATTTCTGAAATACATCCTTCAAGCCGCCTTTTCTGCGTTAATATTGACAATTCTCCAACCAAGCTTCCATAAAATTCCATGCCCCTCCGAGCGTACTGTGCCCTCTCCGTGTTTTTCCGCACGTCAGCCTTATCACGTGCCCTTGGCTTCCCTCGCTCCAGGGCTGGATGGGTGCAGAGATGGCTTGGGTGATTGACAAACCGAGCTTAACACACGCTAATCATTTTACATCACTTGGATCATGTCAAAAAGTGCCGAACAAAAGCCAAAAGGCGCTTAATCCACATCAATCACAAAATAATTTAAAGCATCAGTAGAATTTGTATTGTTGATAATTGTTTGACAATTTTGTGACAGTTCTTTAAAAAATTTAAAGCAATATCTGGTTTAAAGGGCCCATATTATCCTATTTTCTGATTTGTTTTATAATGTTTCCTCATCAAAGACTTATCTGGAGTTGTGTTTTGTTTCATTCACACATGTTTAACACACAAATCCTGCATATTTAGATCTCTCAAAAAAACAATACAAAAACACTTGTACTTTGCAGTAATGCTTCCTGTATTATGCTACACTGAAAAAAAGATCCCTGGAGTTGCGTAAAATATATATAATATATAATAATATATAATTATATATATATAATTATATCATTATATATATATATAATTTTATATATATATATATATATATATATATATATATATATATATATATATATATATATATATACACACACACATAATATATGGAAAACGGTTGCATGCAATAAAATTATGTTCAGGCTTTGAAACTCATTTCAATCCCCTCTGCACATATTTTTCTCAGAACATGAACATCATTTTATTATTATTATTATTATTTTTTTTTTTATTATTATTAATTGACAGAGTAATAACAAATGGCTACTCAAACATGTGTGAATGAAACAAAACACAACTCCAGGTATGTTTTAGATGAGATAACTACATTCTAACGTGGCTTAAAGCTCACGAGAGTTAATGTTGTGTAATATAGGACTTTTAATAACCTTTGATATCTAGACACAGTGTAAATGAAGTAATTGCAAGTGGATGTGCACACTGACAATTTGCTTAAATGCTAAAACAAAGCTGCCTGGTGTATCCCAGGGGCACCAAAAGGGGGCATATAAGCATATAAGCTTGAGAGTACCCAGACAGGTGGAGAATTTGCAAACTCCACAAAGAAACGCATTCATGAGTTTTTGCACTGAGGCAGAAACACTAACCACACTGACAACATGACCTAATATGTCCTTGGGTAAAAAATATAGGGTCTAAATATGATAGTGTGGAGTGGGAGCATGCATGGGAGTGAAAATGGGTGAATGTCCCCTTGAATGCCCACGAGAGGGTAAAAAAAAAGTCGAAACAATGAGCCTCGCTCATGTGACATTACAATGTACTAGAATCCCTATAGTTGAAAAGACACGTTAGAATTACATAGTAGAATTTGTAGTTTAACTTTCATTGTATATTTTTACATTGTTTATGGTTAATATTTCGGTAATGGAGCTCAACAGTGACCACACAAACATACATGAGATCAGCTGTGTCACTATTAATGACCAAAAGTGACAAAAATTACTTTGTCACAATAGCTTCAGAAAGTCATGCCACTATTCAACCCCAACTGTTATCAGTTGAAATTGTAAAATTAATATGACAAATTTGTGGATCTAAACCCTGACTAATAATGATTAAATCCTATATTTGGGAGATTTAATGGGGAAAAGAAATATCCAAACTGGAAATCCCCACAGGGATGGAGTTATATAGGCCCTGCCCTCCATCTGAAATCATTAGCAAATTCTACAACGTAAGCAGTACTTATTATGTATGCCCAACATATTAAACCGATGCATAGTTGTTTCTGCATATTAAGATTGACAGTTCAATATATCAGCGCTTTGACTCCAATATTTGATTGGAAACTGCCATGTTTATTCCACCCGGGGACATGAGCGTAGACATATTCAAATCAAGCTCCCTCTATGAGCACGGAGACTCATTACATGGTGTTTGAATTCTGTCTCTGGCTGTTTTTGTCATCTGCCACTCAAGCTTCTCATGTCACACTCATCTCAAATGCAAGAACATACTTCTGAATGAACCATCGATCCATTTGGGCACGACCTTTAAGCAAGTTTGTCAAGAAAATGAAGGTCGCAGAATCTTTTGTCAGATGAATTAACCAAGTAAGGGAAGTTTCACTGCTCTGGAGTTTTCCCATCCTACTTAAACACACTTTCCCCTGACACTAAGTGTGCTACAGAGGACAGAGTGCCATTGACTGCTTTTGTAAAGTAACCCGCTGGTATGCCTGCAATATGATAATATTAATGAGGTAGGCCCAATAATACAGTTTGTTTGATCTAATAAAATGTTCACTGTTGTTCAGTAATGTTATGTGCTTACTAACATTCACAGACATACAACAGTAACTTCTGCAGATTTTTCTTTTTTCTTTTTTAAGTCAAAGTGAAGTCACACAAAAGGGCAAGGACTGCTGCTCATCTTGTTATGACCTCAAAGAGTTGCAGCAAAACTACAGTAGAGGCCAACACAAGAGTCATAAAAGATGACTTTATTTTACAAAACATTAGCAAACGTTATTCATTTAAAGAAAATGTGCAAATGATGCAACGTCCACCACTCTGGACTGGTCTGGCATCCTGGGGACACAACTTAAGGAGTGGCCCACTTTTGGAGCCAGAGGCACCAGGATCAGGTGAGCCTCACCCAGACAGGAACAGCAGTTATTGCCGGAAATCTTCCACATTATGGCATTAAATGCTCCTATCTTATTTACTATATTAGTTCATTACATTTTAAATGTATGGAATCATGTTTTATTGAGTTATAGCAACACTGACAAGATTTTATACATTATGTGAGCAAGTATTGTTGGATTTAGACCAGACCAAGCACTTTGATGTGCACATAAGTAGCCATTTACAGTGGGAGACACAAGTTAACACAGTGTCACAGAAGGCAAGCAACACCCTTCTATTAGTTGAAGGCTGAGACCATCACTTATAACTCGACTGCACTGTATACTGTGCTGTGTACTGTCACATGTGCCAAAGGACAAACATGCACTTAAAGAGTAACAAAAAGGCCAGAGCGTTTGTAACTTATGACTATTATCCCAAAAGCAGTGTAACATCTATGTTCAAACATCTTCGATGGAAAACATTGTCTTGTCCTGATGCATAAAATGACCAACCATCTCATTGCAGGGTCACCCACTTCATTCCAGCTGACCACCGAACCAGATCTAATCATTTATACATGTTGGACCTACCCAACATGACCCAGTATACATAACTCTTTCTCATCCATCCACTGTTCCACACTCCATATGGAATCAACTACCAGCTGACATGGTTCGAAGAAGAGGTGTGTTATGTGTCCTACATACATACAAAAAGGGTTCCAATTATCTGTTGAATGGCTTTTCATTTCCATTTGGTCTGACCTGGACAAGGTTTGGCAGCCGATGTAGGCTCTGTAAATGTGTTCGTCTACTCAGTGACAATGCATGTTTACAGTGTGAATGGTCCTTTGTGTGAGATTATTATGAAGAGACGATATCAGCTGCCCAATCAAAGGCAGCATAGCCAACACAAAGACATGTTTGTTTACTGTCACTTGGTGAACAGAATATTTAGCAATGTTTGCTCCTCTCAAAGAAAACATATTATTAAAGGTGCACTGTGACACTTTTCTGGTGTAGGATCTGTTCAATCACATTTTGTACCTCAATATGTAATAACTCACCTTGTGTAAATGACAGTTAGTACTTTTCTAGCAAGGACAACGTCACAACAATGGTGTACAATAAAGATATTTACTGATGATATGGCTGGATGTGATGGCTGGGTGGAAACAGGATGGGGGCTCTGTCTCAGGTGGTCAACCCAGCCAATTCAGGACTCCTCCTTTGTAGAAGATGTCGACTGGCTGAAGGATAAACAAGACAAGGGATGGGAGGGAGGTGGGAGGGAGTGTTGTGCCTGTAGAAATCGGGCTTCTGAGTAACTGAAGGTGTGGTTGAGCTGAGGTGGGGTTTGCTGGTGAGGAGCAGGGGGAGGATGAGCTTGAATTTCAATCAAATTAACTCCACCTGTTGAAACAATATTTCAAAAGGTAGATAGACTTATTTATTTAGACTTATTTAAATGATGATGTATTAAAATCTAATAACAACATGACATATTTTTAGTAATTATATTTTTGAGCAATAAAAACACCTTGAATAGGTAATGCTAGCTTTTCACCTTTAATGGCATAGTGTGGAACATTTGAGATAAAGCAAAAACAATATTTCCATGGACACAAGGTTGATGGAACCCACACCATAAAGTGTAATTACTGTAATTAGTACTAAAAAATATAGTTAAGCTTACCAAAGTGTTGCTAAAGATTTGTGAAAGAAAATAGTCTTTTGTTATCTATTAATATTTGTAGTGAGAAACAGATTTTTTGACAGCATGTGCATTTTTTTCCTTCTCTAATTAGTGATAAATACAGATGCCTACATAACATTTTAATGTAGGTATTCAGTATTCTGTAGCTAAATACATTCACAAAGTGTTCCTTCCAGCACTGATCATAAATAGTGTCTTTTTATATGGAGCATATACTTCAAAATTTCTCTCTGACTATAAAACAACTATTTCAACAGCATTAATTAAACTGAAAAACCTTGCACTTGTTAATTTGTGTTTTTCCATTGTGTCAAATTGTCATCACGAAACAACGCAAAATAAAACCCATTGTTCTATGTTCAACTGCAGTTTACCTTCAAGTCTCTATAAGGCCATTATCCAAGCAGTGCAGACATCAGAAAGTCCTGAAGCCCCATGTGTGTTAAAGATATACAGACACTTCTCCATGAACACAAGCTGGGGGTTTCACAGGGCGCATGTACATCAGAGAAAACCATTAGGAGATTAACACCAGGACTGAACCAGAGAAATACAGAGAACAATGCTCTGTTAATCTGAGTGGGGAGAGTCAACACGAACAAAAAGAAATGTTCACGGTTTAGAATTAGAATTACAATTTTTGACAGAAATATCAAAAATTAAAATCTATAAAATTTAGGTTAGGGTAGTTTATTTTCCATTTATAGCTAAAAACTCGAAATACACCATGAGACACACATGTACACGCAAACTATAACAGCACTTATGGTCAATCTGCTCTACTACCTTTGGACTGCATAACTTTTCTGCTTTGCCTAGATTCTGGGCCCTAGAATCTCATTAAACGTGTCTATCTCCATGCAGAAGATGACGCTATCAGGTCTAAATACCTGTAAAGATCTGTAAAACGGGCAAAGAGTACATGTTTATTAATGTATAGCAATAAAAACACATGATTTAATAACATGGATAAATGGCAGACAGATATGTTTAATACCATAGATAAGTTTAATATCACACTGCATTCCAAGCAAAAAATAACATGCAGAGATCATATATAGACCTATACTGACTTTTGTAAGTGCATCTTTAACTTCTTCACTCGTCTCTGCACACCGCTAAAGCATTTTCCATTGAACCTTTTTTAATCTTATGTGACCACACTTCCCTATAAAGAGCGGCAACATAAAGAAAAGTTCCCAGACGTGGAGAACATGTGCATTTAAAGAAGCGTTATACTCGTGCCTGACAGCCAAAAGGCCAGTGTTTCACCTCACAGTCTGCCGCTAATCATGGTAACAATATTTAGAGGAACAAGCTCTGATATGGCGCCTCTGTCATCTCTGACATTTCCCCATTTTCCGTCTTGTTATCTACTGCCTTGGCGGTGACATTCCCTCCATTGCCTCACGTGTCGTGCCGGAAACAGTCCGAGGAGCTTCTAAAAATAGCCACAATGGCACGCCTGCTCCGTATGCCCAATATGAGTGACCACGTTTTTAATATCAGCTCATTAAATAGTCATGAGATTAAGTACCCACGACTCCGCTGTTTATTGAGTAACGAGTATTGTTTTAAATCAAGAGCCCGTGCATCGTTCTCCCTTGTCTCCATTTATATTACAGGCTTCTCTGAACAAGGCAAATATAGCAGGTGAACGCTACCAATTTTGACAATGTCGTCACAATACAAAAAATTCTGATTTGATATTTATACTAAGGAACTGACTTGATACCGATTCTGATACCACAATGAGAAATATTGAGATAATAGAATATTACTTTCAACATTAAATAATAGTACTTTTACCATGTGGCCATGTATCTGTGTAATCCCTCAGTTGTCCAGATATGTTCCATAGTGGTCCATAGACATATACTAGTCTATGTGGTCTTATACTGAGACAGCTCAAGATCATTGTTATGCTATTCAGGAAAGGTTCATTTCTGTCCTGTGAATGTGAGGTTTTAGTATCAATACCTGTAATTATGAGATTCTTATAGAAAGGCCTGTTCTCTCTTAAATACCAGGAAATATCACCATATTTCAGTGCAGCAGCATTCACGTCAGTGGCAGATTCCAGTTAGTGCTTTCTAAAAATGTTCTGCTGATTTATTAAATATCCTGTCACTTCATTAGTAATTGCAGAAAATTAATGCCTTCTCTCAAATGCACAGACATTGCTATTAATACTACTCAATGTTTCATGGAAATGTATATTCAAAGCTGCATGGATAGCAAGAGGCATCCGCAAGATTAAAAAGCACTCTTTAGACAATAGAATGTGATATTCAACATTAAATCATAGTATGTTCATTAATATTACCATGGGTTTATATCTGTGTAAAACCTCATATAATGCAGCTTCATAGTGGTTCATGGGTATGTGGTCTTATACTTACTTTTACTTACTCTAATACAGCTCAAGACCATTCTAAAGCTCATCACAAAAGGTTATTTTTCATCCTGTGACAGTTTAGTATCAATACCTGCCATCAAATATCTAATTTCAAGTTTTAGTATTGATAATTTTTGATACTTTTGACAGCTCTAGTTTGGAGAGGGCCATATTGGCTCTCACAAATGTGCCAGAACCTGGTGGGAGTCACACAAATGTGCCAGAACCTAACTGCTGGGAGTCAGTTCAGCTACTAGAGGTTTTTATGACTTTGAATTGTACTTTGACTATGAAACCTTCAAACTTACTTTGCACTTTTTATGAGTTATTTGAAAGTCAAGAGTTGATGCTGTGTCCTATGGGGCATGTGCACACATTAAATAGAGGTCTCCAGAGTTGGAACAGTGCTGAGCTGTAATGGACTTTGGACAAACTTGTAGGGCCATAGGTCTTTGGTCGTTTCATCGATTAATCTGCCAAACATGTCTCAGTCCAACAAAATTTGTATCAGTCGACTATTTTATTTAGACTAGATTATAAGGATTTATATGGAGCAACAGCAGAAAAGAGAAGTTAGTGAATGAGCTGAAGAATTTGTATTTTTGGGGGGGATATTTATATGCAGTGTTGGGGAAGTTACTCTAAAAAAGTAGTGTTTGTTCATTACATCACTAAAAAATAATCCCTTACTTTACTTAGTTACCCTCTGTGGAAAGTAGCTTTGTATTTTACTCGTTACTTTGGTAACTCTTTGGTGGTAAACTCCACCTAAGGCTAAATACCGACACAAGACCAACAAGAAGTGCTGTAAGGGAAAGTTGAAAAGAAGAGAGAGTTCAAGAGGATGTGAAAACGTTCAGAGGTAAACTGGTGGGGTCCGCGCAGTCTGCTCGGGGGATTCAACTCAGCAGGCAAAGGACGGCCGCTCGATGTGCGAGGATCCCCTGCGGGACCTCTCCCCAAGTGTCACTGGCCCCCGCCGAGCGCACTTCCTCTGAGGTGGTGCGCTGCGACCGGCTTGGGGTCGGCCAGAATAGGCTCAAGGTGAAGGTAGCACGATGCTCCGGTTGTGTGCTTTACAGCTCCTCCTCCACCGTGGGATCAGTGCTTGCTGCGCCCTCTCGGGGACGGGGCCCTTTGCTCCAGGCGTGACTCTCAACCAGGGCGGACTGTCCTCAGTGCTGTCACCACGGTCGGGACCGGCCCGCATACCCAGAAAAGTAACATTGAGCCAAATTGAAAAAGGAATTACGTTTCATTACCAAATTTCCTGTAGTAGCGCTTTACATAATTTTTACCTGTAAAAAGTAGTTACTGTTACTACACCCAGCACTGTTTACATGTCTGTTTAATCCCTCAGTCGTCCAGGTAGCATCCATTGCAAACTGGATAGGCTACTTCCTGGACAAAAATCCGAGATGCTCCTTCAGTTCTTGTCAGGTTTCTGCTGGGACACTGCCTTGTATCTGCCTGAAGGGAATGCTCACTCCACTGTAACACACAGATAGCTGAACACACCTATCTGTTTCCAGTTTGTGTTTGTTAACTAAGTCTGTTGACCTACACTAAGTGTGAATGGTCCCTGGTTCATATTTTGCATAATCGTTCAGGCCCCTAATGGGTGATCTCACACATAGTGTGCTGGCTCTCCCTATTGTTTTCTCTCTTTTTTTTTTTTTTTGATTAGATAGAATTTCTTTAGTTCACAGACTGGACAATCATATGACACTGTCCATATTGACAGGTCCACTCTGATTTTGTAAGTGAGTGCATAAGTCATTTTGTGCAGTTTTTCCTAAATAAAAAAATGGCATCTCTGTTCAGTGGACTCGGCTGTTATAGCAGGCAGCTAAAATCCCTTTGCTGAATTGGCTCCAGTGACAGGCTCTATAATCCGAAGGGACAGCTGTTGCCATGACGACAGCTTGTCCTGAGCTGAGCTGGCATAGCTTACAAACAAATGAATCTGTGAGTTAAAAAATCTCTTCTGTCTTTGCCAAGTACCATGTGTGCAAACAGATGCACGAAACCATGAAGACAACATGTTCTTAAATGAGTTACCCTACCCTACCCTTTGTATTTGTATTGTCACAAATTGTGTTCAACTTTATAGATTTGAAATCATCAGTATGCAGGGATGAGTCTTGCTTTTAACTTGTAAATATATGGGAAATCCTAAATGCTCCTTGTCTGTTCTGCTGATCTTTCATTGCCCCCAGACCTTGCACAACAAGATGGATTCTCATGATATTTGTGAGTTCACAAACTCACGAGAATCCATTTGGCTTGTCTTCGCTGGTGCGATAGAGTCTCACAGGTGGTTGGCAACCAATCACAGAGCAGCATTGAGGTTTGTGTGGAAGCCAAACCAACCAAAACAAACATGGTGACATTGACAGACGTACTTCATCCTATTGTAGCATCAATATGGATGATTTTGTTTAAAAATCAGTTTGAACGTTTGAAAAAGGTGCTTCTGTGGACAGGGAAAATTTATGTGTTTTTCTCTCAAATGGATGCAACAAAAATTAGATTTTCGACCTGTTGCTGACAACTTGACCAATTACATTTTAATAATTGTCCTGATGTTCCGCGAGAGCTGTCCCAAATTAATCATGTGTAGAACTCAATTCAGAGTGACACATTTCAGTCTGACGTGAGCCAGGTTAATTACCCTCCCCACCCACTTCCAATATAAATATAATATATATAAATATAATATATATATATAAGAGTCTAAAGAAGTTTTCAAAACTGAACCTAGTGTACAGCAGATACCTGCTAGTGTTCCACTTGTGGCTCTCATGGGATCACCTTTAAATAATGACACTTTCCAATAATGTCTTGACCTTTTCCAGTTGGTCGTCAGTTTTTATGAAGTAGTATTATGTGCAGACAGTAGCGGCTCACATCCAAGCTTTAAGTTGTATACTCTTATCCCCTAAGGTAAGTCCTGTTGAGCCTACAGTGAGGCTTAATTAGAAATCTGCTCTCTATCGCTGTTTGCTTCCAACTTCTCTTTACGCCCCCATCGGCTATAACAACAGGCTAATCTCTAAAGAGGATAAGTAGAAAGGCTTAGTGCACGATGTCATGGAGGGAGGTCAATTAGTAAAAAGTGTAGTGCTAAAAGTTGATTGGTCAACTTTGTCTCATCTTAAAGAACACATATTATGCATTCTTTCTTTAAATTACCTTTTGGTCACCTTGGTAATAGTATTTCAAATAGGAATAACGTAAAATAATAGGGGCCAACATTTGGAGAAAACACTTTTATCACTTAGGTATTTATGCATTGGAAAACCCTGTGCTCTCAGCAACAGACAATGAACAATTAGAAAATAAACAAATTAAGAACTTGAAACTGTGGAGTATTTTCCAGGGCATGGAATCAGCATAAAATGTATTAAGAGTAATTTCATACGGCATGTTGTAACTTCTAGCCATTGTATTTGCAATAGTTTGGAAGAGAAGTTTCACACCTTGCTCAGACTGCACCTGGTCTAACTGCATCCCCAGTGTTGGACACTTACAATCAGAGCATTGCTATGCTGTTTCCACCTTTTTTTTTTTTTTTATTTTGATTACTTTAATTATAACGAATAATTGCAGCCCCCAACTGGACCTGTGCCATGTTCAGTCTGAACCCAGAGTAGTTTAATTATAGAATTAGCCAAATCCTCCCAATTATTACCATCTATTTTGTTGGTCTTCCATAATATACAGCAGAAGCATAAAAGTGATCTCAGAACGATTTTTGGCTACTCCAACCCACCAATCCTTCCCCTGTGGTGTAACACAGACTACAGGATCATTTCATTTCAGTTTCTAAAATCTAGCATGCACATTTGCACTTGTGAGGGGAAATCGCTAAGGCATGAAGGAGGCTCCTCTGTGCAGTCTTCAAATGAGCAGAGCTTCAGCCGTGTTTCGTTTGAGTGGGAGAAAGCAAGGGGAGGTCAGCTGTGTGAAAAGAGACTGAAAAAAAAAGCACCCAAATAATTCTGGAGGGCGTAACAGGCTGACAATTGAGGGAAAATGAGTTGAGTTTAAAACACTAATGTGCAAAAGAGGGTCAGGAGTTCAAGCCCACTCAACGTGAAGCAGACAATGCGCCTAATTGAGCCATAAAGCGAGGCTGCTGATCTGTCGCAGTGTTCAATAATAATTAGAATTAGATAAAAGACTCATCTTGAGTGAAGCACGGCACCCACTCACTTTGACAAGAAAAGTTTGAAATCGTAGGGATCCTGTCCACAAGAAGAGTGACTTTATTCTGCCATTGTATGAGCTGTTTTATCAGCTTCAATCTTTTTAGCTAAGATCACTTTTTATGTTTGTCAACGTTTACAAGACAAGCCCCCTGTTTTTATGCTATGAGTAAAATAGTGGTAACACATTGTTAAAGTGCACATTCATTCATTCATTTCTTGACCTGTTTTGGTTTTTGTTTTTTTCTTTTCAGATTTTTGGCATCTTACTCATCAGCTTTCTGTCAATCTATCCGGGACCACCCTAGGATGACCTAGGCACGGTAAGGTGCACAGTGTAATGTTTTCTGGTGTTGGGATGCTATGGAGATGCCTGGAATGTTCCGCTGTGTCACATAAAACTTATTTCCAAGGGAGTCAAGCAAGTGACGTCAGGCTAAATTACAGGGCATATTTGTGCAACCCTACCTACTTTATTCAGGAACACGTGTTCTATTGAACAGAATAATTGGAAGATAGATTATTTAAGTGAGGAATATCCCATGTAAGTGAAAACATCTCTATGGATGATGCATTTTAAAATGTTGCCTTTTACACAAACTTTTTAACTTTTAGGAAGCTTGTTACCATGTGGCAGGGGGAATGTCAATGAAAACTAGTCTTCTGGCTACTTATGTTGTTATAATCTTTATTAATGTACACGGTCCCACTGAAAACTAAACTAAAATAAATGAAGACAAACAAGTAGCAGGCCACATCACCTCAAAAATGTAGTGCACCTTTGGTAGTATTAGGTGAACTTATTTCGCATTAGCATCTTGTCTCACCTCAAAGTTCTAGTGGTCCAAACCTCTTATTGAGTCAATGCTGGAGAATGTCTCCAAACGCAACCCTGTTCTGTACGGCAGCATCTTGACCAAAATGTGCATAAGCAAATTAAAACTCTATTGGATTGTGGCGTTTTTGCTTATCAGAGATGTGATGGTCTAATGATGGATATGCGCTCCAAGTTAATCAGTCCCAGTGAAACAAACAGGTCACACTTAGTTCCTGCTGAGGCACATGTCAGCTATGTTTCATAGTTGGAAGTTGTGATGCACATGTCAAAGGTCTGCTAACTGTTGCCTAATCTTCTACAGAATCCTCACAAATGATCTAATCAAATCAAACAAATACTCAAAGAAATAAAAAATAAACAGCTTTTTTACTTTTGATTCAATACCACTGAATACACCAATGCACCAAGACAATAGGTTGCATTCACGTTATAGAATTTGATGATGTCATAATCTTAGATCTAAGATAATCTTATGGGCAAGGGCCTATATAACTTTATGGGAGATTTACTATTTTTTAAAAGGAAATCCAAAATACAAATCCATTAACATTATATCTGCATCTGTCCAGATTAGTCATATTTTTGGTTGAAGACCCCATGTTGTTATCTGTTTCTATTTGTATCTGTGCTGCATGAGGTCCAGTCCTTCCTGAGGAGATGCTGAGGTCCGGGCGCATGTGTCCCTGTTTGTTTTACCATTTACTTTTCCCAGAGGTTAATGTGTACTGACATCACATAAATGTCCCCTCATCCCACAGAGAATATGCTAACCATCCATGCAGCAAGACAACCAGCCTCACGCTCTACTGTTAGAGAGGAATATCTGTGGTACTTGGTATTGGTGCAAATACATGGTTGTATATGATGTTTAAAATGATTTGTGCATTTTTGAGTAATCCTGTAATGCCTTTCCTAAAGAATGAATTATAATCTTAAAGGTGCACATTTCTATTGGAGGGTCCCCCACCAGCTTGTCTCCATGGAAATGTTATTATTTGTCTACAATGTTCCGTAGTATAGATGCATCTATCATGAGGGAGACAAGCAGGTTACAGCACTACACACATTACAATTCAGATCTGTGGAGAGCTGTCCCTATTCATTCAGCAATAACATCTCAATGGAGGCAAGCAGGTAGTAGGCCCTCCACCAGAAAAGTTGCACAGTGCACCTTTAAAGGGCCCATATTGCGCTTGCTTGTTTCTGACTTATGTTATTGTTGTTTCCTGATCTCAAACCTACCTGCAGTTGTGTTTCGTTTCATTCACACATGTTTAACACACAAACCCTGCATATTTAGGCTGAGCTCTTCTCTCAAACAGAAAACACTCGGTTCCACCTTGTGATGTCATGAAGTGCTCCATTGTGTTTTTAAACTTTATACAGCTTCACTACCTGAACCTTTAAACTTCATCCATCGTCTTCCATTTTATCCAGCTTGGTTGCGGGGGCAGCACTTCACCGCCCAATCCTCTGTGTTTCCGACCCCTATGAACCCCTCAGCAGAGGATGGACCCACGTCATCCTTTTGATCCTCATGGTCCTTGATTTTATACCGTCCATAAGGGCATTAGCATGTTTTGGGTTGATGGGGGAAACCCGGAGTGCCTGGAGGAAATCCATCCAGACACAGGGAGAACATGTAAACTCCACACAGAAAGGCCTCGGAGATCAGGGGAATGAACCCGAAACCTTCTTGCTGTGAGGCATGAGTGCTAACCACTGTGGTGAATAATTAGGATGCTAGGAATGCAAGGTAAATGAGGAATAACTTAGGACAATAAAATAAAAATTTAAAACTTCTTCAGAAAAAAAAGCCTACAAAGCACTGACCTTCTTTGACTCTCCATTCACCACGGGACGTCCCTCCTCTCCAGAGCGGCGCATGGAGCCACCTGGAGGAGGGCGGGCAAAGAGAGAAGCATATGTCCCCTTCAGCATGCTTCATTAGCACCATATGTTTCCCTTGAAATGGTCCAGCTCCAAAGAAAAGGTGCAAAGGGATCAGCTGAATTGAACAATCTGCCAAAACACATTTGGAGTTAAATCCGCATGGATTCATAACTTGGCTCTGTATCGACAAAATGCTAATGGTGGATGGAGGGTATTATTTAAGTGATCAGAATTCATGAAAAGGTTTTGACGCCTTACCTTACATGCCGGAAATGTGTGTAACTTTGAATACACTTTTATTCAAATATGGAAATAAATGCAAAAGGTACCATTTGCATATTTAGAGAGACTGCAGAATTATGATAACCATGTAAGTCAGCATATGGGGCTTTTTGACTACACTGCAGGCACAGCACAGCACAGCACAACATGCCACTACACCATGAAGATTTTCCATGCAGTTGTCACCACCTGGAAGTGAGTGGAGTAGTGGGGTCAATTTTAGGCGACATTATTAGTGTCACACCATGGTCAGTGGGGTAAACACAACACTGGAGGAAATCTGCTCCGTTGTTTATCCACTGTTGACATGTTTGCTTTCGTCTTGTCTGTGTGTTTTTTACACATGACGGGTGATTATTTAAAGATCCTCGAGCTTCGTCATGCGTATGACGACATTTCCTCTGACCAGTCAGTGGATAGCAGTCTGTCCACATCACGTTGTCGTATCACTTCAGCATGGTTAGAACCACTCTGAAGCAGGTACAGAAAATCGTAACAGCTCCCAGGTCCAACCCCCAGTTGAAAAGCAAAAAAAGCATGTCGTGCTGTGCTGTGCCGTACTGGTGGAAAAGACCTAATAGTTTTGCATTTAGGGCTTGAAAATTTTAATTTGCAAGTCCTACGAACACATCATAGCAGAACAGCTTTGCCAGATTTACTAAACAGATATAAATATAACATTGTGACATATGGGAGTACAAACCAAAAGCAAATAGATTATGGATAAACTGACATTTTAAGAGGCTTTCCATTCCAGCTGCACCTGCAGGTCAGATGCTTCTACAGCTTTTTTTCCAAACTTTATTTTTCTTTATGCTAATCTTGTTATGTTGGTGTGCTAGTGCTAGCGGCTACTCTGCGTGCATGGCTCTATAATGTGAATATGATCTTATCATATGTCCACGTCCAAGTGTTAACAGTGCAAGGGTGGGGGTGAGTGGGTGTTGCACTTGTGAAATGGGGAGGTTAGTGCTGTGTTCTTGTTCTGAGAACAAAGAACTGTAGGTAGCATTTAGAGGTGAGAATATCGTATGCTCCAGACGTAATTACAAATTGGGGGTTTAAGCAGTCTGTGGCTACCGCTTAAAGTAATTGTCAAAACATGGCTTCCAATCTGCAGTGAAGGCTTTTCAAATCAATCCACTACTCACCACATTCACAGGTAAGTAGAGTTGGTTTGCCTAACAGCATAACAACATCAACTAGTGTGGGATCTGAATTTTCAGCCTGGTTATAAGATGATTGCTCTATCATCTAAGCCAGCGTATAAACAAAATCCATTGTTACAAAACTGCTTATGTTTGGTCAGTGTCTGGTAGCCACTTCAAATTGCTAAAGAAAAATGTACCTTTAGCTCAACTGGAATTTTACAGAATGCAAACCTTGGGGGTAGAGAGAGCACAGCACCTACCCACTCAGTCATACCAGTATACAGTGTGTATCATGCTTCTCCAGACACTACTTCAAGAAAGTTAAGCTCATCCATTGGCAGTGGAGCCCCTGAGCAGTGCAGCATTACTGTACTGTGTATTGTGTACTGTGTACTGCAATAAAGACAGCCTGGAGATACAGATGGCCACATATAGTTCTACTTACACTATGGATGCTGTAAAGGTACACTATATAATTGTTCTTGTGGAGAGCTCATCACCTGATCCCTCTATGAAAATATCACTGCTTTGTATGACATGTCCCACTGTGTGGTATTATCTATCTCCATTACCCATCTATCTCCATGGAGACAAGGAGTGACACAGCCAAATATTACAGGTCAGATTTCTCTCCCTTTCTCTGTATGTACACACACATTTATTACAGATACAGGCTTTGTGATCACACAAAGTTGAACTGATCTTTTCTCTCCTTAAGTAACATGTTTCTTAGTCTGTGTTGAGGGAAATTATTTGGTGTTGGGCAAATTGAAGTGTCATTTATCTCCCCCACCGTTACCTAATAGATCACTTTCCATTTCACAGTATAAAGATAATCTGAGCAAAACCATAGCTCCAGACAAAAATGTGTCAAAAAAGAAAAAGAAAAACACATTTTGTCAGTTCTGCCACTCCAGTTGAAATGTTGAGGAACATTTTTTACATAAAATGATGTCAGTGCATATAAGAGTGAAGAAATACTGCTGCTGCATTTTTTACTCAAACATCTGCAAATGATACGTAGCCTACATTTCCAATGAGTGAGTAAGGCAAGTTAACCTATCCATCAACAAGTGGAGCTGGGACAGCCTATTAGAAACCATGGACAGCTGCTGAATACTGTTATTTACTATTCCTCTGCTGACAGTGCAGCGAATGTGGGGACTGCTCACTGTGAGATTAGTGCCCTGTACAAGTGAACCCTACACAAAGAATCAAGGAATGAACCTCCTTGTAGGGTTTGAATGCATTTATCAATAAACACATATGCCCATAAATGTTAACTTCTACAGGGATTGGTTTATAGATAATAACTTTCTATAGGCCAGTAATATCTAATGGATATTAGGATGTCAGCTAAAATGAATATTGTTAAAATGCAGATCTCTGTTATAATACAATGAGTTCTTGGGTCTAATAAAAATGATCAGATTCATTGTGAATTTCTGTATTTCATAGCCAAGTAAAATGTTATCAAAAGGAAAATCTGACGTTATGATTATAGAAAATAAGCAATTCAAATATTGTATCTTTTGAATGAGGAATCATCCTCACAATGTCCTTTAATTCAGGAAGGAATTGTTTGTCTGAAACCCATGAATAGATATATACCATGTCCATCAAGTGGCAAAAAACTTCTTTTAACAAGGGGGTATGAATGTTTCAGATGGTTCTAAACAGTCTCGTAAAGCATTGTGGAGAACTGCAAATTGTACCGGACCTTTAAAAGGGCACAAATAAAAAAACATTATGTATTCATTATTATATTATAGAAAAAAGGCTTATTTCATGTTGTTCTCAAAGTCCCCAGAAAATGTTAAATCTGTTAATTTAAAAAAGTCAGTGTAATATGATTAAATGCCCTCAACTGGCAAAAGTGACAATGTGATGTGAAATGCCATTGTCATTTGCAAGGAATCAAGGAATTCTGAGCAGTACCAGATGAAGAATTATCAGGGCCTTTTTCTGGTAAAAACTTTTGTTGGAGAATTAGCCAAAGCTTTATCAAGTAATGTTGTGAATATGCTAACAAAATTTGCTCATAACTGAAGGTTTTATACAGTATATTCACGCATACATATATACATATAGTTATACAGAAACAGAAGGACGTTAAGTGATGTATGAAAGTCCATTTCATTCTTCAGCTGGCTATCTCTTTATTTTTAATTGGTTCTTTTAAAACTGCTATAAGACTGGTCCACACAGTATATGTGATCTAGTTTTTGTCCACTGGACCATTATCAAAAATGTTTCTCCGCTCTTGCTTGCCTCTTGTACCCTTCCTCATATTTCTAAAGCCTGCTGAACACTGCAGATTTTTGATGAGATTTTAACTCCTCCCCAAACTTTCTTGTAAGCTCCTCATGCCTGGGGTCATTGTCATTCTGTCAAAAATCTAAAATCATAAGGCTTTTATTATTTATTTTTTTATTTAACCTTTATTTAACCAGGAAAGTCTCATTGCAATTACTAATCTCTTTTTCAAGGGAGTCCTTAAAAAGTAGAGAGAAAGAGCCACCAACATGGAGTCACTTATTAACTTTTTAAATCATCTTTTTTTTATACAGAAAATGCACCAATATACCTTACTGGCATTAAAAGTTGATTTTCCTTAAAAAAAACAAAAAAAACAACAACAAACAAACAAACAAACAAACAAACCACCACCTATACCACCTATACCTTTTTGCTAGAACATTAATAGGAGCACACCCTGGAGATGGTGGGTAGCCACACATGATGGTATGAATCCAGAATACAACAAATAAAAAGTTTTCAAATGAAGTTTATAATATGGAACCATTAGGGACATGGATAAACCTACTGCTGGTGTGAAATGAGCAGTTTGTAGCTGGGGGCTTCTCCTGTGATCTTGTCACAAACAGCTGAAACACAACAAGCCCAGTCCACTGACAAGGTGACTTTGCACTTGGCAGCTCTGTAGGTCGCTGCGCCCCTGGAGACATATGTTTATATGAGATTTAGAGTAGATCTGGCAACCCCAAACTCAGCCTCTGATTCTCGATGCTCAGATGTCACAAATGTCAGAGCGCTCATTTGTCTTTGCGCTTACCTTGAGTCGCTTTTGCCCATAATCGCCCCCATCATGTCATTGTAATATTATGCTCTATACTGCTTAATATTCATATATTATACTGAACATAAATATACATGTCTCTGTCCATCAGTCAAACGTGAGCCTTATTTTAATAATTTCCCTTGGGGTGGCATTGTTGGTATTTTCAGTATCTGATTAAAGTAAATTATAATATGCTATTTAACACTGTAAAACCCTAAATGTGCCACATAAAGTACAGTGGTGGAAGAAGTACTCGATTTAAAAGTGCAGATACCAGAGCAAAAAAACAAACAAACAAACAAACAAACAAAAAAACTCTAAAGTAAAGTATTATCTAAAGTAAAAGTATCTGGTGTAAAGTTAAAGAACCCATTTAAAAATGTAGGCCTATTTAATGAGTAAAATGTAAACATATTTCAGGCAGATTTTGAGATTAAAACTTTAAATGTAGAAATGTTTATAAAGATTTGTGCTGAATTTTGTTCACTAGAATTCAATTGATAGTTTTTTTGTAGCTGTTTTTATTTGTATATGTTAGTTTGCTAAAACATATTGTGGCCAGACCGGTAGCCTATTAGGGGCCTACCCTGCAGGTGCTCTTACCTGCCGTTCCGTGGCGCTGAGCTGGTGGACTATTTAAGCGCGCCCTTCACCCTCGCTCCCCTTTTCCCCACACGCTCTTCCGGGTCTCTCTTGGTGGTCGCTCGCCCTTCAGCTCAGGTAAATCCCAATTCGTAAGCTCCCATGCACGCTACGCCCAAATTTATACGACCCCTTCTCCTTTTAGTGCCGTTGCAGCTCTGCGCCGCATCAGTCCCTCGCTCCATTCATTTGCGCAGCACGAGGTGTGCGCGCTCATCTTTCAGTGACAGGTAATGATCGCCGGGAACTTCTCTATCCACGCACCCATGCCATGTACTTACACATTTCTTTCCTCAGTTCTACGAGTGGACAGAGTTATTCCCTCGCTGTACTGAGGCTCGCTGTGCGCCGTTGTGTCCCCTAAACAGCGGCGACAGGTAACCAAAGCCCTTCTGTAAAATGAAGCATTGCACAAATCCATCGCCTAAATCGCTGTTGCTTCTAGCGTTGCCACATCACCGGCAGCTCGCAAAGATCCGTGTTGTTCGGACCCAGTCCGCCAAATAACCTGTAGAATTGTCCCTTTGATCCAGCCCGGGATTGGCGTTTCCAACTGCGGTATGTATTTCTGTCCTGCAGGTTTCTACTGTAATCCCCCAATTTACTTTAGGTGTCTGAGCACACCACTGCCGTTTTTCCGCCGTTTTTCCGTGTGTTTGCTTCATGTTTCACTCACCGTATTTTTTATTGTGCTGTGTACTTTTATGAAGAACTCTGCAATTAAATTAAATGCATTTGTTTCACGAATAAAGACTGTAAATGATGGAACCTGGCTCTCCCCCTCATACTATCTGTATACTTACCTGTGTGCCTTATGAACATAAAAAAAGTATAACCATTCCAATTTGATCTACCCCTTGGCAACCCACCACAATATGAACATGTTAAAAATTAAGTTCAGCCTTTTCAGCAGGTCTCAGACATTAATAAAAAAAATTAAGTCCAATTCAAAAATGTAGTGGAGAAGGTACAGATGCATGCAATGTATTGAAGTAAAATGAAATCCTATCCACTTTAAAATGTACTTATGTAAAATACAGATCAATTTTTAACCCAAGTACAGTATTTTACTGCTTTTAATTCTAATATTCCACCACTGACAAACTATGATTTTATTTTCTCTGTATTTCCATGCTACGCTTACTTTAAACTTCAACTTGAAATTACTATTTTGAACTCTCCCTTATTTTGACTACTTTACCCATAACTGTATAGGCCTGTATGGCTATTATGTTAACCAAGCAATAAAAAATCACTAAACGCAACTGTTGCATAAGCTGATAAATTATTAGGTCAAATGCATTTTTCAAGCACATAATGATACCACAGGGAAATGTAACCTTTGGCTTCCTTTTTGAATTTAAAGTTCTATCACGTCACGTCATGTCCATGTGTGTGGAACGCCATGGTAATTAGCTCATGAATTCTTCACGCCATAAATGACCCTCAACCCGCCTCTGTGAACTTGGTCTCTTTGGAGGATGTTATATGTAGCCTTATTCTGCGACAGATGGTTAGCCATTGCAACCCAAGTCACGTTTTCATCAAGAAGCTATTGCTCTAACTGTTGCAAAGATAAGGCATTAGCACTAATATAATGACTGTCAATGACGGCCTAATGACCCAAAGTATTTTTAATCATAGTCTCTGCAGCTTTTTAACCCATTGTAATTCCACGTGAGTGTGGCTCCTCGCTCGGCTAATTACGTTTCATGACATTTTTGACATGGCAATCAAGGTGAAAATACTTTATGACCAGGCATCTGTTCAGTGTCGGTGATATGAGTGAAATGTCAACTTAATCTTCAATTTGCACTTTTTTCACACACTGTATTACACTCCGTATCAAATGGAAGCGAACTAAATAGAATCGGCTCTGAAATTTCCCGTGTCTACTGAACTTAAGGTAAAAGATAAACTGCTGCTAACTGACATCACAAGGTGGAACAGTGCATTTTGAGGTTTGGAGATGTAGACCGACTAATGATAAACACTTACTCAACCATGTGTGAAAGAAACAAAACACAACTCCATGTATGTATTTGAGGAGGTAACAACATTATAACATGACTTAAAGCTCACAGGTGTCAGTTTTGAGTAATATAGGAGCTTTTGTCTTAGGTTTTGTCTCTTTGGAATGTCACTGTGAGCTATATCTGTCTTTATGGATTTTCACTGAAGACACCTTTAGTTATTCTAAATTTTGGCTAATTTAAAATAATTAAAATTGTTAATTTTTCTTTAACTTATTCAAATTTAGGACAGCTTATGTTACTGTTTGTACTTTTTGTTAAATTGTGGTAAATGGTGTTTCTTATTTCCCTTACTCACTAGATGAGTTGGCTGTAACTGATCAATAGTATAGATAAAAGTATAGATGTACAGTATGTTTGTGAAAAATGCTTTAACCCTTGTTTTTATCATCATTGTCTGTATTCACATTCTTATCCTGATTCATATTGCCCTGTATTACATTGTCAGTTTTTACTAATGTACAAATTACAGATGATGAAATCTTAAAGCACAAGTGGTGACCCTAAACACCGTTTGTGTATTTGGTTGCAGAAACCATGTTTAGGTTCTGATAGCTAGTGGTTAGGTTTATTCACGTGCTACATTTTGTAAAGCCAAATATTTAAACTTTTATTTTACTATACAGATTTGGATTATGGGAGATAAATCAGATGACAGTCTGTGTTCAAAATCTAACAGTCCATTAAATACATTTTGAACACGTAAGTAATATCACAACTATAGAAGAACCATTTTGCATATTTTGTAGTTCTGCCTCTGTAGTAATTACACTTTATTGTGTAGAGGCGCATATACAGAATCAGAATCTGCCACAAGCTCTGTTCTGAAGCTTGTGCAGAACAGAGACATAGTGTAGTGTTCTACTGATGTCCTCAGTTACTCCACCCCTCCTGAAAGATCATCACCTGTTGAAAATGAGCCCACCTAGTGCATATGTGATCAGTGCCGGTTAATGCCAGCAAAGAAGACTCGTAACTCCTGCATTTCAACCATGCCATATATGGAGATTTGCATTTTCGAGGCAGAGCTCCTACGCTTGGCCAGCCGACTCTGGAATGACTTTAGAGCTGTATTTGATGAAGGCGAGGACAACATAATTTCGCCATGTAGCCTACGGACTGAAAACTGATTAATTTTAATTTCAGATAGCATTCGCTTTGAGGACCTAACATTGTCATGGCCCCTAGCCTGACCAACAATGAGGGAGAGACAGAGGAAAGGTATAGGCCAACTGAACTTGAACTTTGTTGTAAAATAATAAGCAAAGGTAAAATGACAATAATAGGATGTGAGCATAAGAGTCTGTAGTGTCTGCAGTGTTATGTATGTGAGCAGAAGTGTACTGCTAAAGCGTTGGTCAGGCTGCAAACCAAATATGAACCTGGAGAAAGCAGATACTTGGAGAAAGCAGAGAGTGTTAGAGTGAGACACACCGCATTTGAAAAGTGCACAGGACCCACCCCTGTCTGCAGAAGGAACCACCTCCACAGGCGAGAGGGGGCGTGATAACATGGCCCTCTGAGATTATTGATCCATACAGTCCCCAGCCTCATTTTTAAATATTGGTTTATTTTAGTGAGTCTTGGCATATTTCCCATAGAGAATTAATGGAATGGGAAGTGAGGATCCACACTTCTTTTTTTTTTGACGCATAACATATTTAGATCACCATGTTACGTTTATTGTTTTGCTATCTTTGCCAAAAACAGCATATTAACATGTTTTGTACATTTCATTTTGAGTCACTCCCCCTTCAGACATGTATCACAACTCAATCATCACAAATCTATAGCTAATAAATTGCTGCACATGGCATCAGGTTTGTCATGTACAACTTTGTCAAGTTGTCATGTACAGTTTTGTATTATGCCCTTGTATATATAATCTTGGAGAATTGTCGTGTGGGGGCATGGATGACATAGGATTGTAGGCTCATTGAAGCACTGGGCAGAATCTTACAGTTGGGGAAATTGTTAAATTACTGAAACATGAGTGGACAACATCTAAAACCTCTTCAGACAATTAAAAAAGGGCATTAGATTAGATTGATTTATTTGATCCTCAAGGGGAACTTCTGGTGCAGCCAACATTCACACAAGCATGAATCAGAAATACATTCAACCACATATACAGTTAAACATGCAAAGTGCAGGTAAAGAAAAGGTGCAGCAGTGAAATCCTTTAAGAGATGCTAAAGAGGCCAATGAATGTAGAGTTTTTGTAAAGTTTTTAAATCCAGGGTGCAGATATTTTCGATAACCCTGCCTGGTTCTTTTGTATTTGGCATTGTTGATTATCTTGTTTCTTCAACTGTTTCTTAAAATTGCTCAGGACATTCTGGACAAAACTGTGAATCATTCAATAAAGTGCATGTGGAAATAAACTTATCTGACATCGCCCTTTACTCCTAGATACACCTGGCAATACCTGGAGTCACACTAATGTTCCCCGGCACACTGGTTGAAAATCAATGACCTTGGATTTTCTGAATGTCATTATCCCGATGTGCATAGAAGAAGCATGGAGAGCCTTGCATTGTGTCTTGCGGGGCCACCGGTTAACCCCATGATGACTTCCCGGTGTGTAGTAAAGCTCCTCACACCCTCATTAGCAGCTTGTGTCAGTGGATGGGCTTGGGCTGAAAGAGCACCCCACTGTGCTGTGTCCTACAGGTGCTGTCCTTGGGTGCTTCTCTACACGCTCCCTCAATCTTTGTCTCCAGAGACATCCATCATGCCTCCTCTTTCCGGTTTTATCCACCTCACTGGAGGGAGGATGGCTTAATTAATGCAGAGGGTGGTGAAACGTTAATGGGAAGGAAAGAATGGAGGCCTCGTATCTATTCTTAAAGGGGAGGTACAGTGCATTTATTAACCCGTCATATAGTAGTTCTGACATGTAAACATACGTAGAGTTTATTCATGTAGAGTTTATTCGTATTCAGCATGTCTCATTTACCAGGAATCACAGAGTCAAATCCAGAATATTTCGCTGGATTTTGAAAAGATTAACAGAGTATAGTACTCTGCCCAGTGATTCTGCAGATGTTTTTCAGTCCCTTATGATATTTTTTCCTCTAAGCAGTCATATTTGTTTTGGTATGGACGCACCATGTGTTTTCCTGATTGGCTAATCCAACCCTCAATCACAACCATCTGAATTCGCTCAGATTCACCAGTGACAGACTTGCATATTGATGAATGTGAATTATAGAAGAAGTGTGTAGAGAAGTGTGGAAATGTCAAATCAATCCAGTATGTACTGTACTTTATCTGAAATACAGGAAGAAAGCCTTGGGGAAGATCCAGGACATGCTGGAGGGACTGTGTCTCTCTGTTGGCCTGGGAACGCCTCAGGATCCCCCCAGAAGAGCTGGAGTTACTGTGTGTAGAGAGGAAAGTCTGGGGCTAGCTTGGCAAACCAACCTCGGTTAAAGTGGAAAACTTTCAAATATACAGTATTATTCTTAGAAGGTATTTGCTAATATCCTCAATACATAACACTGTAGCCAAAAAAATAGAATTGTGTTTATTGCATTGAAAATGATAGAAAAAACATTTGTCAGAGCTACACCACCACAAACCTGACCCTTATTAGGCCCGTTGTTCCTTTGACTATAATATTTCTTGTTGTTGTATACAGTGTGTCCATCTTCAAGGGGGATGTCCCAAAGTATAATTTTAACTTTCCATTTCCATGGAATCAGGCAGATGATGTGCCATCTCCAGAAAGTTACGCAATGTTGCTTTAACTTGTGACCTTTAATTGTGTGCACCTTTTGGCATCTGATCCAACAGAAAGCATGTCAAACATTTTGTCACATTTAGATGATCTTATCTGATATGAACTGTCTCTCTATTGTTTCCAGATTAAAAGTTGTCTTTTGCCACACACAGATTACCAGAAGAAACACCAATGCAGCCTTTTAGTGCAAACATCCCAAATGCATTTTGTTCAAATATATAATATAAAGTGATGATCAGTGTTATTATAGATGTATTCATGACATAACAGCAGCTAAATCAAACTAAGTTACGGTAAATCAATTCACTTTTTCCCATGATCAAAATATGTCTTGCTCAAGTACTAAGTTACTGTATAAGCAGCTCTTGAGGTCAGAATATGTCCCTGTGTACAGTCTGCATCTAATAATAAATAACAATAATGCATCAGTTTGATATTATGCTTTTCTGAACACTCAAAAATGCTTTACACTTCATTATTCATTCCCTCCACACTCCACTGTGGCAAACCACTATTGTAACCACTGCTGCCCTGGGGCAGACTGATGAAAGCCTGGCTGCTAATCGCACCATCAGCCCCTCTGACCACCACCATCACTCACACACCACTTTCATACTAGGAAATGTGGGTGAAGTTCCTTGCCTAAGGACACAACAACACTGTGGCACCTGATTTTCCCAGTGGTCTCCCATCCATGTATCATCCAGGCCCGGCCTTGCTTAGCGGGATCAGACTTTGACAACCTGGTGTGGCCTCATCTTAGTAGAATCAGTTGTTCTAAGATCATCATGGAGTAATTATGCTTGGAATGCTAAAGGTGAGTACCTCAGCCACTGCAAATGTTTAAAATGAACTGTTCTGTTTTTCCCATTTTTAAGAAAAAACAGGTACAGCGTTTTTTAATTTCCTGAGGTGCATATTTGTAGCCTGCTGATGTGGGACTTAGGTGCAGCCTGATCAAAAACAGTGAATGTTGCCATGGTTACATTCTCTTTTTGCAACTGCTGATATGACGAGTCTGTTCACATATTCTACATTCCATAGTGATAATGCCTAATGAGAAACATTCTGCCATGAGAAAAAGTATCCAGGTTACAATCTTGTCCTGACAAGACTGATTTACTAATTTTCCCCAATTCTCTTGTTATGTCCTTTGGCAAGACACTTTTCCCATCTCTCTTGTAGCGATGCAAGATCCAGTACTGGTATTGGATATTGGCACCATTACTGAAAACATTGCTGGATTGGATATTGGCTAATATTCTGATTGGTCATATAGTATATAAATCAAAGTAATTAGACCCTTTACTGGTCATAGTCGGGCCAGAAAGCCGCATAGTGTTTTATTCAACTTTTATGTATACAAATTTGTTCTGTGGTTACTTGAGAGGTAAATCACAACTGTATAGTACATTGTGCAGTATTGCATTATTTTTGTTTAAAATAAATTGTTTTCAGTCACTGCTCTGGTATCAGTTGATATCAGGTATTGGCAAATATTTAAAGCTATAGTATCTAAACTGAAAAGGCTGAACCGGCTCATCCCTACTCACCTGTACTGTATGTATAAATGCTGCTTTGGACTAGATAGACAGACTTTTAACCATGTTTTATTTTTTTGAGAGATGCCTCCAATCTTACTCTTTCAGGCATTTGAATACTCTGTGATTGCTTTACTTAGAGAGGCACTGTGTAACTCTTCTGGTTGAGGAGGCCATTGGGTAAATGGACCCTGTGGAGCTGTTATTGCTTTGCCTGGAATGTTACACAGTATGGCATTAAACATATCTATTTTCTTCTTTATGGATGTTTTTGTTGCTCAAAAAAAAAAGCATTTATTCTGTCGCCTCTCCACAGATATGTAACATTCTGTAGGCAACGCAATAACATCTCCATGGAGACAACCAGATGACCAGAGTAGTTGCGCTGTGAGCAGAATGATTAGTGTCTGTGCCCTCTGCTGGCAACAGGGGAGAGTGGAGCAGTTTAAAATGAAATACTTAATTGGCTACTTCATTGCTAATAGCCAAGATCTGTTATGGTGAGTGCAATTTGAGCTTTGAGAGCAAATAGTGACCATGGACAAACTTTAAAAATATGAAGGAGCATTTCCAAATTTTTGTTTTGTCTCTTCAGAAGTAGAACTTAAGACTCATTCAAACTGAATCAACAAACTACCAAGGCAAGATTTTAAAGGGCTTATATTTTGCTATTTTCTGATCTATGTTGTAATAATGTTTCCTCATCAAAAACATACCTGAGTTTTGTTTCATTTAAACATATTTAACACACAGATTTTTGATAAGGTATACACAACATTATAATATGGCCTAAAGCACAAAAGAATCAATTTTGTGTAATATAGGACCTTTAAACGAGAAGAAAACATACTGTAATGTTAACAGGGATGTACAGATTGTTGGTATAATTTTCGAATACATTTGCATTTGCCCCATATCCAACACTGTCATAGTTTTGGACATGAAATATGGATTCTGTCACGGGACCATCACTCCTGTGTGGAGACCATATGGTCATGTGGGCCTGTATGCAGAAGTGGTCAGACCTGCGAAAGCTTATCCCACAAAGACAGCCTCTAAAGCTCACACAATGTTCCACTTATTAATGCTGCACAATCGGACCGTATACGTAACACCATCTCGGGCAGCTGCCATGATAAGCTCCTAAATGTGGCCTGAGCGTCTGTTCTCTGCCAGATTACTCACATCAATTTATAACGCTTTTGGAATAAGCTCTGACTACAATAGGTGTATAATTAAGCAGATGAAATATGGTGGTGGTCATTATAGCAGAGTGGTTGGCAAGCTTAGGAGTATTCCAAAGCAGGGCTATGTTTGTTTACTTTCACATTCCAGTAGCTAGCGGTAAACATTATAACTGGCAGTAGCTCAGTTAGCAGAGTGTTTGTCCACTGATCTGAAGGTTGGCAGTTTTAATCCCGTTCCCACAAATGAATGCTGCCATTGTGTCTTTGGGCAAGCCACTAAACCCCCCACGCCCCCAGTGTCTGTGTATCTGTGTGTATGAATGTGTGTTTGAATGGGTGAGTGGTCCCTTGATGTAAAGTTTTTTGGGTGACTTGAAGGTGGAAAGCGTCTTCATGGAACATAAGAGTGCCTTTGGGGTTGTAGTTTTTATTTTGAAGGTCCCAGTTACAGAAAATTGCAATTAGTCATGTGGTTACCTTATAAAAACATATCAGGAGTAGTTTTGGTTGACACAAAAGACTGTAGAGACATAGTTAATCTGCTAGCGCCACGTTCCAAATAAAAAGAGAGCATGGGTGCACTTCCAGCTCCAACAACTCCAGTTTGCTGTTGAAAAACTATGGCCCCACTTTCCATAACTGCTGCTGTCAGGTTTGTCATTTTGGTCTTAAAATGTTTGTATCAACTGTTGTGGATTTTAAAATCTGAATAAAAACTGGAGAGAAGTTGTCTTCAATCAAAGAGTCTGGATTTATTAAAGCAATTGTGCACAATTACAGAGAAAATAAAAAAGAAACCTATCTGTCCCTCACGCAAGGTCCGTCTCTCCCTAATCTGAATGAACTGCAAAACAAAAACAGGCTTCTTATACAGTTGACAAACGTCATAACATCAATATGAGGTAAAACGAACAATAGTATTAGTCTAAACGGCCTTCGGAAGGAGACAATTTATCTGGGTTAAACTGGGGCATCGATTAGATGAACTCAAGTGTACCAATAATTCTAAATGATGAGAATGAATAAAGCAACAACCTGTTGTTTTAACCCTGATAGAAAAGGACTGAACATAATGTCCTGTCTTAAGGAGCCCAGATACAGCAGATCACACCACTGCCTGTGACCATGAATACAGAGATACTTTAGCACTTTGTGAGTTACTAGTATCTAAACCCAAACAATACATTCTTTAGCTTGACAAAGTAAGAAATTTCCATCACATCAACTCACTACATGACCCTTGCTATTTTGTCCATAAATTATGAATAACACATCACCTGCCTTCTTTCCCTGATGTGGCTCCTGCTAGCGTTAGTGACGGGTTTGATTGACAGCGTTGCTAGGCACCTGCTCTTTGCTAAGCCAATGGGGAGGGCAGGAAGGGGTGTTACCGTCAATATGCTCTTTGGTTGCTATGATACTTACAACTGGAATTGCAAATATGAAACTCAGCTCCAAATTTGCCCCTATAACTGCTAGCCTCGATGAGCATCATTTGACTGGAGCTGAATGTTACGGGTGACTTCCTCCGCTGTTCAGTTGAAATTGCCACAGAAAGTTTACAATATCTTCTGGTGCACCGAAGAACGTTCAGTGAGGCTGTAGCTTCAAAGATTAGCAATTTCAGGGCTGCACATTTTCTAATAATTCTAGTGAAGGTGTATGGAGTTTATAAACACAGTGAGGCACTTCCAGTATTAGCGATTGATGACATCACAAGGTGGAGCCAAGTGTTTTCAGTTTGAGATAGAGCATAGCCTAAATATGCAATATTTGTGTGTTCAACATTTGTGAATGAAACAAAATAAGTCATGACCGTAAAGCTAACTAGCATGCTAATGTGCACTTCCTGATTAATGGACAATACAATGATTTCTACCCCTCCTCGAACTGCCACCTTAACGTGGTGGAGGGGTTTGAGTACCCGAATGATCCCAGGAGCTATGTTGTCGGGGGCTTTATGCCCCTGGTAGGGTCACCCAAGGCAAACAGGTCCGGGGGGACGGGTCAGACGAAGAGCGGTTCAGAAGACCCCTATGATGACAATAAAAACTAGGTCAGTGACGTCGCCCGGAAAGGCGGTACCGGGGCCCCACCCTGGAGCCAGGCCTGGGGTGGGTGCACGTGGGCGAGCGCCTGGTGGCCGGGCTTTTCCCCACGGGGCCCGGCCGGGCACAGCCCGAAGGAGCGACGTGGGACCGCCCTCCCCTGGACCCACCATCCGCGGGAGGAGCCATAGGGGCCGGGTGCAGAGTGATCTGGGCGGCAGTCGAAGGCGGGGGCCTCGGCGATCAGATCTCCAGACATGGAGACTAGCTCTGGGGACATGGAATGTCACCTCGCTGGGGGGGAAGGAGCCTGAGCTTGTGCGGGAGGTCGAGCGTTACCAGCTAGATATAGTCGGCCTCACCTCCACGCACAGCTTGGGCTCTGGAACCCAACTCCTTGAGAGGGGTTGGACTCTCCATTTCTCTGGCGTTGGCCGCGGGGAGTGGCGGCTAGCTGGTGTGGGCCTCCTCATCGCCCCTCAGCTCAGCTGCTGCGTGTTGGAGTTTACCCCGGTGAACGAGAGGGTCGAGTCCCTGCGCCTTCGGGTCGGGGACAGGTCTCTCACTGTGGTGTCAGCCTACGGGCCGAACAGCAGTGTAGAGTACCCGGCCTTCTTGGAGTCTCTGGGAGGGGTACTGGACAGTACGCCGACCGGGGACTCCGTTGTTCTACTGGGGGACTTCAACGCCCATGTGGGCAACGACAGTGACACTTGGAGAGGGGTGATTGGGAGGAACGGCCTCCCTGATCTGAACCCGAGCGGTGTTCTGTTATTGGACTTCTGTGCTAGTCACAGTTTGTCCATAACGAACACCATGTTCGAGCACAAGGGGGTCCATCGGTGCACGTGGCACCAGGACTCCCTAGGCCGGAGGTCGATGATCGACTTTGTTGTCGTGTCATCTGACCTCCGGCCGTGTGTCTTGGACACTCGGGTGAAGAGAGGGGCAGAGCTGTCAACTGATCACCACCTGGTGGTGAGTTGGGTCCGCTGGCGGAGGAGGAAGCCGGAAAGACCTGGCAGGCCCAAGCGTATCGTGAGGGTCTGCTGGGAACGTCTGGCGGAACCTTCTGTCAGTGTGGCCTTCAACTCCCACCTCCGGGAGAGCTTCTCCCAGATCCCGGGGGAGGCTGGGGACATGGAGCCCGAGTGGGCTTCGTTCTCGGCCTCCATTGTCGATGCGGCCGTTCGTAGCTGTGGCCGTAAGGTCTGCGGTGCCTGTCGCGGCGGCAATCCCCGAACCCGGTGGTGGACACCGGAAGTAAGGGATGCCGTCAAGCTGAAGAAGGAGTCCTACTGGGCCTTACTGGCCCGGTGGACTCCTGAGGCAGCTGACGGGTACCGTCGGGCCAAGCGTGCTGCAGCTCGGGCGGTTGCAGAGGCAAAAACTCGGGTCTGGGAGGAGTTTGGGGAGGCCATGGAGGAGGACTATCGGATGGCCCCAAGGAAATTCTGGCAAACCGTCTGGCGCCTCAGGAGGGGGAAGCGGTCCTTCACCAACACTGTTTACAGTGCGGGGGGAGAGCTGCTGACCTCGACTGGGGATGTTGTCGGGCGGTGGAAGGAATACTTTGGGGATCTCCTCAATCCCACCGTCACGTCCTCCGAAGAGGAGGCCGAGGCTGGGGACCCAGAGGCGGACTCATCCATCACCCTGGCTGAAGTCACTGAGGTGGTCGGAAAGCTCCTCGGTGGCAAGGCTCCGGGGGTGGATGAGATCCGTCCTGAGTACCTTAAGTCTCTGGGTGTTGTGGGGCTGTCTTGGCTGACACGTCTCTACAACATCGCGTGGCGGTCGGGAACAGTACCTTTGGACTGGCAGACCGGGGTGGTGGTCCCTCTGTATAAAAAGGGGGACCGGAGGGTGTGTTCCAACTACAGGGGAATCACACTCCTCAGCCTCCCCGGTAAAGTCTATGCCAGGGTACTGGAGAGGAGAGTTCGGCCGATAGTCGACCCTCGGATTCAAGAGGAGCAGTGTGGTTTTCGGCCTGGTCGTGGAACACTGGACCAGCTCTACACCCTCCATCGGGTGCTCGAGGGTTCATGGGAGTTTGCCCAACCAGTCCACATGTGCTTTGTGGACCTGGAGAAGGCATTCGACCGTGTCCCTTGTGGTGCCCTGTGGGGTGCTCGGGAGTATGGGGTCCGGGGCCCTTTGCTAAGGGCTGTCCGGTCCCTGTATGACCGGAGCAGGAGCTGTGTTCGCATTGCCGGCAGTAAGTCAGACCTGTTCCCGGTGCATGTTGGACTCCGCCAGGGCTGCCCTTTGTCACCGGTTCTGTTCATTGTATTTATGGACAGAATTTCTAGGCGCAGCCAGGGGCCGGAGGGGGTCCAGTTCGGGGACCACAGGATTTCATCGCTGCTTTTTGCGGATGATGTTGTCCTGTTGGCTCCATCGAACCAGGACCTGCAGCACTGGGGCGGTTTGCAGCCGAGTGTGAAGCGGCCGGGATGAGAATCAGCTGTTCCAAATCCGAGGCCATGGTTCTCGACCGGAAAAAGGTGGATTGCCCTCTCCGGGTGGGTGGGGAGTCTCTGCCTCAAGTGGAGGAGTTCAAGTATCTCGGGGTCTTGTTCACGAGTGAGGGGAGGATGGAGCGTGAGATTGACAGGCGGATCGGTGCGGCGTCGGCAGTGATGCAGTCGCTGTATCGGACCGTAGTGGTGAAGAGGGAGCTGAGCCGAAAGGCGAAGCTCTCAATTTACCGGTCAATCTACGTTCCTACCCTCACCTATGGTCATGAGCTCTGGGTAATGACCGAAAGGACAAGATCGCGGATACAAGCGGCCGAAATGAGTTTCCTCCGCAGAGTGGCCGGGTGCTCCCTTAGAGATAGGGTGAGGAGCTCGGTCACACGGGAGGAGCTCGGAGTAGAGTCGCTGCTCCTCCACGTCAAGAGGAGCCAGCTGAGGTGGCTCGGGCATCTGGTCCGGATGCCTCCTGGACGCCTCCCTCGGGAGGTGTTCCGGGCATGTCCCACCGGTAGGAGGCCCCGGGGAAGACCCAGGACACGCTGGAGGGACTATGTCTCTCGACTGGCCTGGGAACGCCTCGGGTCCGTCCGGAGGAGCTGGAGGAAGTGGCTGGGGAGGAGGAAGCTTGGGAGCCCCGGCTTAGACTGCTGCCCCCGCGACCCGGCCCTGGATAAGCGGAAGAAGATGGATGGATGGATGGACAATGATTTCTAATTAGATGTACCTCAGGAATTGGGGAAAAACATCTGGTACAGAACATTTAACAGTACTTTGCCTGTGCCTGCATTGTCACCAGTCTGTCTTCATTGAGGTAGATGTGTTTCCATACTGTAGAGAATATTCAGTTACATGCCCGTGTAGATAAGCAGGTGGTGGACCCTCCATATAATGCCCACCAGTCATGTATTCAATTACAGGGCTTTTCATTGCTCAAAAATGGCATGACAAACAAGAATTCTGGGCAACTAGACCTGGCAAGATCTGGGCAACTTGGCCTGGCATCACCTGCTGGTTTCCATTCATGTATACGTTTAATGCCCTACTGTGGAACATTCCAGGAAAAGCGATAACATATGATGTAAGTAAGTATTTGAGCAAAATTAGTCTTGTCCCAGTACAAATATACTGATTAAGCAGATTTTGAGGTCTTAAGTTTGCTGTGTACTGTCTGCATCAGAGTATAAAGAAGGAAAACAAACTGCTGTGGCCTCTGAAAGTTGTGAAAAGTGCTTATGAATTCATCACAGTGAACCCTTATGATGCTCAAAACTGCAAACCGTGTAAAATGAACTAGTTCAGTTTTTCACTTTTTTAATAAAGTAAAGATTCAAAATAGATCTCGTACTTTCTGGGAGCCTTTAATTAATGTTAATGTGTTAATGTTAATTGTGCTTCTGTCTGGGCACCACCATTACCAAAACAATCACCAACAAACATAGAGCACTGTTCTAATGGAGCAGACATCTCTGTTTGTGATGTCCACATTGCAAAACCACCTGTAGTTTCTACTTGAGGACTTGCTCCAGTTTGAGGTGCCACATTGTGTTGTGGAATACAATGGTTTTGTTCACAAAGAATGAAGAAGATTCACTCCTCTGTGTGGTTTTGGGGAAAATGTTTAAAACAAAATAGACCTATATTTTGGGATGGATTCGCAGCTGCAGATGGAGTAGTGAATGGGAACAAGGTAAACCATATGTTGTAGTGTTGATGTTGTACAAAGTTCAGCAATTTAAAGTTATATGTAATTACCTATTACCTATGCTCACATGTTGTACTAGTAGTGTGGTATTTTAAACAATTGGTAACCACTTTCACAACAATATATTACAAGTTTGATTATGTGTATGCTGTGTCGGTGATGTTGAGGGTGGTCTGAAGCCGGTAGAGGAGGATGGAATGGTCGATGGTGTCAAAAGCGGCGGTGAGGTCCGGGAGGATGAGGATGTTGAGGTTGCCGGAGTCGGAGGAGAGCAGGAGGCCATTGGTGACTCGGTGGGGGGCTGTCTCAGTGCTGTGGTGGGACTGGAAACTGGACTGGAAGCATTCAAATGGGTTACTGCTTCCGAGGTAGGATTTAAGTTGAGTGGAGACAACGTTTTATGAGTTTGGAGAGAAATGGGAGGTTGGAGATGGGTTTATAGTTATTTGCGATGTTAGGGTCAAGTCCAGGCGTTTTAAGAATGGGGGCAAAAGAGGAGTAGATGATGAGTGGGGAGAGAGCTGGCAGGCAGGGTTTGACGAGGGTGGACGGGATGAGATCGAGGGAATAAGTGGAGGTTTTCATGCCCTATGTCTGTGTGCACGGGTGTGTGTGAATGGGTGAGTGGTTCTTTGATGTAAAGCGCAGTTGAAGAGTGCAGTTGAAGGTCGAAAAGCTCTATAAAAGTGTGACTCTATTCTTTTTTGACATTTTGATTTAATAATGCCAGTGTTTTTGTTTAAAGGTGATTTAATACCAGCTTGTCAGAGTTGTCCCCATTAATCATTGCAACCCTATATCCAGCCACACCGCCATATTTTCATTTTACCAACATGTCTTGTATATACCTTGAACCTATAGAACTATAAGGTCATAGGAAACTTAGGATGTCAACAGCAGCTCTAATGGACACTGTCTGCCCTCCACGGACTACTGCACCATGCACCAGCACTCTCCCCGATGCCCCCTCGACCCTGTGTGCTTACATGCCTTTTACACGGATATAAATAGCAGCTTACATTAAATCAAATATGACTTCGCTGCAATGTGAATAATGCAGCCCGTGGTTAAACACACACATCCAGCCCTGGGCAATTACTTATTTTCATTCGCTTCACTCATGTTAGTCTCAAATGTGGTGTATTTTGATGGTTTAGTTGTTCGGTTTTTGTTGGAAAATGTTAAAGGGCATGTTAAAGAGGGGGTAGTATGCCGTATCGACTTTTTGGAACTTTCCACCATGTTGTGATGCTGTTCTGTCACCTAAAACGTGCCTGAAGAAGTTTCGGATGTCACGTATAGATGTCTGGATAATTTAGTGATCTCTCCCGGGCTCTATTTGAACCCTTAGCTCATAAGCCTACGTCACCCATGGTTCCTCAATGCAATTTTCTATAAATATACAAAAACATCAAAATACCACAATTACAACTAACAACTACAAACCTGATGGGAAGTGTTTTTTGGATTTACAGCAATTGGAATGAACTGGAGTGATAGTGCTCTGAAGGAAGAGCGAAGGAAGAGTAACTATGAAAGCAAAAAAAACACTAAAGCAATGCAGTGCAGATTAAATAGAAGCATAATTGCACAAAGATGAAAGTCTGAATGGGGTTCTGGACTTCTAATGTCCAAAATAAAGCATAAAACAATGTATGTGGGGGTCAAATTGCAAAACCTCACAGTATTTCTATATATTTCTCCAGGATAATTTAAACTACTACTGTGAAGAAAGTTTTAGATTTTTCTTTACCCATGTGTTGTCCCTGTTAAAATAAACTAATACGATAAAATACAATGTTCAGGGCACTTTTACTGTTTGGACACCACCATGATACAAAGTTAAAATCTGAATCTAAAATACATGTCGTTTTTTTTTTAAATATAAATGTACAAACCTTTGATTAAAAAAACTGTAATTAAAAGTTAAACATGAATTATACACAAAATATCGAATAAAATATCCAGTGCAATTTTTAAAAAGTGCATCTCTGTGTATTTAGTTAACTGAGTGGTACTAGCGCCTCCTATCCAAAAAATATAACTGATCACATTTCCAAACCGATTGCCTCATTTGCTGTGTGCTGTGCGGTGCATTTGTTTGAAGATGGCTGGCGTGTGGGCACCGTTTCCCAGACACGAGAGCCAATTTGGGATAGTTCCCAAGTGATGCAAGTGAAATCTATCATAGAGAAAGCCAAATTATCTAAATTCCAAAAGCTCCTCTTTTCTTCAGACTCACTGCTCACTTTTAAACATGTGAATAAAGTGTGTCATGGCATGTACAGACCAAAATACATTAAAAAAAATGAAAATAACATTGTCCTCAAACCTAGCCATTCTGTTTTTTTATGAGCACTGGAAGCGTCTGAGGTAGTTTAAGTGCCTCTGCCAGGTTGCACTACACATTTGACTAAGATACAGTTAAGATCATTATATTTAACATTTTACAAAACATTTGACACTTTCTTTCCCAGTTTGCCCTTTTTTTTTCAGGTTTCTGTTTTTAATTCCTGGTTGTAAATTGGTTGTAAAAGACATGATACTAGGGAATTTCATAACTCTTACCTAGCAAACATCTTGTACACTGGGTCAAAATTCATTTAGTGCACACAGAAATTATTATTTGAGTTATTAATGATAATTTTATAAATATCAGAAAAAAAAATGTGTTTCTTGCGTGTGAATTGTGCAGAACATTTGGATAGAATTCTCCATAGCATTGTTTGCATAGCTTTAATATTTGTATTATTATTGGCCAGATAAATTATGTGTTTTAAAGGTGCACTGTGTAATTTTTTTGGTTCGGGGTCCGTCACCTGCTTGTTTCCTGGATATGTCATTGCTCTGCCTTGAAGGTTCCGCAGTATGACATTTAAACAGCTCTACCTTACATTTATTAAATTACTGGTGGTTTTATAGTTCAAAATACCTGGTAAAACAGGCATTCTTACTGCCCACAGCTCTGACCTGTATCTTGGTCCTGGTTTGGTCTCCATGAAGATAGAAAGGTTTAATGCCATACTATGAATCATTCCAGACAAAGCAACGTCTCCATGGAGAAATGCATTTGGCGGACTCTCCACCAGAAAAGTTACTCAACCTTTAATGCAATTCTTTGTCAGCATTATTATTTGATGTATTATTAAAATATTTGCATTAGCATAACATGATTTAAACCTTCAGTTATGATGCAATATTTTTATAGTTTTTGTCCCCAGTGCCACAGTTACTAAAAACATGTTATGCCACAAACTGATTAAACGTATATTTCCTGTCGTCGGCCTAGTGCAGCTTCAGGGACGAGTCTCTGTGATAAGGAGATGAGTTTGTATTTCCTGGCAGATAAGGACATCACCTGCAAAGAGATTTTTAAATAAAATCTCATTATCTCCCAGAGTAAAAGAGGTATTACGCTAATTAGGGCGCGGACATTTAACCTCACTCTATTAGGACATCACACTCTCCCTGTGTGTCCCCAGTGTGTGCGCTAGTTACTGTTACAACATGAGGTCAGATTAATTAACATGCTGAAGTGGGGACATTTACAGAGGGCTTATTTTGGCTTATCCTTCCAATTTTAAGACACAGCATGAACTTTCTGTAAAGGAGAGGTGGACTATGCATTAGTATAGAAGTGTGGAATTGGAATAATGCTCACTTGGCCCCTTTTTATCATGGTTCGTCACAGCAAACTAGTGATACACTAATATGGCAGATGAAGATGTCCGTCACTATTGACAGTTACCATGACTACTGTGGACAATGTGAGTGAACCGTCTTATCCCCTGCTTTGCCGTACAAAGGATTTAAATTATATATTCATATTTGATACTGAGAAATACAACAATTTATTTTGAATTAAAAACTGTTCTTATCCACCATATTATGAACATGTGCTTATGTGCTTTACTACTTCAAGATCAGCAGCTGAATAAGCCTCACAGTATATAAGAGAGATAAAGCATTGAGAGAGCAGCCCACAAGCTAAAATATAATTACCCCACAGTGAGTCATCATAGGCCTGTGCACCCCCCATGCACTGATGAAATGATCCAGGCAAACACATATTCTTATTAATACAAAAAAGATGATCCCAGCATATGATGTGCTTTCACAGTTAGTTTCCCAGTTTGATATCTTACTCCTCCTTGCTCACATCAACATTATTTCAATTTCAGACTGGTTTAATATCCAAGAATCTCATATTGTTTTGGTACCAAATCTTATGAACAACAAATTGTGCCACACAATAAAACACTGCACAAGTTATTGGGTTTAATGACTTCTAATACAGCCAGTGTAATATTAAAAATGCACCAGTGTCATTGTAATTCAGTACATCTAATATAGGCAGCCCTGTTAAAGCCCTGTTAGGGGATACTGTTGTGTCAGACTGACCACTGGACAATATTCTTGATTTTGTAATGCGCAGACACGATGCATGAATGTACAATGAGGCTCAACAGAAGCAACTTTAGAATACACAACTTTAGAATACACAATACACAATAGCCACATACAAGTAAAAGTAAATTCATAAACAATTGAATAAAAAAAAAATCATAATATTATACAGGTGTAACAAGATGTTTTATATTATAATTATATTTTTGTAGTATACAGTGACATGATATTGCTTTGCCTGGAATATTCAGAGCAAGGCATTAAAATGACTTATCACTATGGAAATGCTGCCATTCCAAGTACTTGTGAAGATGCAAGTCCACATACAGGAAGAATGCATTTTTAAAGTATATTTTTAGAAGTAAAAACATTTGTACTGTGAACATTCCAGGAAAACAAATAGTATCTCAGTGGGGGGATCAAGTGGCTGCATGACAACATTCCGGAAAAGGTACATGGTGCTTGACTGTCAAATCCAGAATATCTCTATTTTTTACACATGGATATGAGATATTCCCATTAATTTGGCATGTTTTTCTGCCCCTTTCTCCTTTATTGTTTTCTGATAAGGAAGGACCATGCATTTATTCAATTTGTTAATCCACCTGTCAATCACATCATCTCATCATCCCATCTGAAAATGGGCCGACTCACATCTACACAAAGTGTGAAATAAATGTACTTTCTAGATCCCGGCAAACATAGAGCACCTACAAAAATAAATGAAAATAAGTTTAAGAAAAGAAAAAAGTTGGTCGGCGTCTGCTTAAAGAGGCTTTACACAATGTTTTCATGTAATTAAGTCAAATCTGTTACTGCCCAGCACAGATCTGTTGTAAAACCTTTTTTAAAGGAGACCACTGTGTGCTGTCTGCATCTAATTATAAAGCATCTTTATGGGCTGCAAAATAGGAAGTAGAGCCAGTGCAATGTTAGCATATTAGTTATTGTTAGCATTACAGTGATGATAAAACTCCTCTAAGTTGTGACATGTGCTTATAGACATGCTTTATGGTAAGTGGCCCTAAACCTCATCACAAGAAAGTGTCACCTTGGATAGCTCATGATCATGTCAGCAAGACCGGCATGATTTATTTTTTGTTTTATAGAATTTGTGCTAAATGTGTCTGCAACACTGCCAAATCGAAGGCCAAATCGAGAAAATTAAACTCAAGAAAGAAGCAAGTAGAGAGCAGTAGGTGTGTAAAGAAAACAGAGTTGCAGCAATGGCATCTAGAATACAGGAGAATAAAAGATTAGGCTACAAAAACAGTCAATCACTCACTATAACACAGTTAAAATGAAAAGTCGAAACTATTCTGCTTAATAAAATCACTATACACAAAACGCACCCTTCACAGTTTAAAAACTCTGTATTACGCAAAATTAACTCCTGTTAGTTTTAGGCCATGTTATAATATTGTTACCTCATCAAAAACATACACGGAGCTGTGTTTTGTTTCATTCACATGTTTGAGTAATCCTTTATTATTAGTCTGTTTTCAACTCCAAAGCTCAAAGTGCTTTGTTCTACCTTGTGATGTCATGGACTGGTAGTTTTTTGTTAACAGGAACCTTTTAACTTTTTTCAGCAGAGATGGACAATTCCAGTGAAGGTGTATGGAGTTTAAAATGGAGTTTTCATGTGAGAATAAAACAAAACACATCTCCAGGTATTTTTTTTATCACATAACCACGTTGTAACATAGCTCATAAAATAGCATAATATAGGCCCTTTAACAATTTGAATTTGTATGGCCCCAAATCAAACTCTTAAACACACCACTTGAGCTCCTCTGAGGACACACAATGCCTGTCCCAAAATGGCACTGCTGTGCAGTACCTAACAGTCCTGATTTTAATTACTCTGTGTGATGGGGAGCCAGAGCCAGGGATGGACTGCATTTGGGACTGAAGCTATCCAAATAAGTCTCCTCAAAGCTTGCATTTACTTTCATGCGTGTCCAGTTCTTTCACACCGTGAGAGTTGGAGAAGCGCAGTCATCACGCTCACAAATGTGCCCCAGGTGAAGATCTGCTCTCCACACCAGCACTGCTTCAAAGCTAATATTATGTTATCTTTTTTTTCTGTTTACATAACTGTTTGAAATGTTTAAAAGTTTAGTTGAGAGATTAGTTATGGATGGGAAAATCAGAAACTAAATGTACCATGAACCAAGGTCAACATCTGGATTGCATCTGCAATACTGACTTGCTTTTATATAACATGTTCAAATCAAATATTGCTCTTATTAGTAACAATGGCCATGTATTCTTATTTACATAAACAGTGAACATCGTGGCCAATGTTTAAATCCACTTGGTTTAACCTAAAATGACTCTCTCTGATCTGAATCTTCACTACTTAAATACTGAGAATGAGAAAAAGTTGTGTGTTATCTGAAGGTTAAATGCACTGGCAACCCAAGTTCAGCTGTGATTCTACTTTGTTTTTTAACACCTGCCTTTAACATCATCTGCCTCCATTTAAAGGGGCAATTTTACGCTATTTTCTGATCTGCTATAACGTTTCCTCCTTGTTGTTACCATATGTGTGACACACAGACCCTGCTGAGGCTCAGTTCTCCTCTCAAACAGAAAACACTGTTCTACCTTGTAATGTCAATGCCACTTCCGTTGTCAAAATGTGCACACAGCTTTTATCACTTCTGCCCTAAACTGATCTATATTTTTTTGAACTCTTATTGTAGTTTGTTTAGTTAGTTGAATTAAATTAGTTGAAACTGATCTGTTTAATTTTAGTTTGCAATGGTCCAAAGTTATTCTGCACTCTGTAACTTTGTGGTTTGGGGTCCATCACCTGCTTGTTTCTGTTAATATGTCATTGCTCTGTCTGTAATGTTCCACAGTATGACATTAACTGTGAGCGGGGTCACCTCTCCACAGATCTGACCTGTAACTTGGTCTCATTTGGTTTTCATGAAGACAGAAAGGTTTAATACCATATTGTGAAACATTCCAGATGAAGCAATAACATCCCAGTGGAGACAAGCATTTAGCGGACCCTCCACCAGAAAAGTTACACAATACACCTTTAACCTTTTCAGTTCACAGCATTCTCATTTTTATGTGCTTTTAAGTGCTTTCTCAGCTTTCAGAAACCAGAATGAAGTTTTACTGCCATGGTAAAGGTTACAACAACTAGCAAGCTAACAGGGCACTTCCTGATTATTGGACAATAAACCGCAGATGGTACACAGCTGACTTATTTTGACCTCAAGACCTGCTTATACAATAAACTGAACTGCAGGAAGACAGATTATGCTGTTAGATGGGAAAAATCTGGTACAGGCCCTTTCACTGGCACTAGGTGACAAAACTTATAGAGTATTAGAAAAGGGAAAAGTAAAGAGTTCATAACAGGGACCTTTTCTCACTCTAGAAACAAACACACAAAAGCAAGTCTTCTCTAATATGCTAATGTAATTAAAAACAAACAATTCCCAGCATCTGGTGTCAGGTCAATTTGAAAATCGTTTGTCCAGTGGAAAAAATACAAATGTGTCAAGAGACATAGCTCAACAAAAGTCCATTCTATGTGCAAATGACAGATTTTCCCTTTAAAGGTCCTATATTATGCTAAAGTGACTCTTGTGAGCTTTAAAACATGTTAAGACATTTTTCTGTCTACATCGCCAAAGCTCAAAATGCTCTGTTCCACCTTGTGATATCATGTAGTGGTATTTTTCAAGTTACCTTTTACCTTTTGTTCAGTAGAGATTGGAAATTCCAGGCAGAAATCATCCAAATATTTCTAGTGAAGGTGTGTGGAGTTATGTGTGCATGAAAACAACTTCAGGCATGTTTTTGATGAGGAAACAACGTTAAAACAGAGTTCAGAAAATAGTGTAATAAGGGCCCTTTAAGGGACAACATAGCGCCTGTAGATCCATTACAGGAATAAATGCTGAGCACTTAAAAAGTAAGTGTCCTTAGTTTAGATGTATGGACACTCTAGTACATTCTCTTACAGTGCACTTAACTATGCATTCATTTAGGAGCATATGGCGGCTGTGGGGTTGGCAGTGCAGCGCTGGCTCTGGATCTGTGAGTAATCATAATGAAGAGAGACAAGACCTCTGGACTCTGCCTGTGCACCTGCTACTGCTCCTGTCGCTGCTCCTGTCGCTGCTCCTGTCGCTGCTCCTGTCGCTGCTCCTGTCGCTACTCCTGTCGCTGCTCCTGTCACTGCTCCTTTCACTGCTCCCAGTTTAACTAGCATGCAGACAAAGAACAGATTTTTATTGTTTGACAGCTATGTAAAAACAGTGAACGGATGTGTTTTTATTCAGACAGTACAAGTTACTTTTGCATCGTGATATAGTGAGTTTGAAATTTCTCTCAACTTCTTGAGTTGGTCTGCATTGTCTTTTTTAAAGACGAAGCAGACCAACGGTGTTGGTGGTGACGTGTCGTATATCAGCTGTAGTTTCTTCCTGTAGGCGTGGTCAGCCTGATGGGACCTGGCAGGTCACTCAGACCGACCACGTCTCCTGTCGCTCGATCTTCTCTGGAGGAGGGTGTCTCAGTTGTGTGAAAGGAGGAACACTCCATCATCGCGGTTAATGCTGTCTGTGCCTTGTGTCCTGTTTCACTGGCCTTCCTGATCCAGTGTTTGAACTTGATGTTTTCTATGTTTCCCGGGCCCAATCCATAATGTGGTTATTTCTTTTACAGTGGTCTGATTTGGCGGATTTTAGGTTTTCCTGCTTTGCTTTGTCTTTTTGTCACTTTCAGAATCAATTACTGATTCACTCTGCTATTTATTTGTTGTAGGTCAGACCTTTTGAATGATAGTGGCTATTTATGGTTTCACTGGGTTAATGGTTGACTGGCATTATCTTTTCTCTTTATTATACTCAAATCATGATAAAACTTTCTTACTTCATGTAATTGCGATTTGGCTAAATTTTAGTTTTTGCAGTGTGTCAGTGGCATAAAGTAGTCTCAGTAATATTCCTCTTTCGCAATATATCATGTTATCATGACAGACCTACAGTTCAGAATTCAAACTCAACCCAAATCACACACTTCAAAATCTCCTAAAAAGCTACAGTTGCCTCAGCCTTACTTTGCACTCCTGGTAACACAATGAAACAAACAGCTCAGTTCTTTGTGGCTTTGTGGTTAGAGATATAATGCATTGTCAGTAGTACATTTTACAACATCACAATTTTGTCATGCAAGTGCTGCTGGGACAATTGTCGAGACAAATAAACGGCACCTGCGTATTGAAAAGGCAGCCATTCAGCAATCAAACCCTCTGTAAAGCCTGAACTTATGTGTGAAAAAAGAAGAGAAACATTCCAGACAAAGCAATAACATCTCCATGGAGGAAAGCATCTGACGGACCCTCCACCAGAAAAGTCACACAATGCACCTTTAATCTACATGCAACTCTATGGAGCTAGCGATTATTTATCTTAACAATGCGATGCCCCAATGTACTTTTAGCAACTGTGAAAAGAGCTGTTAGGCCCTGTATATTATATTCCTACACACGACTCTCATAAAAAATAAAGTGGCTGTCTTGCTCCACTCGTGTGTGAAATGGTCCTCTTCGGGTCTAAATCACTGCATGAGTACTGACCTCTTATCTGTGGCGCTCCGAGCACAGTCATAAAACTGTATAATGAACCGAGGTGTGAGTCAAGGTTTGTGCCCGAATAGTGTGGGCCTTTTAGTGAAATTTGAAGGTATTCACTGCATTTTTATCAGCTCAAATGCCCCATGGTGTTCTCTAAGCACTGCGGGAGAGGGAAAGAGAGATGGAGAGAGATGGTTGTTTATGCAAATGGCCAAGCAATCAGAAGTCACATTTGTTTCTTAAAAAAGTCAGAGATTGAATGTTATAATTAATTTATTATTATATTTTGGATATATTATAAACTATCTTCAGTGCTCCTGGGTAGAACTGTGAGGAGGAGCAGCTTCAAACACATGTCCAGATCTTCTGCCAGCAGCGCTTTCTGACCACACTAGTGCTAATATCTAAGAACTTCATTCAAATGACCAGCTAAATGACCAACGAAAACTTTTTTGGACACAACTTCTTGTCATTTCCTTTTAAATTCAGATCTGGATCAGAATCACTTTTATCCACCAAGGGGAAGTCCTTTTTCTCACAGACATGCAGCTGACCAGTAGAATAGACTTATCAAAAAATAACACATAAAATGATGAAAACAATAACTTCACAAAGATTTACCCACTCTTTTATTTTATTTATTTATTTATTTTTAAATATATTGACTATTGACTTCATTGGAACATGCAATTTCAGATCAAGAAGTCATATGACCATTGACTTGCTGTTTGTGGGCACTGGACATTAAAAAACATGTACTTTACTTAGAACTGTAGATGAAATGTACAATTGGAAGGTCATAGCTCTATGAAAAGAGTTCAATGAAAAGTAGAATTTTGGCCTTCTCCTTTTATAACATTTCTAATTTATTTACCCTGGTATTCCTATGAAAGGGTCAGTCAACATGACTGGAACGTTCAGATTATAACTGCGAACAAATGAAGAAAGCAAGTTTTCTCTGAAGACACTGTACCTGATTCAATGAATGAAATGAAATGTGGGAAAAATCATTTTACAGACTTTAGAGTAACAATGATATCTGGGAGTCAAAGTTCAAATACCATTTGAAATAATATGTTGTTTTGTATGTTGTATATATTTTTTTGTTCTTAAAGATGCTGTAGTTGATTTTATTGTCTTAAAAAATGTGAAAAACAAATGTTGCCTTATGCATCACTTACCGTATGCATTGAATGCATACGGTAAGTGATGAATTATTCACTGCAATCATTTTAATTTTAAGTGTTTTTTTTTAAACAACTTACAGAGACCAGAGTGGAGTTTTGTTGTCACTGTGAAGCTAAGATAACAGCAATTAGTTTGCCAACTCAGATTTCAGACAATAAAATGCTTCATATAGGCCCAGTGGTTCTTAACCTTGTTGGAGGTACTGAACCCCACTAGTTTCATATGTGCATTCACAGAACCCTTCTTAATTGGAAAAATAAAATGTCCATCCATCCATCTTCTCCCGCTTAATCCAGCTGGGTCGCAGGGGCAGCTTGCTGCCTGACCCCCCCTATGAACCCCTCTGCAGGTGGTGAGCCCACAGGAGGGTGGACGTCATGGTCCTTGATGTTAGTTCATAGGGGTCCTGCATGTTTTGAGTTGATGGGGGAAACTGGAGTGCCTGGAGGAAACCCATCCAGACACGGGGAGAACATGCAAACTCCACACAGAAAGGCCCGGGCGACCCGGGGATCGAACCCGCAACCTTCTTGCTGTGAGGCCTGAGTGTTGCCACTCAGCCACCGTGCTGTGTGGCTGTGTGTTTTTTTCAAATTCAAAACGTAGGTATAGCCGTTATTGGCTGCAGGAAATTCTTGTGACTGTCGTGATGGTGTCGTGTAATTTCTTTCTTAATATTTTATTGGTGCACACATGTGAATCCATATTGCACATATTCGTCCAACAACTTTCTTTTTTTGCTTGACATTGTTAGTATGAAGGGAAAATATTAAGAAAGAAATTACACGACACCATCACGACAGTCACAAGAATTTCCTGCAGCCAATAACGGCCAAACTGGGCGTGTCATCACCAATCATATGAGTTAGATGTGTGTCTTGACCCCTACCGAACCCCTGAGATTGACTCACCGAATCCCTGGGGTTTGATCGAACCCAGGTTAAGAACCACTGATATAGGCTATTCACACTTAGCAGAAGACATTTGGAAAAATGAGGACGTCGACTTCCAGTGTAGTGACACTGGGCATGTGATAAAATCGTGGATTCAGCAGCAACGGTCTTCACAACCTGCCAAAGCTTTCCAAGTGGGACATGATTCGAATCGCAGCTTCAGTGTCACTTACAGGCAGCTGGTTGTAACTGCTGATCTGCCGAAAATAAGAGAAGAGCCCAAAGGAGGTAGTCATCCACATGTTTCCAAACATCTTCTGGGTTTCTGACATAAACGTGAATAGAGTCCATTTAGATGCAGACAGCACTCAGCTAACTTTTGACCACAGGAACTGCTTCTACAATATACAGTATCTGTAATGGGGCAAGAAACATTTTTGCTCAAATACACTGAAAAAGATCGGGTACTAGGTGTTGAATCTTTGCAATATATTCTTCACTGTACAGGTATGAAAGATCAGAAAGAAATACAAACATGCAGTTTTTCCTAATCTGACTACTCCAGAAAATCAGATAATGGTCATATTTTTGTTGTGCATGTAAATATATCAGGGGTCTCCAACCTGTAGCTCGGTGGCTACTAGTAGGTCTCTACCCCCTTCAAAGTAGCTCACTAAGGGATGTGTATCATGTCGATGCCTAACTTTATAAACTAATACATAGATAATGGTTTCTGTTTTATACACATTTGACTGTACCCAATCTAAAGCTCACTGTGGCTCTTATATTTACTCAATTTCTTGCTAAATTTTTTTTGCAAAGGTAGCTCACTGGAGATTGGCCATCCCTAAAATATATATTGTACTCACATTATAAGTTTTTCGTTTCATCTAATTTCTTTTGGACTTTTCGAGAACAGTTTTTGCACTTTTGTCTTGACTTGGGGCCTGCTGTTGGAATGATTTGCCTGCTAACGGTCACAGTTTCCAGCCCTGCCACTCGCTAAATTTGCACTTGCCACACTCGGCCTGTTCACACACTTTAGTCCAATAAATTTTTTGAACTTTCAGCTTCAGTCTGGCTCTCCATTTGGGCTCACTTAACGCACTGAGCCCTGAGAGATATGAATGTCTGCAGTCGGAGATGTCCCCCATCCCGGCTAATTCTGAAGAGTACTGACAGACAACCACGAGCTGTTTGAAATTGGACATTGTGGATGTGGTCAAATCGCTATCAAAATTTTTGTTTATTAGATCTAGAGTTTAAAAATATTAGCTGAACATACTGATGAGTGATGTGTAGAGTACTGATAGAATACAAACATTTAAAACCTTGTGACAGAATAGACTCTGTACTTGATACTTGAACCATGCAGTTTAATTGTTTTGAGAGATCAAGACTTTTCTAAAATATTTATTATTAATTATTCATGATTTTCTTCAGTATTGATTGGCGCCCTGATATTTTTTTACTTGATTTTGAAACTAAGAAACTACTCGATGCTCAATACCCATACCCATACCATGATAATAATAATAAAAAAGACAATAGACAATAGAATGTGGATTTCAACATTAAATTGAATGTTCTTTTATATTAGCATGTGTTGTGGTGTGTGTCATCCTTCAGTTGTTCAGGTACGTTCCATAGTGATCCATGGGTGTACTTGTTCTGACACACCTCTAATACAGATAGCAGTAAGTGCCCTAGATGCAGCACAGACAGTAGTGTTGTTATTAGTTTTAGTACCACTTAGTTTCTGTGTATCATTTTGTTTGCTTACCTGATTTGTAGAAAATTTAGCTTGAAGATAAAACAGCACGAATTGAACAACACATAAAAAATCTCACCCTCAGATAACCACAGCGTAAATCAGTTTTTTTCCTTTCATTTGCTGGTCGCCTGTTCCATTCAGCTCCGCATGAGATTAAACCTCTGTGGAGTGGGTCAGCGTTAAGGACGAGGGCTGGTCGACAGGCATTATGTAAGCCCAGTGGATTTCCTGTGGCGAGCGGGACCATTCATGCCTCAGATACACGCTGTCTTTGTCTCGTCCCTGCAGCAGCTGTACCATAAAACACAGATCTGTGCCATGCTCCGGCCGCCACATGTCCAGAACAAGAGGAAAAGGAGGTCAGACGCAGATCTTCAGGATGGCGTCTTAGAATTGTATGCAACAGTGGTATTAGGATGTCAGAAATCAAATACCTTTTTGAAATGGTGTGTTCAGTGTTGTATATTTTGAGATGCTCTAGGTGATTTTTATTGTCTTAAACATGAAATAATTAAGAATTAGTCCATTTTAAAGTTTACAGTGGTCCAAAGTTGTTCCTCACTTACTATACTATATATTCCAAGCATCCTAATTATTCACTGCTATAAGTATATAAATGCTTTTCACAACTCTTTTAGGTGTAAATTAGGGCTGCAAGACAAGAGATAAAGATACTATATTTAGGATCTGTGTATTGTACTGTGATAACGATATAACTTTTCAAAGAGAACTTTCATAAATCGATCCTTCCTGGACTAAAAGAGTCTAAAAGAGCACACAGCACCTCACAATCTAAACTAACAGTTTGACCTCATGCTGGTTAGGTTTGCCAATGAGAAATGAGTGCTAATGTCTGAGTGCTCGCTCAATTAATAAAAACTGATTGTCCAGGTATCTTGACCCATTAAATGTAAGCAAGCTAAATGATGTAGCCATTAGCTAGAAGAACATACATCTATGAAAGTGCTATCCAGAGGGTTTGTATATTATTATTATAATTTGTCTGCTGTATGTTTTTTATAATGCATCAGTTTTATATAGCGCTTTTCAGGACACTCAAAGACGCTTTACAGAGCATCATTCAATCACTCCATACCCGGTGGTGGTAAACTACTGTTGTAGCCACAGCTGCCCTGGGGCAGACTGACGGAAGCGAGGCTGCCAATCTGCGCCATCAGCCCCTTCGACCACCACCGTCACTCACGCACACACCACTTTCATACTAGGCAATGTGGGTGAAGTGTCTTGCCTAAGAATGCAATGACAGTTTTTGTGACTGGCGCTCCACTGTAGCACCTGGAATTCCCATTGGTCTCCCGTCCAAGTATTAACCAGGCCTGACCCTGCTTAGCTTCTGAGATCTGATGGGATCAGGCTTTGACAAGCCGGTGTGGCCACATGACAACATACATTTTGTCGAATTGTACAAAATAAGTCGAATAAACGGAACACAGTGTTTATATATATATCCTCCATCAATATCAGCTTTATTTTGCATATGAAGAATTCCTGATATCCATGCATACGATAAATGAGCCCACAGGGTGGCAAAACAGTGAGGTTTTTCTACTAAAATATAGTATATACTCCACCTAATGAAAGGGACAGTTTTTCAAGGTCTCATAATAGTTACAATAATAAAACAGCAGCAACCCACATTGTTTCCACTCAGTTAGTGTTACAGTGTCACAAAGAAGGTTAATAAATTTATTTATAAACTTCTCTCTCAGCACATTTTGTAAAAAAAAAAAAAAAAAAAAAAAAGTTTAATTGGCCTCTTAAAATGTAAAACATAGTTGCATTTTTTGGTTGGTTGTACTTGGCAAATTTGTAACTTTTTTAAAAGTGACCATAAAACAAATACAAACACTACAGTATATATAAAACTTCAGTTACAAATACATTTTGCCTTTTGTCAAGTTTACAAATAATTCATAATCATAATTCGACTTGATATGTCATTGCTCCAAGACTTTCTCCTGTGCCTTTTATAGTTTGTTTCCAGACTCCATTATTTTTCTCCAGAACTTTGGCAACTACTTACAAGTTTCATCTTCTGAGTGTCTCAATTGTTGTTCGCCTTTGGTAAATTTCGCACAAAGCCGCATTGTTAGAGCTCATTTACTAAGTTTAACTGCCAAGTACAACACTAACCATGACTCCCACTGCAATCTCAGTGTGATATATTTTAATATCTACAGGACATCTGAAAAAATACTCATATAATGCATGATACATGTATGTGTAAACAGACATCATATATTACGGTACTACTGGTACTGCAAATTAAAAGCAAGTGCTCAATAAACAATAATAATATGCACCCTTATTTTTTTTTTACTGTGATTGTTCTGAGGTCAGATAGCACCTGGTAACAGTTTCGCAGACATTTTCAAACAAAAGAAACCACAAGGTCCATATTTGGTATTTGTTTTGCTCTGAGTCACAGTTATCCCGATTGCTGCTCAAACAGAGTCCACTTTGACCTGGTTGTTGTTTGTCATGAGCGGGGACGGCTTGCTTTTGAGGCGCTCCACCGCGTCATTGGAACTGTCCTGGAAGAAGATTCTGGCCGTGCAAACTGACACGACAATGCGCTTGTACTCGCGCCGGAAGTTCTGATTCAGCACACCGTACACTATGGCGTTAAGGCAGCTGTTGAAGTAGGCCATGAAGTAGCTGGACACGAAGAGCCACTCCGGGATGAGCGGTACCACTACTTCCGGTTTGATGGCCACCGCTAAGCCTATGAAGTTAAGGGGCGCCCAGCAAACTGCGAAAAGCACGAACACAACAAACATGGTGACAAAGTTCCTCACGTCGTGGGGCGTTAGCTTGGGCCTATTGTCCGGCTTCACCCTGCGCCTCACCTGAATGACCAGTACCCAGATCCGCAGGTAGCAGTATGTCACAATCATGATTGGCAGGATGAAGTGAAAGAATACCACGGCGATGGTGTACGCTGAACTAGCCGACTGCTCAAAAGTGCAAGAGTATACCCGCGGATCATACTGTAAGGAGCCTACGAAAAGATTGGGCACGATGGCTACTATGGTTAGTGCCCATATTAGCATGACGTAGCATATGGAGTTCTTGTCGCTGTACAGTTTGTCATACTTGAGACTGTGGCAGATGTAGCAGTAGCGGTTGATGGCGATCCCGGTGATGTTGAAGATGGAGCCGATGACGCTGACGCCCATGAGGAAGCCGCTGATCTGGCAGTGCATGTAGCCCAGGCTCCAGCCATTGTGGAAGATGGAGGATAAGACCAGGGGGTATGGGTAGATGGCCACAACCAGATCTGCCACCGCCAAGCTCACCACAAAGATGTTCCCTGTGGAGAGAGAAAAGACAGTGGTGAGACATATACAGGCTGCGGACCATGGGGGACAGAGCCTTTTGTGTCCAGGCCCCTGCGCTCTGGAACATGCTCCCTCCACACAGACAAGCTGCTGAAACCACTGATCAATTCAAATCACTTCTCAAAATATTTCTGTTTAATCTGTCTTTTAGTTCCACCTAATCATGCTCATATGTGTATGTATGTGTGTGTGCTATTGTAAAGTGCTTTGGGTGTCTTGAAAAGCACTATATAATTGGAAGGTATTATTATTATTATATACAGACATTTCCTAGCTGTGTATGGATCTTTACCGAGAACCTCAAACCACAAGGAAAGGCCTAAAATCTTTTAACCTTCTTCATCTGAAGTAATTTTTTCCTCATAATAATAAGTAAAATCTGTTTACCACCCAAAAAATATATTGTAAAAGCAGAACCACTACATGCTGTCTTTTTATTTTTAAACATTTTAACTTTTGCAAACTTTTACGAAAGAGCCATGTGACTCTCTATATGACGCTTTGGGATGAGAGCTGATTGACTGAACAAGGGTGGTCCACCCTGCTACACTTCTGTGTTTGAAAAAGAAAGTTCTAAAGCTGTGCAAGAGGCAAAACATCAGTGCATGCGAAGACTAATGATGTGCAAAGGATTTGTGAGAATTCAGATAGATGTAAATACCTACTTCCTCCAGTGTGTAACTTTCTGAACATGGCACATCCCCTTAACCACCTCACCACACTCAGTGCAAACTGAATGTGTTTCTGAATCCTTTGGAGCACAGACAAATGGCTGGACTCTTTGTAAAGTTGAGACTCTGTATTTTTTTTTGCCTCTGCTGTCTGATCTACTCCCATTATAAGTTGGAACAAGCTCTACACAGAGAAATGTCAGATTTCAAATTGTGCTTGAATTGTTTGGGGGTAAATAAAAGAGTAGGTATAGCTGGTGTCCCTGGGGTTGAACTGAGCACCAGCAGATTGAGCATTTGTTCGGTCCTGACAATTCCCATGTCCAAACTGAAGCTGATCTCACTAAAAATGAGATTGAGGGATAATTCAAGTCCAGCAAGTTAAAACCATGTTTGCAACAGTCTTCATGGAGAATGATACATTTTATACACTATGCTGTGTAAGATTATAGCCAAAGGATCAATATTTACATGGAAACAAAAAGGAGGTTTTTCAGTGCAATAAAAATATCCAAATAAAAAAAAAACATGCTTTTATTTTTGTCTAAATAATAAAACTACTTTATGCCACTAACACAATAACCCTAAGCAGGATAATTCAAGTTTTTAAATAAATGCACGAATAAAAATAGCAGTGACTGAAAGTGTAATGAGTTTATTATTCAACCCTCAACAGCTCAATTTACAGGTCAGATCTGTGGAGAATGCATGCTCTTCAAGTTTTCTTTTTTGTACATTAAGCAGAGGCCGTGTGGATTACTCAATATTTCTATAAATGCAAATGCTGATTTCTTCCTCCAAAAAGACTGGACATGATGGCCAGATTTTTTGGGTTTTGGTTCTTTATGAGAAAGCAGAATTTCCCATTTCAACGTCTAAATCCAGTTGGTTTAAACTAAACCTCTCTAATCTGAATGGTCACTACCTAAACCCCAGTACCTGCAGACAAGCATTACTCAGTCTCTGCTGCAGTCTAGTATGTTGTCTGAGAATGACACATACTTGTATGTGCCCTCTGTCTGCAGGGTAAGGCACTGGCAACACAGTTCCAGTTTTGAATGGAGTACCTTTTCTTGAACTGTAAGAGTACATACAGCTACATACAGTTTAAGTGGAAATGCTAAAACAAGCATAAACGTAACGATAATTAATTCATTTATACTAAATGACCCAGAAACCATGCGTACTAGTCATATTTGTCTCAATGTAATGTCAATTTATGCAGCTCTGAATTAGCATAAATGTACCCAGGAGCATCCCCTGACAATTTGCCGGACTTCCATTTAATATTGACTTTGGACGTTAATGAATCATGAAATGGTTTTAATTGTAATTGCTGGAGTGAGGTTCACACAGTACATTTGCCAGACAAATTTGATTTGATTTGAGGTCGGACCACAGTCAAGGGCAAACAAGTCTTTCAGTCTGATCCAGTGGATTATATATGGGCATGTTGTTGAAGGACATTCAGGCCCTTTCAAGGTGGCAGTGTTACGCCCTTGATCTTTATAAGATATTCAGTATAAACTGAAAGAGGGGATGTGGATGGAGTCGAAAGAAACATTCAGGTATGTGTTTGTAAAATGAGGGGATTTTACACTGCAGATTCACAGATTTGTATTAATAGTAAAGACATGCTGTGATCAGTTTGGGCTCAGAACCAAAATGTCCAGTGTTTGGTGCTATTAGCCTTTTATGCCAAATCCATAACACTAATGTCAAAGGGGACCAAAAACATTTAACAACATATAGTCTACATAGTCTTTTAAGAGGCTAACCCTAAGTCACATCACTGTGATAGGTTAAATCCAATCACTAAGAGCAGACGGAGGCTGGCCAATAGGACAAATAGGAGAAAAGCACAGAGCAGCAGTCACAATTCTGTTTTCATCATCCAGCCTAACCAGTTATCAGCCACAACAGCAACACATATTTGATATGTTTTGTTAATAATGAGACTCTTGGAAGTTCGGCTAAGCTAAGATAGGAGGCTGACCATATGGGAATACAGCTCCTATCCACTGTCGCACCTGACTGCACCTGTCTGCACCTGTCTGCACCTGTCACACGCTGGACTGGACCCACTACGGCTGCATTACTGTGACTGGTTCAAAAGCTCTTATTGATTTAATATAAGAAAGCAGGAATCATTACAAACTTTATTGAACTTGATGTATTATGAAGAACTCTTTGTCCTTCTCTTTTTAGTGGACAGCATTATAATTTAAAGTGCACAGGCCCTGGCCTACAGGAATATTGTCTCTTTGCTCCCTTTTGAATACAACGATCACTCAGTTTGGTCCTGACCCGCTGCTTGCTCCCGATCACGTCCAGAGAAAACCATTCCAGATTGATCATGTGTGGAACTCATTTCAGTGCTAAACATCAGTATGGTGTGGGTTAGGTTTACTGGCCCTCACTGTGAAATGATCTGCATTAAAAGCCATGTATTGCATATATACTCATCTCCGGTTAAAAGTCCTTCTCTACAAACCTTTACTGTAAATCTAACTATGCTTTTCCATCTTTATATTCTTTGACTTCTTTGCTGTCATCTTGCCTTCCTCCCCAGCCTAGTGTAATGACTATCAGCGCTGTACAGAGCAGTGAGCAGGGCACACACGAGTGCTGGGGTCCTCGCTCATCGTGTCACCAGGCCTATCACTATGACACCATGCATTCGCTGTATGTCAGCCAGAGCTAAACACACTGTGTATCGCTCCCATCGGCTCACACTGAGAGGCAGGCCAATTTCAGCCCTGGCATTTGGTGCACCTGTATCAGAGCGGTGCCCATGGACCTGCCACTCTCACCGGCCAATTAGCACCACCGCTGATCAGACGCTATTTTGTCTGGTGATTCATGTGTAGCAGTGACTTCGACTTATTTTTGAGTTGTCATTAATAGCAGTGGTTAATACACTGCTGCTCATGCATATACATTTCTACTCTTTGTTCAACTGAAAGTTTTGTTTCTGGCATCAGTTACTCACAGTTTTGGATATGTGAACCTCCACCAGAGCAACGAAGCGATCATAGTGTATGGTACAAAACTGTATTTAAATTGGGCTATAATAGAATAATTCCAAAATATGCCAAGTCTGATCGGGACTAGAGGCAGATCAACCTTCACTGATGCAGCCCACCCAACAATATTGTCCTAAAGCCTGAACTACATGAGTTGATCAATGGTGAATCATTTCCAAATTGTTACAGTCAGAGGTAGTTGTTAGATTTAGTAATTTTTAAAAAGAAACTGTACTTTTCAGAGTACTTTTCTAGCAGTAATATTTACATTATTTTATTGAAGTAACAGTATTTTATTTGAGTCAAAGTTTTGGTGACAAACACTTTATGTTGACAATATGAAATGATGATGATTTGAACATAGTTTCTCGCACAGCTCCTTCATATATGATTTAGTTTAGTCTATTTTTTGTTTCTGCCCTTTGAAGTGACCAGATTTAGTGCAATATTTAATTAATGCTTTGTCCTTCCAATTACATGTTGATACGTCCTGACAGTTACTCTTTAAGTTACAATTTTTGACTACTCTAGCCACATTTGTTTTAGTAGTGAAATTGAATAACTTTACTTCACACAGTTCACAGTTAATTAGAAAGATTGTCCGTTAGTTAGTGTCATTCCAGTGTCCTCTACTGGGAATGCACTGCACCTGCTGTTGCTTCAGATCCCAGGTTTGGGCAGAGCTTAGTGTGAGCCGGTTATGAGCCCTGTTATGATTGTATCTCTATCTTAGACCGCAACAGAGAGGGCGCCGGACGTGTTTTTCAAATGTCCTATTCAAAGGGGATTTGTTTTGAGTTAAATTTACCCTCTCAAACTATTTCCCATGTGACTGTTTGAGGTCACACAGAACTATCTGAAAGAAGATGGACCAAAGTGTTTTGGAGTTCACTTTGATCATAAGTTGTGCAGTTAAAGCTGCACTGTGTAATGTTGCATGTATTCAATTACAGGTGTTTTTATTATTCAAAATATTTGGAAAAAACATACATTCTCACTTTGCACAGGTCATCTCTCCACAGATCTGACCTGGAACTTAGTGGCCCAGTGGTGCCACCTGCTTTTCTCCAGGGAGATAGATTACTTTAATGTGCTATTGTCGAACTAGGCCAAGCAATAATAGCTCCATGGAGTTACAAGTTACACCTTTAAGTCGTGGAAAGAAAAAATATAATGCTGGTAACTCAATGGAAGATCAATACCATGTAAAAAGGAGTGGACTAATGGAGTGTGCTGCAAAGCCAGAAACCTTACATTCTTTACTTCATAATTTTAAAACTAACACTATAATTCATTTTGTTTATTTTGCACTGAAAACTGAGAAAAATATAGAGTACATGTTTACTGTACACCTTTACCTCACATCTCCACAAACCTCACACACTCTTATTTGGCCTGGAGGGGAAGCTCTTCCTGCTTGTTTCCATGTAAATCTTACTTTGACTATAATCTTCCGCGGTACGTCTTAAAACGTATCAACTTCCATGGTGAATAGTCGATAATGTGGTTTTAGCTTTTTATTTCCATGGCGCCAAACAGTGGATGTAATAATGATACTTGATAATGACAGATAATAAACTGATAATAATGAAATCTTTACACTTTATTTTCATCTTCCACTGACTATGAGCCAATAATAATAAATGGACAGTAACACCAACGCCATCCTGGAAGCTGTGATAGATGTGAGCTCTGGAGCAGGATAAAGTGCAGAGTCAGGGGAACTCTTTGCAGTAGCATCAGGCCACACAATACACTTAACTGTTCATGTTCTTCATTTAAAAGTATTGATCTGAGCTGGTCAGGACCGGTGTGCAGGGTTTCATTTGGACCAGTGACATGAGTGAAGGAACCATGGAACCAAGGTAAGTACAACTCATGGTCACAAGAAATACACTGTTTTAAACCACATTCATTTTTATATTCAAGGGATTTTTACATTTCCTGGTTAGTGTAAAATTTATTTGAAATTTTCTTTGTGTGTGTACATCCTGTATGGTTTGGAGAATAGAGACATATTTGCTGTAGCTAAATATAGATCCAATAACTGATTTAATGAAGTGAATTCATGAAGAATGTACTGAAAAGTAGTATTGATATTGCAAACAGAGTCACAGTTCATATAGTTATTCAGCTCTCATATCACTGGAATATGTTTTGTGGTAATCCAAGCAGCTTCTCTGTGTTTTTTAACTTCAAAATATGCGGATTGTGGTTTGAAACAACAAAATTCATCTTTTGATCGTTTCATTTAACATATGAATCTAAAATGCTCATAAAAATCTGTCAAATAAAAATTCCTAGGAGGGGTATTTTTAATGTGTACTAATATTAGCAGCAATACTTGTACTTCTAATTGAGTACTTTTTTACCCACATATCTGTACTTTCAGTTGAGTCCAAATTTGCTGTACCCTTCCATTACTGACAGTATTGCAGTCTTCCAGTTCGCGTACCCAGTGTTATCATTAGCCTTGACCTTGGCGAGGTTGTGCCCTGTGGGCCGGGGGCAGATGGACTCTCACTGTGGTCTGAGGGTGATGTGTGGCTCTGACTTTTCATTTGGTTGCAGCAGAGATAGAGCCCTTTCCCATTTCTGACATCCACATGGAGGATTGTGCTTTAATATGGAGCCAGTATATTTTTAATGCAGAACTGTTCATGCGGCTGGTCTATGGTCTATGTTACAATTTCACATTTTAGTGTTAGAAGTGAGTGTGAGAAGAAATAGCACAATTAACAAAATTCTTAATTCAGTTTTCATTCATATTGTCTAATTTGTCTAATTTCATTCATATTATCTAAGAGGTTGACATTTGACCTCTGACATTTTCAAATTTATACAGATAATTTAGCAATTTTTCTCTGTAAAATTATACTAATGACAAAATTAAATTATGCATTTTATTAACTTAAAGAATAGGTGAACAAATAAATAAAGGGACTGAGCTTATCACTTAATTGTGATAAAAGTTTGTATAAAGAAGCAGACTTCGCAACTATGGGTTCTGGTAAGTCACTTCCTTATAGTATCTGTCTCTAAGTTACATTTTGTATGACCGATTAGACACCTGATCTAACACCTATACACAGACTACAGACCTCCCTGTTTTCTTTGTTTTAGTTTGGGTCTGAAGATAGAGCTGTAAATGGGTGGCAAGTTCTACTGTAGTGTGTGTCTAAGATACAGTTTCACACCATCACGCACCTTTGTTTGACAAATATTTCCTGACTAACTCTGCATTTTTTCAGTCAAACTTGAACATTTTTGTAGAGCTTTCCACTGGGTCATGCAGGGACTGTTTCAGCTGTCCTCCAGCCGTTTGGTAGAGATGGGAGCTCTGTGATTTGACATGGAGCTTAGCATAAGTGCAGTCAGTCTATTTCCTCTCCTTAAATCGTGTTTGTTTCACCACTCCAGTCTGAGAGTTAAAGCCCTCGTCACCTCCCTTCCATTCACTTTTGCATGCTTCTTTGTAGTAACATCTACTCAAAAGTGCAAAAGTTAGTGGAATGATTCAGATGAGTATTTGAGAGATCAGCACAATTGATTATATTAATGGACATCGCTACAGTTATCCACAGATTTGGGTCAAGAGTCTACACTAAAAATTCATCAGGTAAAGTAATATCTAAGACATAAACAAGCAGGTGCTAGACTCCCTAAGACTACCTTTTAACATTTACAAAATCATAAATAACCATCCCTATAGACACAAACACTGGTGATACGCTTCTCATTTCATTATTGAAGCCTATTTTCACAGTGTCCTTGATGATAAATCTTTATCTTTAATGAGTAGCAGAGATGTGCTTCTTGTTTTTGACTAGAAAATGGATTCACATTCCTGGGGTGATTGTGTGCACATTAGCATACATTAGAATAGAGCTCCACAGGACTTCGCTATAAAGACTTCTTTATTGGCACTCTCAGGTCTGACCCTTGTAAGTCTATGGTGGGATGTGCAGACTGTGTGACTGTAGGGCTTCATTAGGCTGCTCCAGACTGAGCGCTGGAGCCTGCACCTGCCCATCATATGTTAGGGTGTGAGACTGTTGAAAGAGGAGATGGCAACATGGAATTTTGTCTTAGGAACAAACTTGGGGCCACAATTTTATAACTAATGTGATCTTTTTAAAGACTAAACCAAATGCTTTTACCATACTCAGTAAAGATGTTTATCCTGTTTCCACGATTTCCGACGGGCCTGATGGTGGATTAACCAATCATAGAGACACATGGTCAACTGGTGTCAAAACAAGAATGGAAAAAGAAAGGAAAAAAATAACAGAGAAACACTGAGAATTCTGCAGAATCAACAATCGACGCACTATAGCCACATGTGTCTGATGAAAAAGTTATAGATTTTGTTTGAGATCTGAGAGACACGCATGACCAATAAGCGTCTGTGACTGGTCCATCCAACACTGAACGGTTGTCTGGTGTGCTCCATGGTTTTGTTCCATTTAGTGCTGCTCTCGAACAAAAAGTAGGAGATACTGACTCACCAGTAAGGGTGTGCAAAAATATTGAAATATCGCTATATCATATCATTTAATGTGATGATACAGTATTGATATCGCAAAGAGTATTTTTTGGTATATTTTACTAAATGATTTTGTTAGAGACTAGTTTTGAAAATCAGGTGCCACAGTGGAGCGCCAGTCACAAAAACTGTTGTTGTGTCATTAGACAAGGCATTTCACCCTCATTGCCTAGTATGAAAGTGAGTGATGGTGGTGATCGGAGAGCCGATAGCGCCCATTGGCAGTCGTGATCCCATCAGTAAATGTGGCTACAATAGTAGTTTACCCCCACCGGGTATGGAGTGAATGAATAATGCTCTGTAACTAATGCTCTGTAAATAATGCTCTGTAACTAATGCTCTGTAAAGTGTCTTTGTGACATATGTCTGTGAAAAGTGCTATATAAATAAAAAATGTACTTACTTAATTTTACAAATAGTATCACAGCCATGATTTAGCCAATATTTTTTTGAACTGTATCAAACAGTTGAACGATTGAATCAATTTGAAATATCATCATCATCATATTGAATCGAAAGTGCACTGTATTGAGATATGTATCCTTCCGTGGCCTATGTATTGTGGTATGTATTGTATCAGCAACTTCTTAATGATACCCGGCCCTACTCACCGGCCACCTACTATTGCACAATCAGGCTTTAAAGGTGACCTGTAACTCTCTACAAATACTCTTATTGAGTAGATTTTTTTCAGTAACTGTACTTTTTGCATAGATTTTTTAAACCTGTACTTGTAATTGAGTATAATTCTACCTATGTAATTGTAATTAGTTACATTTTAAATAATAGAAATTGCTCAATACCTGTACCCAATATAGTACAAGTTCTAATTGTGCCAGTTCAGGGCTGTTTTGCTCTTTTTGACCACACAAAACAGCACCGCATCTCCTGTTGGAAAGAGCTCAGAGAATATGATGATTGTGGTTTGAAACTAAATTCAGTTTTACACTGTTTTGATTGATCAGTTTCTTTATGAAAGTGTGATCTAAAGTTGTATTTAATGAATTTATCCTCCAAATACAGTGGGAAGTGTATTACTGCTCTCAATTGTGATCCAGATTAGGAACTCCATTTGAACCTCGGAGAAGCTGAACGTGATCTTTATTGGAGATTTGCCAGCTCGGAGCGTGGCAATAGTGCTAATAAAATAGAGCGGGAGGGAGAGAGAAAGGCAGGATGGGAAATAACATTAGGGAATCATTATGTCCCCGGGTCACAATTTATGCCTATTGTGTTTATGAATGAATCTGTGACAGGCAGAGAGCATGAGACCCTAAGGCACCTGCTATTAAACCAGAGAAAATCACTCAAAGCTATTTCTGTTTGGTGGTGTGCACAGGCAATATTAACAAAATGTTTTATTCAACATGTGTTAATCTTAATTATAAATGGGATATTCCACAGCCTTTATGATTTCAGGTGGTTCAGATTAATCTATGTTCTGACGGAACCATTTGGATTTCCTGTAACATTTTTTACCAGTATTTAGAGCTGTACTGATGACAAATTTTGAAGTGTGATATATGGCTACAGTAAATATACACTATAAACAATAATACTGAAACTAAACCATAAAGCAGAATTATTCACAAAAAAGTACTTTTGAAAAAGTACAATATTATTAAATATTGTTGAGCTAAATAGCAGAATGCAGCACTTGATTAGAATTTTAGATCATAATTCAACCTTCTTAGCTAAAATCTTATTATCTTAAAAGTACACATAATAAATACTGACCCCCATTTGCCCTGTATTGAATGGTAAGTCGATACAGTAATTATCGTGACAGGCCTACTACCAGTACCACCTCACAAAGAATACATTTACAGTGTTTAAAGAAGACATATTGTGCTTTTGTTTGATATATGTGTTAAGAAAATTAAACTGCAGAATGAAGTATGTACAGTGCAGTGGACGTGTTCTGATAGCGGTGAAAACAGGGTTAGATCGGAGCAATAATGTCTTGAATACAGAGAATACTTAAGCATGTATGACTCACTCTAAATACAATGTGAGTAAATGAGAGGCGGAGCTCTAAAAAGTGAATTTTGCAAAGAATTATCACCTTTAAAATGCTAGTCTTTTTTGTTTTTTGGCAAAATTTGTATGGTTGAGATCCTCATAATTCTCCTAATATTGTTAAAATAATCTACATCAGTATCGTTGGCCAATTTTTGGAATGGTTGTAATAATTCTAAATGCAGAAAGGAGAGGAAAGGGATATGAATGTGGATTTGACAATAATTGCTGTAAGTAAGCACATGGGGCAGGCGTGGGCTTAGCAGAGCACACATTGTGTTATTACAGGACTCCATAAAACAAAATGTGACAGGAGCTTTACCGGAACAACATGCCCTTTCAGAATGCATTGTTGAAAATCAAGCACATAATCTGGGCTTTACAGGACCAAGCCATATTTGAATGCTACAGGAAGCAGCAAGGAAAGGATGACCTGAAATGGGTGTTTTCTAAGGCGAATCACATCTTTTAAAAAAACGTTGAGGTAGACAGTTAACCAATGTTATTAAACACTACACAAGTTTAGACAAAAGACTGTATAAAGAAGTGGATTAAGGCAATATGAAGCCACGTATAGTGTTCGGCTCCAGTCAAATGAAGCTCACGAGGTTAGCAGATGTAGAAACAATTTTGAAGCCAAGTTCCATATTAGGAATATTAAGTTATTAACAGACAAAATAGCAAAATAAAAACCCCGGGATCATGTAGAGTGGATAAATACGAACATTTTAAGACCGAAACTTCGAGGCTCACTGTAGCAGTTACAAAGAGAGGGGTGACACATTTTTTATGTAAAGAGAACTGGAGCCAGAGTCCGTGGAGCCCGAAGTGCCCCCATGCTCGCTCCCTATGTAAATCGTTAGCTTTGTCCATTTATAGACACAGGAGACTAATCTACCCAGAGCGAGAGAATGCACAAAAACGCAAATCCCAAAACTTCGCTGTCAAGAAGCAAGAGGACTCCCAAACCAAAAATATCAGTAACCATAGCAATCGTCTCTTGAAAAAAGGTGTACTTAACCCATATTCTTTTAGGTAAGCAGTTTGAACATGGGGTTTACGGGAGCTTGAGTATTTCGGTGCTTGGTGCGGCAGAAAGGAGACAAGAAAAATAATGGATTTTCAACAATGACCTCGAGTGGCCTGAGCAGAGAGGGGGCATGAATACAGCGCTGTCTTACACTTCTTAAGAATCATCGACACAACAGCTGATTTGAGCAGGCACAGCGAAGCCTCAGGGGTGCTCCCGTGTCACAGCGCTATGCTAACGGTGACAGTTGACTTGGCTTCAAATGAGAGAGGCATCAGCAGTTTATGTGCGTTTTAAGATGGTTTGATTTTTTTTTTCTTCATGGATTTGAGCAAACTTTGTCTTGTATGAGCAGCTCTTGAGGTCAATAAGTCCCTCCCCTTCCTGCTGTAAGGTGATAGTGCTGAGAATCATGTTGAAACTCTAAAGTGAATACACGGCCAAAAAGAACTTTTAGAGTTTTATGTGTATTAACAAAGAATTTCTCCATCATGAATGTGCAAAAGAAATTGTGACAAGAGGAAATCAAACTCAATGGAGCAAAACCAATGCATCGAGAAAGATTTAATAATGGTTAGGCAAAGTTAAAGATACTGAATGTAATTTTCTGGCGGTGATACATTACCTGTATAATTTCATGGAAATAAAAAGGTAAAGCACTATGTAACTTTTTAGTTGGAGGTCCGTCACCTGCTTGTTTTTATGGAATGTTCTGCATTATGATATTAAACAGCTCTACCTTATATTTATTAGATTACAGGTAGTTTTATAGCTCAAAAAATACTTTAAAAAACAGGCATTCTGACTGTGAGCGGGGTCGCCTCTTCACAGATCTGACGTGTAACTTGGTCTGGTTTGGTCTACATGAAGATTTATTTAGAAACCTTCCAGACAAAGCAATAACATCTCCATGGAGAAAATCATTTAATGGACACTCCACCAGAAAAGTTAGTGCACCTTTCAAACCATACTTAACAAAGAGATAGAAAAGTTCTGTGCCATAGTGTGGAATATTATAGTAAATATAGTAAATATTATAGTAAATATATTATAGCAAAAACATTTCCATGAGAACAAGCTGGAGTCCTGCTTGTTTATTTATTTATTTAGCATATTTTTCAGTGTAATAAACACAGCCAGTATGAAAAAAAGCGTTTATTTTGTTCAATTTTTTGGCCAAAACTTTCATGCCATGGCTTTAAGCAAATGTTCCTGTCCATGACTCGTGCCCAGCATCAACGCACTTATCAAATGTGAGGCTTTTGTGTGCTGAGAGAATTCATGTTTTTTAAACAACGAACTGCTTTCAACAAGAAGGAATTTCTGAGGCAAAGATGCCCGCTGTTGTGTATATTTGCATAGCCTCAAAACATATCTGTGTTTTTATCTTGTTTTGTGGCGCCAGTGAATGACCTTTAAGAACTGTCTCATATTGACTGGCCTGAACAGGGGACTGTGTAGTTTGAACTGGTACTTGTGAATATATTTATCACAATACAGTATTAGAAAGTTTTTGAATTAACATTAAAGCTGCACTGCGTAACTTAACCATGGTGATGCTATTGCTTTGCCTGTAATGTTCCACAATGTCATATTAAACTTATACAATTATGGGTGTTTTTATTGTTCAAAAATGCCCTTTAAAACCATGTATTTGTATTGTGAGTGGGGTCACCTTTTCACAGATCTCACAAGCAAACTGGCCTGTTGATGTCTTCTGCTCGTTTCTATGGAGATTGAAAAGTGTAATGCCATAGTTTGGAATATTGGAGGCAAAGCAATAGCCTCTCCATGGAGACAAGTAACTGGCGAACCCTCCACCAGAAAAGTTACTACCTTTAAATGTTCACTATCTATCTAAGTATTCACTATACTGCACGATACTGAACATTATTGTCCCACATCCTAAAGATTACAAAAATGAACAAGTAATTTCCACCCTTTCCTGCATAAAACAGTAGGCTAATCCTCCAGCTAACTCTGCCCAAAATCTCAGCCCAAGCAAAACTGTCCCAGGGTGCTTCGCTGTGTATCCTTTTGTTAGGACCGATTGGAACAATTATGGCTATTTAAAAACTCATGTTAGCCCAACAGCCCTGTAAAATGCACAAAGCGACTTAAAGTGAGAAAAAGAATCAATATCTAGCCTATTGTGAAAGTGAAACAAAAGTGAAAGTGTCACAATTTTTGAAACACTACTGATACAGAGATATGCTGCGATAAACGATAAAATATTGAAACTACTTTATGTCACTGACACAGAACAGGATAATCCCAGTAAACCAGTTTTACAATAAATGTGCAATATACAGTATCATTAAAGGCAAGGGCTGCAACAAATAAACTGCAGACTGAACTAATAATTAGCCATAAAAGTTACTTATTTTACTCTCTACAGTTCAAATCTTATATTACAACAAAAATGGCTAAAATGTTCCCACTATTGCAAAGAAATTACACACTCGATAAACACTGAGCTCACAAATATATTGATTCAGATTAAGTTTAAAAGTGCAGGTAATTTACCTGGTGGAGGGTCTGTCACCTGCTTGTTTCTATGGATGCCATTGCTCTGCCTAGAATGTTCCACAGTATGACATTAAACAGATGTACCTCACATTTATTCAATTGCAGGTGGTTTTATATGTGAAAAATACCTAGAAAAACAGGCATTCTGACTGTGAGTGGTGTCGCCTCTTCGCAGATCTGACCTGTAACTTGGTCTAGTTTGGTCTCTGTGAAGATAGAAAGGTTTAATACCATACTGGGAAACATTCCAGACAAAGCAATAACATCTCCGTCGAGTAAAGTATTTGACAGACCCTTCACCAAAAAGTTACACAATGCACCTTTAAGTAAATATGGTAATTATAGTGACAGGCCTTAGAATAGGTTCCTTTGTCTTCCTGTAACACTTTTCCTTTTTTCGCCGAGACCCACACCACATTTTTAACCATGTCGTAGTTTTATTTAAGGAAAGATTAATGAGCTCCGCTTTCGGATAGCACAGCCTTAATATCTCATGTGGTTTAGCAGTGGGACGCATCTGAAGTGAGAATTTCTATGACACCTTGGTTCCACTGGAAGCTTAACCCTGTTACACTGAAGCAAGCATGTTTGAATGTGTTAATGTTATACTGTTATACCAGCAAAAACAAATGGTCTCAAACTTTATTGTGTTTTGTCTCATTCACACAAGCTCAAAATGTTGCGTTCCACCTTGTGATGTCATGAAGTGGTAGTTTTCAAGTTAACAGCTACCTTTTACCTTTTGTTGGGTAGAGGTTGGCAATAGATCCTAGTGAAGGTGTATGGATTTCAAAAACTCAGCAGAGCTCTTCTTGTGCTACCACATGACATCACAAGGTAGAACTGAGTGTTTTCTGTTTGAGAGAAGAACCTAAATATGCAGGGTTTGTGTGTTCAACATGTGTGAATGGAACAAAAAAACAACTCCAGGTATGTTTTTGAAGAGGAAACATTACAACATAGATCAAAACGCTGCATAATATGGACCCTTTAAATATTACTAGCCTATAGGATGTTGTGATGAAACGTTTCTACAACAACTATGAGCATCTTGTGTTGTGCAAATACCTGCCTGCTGTGCTTCTCTTTGTGCTGTTGTTGTGAGTGAGGGGGAAGGCAAAAGAACATGAGCGGAGTCACGTTGGATGAGCCAGAGCCCTGCAGCCGGGGGCCCACACAGGCTGACAGTGCTGGTCACATCTCCCTGCACGCAGACGTCGCTCACCCTCTGTCATGTTGTCAGTCTGATTACATAATCCCTATGTGTCATGAAGAAGCACTAGTTATAAACATGCAGGTTAAATTAGCCAGTAGACGTATACACATGGTACTACATACACACACAGATCCCCACTTTTATTGTACCGTATTTTCCTGACTATAAGGCACTACTTTTTTCCCAGGCTTTGACCCATTCGGCTTTTACAAAGGTGCGGCTATTCTGTGGATTTTTCTTCCACCGCTAGGGGCGCCCTAACCGGAATTTCAAAAACAAGATAGATGGAAAATTAATGCAAAGAAGAATACGCTACTTTTTATTTAGCAGATATAACACGCACGACAAATTACTAACTGGTAATTATTTTCAAATCCTCACCCCTTCATCATGAAAAGCACATGAAGGAGTTTGTATGATGCAAGTTTTAAATTGAAGGCATCGATCTTGCTCCAGGAAGGAAACCATGCTGTAGAGCCCTGCACCCGCGGGACCCAACACAAAACAGCACGGCGTGGGACATATTCTGAAAGCTTTTTGCGGGCACGGGCGGGACTAAAGAATATGGGAGTGGGACTGAAAATTCTGTCCCGCGCAGACCTCTACCGTGCTGCTGCACGTAAGCTCGGGTCAATGGTTTCAGCGAAGATGATTAAAGTGACTTGTGGTTTCACTGCACAGGAGAAATGAAGTTAATCAATTACTGGTTCTTTTTTGTTTTTGACATAGTTTTAATCAGCACAGTTGCTGCTGTGTTAAAAGGCACTGTTCGGAAAGAATCTGTTCAGGTACATAAATGTACATTTACAGTACAAAATCGTTTTGTAGATGCAGTAAATATCTCATTTTTCAACATGGATATCAGCGGCTTATAGCCCGGTTGCGGCTTGTATATACTTTATTTTTATTTTTATTAAAAGTAGAGTGGATGAGGACTTCCGGTTATGGCGTAGTAGTGTACAGACGCACACGCGGATGGCTCTCGGCTAAAACCCTAAAACGAATGCCTTAAACTTGACCGACGGTTGTTTTTATTCCACACGCACTCAACTTACGAACATTTACTAACATGATGTCACCCAAAAGCGCCAAAACAAGCCAACAGACTGGAAAACCAACATCACCGGCTACAACAAACAACGGAGCTAACATGAGCACGGTAGCTAACGCCGGCAATGTAGCATAGAGCCCTGATGAAGCCGCCAAAGGCAGCGGCGACAAACAGCGATATCCTTAAGGCTATCGGCTTATTGAGGGAGACACGGAGAAACAGTCTGCAGACCTGCTAGAAGCTATTAATGGGATAAAAGGAGATATACAATCGCTTATCGCGAACTCGATGAGTCGGAGGGGCGTATATCAAATGCGAAGAACAACGTAACCACTCTTCAAGAGAAAGTTGGCGACTTGAGCAGACAGTAAAAATCCTAAAGCAGCAAAGTAAATGACCATGAGGACAGAAACAGATCGCTTGAACCTGAGGTTGGTGGGGCTACCCGAGAGAGCTGAGGGCGCAGATATGTGTGTCTCTGGAGAAGTGGCTAAAAGCGGCGCTGGGTGACTGTTTTACCTCGCCGCCCGTCATCGAGAGAGCGCACAGGATCGGTCCTCCAAATCCGAACTCCGAAACACCGAGAGTGGTCATCATGAAGTTTCTGAACTACCAAGACCGAGAGTCCACCCTGAGAACGGCCAGGAAACTAAAGAAAGTTTGTTACGAAGATCACCGAGTCAGCTTCTTTCCAGATCTTTCCTCCGAGACACGTCAAATGCAGCGGCGTTTCGATGGAGTAAAGGTCCGACTTCGAACCCTGAATATCCGCTACGGTATGCTGTATCCTGCTCATCTGATCATCACACACAACGACAGACGCATGATCTTCAAATCGGCTACGGAGGCTGAAGACTACATCAGGAAAATAACTCCACGCTCACCGTCCGACAACGAGGTCTAATGTTTTTGTTTTTTATACGCCATATGGTGAAAAGGACTACCTCGGTGGACAGTATAGTAAGTGAACCGGTTGTTTAATATTACTATTAAGTAATGAAACTACATTGTTTCACTATTTACGATGAGTGCATATATACTGATGCTATAGGTTTCTTGTTATTTCATTTTATACTTTTCATTTTATTAATTTATTAAATCTTAGTTATTATTATTGGCAATGATAATGGTGATTATATATGTGTATGTATGTGTGTGTGTATGTATATGTATGTGTATATATATATATATGTGCGTATGTATGTGTGTGTGTATGTATGTGTGTGTGTATATGTATATATATATATATATGTTCTATAATTTATCTAACCATTGTTATTGCTATAATTTACTAATCTATAATTATTGTTATTATATTTATTTATTTATTTTTTATTTATTATTATTATTCTTTAAATATTTTTATTATAATAATATTATTATTATTATTATTATTAATATTATTATTATTATTATTACTTTATTTTACTATAATTATTATCATTATTACATTTTATTTTATTTATTTATTTATTTTTATTTATTTTTTCTAAAATATATAGAGGTCCTTTCTTTCTCGCCAAGGAGCACACGTGGTAGGAGGTTAGTTACGAGTATGCAGTTAAACGTTACCCACGAAGTGGACGGAACGTTCTATATAACCAAAGTTCATAGCTTAAAGGGGTTCAAGGTCACATTTCGTTTGGGGAAATGTGAGGGAGGGTTTATGTGGGGGGTTACTCACAATGGTTTACTACTCATGTCTAAAGCTATTCTGAACAGAATGATGGTGAAAAGGGCTTGCTCTAATTTGACAGATTTTTTTAATATATGCCTAACAGTAATATAAATATATCCAGCTGGAATGTTAGAGGTCTGAATAAAATTGTCAAACTAAAACAGGTACTGGGAAGAATTAAGCAGATGAAAAGCACAGTTTGTTTTCTACAGGAAACACATTTATTAGAAAAGGATATGAATAGAATCAGATCTAGGTGGCCTGGGCAGATATTCTTTTCTAGTTTTACATCCACGCCAGAAGGTCATAATTTTGATCCATAAATCAATTCCTTTTCTATTAAGAGATAAATACATAGATCCAACAGGAGATTTATTATCCTTAGTGGTACTATAGTTTCTACATTGGTTAATTTGGTTTGTTTGTACGCCCCTAATGGAGATGATCCGGCATTTTATCAGCATCTTTTTCTAACTATGTCATCTTACAATGGCTGCTACTATATAATTGGGGCGATTTTAATTGTGTGATCAACCCTGCAGTGGACAGATCAAATAGCTCTGATGGTTCCCTATAGACAAGCTCAAGAAAACCATAGGAAAATTTCTCAAGGACCTTAACTTAGTTGAAATCTGGAGACAACTCTATCCCAATAAGACAGAATACTCCTGTTTTTCAAGTACTCATAAAACCTATTCTCGTATAGATTTCTTTTTGATTTCATCTGGTCTTTTGTCTGCCATCCAGGACTGTCGATATGACCCTATAGTTCTCTCTGATCACGCTCCAGTTGTTTTATCCATTCAGTTTCCAAATTTCAATCCGTCTCCACGTCCATTTAAATTTCAAGCAAGTTGGCTAAAATCTGTAGAGTTTGAAGAATTTATTGAGGGAAGAATAACAGAGTATTTTTCTTTCAATACAAATCAAACCAGTGCATCAATCAAATGGGAAGCCTTTAAGGCTTATATACGGGGGGAAATAATAAGCTTTACCAGGCAAAAATCAAAAGCTCATTTGAATAAATTGAGGAATACTGAGAAACAAATAAAGGACTTGCAGGAGCAATTGTATCACTATAATGATCCAAAAAAGCAAAAATGTCTTCTCCTTCTAAAATCTGAATATAATGAGCTCAGTACAAATAAGATTGCGACACAACTTATGTGGCTGAAACAATCATACTATGATCAAGGGGAAAAATCTGGGAGGCTCCTGGCCTGGAGACTTAAAACAATTCAAACAAATAGGGCCATAAACTCAATCGTCCTCGACAGTGGGGAGAATCTTATTGATCCAGTGAACATGAACAATGCCTTTGCTGAATATTATGAAAAACTATATAAATCTGAATATCCAGAAAATTCAAATATTCAAGACAATTTCCTGGACCAGCTTCAGTTCCCTACACTGTCTGAGGAGGTAAAAAATTACCTTGATAAGGAGTTAAGCATTGAAGAACTCAAAGAAGCACTTAGACATATGAATACTGGTAAAGCTCCAGGGCCAGATGGCCTTCCAATTGAAATTTATAAAAGATTTTCGGATAAACTGCTACCCCACCTTCTCAAAATGTTTAATGAATCCTACGAGAGTGGCATCCTACCACCATCTCTAAGACAGGCAGCCATATCGGTCATTTTGAAACCAGGTAAAGATGCAACAGAAATGGGCTCATACCGTCCCATATCTTTGATGTCCTGCGACACAAAAATACTTTGTAAGGCCCTAGCCCGGAGGATTGAAACACACATTCTAAACTAATTCAAAATGATCAAAACGGATTTACTCTTGGTAGTCAGGCTTTTCACAATATAAAGGCGCATTAATGAATATACTATATAAAAGACAAAACGCCAAAGACCACGCCTTTCTGTCATTAGATGCTGAAAAGGCCTTTGACAGAATAAGTGGAAATACCTTTTTCAGACCCTAAGTAGATTTGGCCTAGGAGAAATTTATCTAAAATGGATTCAGTTACTATATACAAAACCAACAGCCACAGTTGTAACAAATAACCAGGTGTCAAAACATATAGATCTTTGTAGATCAACCAGGCAGGGATGCCCGTTAAGCCCTCTTCTATTTCTTTTTGCCACATAGAGCCACTTGCAATAGCTGTCTGCCAGCTCACGGATATCAATGGGATTAAAATAGGAGGGATGGAACACAGGATATCTCTTTTGCTGATGATATAGTTCTGTTTTTAACTGATCTGGAGAAATCGCTACAAGCAGTGAACAAAATACTGAAATCTTTGGAACATTTTGGGATATAAGGTCAACCAAAAGAAAAGCTCCTTGTTATTGCTGAACAGAAATGACCCACCCATTCAAACACAATTTACAAACACACATGAAGGTTTTATCTACTTGGGTATTAAAATTGTTCCTGATATAAACCAAATTGTCTCAGTAAATTATGATCCCTTACTACAAAAAGTGTTTGAGTCACTGGAGAGATGGTGGGATGCCGGTCTCAATGATGGAGTCGCATTAACATTATTAAAATGTCTATCCTTCCAAAATTTCTTTATCTTTTTCAATCCATTCCCTTGAAAATCCCTGCACATTTCTTCTCCTCCATTACTAAAAATTTTACTAAATTCATATGGAACAATAGCCGACCCAGGTTGCGATTGACCCTTCTTTATTTACCTTATGAAAGAGGTGGGCTTAGATTACCAAACATCAAATTATATTATTGGGCAGCCCAATTAAGTGCAGCTAATTGTTACTTTTCTAAAACTGATATTCCATCTTGGGTGCATATTGAAAATGATGGATTAGACCTACCTTTAACATCTTATATCTACTCAGCTGAAACTAAATAATTGTTGAAAAACACAAAAAAAAACCCTTTCTTTGTAATACGATCTCAATTTGGCATCAATCACACAGTGCATTAAATGAAGAATCTAAACTCTCCTGCTTGTCACCAATTTGGGGAAACCATAAATTTAAACCAGGGAGGGCAGACATCGGGTTCAAATTATGGCTGAACAGAGGTTTAGGGGAAATAAAAGATCTGTACAATGATGGAGTATTAATGTCTTTTGAGCAACTGATAAAGAAATTTAGCTTACCCAAAAAACTTTTTTTTAAATATCTGCAGGTTAAAAGCTTTATAACCACCAGGGCTCTACAGTGCGCCCATTTCACTCGCATTTGCGAGTAAATATTTCGTCGTGCGAACGAGGAAATCAAAACAGTCGCACCGGTGCGAGTGCTTCTGCAGCCACAATAAGGAGAGCTGCGCACAGACGTAACGTGACGAGTTAAACGTTCTAAACGTGTCAAACATTAGGGGCAAACTCACACTAGGACTGTGGAACTTGCCCAAGCCTGGATCGCCCCTAAAGCACCTCACGCTTGCCCAGCGCGAGCGCAACCGAACCGTGCCCAGGCACGACCCCAGCATACGAGCTCCGCGTGTGGCCGATATCACTGATACGAACAAACTCCGCTTCAGAACACACCCACGCCCCCTTAAACGAGGAGCGGCACCGCAGCAGGACCCGCACCTGTTCCACCACTCACAGACACCCCGTGCCGCTGGACTTTCTTCTCCGCTAAAGCGATGGTTTTGTCTTGGTCTTGTCTCGGACTCGAGCGCATTTGGACTCGGTCTCGTCACGGATTCAAGGTCTGAATACTGAGTGCGGTCATATTTCATTACGGCCGCTGCCTTCGGCAATAAACTTGTACCGGTGTGCGGGACCTGTGCGCTGGAGCCCGCGCACCCTCGTGTACCAGTGTGCATCACAGGGCAGGATAAACATCCCACCTGTCCATCCGCCTCACATTAAATACGACAATATTAATTTTATGTCCGTGTCCGCACAGAGCGGAGCTACGGCACAGAGCAGGTGATATGTGGGCAGAAGTTTGCCTAAGAAAATGCCAAATAAATCTGTTTGTCACAATGTGCGTTTGGTTTGGTAAATGTGCAGAGGCTAAAAACCACTGTAAAACCACTAAGAGAATGTAACTCCAGTTAGGAATTTGAAAATACAGGTTTAAAAATCCTGCACACTTTTTACACTTTGAAACAGTTTTGTGTAAAGTGCCAGTGGACGTTCTCTTAAAGAAGAGGTTCTTAAACTGTGGGTGAAGGTCCAAAAAGGGCCACAGAGTGTTTCAGTGCAGTACAGTTTGTTTGGCTTATTTTAAGTCTAAATATTAATCAGATAAAATGAAGATATATTTATAAAAACATTGCGATCATGCAGGAAAAGTACAGTCATAATATTTTTTTTTGTATTAAATTTATTCAGTGTTGCGCAAGTTCTGCACTGTAATAATCATTGAAAACAAAAACTTACTTGTGCCCCCATTTTTTTTTCTGTGCTCCTAAAATTTTTAACTTAGGGGCACATGTGCTCCTGAAAAAAAAAGTTAGTGTAGAGCCCTGATAACCACCCACCTAAAATCAACTACAGAGCCCCCACTTTCTACTATAGAAAATATATGTGTTAACCATCACCAAAACAGAGGCCACCTTTCCAAATTTTATAATATGTTACTTTTATCCTCTAAAGAAGACAGTCTTTCGTGTCTGCAGTCCTGGAGGGCAGACTTGGAAACTGATATTTAAATGATGAATGGAGTAAATCCTGCTTACTGGCACAAAAACAATCAATCAATACCAGATTCAGATTGCTGCAATACAAATGGCTTTTCAGGACTTATATTACACCCGTTAAACTTCACCACTTTAATCCAAATATTCCTGATCATTGTGTAAAATGTGGAAAGGAAAAGGGGACGCTCCTCCATTGTATGTGGAAGTGTGAAGAACTACAAATATTTTGGAAGGAGGCCATTACTATGGTTTCAGATATGGTTGAGTGTGAGATGCCTTTGGACTGTAAACTCTGTTTATTACACATCTTCCCCAAAAGCTTCAGGATTAATTCAAATAAAAAGAAACTGGTAACTTTATGTTTACTACAGGCCAAACATGTTATTGCCATTAATTGGAAGGAAATGGAAAGACCCAAAATAAACCAATGGATTAAACTAATGTCCAGCAACTTGGCACTAGAGAAGCTGAGCTACATATCTAAAGGGAAACTTGAGGACTTTAAAGACATTTGGTTGCCCTTTTTGCGTATTGTGAAGAACTTTGACATGTAAAGATCCCGACTTTAGTTGAGTGAGCCGTTTTTTCTTTTTGTTCGGTTTTCTTCTTTATTTTTTTATTTATTTATTTTTTTTCTGGGGTGGGGGGAGGGTCTTGATTTATGTGAATGTGTTGTTTGTATTTAATTTAATGTCTTAATATATAAAATTTCAATAAAAACATTTGTGGAAAAAAAAAAAGTAGAGTGGATGCAGCTTATATACAAGTGCACTCTATAGTCCGGAAAATACGGTACTTAACTTTCTATTTGTCATTGTTGCCCTTTGTACAATGCACAAAAAATAAGCATATAACCTTGTGGAGCCTGTACCTGACATTGTTTCATGCTTCCAATAAAAATACTTAGGAGCATTAAGTAACTTTTCTGGAGGGTCTGCCACCTGCTTGTCTCCATGGAGATGTTGTTATTTTGCCTGGAATATTCCATAGTATGGCATTACACTCAATCTGTGGTTGTGATACTAGATGAGAAATTTAACTGTGAAGTCATGTTGACAATATCTTGTATATCTCACAGAGACAATGAAATGAGAGTGATGCTGGTACAAAGTCGAGCTGTCTGCAATCCTACACCATGCACAAAGAGATTACCTTCCAATCGTAGCTCCCTCTACCCCTGACTAAGGAAATCTCAGTAACTCACTTGTAAATAAACATGATTTTAGTTCAAGCAATCCTGTTATAATAGAAGCCCCTATTCGGAGAGGAAAGGGAAATAGCACTGGTAGGGAAAATATATTCACCACAGTCTTGTTTTATTTTAACTGAATGCATAACAAAACTCAGCAGTCTGAATACTGCTGACTTCCATTTGTCCTCAGCAGCTTGAGGTCAGGGTTTGTTTCATGTGGATCCATGGACAAAAGTCTGTGTGTATATGTATATATAAATCTGTCCAATTAGCAACCCTTTGTTTTGGCCTTCTCGCAGTGAGCTTTATCACGGAGGCTCCTGAAATGGTTTTCATGGTTTTTATCTCTTGTCAGGGGTCAAAGAATATCAGGTGTTTAAAGCAGTGGTGAAAAAGAAGGATGAAGGGCTTTCAAAAAAATCTATAACAAATTTGGAGTTATTTTTAGTTTATCTTTTTGTTAACTACACCTATATGAACACGACGGATGGGATGATTCACTAAGTCATGATTTGTTTAGATTTTCCATTTGGAGTCCAGATTTTTGATTCTCTTCGATTTTGATAACTTCCTTAAATGAACATTATTTGTTCCCTTAAAACACAAAATATACCACTGAGTTTAAAAAAAAAAAAAAATTATTGTTAATAATGCTCAGAACTTTCATTTGCATAAACTATAAATGGTGTTTTACTATTGTCGATATCATGGATGACTGAGGGATTTTACACACACAATGTAGATATCTGAAATAAAATAATTATAGTAAAAATAAAAGAATAACTTTTTGAATTAAATAAAAAATATGTTAATGTAATACAAATAGTTCTTATAATTAAACTAAAGCAATTGGCCATGATGGATAAATATATATGTATGACTTTATTGTAATGGCTTAATGATTTAGGTCAGGGGTTTTCAACTTGGGTGAATGTGAGCCTCCCCTTAGAGTAGGTAAAGACAGCCGAGCCTCCCCCTCCCCAAAATCCCATCCACCCTCCCCCACACGGGCCTTGGAAATAAATGCATCTTTTGTGTTCCTGCAATGATGAGTTCCAATAACAACTGATAATATATATATTTTTAATATGGCATTTTCATAGTTTTTTAAAAGTGCATTCATAAACAGCAAATAATTTCCAGAGGCTCCGTCCTCCATGTGCTGGTTCCAGACGGGGAAGACCAGTGCGCAATGGACTGGGTCTGAGCGGTTCCGTGCTGTCCTCTGCGCTGGTTCCATGTGGGGAAAGGGAGAATGTGCAGTGGATTATATATCCGGGTGGGTCGCTCAGGTCCTCCGTGCTCGAGGCCTGGGGTTGGTTCCCAGGAGGTGCAAAGCGTCTGGACAGAAGCGAGATTCAAGTTTGGTTTGTTTTATCTTCTGATATCTTCTGAGTGGTCCATCCTCCGCAAGCTCGGTTCTGGGGAAAACGCTTCTAAGGCCGAGGCACTGAACCACTCACCGCTCCAGCTCATCTGAGCCAGGCCTGAACCAGAACTGCTCCCGCTGGTTACATGATGCTGTGGCAGAGGTGCAGTCACCCGACCAGGTGAAACCGAATTTTAAATAATCAGGATATTTCATAAATTTTTTGCTGGGTCCTGTCTCCTCCCTTGCTCCTGATTTCTGTTGAGATGGAATCAGAAAACGAAGCATTTTAGCTAATACACACACACGCACAATTACCGACATCAATACTGCTGCAGATGTGTACAGATGTGGACTTTTTTTTTTTTTTTTGCATGTGTGTTGTGTCCCCCCCAGTGGCTCTTTGGCACCCGCCAGGGGAGGTGCTTCTCACCCGCTGAAAACCTCTGATTTAGGCTACAATCATTGAAAAAAAAACTTGGAGCACCTGGTTTATGATCTGCTACTGAAAGGCTATTACATATAAACATCACCATTAAATGTTTTGTTTTCTGCATTTATTTATTTTGATCATTTCTTTGACTCAGTCTGCTCCTCCTGACTCTCACATCTGTATATCTGCGCATTTCTGCCTTGTTCCCAGCAGCTGCCCCTCCTCCTGATAAAAATGTGCTCTCCTCTCCTCTTTTTACCACTAAACATGTTATAAGATGTAATAATGTCTACACGGGTTATATACTAAGTCAAATTGACTGACTGAGGTATCACGAGTCGCGAGTGAAATACAAGCATAATTGATTAACATTAACAACAGCTGAAAAGCGGTTTTGGAGTTTTTAAAAGTTCATATTTTTGTCAATTCTATCAACGTAAAATAAATAATGAAGTGACTTAAAGATAAAACTCCCCTCTGTTAGAATATAGCAGCAGTGAGTCTTTTGAGAACAGTCCCATCCCTACTGAACACAATTTACAATTACATCCACACACCATCATTTGTTGGGATCATTTGAGTTCTTGACCTTGTCAATGAGACATCTATCCACTGGTGTCCTCTTGACAACACCCGTGCTGTTCCTTTGACATTTCAACATGTCGCACTCCCCACAGTGGCCAGCAGAGGAGGCCTGACACTTAATCTGACCGTTCAAAAGGTCAGTGTAATTCCACTATATTTTAAGGTTTAGGTTAGGTTATAAATGCTCCAACCCAGAGTATCCAAATATTGATTTAAAAACACACACAACTGTCATAGTTACATACGCTCTCCAGTGGCTTGGGAGGAGATACATAATGCAAATATAGCATGAGTCACAGCGTGTGTGTATGTTTGTGTTGTAGTGTGGGCGTGAGGTGACCGGTGAGATGCATCACGGTGGGGAGTGCTGGTGGTCCTGTGGTGGGCTGATGTGTCACGCTGTTTCACACTCTCACGCTGCTGTTTACTGCTATGGGATCTGCCCTCACTCAAATGACAGTTATAGTAACCGTGGATTCAAAGTAGGGATGTGAAAAGGATTGAAAATAAGATACTAAAAAATGGTATCAAAGCTAAATACTCAGATACTGAATTGAGCAAGTATCCGTACTAAAAAATTACACTTTACCTGAATAGTTTTAGAATGATCGTGAGTTGTATCAGAACAAATATAAGACCACATAGACTACTACACGGCCATGGACAACAATAGGACCTACCTGGATGACTGAGGGATTACATAGATATAAAACTGCATGGTAATATAAAAGAAAGTACGACAATTTAATGTTGAAAAACACATTCTACTGTCTAAAGAAAAGGTGTTTTTGTATTATCGTGGTATCGGAATCGGTATTGAGAATCAGATCAGCTTCCAAACTGTCTGAAATTCTGTAGATCTTGATAATTTCACTAGAATTTGGAAATTTTAAGCTATTTCAAGTGTGTCAGTATTAAACAAGTTAGTTTAAACTGTATTCACTGTAAAGAGTTGAACATAATTTATTTTTAAAGGCTGTAAAAACATAAAGTATTGGAAATGGTGACATTTTATTGTATTTTTCTGCATCTAATGTAAATGATGAACCAGGTTAGTCTTGTAATGTAATTGTAATGTAATGGGTATTTTTATGTGTTTTCACCTGCCTAGGAGCTGCAGTGTAGCTACAGTATTTTCTTTTGATTCAAGATCCATGAATCTCTACATGATCCCTGACAAATAAAGAATGAACTTATTACTATTCCTTGATACTGAAATGGAGTCTGAAATGTTAGCATCGTGACAACACTAAGACCAGAGTGGACTAGATCTGTGTGATTCTGCTTGAGTCGTACAGGTGATTCTGCAGAGCGTTGTGGCTGGGGTGTGAAAGCCTGAGCTCTGCAGGCGTCTGATGGATTGGTGGCTTGACCTAGATAGTGATGGGCATCTTTCCGCTTCAGCTGGGACGTGCGCCACAGCTTTGAATACACTGTTGTTGTGACCACTGTGTTACTGTTTAACCATTGTCCTCACATACACAGGGCGCAGACCCAAGAAGAATACTGAACAAAAATGTATTTCAAAAGCTGTTGTGATTGTGTGAATGAGGTTGTATTTTAGTAACAAAAGATCTATTATGGTGCATATTTGTTGAGAGAGCTGTAGTGTTCTATACATACATTAATGTTGCACTATATGTAACTTTCATGGTGAAGGTTCTGCAACGCTCCTGTTTCCATACAGATGTTATACGTTTGCCTAGAATGTTCTATAGGATGATATGGCGATAGATAAGTTTAATGCCATTTAACGCCAAGCAGTGTCATCCCTATGGAGACAGCCAGGTGGGGTCACGAACCTTCCACGTGAAAAGTTACATGGGGTGCACCACCTGGTTGTCTCCATGCGGTAGTTATTGTTTAGCCTGGCATGTTCCACATATAGCACTAACCTCTATTTCCAGGAGGCTGTAAAAACACATGTAATTGAATACATGCAAAACAGATAAGTTTAATGCTACACAGTGGAACATTTTCAATCAGTAATACCTCTATGAAGATTTTAGCTTCTGATATGGGCAAAAACTGTATATGTCTGTCTGATGTGTGCTGTTTTTTTCTCACTCTAGCTATTTGCATATTTTGTTTGCTGATATAATAATTTCATGCCATACTGAACTGCTCGCCTGCCTCCTCGTTTCAGTTTTTAATGTCCCCTTAATGGACATGAACACTGCCAATGATCTAATGTTTTCTACGCTGAATAGACTCACAAACCGTGTTCCCTCTGCCACACTGAAGAAAATAGTGAATACCAATATGCTACTAACACAATAACCTGAACTCTAAAGCAGGATTTCCCACTAAGTTACTACTCTACATATACTAGCCCAGCATTAAAGTAGTAAGTTGAGCTTTCTCTCCTTATAACATTTTCCCTCATCAAAAAAACATGCCCGAAGAGATGTGATTATGCCCTGTTTGAACCCTCCTTATGGTTAGCTGTAAGACTGGGAAGGGAGACTCAAAAAACGAAAGTGAAACTTCTTAATATGTTGTTTTTGGTGAATATAGCAAAGTAAAGGCAACATGGTAATCTAAATATGCTGTGTTAGCAGTTAATACACCAACACCCTTTATTTAATGAACATGACTTCAAGCAACAAATAAATGAAACACTCTATGTCAATAAGTCACAGATAAGTCCATATAGTAATTATTGTGACCTACATGTTGCTTCATTTCCTCAAGACAAAGTGAAACTTAGCAGCAAACAAACAACAAAAGGTACACTTGTTGATTACATAAGAGCATAAGCACAGCTCAAAAGACAGAGAGCCAGTGTGCAGATGAACAGGGGTGATGCCAGCCTGTGGTCACATGGAGGATCCTGGTTCAGCAAAAATACTGAACCAATGCACTGGGTCTACACTGCCTGCCTCTGGTGATAAGCAATATATAGTCAAAAGATCAGGAGCAAGTGCACAGTTAGCATGCCAGTCACGGTATGTGAGGAGTAACTGGATTGTTGCAAACCATTTCATATTTATTTATTCTGTTTCACATTTTAAAGGGCCTATATTATGCTATTTTCTGTTATGATGTTTAATTCATTAATTAAACTCATAAAATCACCAAAAAACATACCTGGAGTTGTGTTTTCTTTCATTCCCACATGTTTAACCCATAAATCCTGCATATTTAGGCTGAGTTATTCTCTCCCATTCATGTCATGTGGCAATACAGGAAGTGCTCCATACACCTTCACTAAAATCATTTAGATAATTTCAGCCCTGGAATTGCCAGTCACCACACTAAAGGTAAAAGGTATGTGTTAACTTGAAAAGTACCGCTTTATGACATCATAAGGTGGAACAGAACATTTTGAGCTATGGAGATATAGAAAGATTAATTATCCATGTGTGAATGAAACTAAACACAAGATATGTTCCAGATATGTTTTTGAGGAGGTAACAACATTATAACATGGCTTAAAGCGCATAAGAATCAATTTTCTGTAATATAGGACCTTTAAGACACAGCACCTTTAAGCTAAACTGTAAACAAACTCGACTCCATTCATTGGACCCGGCGACGCTCACAAAGACATCATTTACAGTGCAACTCCAGCTCCCATTTGCAATTACCAGGAAGCTCGAACCTGTCAGGAGATTGGCCAGATCCCATTTATGTCATTCCCTTGAAAGCAAATCCTTAATGAGGAGTCACTGCCACCCATTATGAAAAGAGCATCCCCATCAGACTTCAGGGGTAGCAGGGTCACACCACTATAAAAGAATCCAGGCTTGGCAATGGGACAACCTGGAATATCACACATTTAAGTGTGCAGCACTTTAATCATGCATAAGTCATGAATTATTAGACATCTGCTTTACTGGGATTGACTGGTGGGACATACAAAGCTCTCAGACAGGTGAGGAGGGCCAGCTCAAAGGAGATGTATTATGCAAAATGACCTGAGAAGCTTTTAACTGGGTTATAATGGTCCTTCCTCAACATTAGCCCACTCAAAGTTGTATTTTGATTGATTTACGCATGAAATGGACTGTTTTTCTGACAAGCATTATGATTAGATTTACTATTTGTCTTCAAACTCAAACTTTAAATACAGAACATCCAGAAGAATTGAAAAGAAGACATTTTAAATGACAAACTACAAATGCAGAAGAAGACAGGATACATTTATTTATTGAGGAAATTATGGTATTTCAAAAATGGCAGCTTTTAAGATTTGCTAATTGTGTCCATTCAAAGTTAGTATTGCAAAAACACTGCAGCCCTAGTTTGAGTAATCCTGTACTAAGTGCTCAGAAAATGTTTTCACCAACTGACCATGTATCTGACCCAAACAGGATGGAAGTTCATGCAAAATCAGTTATTTAAGAGAAATGGATATTACAAGGAAACTGTATATATATACTCCTTTCTGCTGTTGCCAAGTGCCCAAATAAATCAAAACAAACATGGCAATACCAATAGACATACTTTAGTCTATATTAACATCAATATAGACTATTTTGTTTGTGAAAAGTGTGCAGAAAATAAGCGTTGAGCATTTGCCAACAGGGAAGATGTCTCTGCTTTTCTCCCAGCTGGATGTAACAAAATCAGATTTTTCCACTTGTTCTGCTGTTATGACACACTGATCAATCAGATTTAAAAAGTCGTCATGACGTTCTGCGTTTTTTCAGTGAGAACCATCTCAGATTGATAATGTGTAAAACTCAATTCAGAGTGCTCCACATGTCAATCAGGCGTGAGCCAGGTTAGACTAAGAGCATCGGCCGATTAATCAACTAAACAACTAAAGGCCTACAGTGCTATAGCTAGATCATGAATCAGTGAAACAGTCATCAGTCAATAGAAAACACTCAGTAAACACTCTGTTAGACATACGTACAAGGAGATAATAAAGTAGCATATGCAACAGTAGGTGCTAATAGTGCTAACAGGCCATAAGCAAGTTGTGAATTGTGTTCTCAGAGCTTTGTGAAAACACCACTGATAAAACAGCATGCATTTAACAATAAGCGCTTCCTTCGTCACAGCTATTGTTGAACATGACACCTTATAAGTTTATGAAATTCTTACTAAAATACAATAACTTTCAGACCATGCATAATATAATGTTTTGTTGTTTGTTCTTTTTCTTTTAGAACACATGACTTAAGAAATCCTGCTTTGGTGAACTGTGGCTAACATTTATTTTTAAACCAGGGATTAATCAAGGGAAAGTTCAATGTATTCACTAAAAACGTGTTAAACCATCACATGTCAAAAGTGCTTTTAGGTTATAAAAGTCTTCTTATAACCAGGGGGGATACACAGATACTGATACACAGTACACAGTACACAGCAGACTTAGTTTGACTTATAATACTGTATGTCTGTACAGGAGCAAGATACATTTTGACATGTCTAGACCTTTATATAAGATTATCCAGACTTTTCTATTGAACATTAAATTGTATTTAAAAATATGATCCAGTATTATGGAGAGAAGATGCTTTCTATGAGTTGTATCAAGTTTAAATAGGCACTAAATGAAGTAGGAAACTGATAGTAAATATTTATGTGTGCAGATGGGTTTATTTATAGATATCCATTAATATATTTGACAACGGAAGTGGAAGTCAAAGCTTATCACTGTACACAGCTGATTCTGAGGAAAACTGTCACTCCATTTCTTCAGGCTATGTCCACATGGTTTTATTTCATGCATTCGTAGTAATTACGATGGGGCATATTTACTAAGCGAGGTGTGCCTCTCACTGGCAAAACTCACTGACACGCCTTTTGTATCGTTTATCATTTAGCCTAATACAACTCAAACTAGCTTCAATTTATTTATTTTTAATCCTCAACTTTCATCAGCTCGTTGTAGACAATATGCCTACTGATACTTTGCAGCTGATGTCATCAACAAACACTGGGGGTGTGACGCTAACTGTACACACTGCTCTGTCTGAGGCTTTGTTAGACTTTAATCTTTAAGACTTGAAGCTTTTGAATACAATCTAACCATAAAGATCTGACTTGGAACTACAACAGGTGGGCTGATTTTTGCTGTTAAACAAGTCCCTCTCAAATAACGTTACAGTCACAAGCTGTAGCTAGCATTAACTAACAGTCACCTTTTAGTCACCCACCTTTTTTTGTTTAAAATTCAGACACCTAAACAAGACCATGAACGCCCCAGCACGATGTCACTACGAAGCATCAAAATGAAGTCTCGTGCTCAGGGGCCCAACTTCATCCAGAGTATATATGTATAATGTATAAAGAAGAAAATAGCTGATGTGCAGGCATGAGAAGATGTGTTGGTGTGTAAAGATGCGATCTGCTTGTCTCCATGGAGAACTTATTTCTTTGTTTCATAGTATTATCTTCATGGAGACCAGACCAGGGTACAAAAAACCACCTGTAGTTGAATAAAAGTAAGGTAGAGCAGTTTAATGTCACACTGTATATTCCAAACAGAACAATGACATATTCATAGAAACAAGCAGGTGACAGACCCCCACCCAAAAAGTTACATCATGCACTTTTAACTTTTACCATAATCTTCTATAGTGTTGCCAACATCAAGTTTAAAATGACACTACATACGAGTACTAACCCATGATTGCAGTGTTAGCATTGCATTTGCTCTGTCTGTTTAGCAGTGTCCAGCTCATTCGTGTGTTTGTTCCCACCTCCCATTGACACGCCTTACCACATGCTGCTGATGCCAAGCTGCAGACAGTCTAATGTAGTTAGCAGCTGGTGAACACAGCTCTCAATTCAATTATTCAGCAGTAGGAGTGGGTCATTTTTACCCCCTGCCTCGACCCTGCCAGCCATCACAGGGAAGTTACTGCTTAAATATGTCACAAGCAACTTTAGGACATGCTCTATTGTATGCTACGGTGTGGTGTAGTCACGCTACTAAAATTTCAAACTCGATTTCAATACTAAAAGTAGACTCATGAATTTTCATTTTCAACACAAAGTATTTGTTTATTATAGTCAGAGCCATGGGAAGCAATTTTTAACAGGGGTGTTGTGGTGTTTTTTTTTTTTTTTTTTTAAATACATTTTAAACATAAATAAATTTAAATTCAACATTTTATTGGCATATACACGTTAATGTAGTCTGACAATAATATCGAACTAATTCAATTTTTGGGTCTTCTGGTGCAACATCAGGCAGAGGCGAGTGCAGCGGCGGCTGGTGTAATTTTTTGAGGGACCCCTAGGCCAAAATTATAAATATATATATATGAATATGTGTATTATATATAAGCTATTTAGTATTCTAACAAATGCCAGAAACAGGTAGTCATTTTGGTCACTATTGGCTGAACTTTATCCATCAGAGCATAACACACAGCCAAGCGCAAAGTTTACGCAACAGCACAACCTGATCCACCACTCACACCCAGCCCCAACAACACAACGTAACTCACCACTCACACCCAGCCCCAACAACACAACGTAACTCACCACTCACACCCAGCCCCAACAACACAACATAACACACCACTCACACCCAGCCCCAACAACACAACGTAACTCACCACTCACACCCAGCCCCAACAACACAACGTAACACACCACTCACACCCAGCCCCAACAACACAACGTAACACACCACTCACACCCAGCCCCAACAACAAAACATAACACACCACTCACACCCAGCCCCAACAACACAACGTAACACACCACTCACACCCAGCCCCAACAACACAACATAACACACCGCTCACACCCAGCCCCAGCAACACAACTTAACTCACCACTCACACCCAGCCCCAACAACACAACATAACACACCACTCACACCCAGCCCCAACAACACAACGTAACACACCACTCACACCCAACCCCAACAACACAACATAACACACTGCTCACACCCAGCCCCAACAACACAACGTAACACACCACTCACACCCAGCCCCAAAAGCGTCAGCAAAACTACAATAAGAGGCATTGAGGGATCACATAGAATTCAACATATAAGTAGAACATATTTTACTCAAACAGAACCGCTTTGTCGCCACTAGAGATTCTTACCTATTTTCATAAAACTCCATAATATTTCTAACTTTGGTACTTTGCAAATACATTTATTACTATTACTTTGAATGATATTGATTTCCAAACTCTTAAGAATGCAACATTTACTACACAGAACATTTTATATTCAAATACAATTCAATTTCTCCTTTACATTTCCACCTAACATTGACATACTAATAAAATTGCTGTTCTCTATTAGTATTAGACTAACAGTCTCTACCAACTATGTCCAGCCGGATTTATACACTTACACCAATCCCATTCTGAGCACTCGCTTATGTAATTGTAATAATCCAGCCACCCATTGTATATTTGGTTATATTCTCAATGTTCCCATGGAAAAACTAGGTCGCTTTGAGTGGGAGCATGTGTTGAACTTTATTATATGTGATTCGTTTGTGCTTCAGACATTCCCATCATCCTCTCCGACCCCAATTGACCCAAAGAGCTCAATATAATCTTCTTATTCCATAGCTGGCATTCTTTTACTGTTTTTTTTTTTTCTTATAGATGTCAACGTTGGACTATTTTCAGAAATGCATGCCAAAACGGTTACAAGCTTTGATCAAATGAGGCACGTTTGATTGGCTGCGGTTAAAGGCTTATCTCGCCATTTTCGTCGCGCATTCAAGATTTGGACTCAGTAGCCGGTTTCATATTGACGTCACGCAGCATCGCCTCTTTAACATCATATCCAAAGAAACCCAAATGTCAGATTTTTCACTAATCTGTGTATTTTTATACTTTTGTGGATCGCCTCCTTTTTCTCATCAGGGTCATTTAACCTTTCCGTGTGAGTGTTTCCAAGTCTAATTATTCATATTGAAATGATCCACAAACTGGGACTACGGTTGTTACGATTAATTACTGTTATTTTAATTATGGAATTTTAGAGGTGACTATATCTGATTTAAATGAGCTGCATGTAGCCTGTGCTCATACTTAATGAAAGTTCCTACTATCACAAGTGAATGTGGGTTGCCAGTGCCTTAACCTGCAAATAGAGTACACTTTTGGGTCGGTTTGTAGACAGGCCATGCCTCATATGAAAGCTCAGAACCTCCAGAATCCCCTCACTGAGCTACAGAGCTGAGGTTTAGGTAGTGACGGAGTCCTTTTAGGTTTAAACCAATGGATTTCAGCAGAACCCAAATGTGAGAGAAGTCTTCGCTGTTTTTACTTTAATTATTTTAAAATTGTGTTGTCATTTATATTTAGCTCTTTGTTATTGTTATATTTGAGTCACTGTGTCCAAATAAACCTCTTGTGGATCAGTGAAGTTTGTCTAAGTCTGAATATACTCCAACCACTGTTATAACGTTGCATTTTTCATTCACTTCTCAAGTAAACTTGGTGGTAAATTTCTCCCATGGTACAGCTCTCCTGGGACAGACTAAAGAAAGGAAGTGAGTGACGTGCCTTGCTCAAGAACACAATGACAAATGAGAAAGAGGTGCACAATATTGACGTGCATGAATATTATATCAATAGCCATATTCAGAAAATCAATCAAAAACGTGCCTATAAATGTTATGGTTAAGATAGGATTGTACAACTACTAGTATCTTCTTATTCTTATTAGAAAACACTGATTTGTTTTTGTTTTAATCAGCTCTCCCTTTATGGAAGCATCACCGGTAGTATTGTCGCGATACTAACATTTTCAACTCGATTTCGATAGACTTGATTCTCAACGGTGATTTTGATATCACAATGAACAAAAAACACCACTTCTTTAAACAATAGATTATGTTTTTTTCAGAATGCAATAATTGTATTTTTTTTTATATTGCTATGTTATGGCATTGTAGTCCCTGTTCCATAGTGGTTCATGGGCATATACAATGTGGTCTTACTTGTCTTCTTTGCTCTGATACAGATCGTTCTAAAACTATTCAGGAAAGGATCATTTCTGTTCTGTGAATGTGACTTTTTTATTTTAGTTTCAATACCTGACCCAAAGTGCTCAAACGAGTATCTACACTTGATACTTTTTACATTTTAGTATTGATTTTCAATACTTTTGACCACCCTAATCCATTCTGGTCCATATCAGCAGACATTTCCACAGTCTGTATGTTTAAACAAGCAGAAAAAACAGCCGTCCTTGTCTCCCAATTTGATGTTTTTGAGGTATAAAATGCACAATTATGATCTAACCCACTTACTTACTCCTTTCTACTGTTGTCTCAAATCCAAATCAGTTGATGGTGTCCTAGTAATCAACACCACCAACCGATTAATCGACTAAACAACTAAAGGCCTACAGCCCTACAACTAACAAACCTACCTCAGGAAAACCAAAAAAATACCAATAACAAAAAAATGTACCCAAAACGCCACAATATTGCACTTCCATAGTATTTTTAATCTTACAAAGCTGTCATTACAATCATTTTTCTTCTGCAAATGAGATCTCCATCCTGTCAGTGCCTGTCAGATACAGTTTGAGGCATCTGTTATCTTCAGACTCATGTGATAGCCCACCCCTGCTCCTGGAAAAACTATCACAACAAAACAAACATACTACATTTATCTTTCCTGAAAATCCAGAATGATATCGCTTTTATTATTTATTCTCAGGCCTGGCCAAACATGATCGTCTAATCAGGTTTGTTTATTTCAGTGACGCACGTGAAACAAAGGAACACGTTTTTCAGTCCCCTGTGATATTTATGCATTATTTTTTCTGATACAGGAAGATTAACTGATGACAGAAATCTTCGTAAAATACTTGAGGAAACACATGGGAAATGGGACATAGTGGGAAAAAGGATGGTCGAGTCATGGAGTCTCATCATGGGGTGGGCCTTGGTTGTATTAAGGGTAAGCCTGCCACGATAACAAATCTTTAAGCACGCTATATCACTACAAAGAAATATGCCTCTCACGAAAATAATAATGCAAGAAAATCCCAGTTAACCTTTTTTAAATAGACAAATATCATTGAAAAGCCCTGAGCTGCAACAAATAAATGGCAGAATGATGCAATAATTATTCATAGACGTTATTTATTGACAGGTTAAACTGTATTGCATTACACAAACAAAAATACACAAAATTCCCCCACTTTTGCAAAGAACTGTACACACGATAAATAATGTGTTGTTTCAGCGTTCATATATTGAATTATAAGATTACGATAAGGATAATTAAGACTGGCTTTGGCCTGCATTGACTTTGCCGGAGCTGAACTAATGCATACCGGTGTTGAATGAGTGATCAGTTACTCTCGTTTTGATGTTGTGTTTAATACCATGTGCAGAATTGGTCACAGTGTGTGCAGCAGCCAGTGTCAGGCCCACTTGAATTATCGGGAAATCCTCAAATACATCTCATATTCTGCACTGGCTCCGCTTTGACGTGTAAAGCTTCATGCATTTTCCACTCTCTGTACAGGAATTAGGTTAAGTTGCCGTGGTTACGTCAGCACACCTGACCTCGGGGTATGTCTCTCCACAATGTAATGCTTTTATGCTCTACGGATTATTTAAAGTGCATAGGCCAGGTTAGACTAGTCATTTCAGTAACACATCGTTAAAATCATTATATTTGAGATTTACCCTCAAATCATGTCTAGTTTTGTGTCTACTTTTTTTAGATTTTGGTGAAGTTTATAGGTTTACTTCCTGGTTTGACATGGGCTGCAGATTTTTGTATTTTTTTTTCTTCTCATTTTTGTTCTACAAATTGTAACTTAACTGATGTAAAACTATGATAAATATTTATCACAAATACTATCCCACAAAATAAACTAATTTTAACCATTAATGAATTAGTTGAAGCATTAATGGGGAAGGTTTGCATAGATGACCTTTGAGGAGTATTTTACATTTTCTAACTTAAAATAATGTCTACATTTAGGAGACACATTTTATAAATTACATCTCAGTTTAAGTATTTAGGCCGAGGAAAAGTTTGTATTTTTACCTGTGATGCAACAATGCAGGCAAAATGCAAACAAAGTATTTTTGAGTGCTTAGAGAAGACCATTTTGGCTTAATAGATGAATGAAACAGGTGTTAATGCAGAAAAAATACAATACAGCTCCAGGTATGTATTTGACAACAATATAATATGGTTAAAAGCTAAAACAAGTATTGTATTGTATAATATGTGGCTTAGTAACTACTTAAGTAATACCAGAGAATAACTCTAATACTTAATCGTAGTAACTATAGAAATTTTAGCTTTAATGGAACATTTTTTAATTACCTTTAGTACCATTATTATCATCTGACAATATGTTCCTATACAATATAAACAGACCCATTCATTCGATTGAGGTTAAACTGTATAAAGATTTCAGTTTTTTGCAGAAAAAATGTTACAGATAATAAACACTTAAATAAAAACTTATTTTGAAACTTTTTTCAGTGTTCCTCTGGGAGTGAGTTAATAATTATGTTGTCATTGGAAAGGGGCACTGGAGTGGTCAAAGGAAATGAGAGGTCAGCCCCTCAAAACAAACATGTTCTATTATGTGGGGGTGTGCTAATATAGTTTTATCTTGTAAATTTTATTAGCTCTTGTTTACTCGTATTATGGATCGTGAAATATTACGTTATTAAAAATATATATGTTCTCCTAAACATAGCAAAATCGGTGGGAAAGGGTTAAAGATGCATGGAAATTGAAAGAGTAACAGCAAGACTGCAATTTAAAATGAAGAAATTTGAGGAGATGTGGGCACCTGTAATACAAGAGGCAATAATAATAATAATAATAATAATAATAATAATAATAATAATAATAATAATAATAATAATAATAATAATAATTGCATGTCCTTATTGCTCGAACAAACATTGAAAAATATGCCTTCTTAATGGCAGCAGGTTCACATCTCCACAGATCTAATGTAAATTGGTGTGGTGGCATCACTTGATATGTTAAATGCCATACTGTGGAACATTTCAGGCATGGAGACAAGCAGATGTCGTACCCTCCTCTAATTTTGGAAACAACATTATAACTTGGCTTAAAGCTCACAAGAGTCAGTTCTTTAAACCTGTACCTGGTTTCAGACCATGAGTCAGGATCATGTTTTAGTTTGAACTTTTAGCTTTTCCCACTTTCTGCTGTTGCGATACTGAACCATGGCACAGGGGGTCTGGGATACTGTCATTCAGTTGTTTCCTTATAGCTCACCAATAGAGTATGTTGCAATATCGATTGCTGTGTCAGCCAATATCGTGATTTTCCCATATATTCTGTGGATCTAATATCAAGACTGGTCACATACAAGGTGAGGTAAGGTATGGTAACTTTATTTATATAGCACTTTTCACAGACACATGTCCCCAAAGACACTTTACAGAGCATTACAAAACCGGACATGGCCTGTAAGTCAGTAGAGTGGCCTTTATTAAGTGTCCCAAAGCCATATTATTATTGCATACACAAATCCTAGTGAAATTTTCCATAAACTCTCTTTATCCCTGCTTAACTCCACATTCCACACAATTCACTGTCATCCTCTTACCACTTGAAGTAGGTGTCCCGACAACTTCCTAACTCTTAATCCTCAGTTGTTTTTGGAATGGGCCCAAGGAAGTCCAGCGCTGTGCTAATGTGTTTCGGTTTGTGACTAAATACACATCATTGAGATGATTTACTTCTTGAAAATAGCCAAACTTCTTATGCTAAGTGAAATGTTACCTCGTCACCTTTTGTGTGGAACAAGAAAACTGTCTTTGCAAGAAAAACATTCTCAAGATGAGTTTCAAGCCAGCAGTAACTTTAATCCTAAAATGGAAGAGGAATATCAACTGTTTACACATAACATATTTAAATTACCATGCTATATTTGCTGTATATCTCCATGCTAAGTCACTCCCCCTTCAGTGCCCTTTCGCAACACAATCAGCATGCATCCTGCTAATGAAACTACGGCACATCGCATCTGGTTTGTCAAGTTGCTGTGGAGTTTTGTATCATGCTTTTGTATATTTATGGAAAATTGTCGCCTGGGCGCATGGATGACGCGGGTGTATGGTCTGAGCATTGGACATAATCTTACAGTTAACTGTATGGAGGGTTCAAACAGGGCTCAGGAGAGATCACTAAATTACTGAAACATGCATGGATGACATAAGAAGACAAAACCTCTTCAGACATGTACTGATGAGGGAACAACATTATGTAGAAAGCTAAAAAAAAATCTATTTTTTGCTTTAAACCCCCTCTTTAAGGAAGTAAGGAATGACTTTAGACTGGTGAAAACAGTTTGTGTTGAACTAGCACTGTTCATCACACTCTAAAGACAGTAAAAAACAAATATCGTGCCTAATAACCACACATACAAGTGATCCTTTAATGAGGGGTTTAAAACCGGAAATCCCATTTAAATCATACAAGCATTTCAGTCAATTTAAGCTTGTATCACTGTATTGCATTGTACCTGCTGTATTTTGTCCATTACACAAATCAAGCCCAAGACCAAAAAAATATGAGAAATTATTTTCTCCATGTGCCCCAAGGCCAGGGAATATCTGCTAGACTAGATTATGTGCTCAGATAGATTTTCCTGACATGCTGTTTTAAATAAGGCCCTTTATTAAAAAACAAAACCAAAATATTTAGTCCATTAAAACCTTCTGATTAAACTCAATGCCACCCAAATGAAACATGCTCAAAACCCTCATTTTGTCCATGATCACACACAAAAAGAGGGGGGTTCTGTGCTCCTAATGAACAACATAGTGTGATTCGCAATTCTCACACAAACCCATGCTGCTAATTAAAGAAAGCACCATGCTAGGTAATGTTAAATTTACCTCCTGGGTGGCTAATCGAACTGTAATTTATTCTGCGTGCTGGTCAGGTTGTTTTTTGTTGCTTATTCAGGCGATACTGTGACTTTTATCAGCTGAATTTTTTTGCAACAGAGGTTTCAGAGCAGCTTGTAGCTAGAACAAAGTGATTGTTGTTAAAGTGATACAAATATGTGTTTTATGTTATTTTAGTCTCAGTCATGACAAGACTGGAGATATTAACTCATTGCTTTTGTTTGTTATTCACTGTTCGGATTTGGGGAAATTATTAAGTAATTTAATATTTCAAGATAAAAGGTATAAACTCTGTCAAATGCTTTTCTCCATGGAATTATAATGGCTTTTTCAGAAATGTTTCACAGTGGCTTTAAACCTTTCTATCTTCATGGAGACCAAACCAGACCAAGTTACTGGTGAGATCACCGCTTACAGTCAGAATGCCTGTTTTTTGAGCTATAAAGCCACCAGTTATTGAGGAAATGTGAGGTAGAGCTGTTTAATGTCAACACTGAACATTCAAAGCAGAGCAATGTCATATCCATAGGAACAAGCAGGCGCCGGGCCCCAAACAAAAAGTTGCACAGTGGTGCACCTTCAGTCAAAAATCTAAATTAAAATAACTTTATTTATCTATTAAGAACTTCAGTTGCAGACAGAGCACAAGCGCAAGGAGGGACACAACACAAGTTTGTGTTTTTCATCATTTGCAATAATATAGCTGAAAGTAAGTTTATTTTATTAAAGTCTTTCTATTTTGCAAAATGACAAGTTTAATTTATTTTTGTTACAGTTGTAGTCACTAACTCATCAATGTTATGCATGCTGGGAAAATGAAGCCTTTTAAAAAAATGTTGCTTGCAAAAAGACAATTAAGAGAAGTATTCCAGGGCTCATATAAATTTGATTTAGCCTCCCTAGGTCCCCTCATAGGTCAGAAACACAGTGAACGACAATCTCTCCGGAGAAGAGCCATTCCAATCATCCTGTCAATCATCTCCCATAGTCCCCCTCTGCCAATACTGGTTCATGTCACTGTCACAGCCTGTTTAGGGTCTCTGTGTACTCAATACTGTTCATTTGACTATGGACTAATCCAATGTTTTTGAAAGGCAAATTGCCAGTATTTTCCATGTTATTGGTAAAATAATAAGGTTGGATGTGCTTAATTTATGCCGGTCAAAACCTTTTGGATTTCTCTCAGCAATTTAGCCAATTGAATGTGTTCCTTCAGGTGAAAATATATTGAATTTGTCTTGCCAATTACATCCATCAAATAGTGAGAAGAAACATCACACACATTGGTATCAAAAGGTTTTAAGAAGAAAAACCTCCAAGACTCAATTGCTTTGTCCAAATGGGATTTTTGTTTCTTTTTTTAATCATTTTATTCACATTGGTTGGTGTCAGTGTTAGTAAAAACGTCTACTCAGTTTTATTGTAGTTTTTAAAGGCACTGTACCTCACTTACTGACTTAAAAACAGGAAAAATAGTTCATTTTAAACCGTTTGCAGCAGCCAATATTTATTATTCATTTATCTTCCTAATTATTGACCACAATAAGTTTATAGTGATTTTTTCCACTACAATAAAGCTAACAAATACTAGCATGCCAATGTGCTCTTTCACAAACTTGACCTCAAGAGATGCTATTTCGATATATAGCTCAAAGATTCTGTGGAGTTTAACAGCAGCAGTGCACCAGGAGAAATCAAAGTGACGACAATCATGGCCTGAATCAAGCAGGACTACATTTAGATTCATGTGTCTGCCACGACAATCACCAGAAATGCAATGCAGAGTGATGGTGCTTTTAGGTAGAGCTGTCGGCTGTTGAATTTAAAGAGAGACAACAAGAAATGGGAGAAATACGGAGGAAAAAAAGATAAGGGCACTGGGCAGATCCATGCAAATACAAAATATAGAAATAGATTAGTATATAGATTATTTTTAAATGGCATTGTTTTGGGGGTTAATTGTTGACAGTTTTAATATTTCTTTTGGAGTTGTCAATGTTTTATTTTTTGTGATCTTTGTTTGGTTGACATTTTCATTATAATATAAAAAACGGTGCTCAATTGTAGAAATGGATGCTTATTTACAGGAGAAAACAGTTCTATTTGGGTAAAAATTATGTGAAATATCCCCCGAAACAAAAATCCAAGGCACTATGTGATTTTAAAACTAACTGAAGACATATGGAGGATGTGACTTGACATTTCTATATACTTCAATAGGAAACCAAAATTACAAGTGACACAGCCCTGAGTCTGAAGCATCCCTAGGGTAAGGAGCCAAGATCTGCCCTCTGCTGTTACACTGATGAGGGAAACAGATACCGTGGATCTAAAAAGTGAAATTCTGGCACGGAAATGACCAAAATGTGTGTAGATTTTCGAAAGACAGGGGAGCATTATCTAGAATGTACCATAATACAAGGTGGAACCATATACTATACCATACAATCAAGACTAGCAGTTATAAGAGCAAGTCCCGGCTGTGCGTTTCATGGCAAACAAAGAGCCAATCAGGAGTGACGTACTTGCCCCCTTCCTACCCACACTTATTTGGCAGGGGGTGGACACTCAGCAAGGAAGGTGCTGTCAACCAAACTTGTTGCTATCGCTAGCTAAAGCTGATCTTGTAAGAGGTGTAAGAAGAGATCCGATTGGTTGTTGTGCATATCTTGATTTACAGGTGAAAAAAAAAAAAACCCACCAGGATCATATAATTTGAACAAGACCAAGAACAAAAAGTGGACCCCTTGAGGCACATGAGCACTTGCCAGGGGGTATTTGAAATGATATCAGATTTAAAATAAAGATGGAAATGAATAGTAGAGAATATAATACCAATATAGGGGGTACTCAAGAGTGTGAGACACCGCTTTGGAGGTATGCAAGACAAAAACTTTATGCAAATGCAGAGTTACAGAGAGAGCCGAGATGGTTTCTCAATAGAACATGAACTAGATCCAGAGTTCATGGAATTCATCTTTGTCCACTTATATACAGTCTAGTCTATTGATGGAACAAAATCACAAAATATTTCTCCACAAAAATCAGCAATCCAAAAATGTGTGGCTCCATCAATACCACTAGATTTTTAAAACCCTTTCCTTGTTGCCCACTCTGTAAAAGCCACATTAGAGGAGCAGGCCTCACTGGGGAGACTTCTTCTCCTGTTTTTGTCTGTGCAGCTTTTACAGTCATGCAATGTGACGTTCTCACAGCAGGAGGGCTCCAGGTCACCAGCATCACACTTAAAACTTAATGGTGAACTGTGTGCTGCAGCCAAGGTCACCTTTACATGTCAGTGCACTTTAAAGGGGACACATGGTAAGCTTGTCACTAGTGTTGTCACGATACTAAAATTTCAAACTCGATTTTGATTCTTTGGAATAGACTTGATTCTCAAAACCGATTCAGACTGACACTACGATAATTACAAAAAACACTCTTTCTTTAGACAATAGATAGTGATTTTCAGCATTAAATAAAAGTACTTTCTGTTATATTACCATGTGGTGTTATATTTATGTTATCCCTCAGCCGTCCTGTTATGTTCCATAGTGGTCCATAGGTGGTCTTATATTTGTTCTGATTCAACTAAATATCAAAATCAATACCTGCTCAAATTAGTATTTAGCTTTGATACTAGTTTTAGGATATAACAAATTTTGAAGTATGATATATTGATGAAGAAGCTATCAGAGCTCTTTGTTGTGATGACATTTACGGCAATATCCGCTCCCACTGGACACCACAGTTTTCTTAACGGGAGGACTGTGAAACTGTTTATTTAATTAAGCAGACAGAGGTACAGTATGTCTTTTTTAAAGCTTGCCCGTCCTCTTTAAGATAATACATCTTCTTTAAACTCCCATCTTCCTCTACAGCAGCCAATATCAGTCTCTATATGCCATCAGACAGTGCATTACAGCAGGCTTCGTGTGCAGTATGAATGCATGTGTTGAGTACTTCCCCTCAGATGAGCATTAGGTTTTACTTAATCTCACTGCCCAAGCTCCCCCACGTGCGTCATCCCCAGCTCCTATCAAGCAGAAACAACTTTGCACTGTATAATATTGTAAATGATTAAAAATAGCACGGGGAAAGCATGTCAAGAGGAGGGGGGTGGGGGGAAGGGGGGTGGGGGGGTGGGGGGGGAGGGTGATACAGTAGCAAGTAGGATATTTACAGTCAGACAAATTAAGTCATGCGTAGTATGTGTATCGCGAGAAGTAACAACTCTGCCACAAAATCAGGAAAAGGTTTATTTCTTATTTATATAATACACAAACCAAACCCCCTTATGTTTCAGCTAAATAACTTTAAACGTCCTATATTACACAAGATAGACTCTTGTGAGCTTTAAGCCATTTTATAATGTTATCTTTCCAAAACATACATGGAGTTGTCTTTTGTTTCATTCACACCCGCTTGAGTAATCCTAGACAAAGATAAAACATTTATAAAGATATTGTGCATTAGGCTATATGTTTCATATTCTGTTTAAAGCTGAATGTGCCTCTGCATAGACATGTTTTTATCATGTTAAATGTGGTCATATCACTTTATTTGATTCATGCATTTGCCCTGTGAGTTCGCTGGGTCAGAGCAAACTCAGTGGAGGTCAATGGGAGAGCCTGAAGTTTAGAGAAAATCTGACGACAAATACAGTGCTTCTGCCCATTACTTTACGCCTTGGGGCTGAGCTCGAGGTGCATTCAGATCAAGGGATTGGTCTTCATAAACGTTTATCACACAGCTGGCCTATTGTGAGTCAGTGTGCTAGTTCTCTCCCAGCTAGTGCCAACTCTCCACTGGCGGCATGTTACTACTAGAGGTTAATGGATGGATAACAACAGTGCTGTGTGCTACAGGAGTTATGACGTGTTCAACTTCAAGTCAAAGTGTGTCAGAGGAACAGTTTTTAGGTAGTAATATGTCTTCTCTTCAGCGGGACCCTTCTGTCAAGCAAGACAAAAGCATTAAGCTGGAATGAGTGTATCTGTATCCTATGACTCTTATTTGGATTCACACACTGGCTAGTGGCAGCTAGTTACTTTCACCTACTGTAAACCTCCACACAGGAGAGAGCGAGAGAGAGACACCACTCAACAAACCCAGAGCAGCAGACACACAGACAGAGACCCGCCACTGGGACCCTGGGCACACTCGCTGCCACTGCCTGGCATAGCGCACAGAGGGCTCAAGTCTACCTGGTGTCCTAGTCCTAACATGGATTTGTTGTAACTTTCAGATTTAAGTGGGAAGTAGGATTAAGACTAGTTTTACGACCAGCTGATGCACTTGGCTCCCAAGTGGACCTGACTGGACCCGCACTTGAACTAGTTTCATCTCTTCATATTGGAGATATAGGAGATAGATTTGGATCATTTCAGCCCTGGAATATATTCCAGGGCTGAAATGATCCAAATGATTCTAGTGAAGGCGTATAGAGTTTCAAAACACAATGGAGCACCTGAATTATCACGACATCACAAAGTAGAACAGTGTTTTCTGCTTGAGAGATGAACACAGCCTAAATATGCAGGATTTGTGCATTAAAGGGCCGATATTACACTATTTTCTGAATTTTGTTATAATTTTTCCTCATCACAAACATACCTGAAATCGTGTTTTGTTTCATTCCCACATGTTTAACACACAAACCCTGCATATTTAGGCTGAGTTCTTCTCTCAAACAGAAAACACTGTTCTACCTTGTGATGTCACAGGAAGTGGTGCTGTGTTTTTAAACCTTCATCACAATCCCTGAAATTGCCCATCTCTACTGAGCAAAGGGGAAAAGGTGGAACAGAGCATATTGAGATTTGGAGACGTAAACAGACTAATAATAAAGAGTTACTCAAACGTGTGTTTGATGAGGAAACAACATTCAAACAACAGAAATCAGAGAATCGCATAATATTGGCCCTTTAAGAAATCTGCTATAGGACTGGTGAATAATCTTACTGGTTGAGCGGTTTGATTGCTATTGGCAGAGGCCCTCCACAGGTATACGCACTGGCAACATGGCATCCTGGGAGAGCGGTGGGGGTGTCGGATCAGAGTGATGAAAACAGACAGAGAGTCATGGAATTAAGTGAAAAACAATGTGAAATCCGGACAGCATGTGATGGGATAAGCACCGGAAGAGTACAAAGAAACTGCAGGACCACAGTGACAAGCAGAATAAATTTAACAGGGGGAGTGTGTTTATTTAGATTCTTGCAGCATGCTTAAGAAGTCCTTTTGGGATCAGGGTGATTTAATTATTATACAAAAATAATATGGGGGATGGTGAAGTACAGACGAAAGAGAAAAGTGCTATGGTCTACAAAGAGTCTATAGGCCCAATATGCATAATGGGGCTGCAAAATAAATCATAATCATACTGAAGAGGCAGTTTTAAAGGTCGCACAAAGACTACTGTATTACAAACTACTATCCTGCTTTTATGGGGAAAAATGGCTTACAACTCACATGTACAGGATTTTTGAGTTGATACTTTTATAGATAGCAAAATGATATTCAGTGAGCCCTATAAAGGTGTGATGAGAGTCCTCTGTGGCCATAGCTCTTAAAATGCCCTGCTGTGTGTGTGTTTGTGTGTGCATTTGCGTGTGTGTGTGTGTGAGAGAGAGAGAGAGTGTCTATCTGCTTCTCCCTGCTTATGGTAAAACCTGTGAAATGTTTGATCTCAATTTATTTCGTTCTTCCATAAACACTAGTAGTCAAAAGTCTGGACGCTGTTTTAATGTATGTTTCATCTTTATTTCCATGATCATCAAAACTATGCATGGACACATAAGGAATGTAAGAAACAGACCATGAAATCACACAACTTGAAATGAAAACCATTTTAGGAGACTTAATCGAGGAGCTCATTGATAGCAAGATAGCAAGATAGAGTTTGCAGCATTAGATAGATAGATAGATAGATAGAATAGAGATATAAATATAGATATAGATATAGTAAAGTCATTTAACTTTCTTTCCTTTACTACATAATTCCGTATATTTTGCATCATATATTTGAGAGGGTTGTTGAGGGTTGTTGCCTGGTATTGTAATGTCACATGCTACATCAATCAACAAAAGAACAAACAACAAAAGAACAAAAGTGATAGGAGAAATAAGGTGGATAAGGGCATAATAAGAAACCTGCTACTGCAAGCGCTCTTTGCGTCAGCAAGCCATTATGTGGTCATACCGGCTTGTCAAAGCCTGATCCCGTCAGATCTCAGAAGCTAAGCAGGGCCGGGCCTGGTTAGTACTTGAGAGACCACTGGGAATTCCAGGTGCCACAGTGGGGCACCAGTCGCAAAAACTGTCATTGTATCCTTAGTAGTGCTGTCAAACGATTACGTTTTTTAATCAGATTAATCACACTTTAGAATTTTGATTAAGTTAATTATTCTTCAAAAAAAGACCAAAATATTTTTGACAAAAATGCAATTTATTGCTGCTGGGCCTGTTGTTGGTGCACAAGTAACGTCCTTGCTAGCCGCTGAATCAAACACGTGTTTTGCTTTAAGATGGTCTTTTAAACTTGTGCTTCTGTGGAAAAAGAATTCATCACTGCAATATATGCAAACTACCTTAATTTTATCTTAAGTCCCATCGGGCAGTTTTTTGAAGAGATATTTGCCGCTGAGCACTAGTCACAGTCTCATCTGTCATCTTCACATCTGCATATGGACAGACCTGATCACTGACCTAATAACCTGCGCTGCCTTTCAGGTCACCATCCACGCTTTTGATAGAGGAGCATGTGTGTTCAAAATAAATTGTGTGATTAATCTGTGTTAAAAAAAACATTAGTGTGATTTTTTTTTGTGATTAAACATGTTAATGCTGACAGCCCTAGTCCTTAGGAAAGGCTGCCGTCAGTCTGCCCCAGGGCAGCTGTGGCTACAATAGTAGCTTACCATCACTGAGTGTGGAGTGAATGGCAAGGACTTCCTTGGAAAAGAAATTAGTAATCTCAATGGGACTTTCCTGGTTAAATAAAGGTTAAATAAAAATAATAAAAGTCCATCCCTCATGTATTACCTTGTGAACAACAGAAGAAGTTAAATGGTGCCTTACTGGGCACTTATTTCATACAAGATAAGATAAGAAACCTTTATTTGTCCCCCAATGGGGAAATTAGACTGTTACAACACAAAGTTCAAGAAGATGCAATCAAGATAAATTATGATTAAAGGACAAACATAAAATCTAACCTCTGTGCCAACCGACTAAAGCTAAATCATGACCATGGAGATGATGGTACATTCTATATGTAAATTGTGCCTGTGTTCTGTTCTCAGTAGACAAGTTTAGGCTCATAACTTCTCAGTACACTGGTAAATACGCACACAAACATGGAGAGCTTGATTATAGTTTACTTTCTTTACAGGCTAGAATGTCATGCAAAAATGCCATTAGACTGACCTGTTATCTTTAATATGACTGCAAAGAGGCAGAATAACAATAAATGTAGCCTAAACAAACCCAATTTAAAAACCAGTAGAGCCAGGCCTAAGTTTTACAATCAATGAAGATTTACAGTGAATTTTTACATAATTAAATATATCGGCTTTTACATCGGCTATTGGCACCTACAACTCTCATTTTATCGGTATCATATCGCCCGCAAAAAAAAAATAAAAATAAAAAATCCATATCAGTCGAGCCCTACTTAAAACATTATATTGCAACAATTTATTCAAGTTTACTCTACATGATAGTTTGGTGGTCATATATAATGTTATATAATATGCGGCCCCCGACCATTAGTGATTTTCTAACTCCTGCTTTAACCCATCCTTCAAACTGTGTCCTGGGGAAACCTGTCTGAGGCAGAGGGCGATCACAGAGCAACCTTTTAATCAAGGGGACCTGACCATAACTATATCTAACTGTGCATGCTTTAAAATAATGGGAGGAAGATGTAAAACCCACCCAGAAACAGGGAGAACAATGCGGACTCCACATGATCCAGGAACTGAATCTAGAAACATCTTGCTTTGAAGAAAGTGTAACAAAGTCTATACACTGGATATATACAGTTGGTCAAAATGGAGAAAAAAAACCTGAAACCACTGTTACATCAATATCAAGTAAAACCATGCACTGATCAAAAATGTTTATCAAAAGTAGTGGTAGACAATATACCAAAATATTAATACCAAGATTTTCTTGGAGCCTGATCACACTTTAGATTTCTATCACAATTCATGTGTATATTATACTACACTACAATACTACTACAATATTGACTTGAAGATGTCTTCTGATTCCTCTGAAGGTTTACAAATTGCAGTTGGTTAAATCCAGCTGTCAGTCACTCAGAGCATTCTTAAGGTTTTTCCCCCCTTTTTTATGTTTATGCTGCCATGTTTGGACTATGCATCTCTCTGATTGGTTAATCCACCTGTCAATCACTCCCTCAAAGTGTGTGGTTCTGACTGGTCAGGTAACTAAAACCCAGCAATTGCCAAATGATAACAACCCTTATTAGAAGTTACTCATACAGCATAATACATTTAACTGGCCGAAGCTTCTGGTTCTCATATTTACCTCCAGTATCACACCTGAGTGGTGATGCTCTCCATGACTTAAGCAGCCACTGGCAGGACCTGTTTGAAGACGTGACAAAAGGTGCACACACAGCCAGCACCAATCCTCCACTAGTATAGTCACAATACTGAAATTTTGATTTTGATACTAAGAAATAGACTAAATACTCAAAACCGATTCTGAAACCACAATGATAATAAAAAACCTTCTTTCTTGAAACAATAGAAGGTGACATGAGCATGAAATAGCAGTACTTTCTTTTATATTCCCATGTGGTGATATATCTATAAATTCCCTCAGTTGTAAAGTTGTGGTACATCTACAGATAGTTCTAAAGTTATTAGGGAAATATTTATTACTGACCTGTGACTGTGACTTTTGAAGTATTGATACTTGCTCAAGTGAAGATCTAGTTTTAGTACCGATTGATTTTCGATTCTTCCATTTAATTTATTTGCTCCTTTGTGACCTAATATTTGCATTTTAAATCCTTTTAACCATTTTAAATCATATACTTATGAGAGCTGAGCAGGTCTCTAACCGGATATGCCTGAAAGTAAATCTGCCGTAATGAATCAAATGGCACATAGTCCTTCACAGCCAGGGAGACACAGCTCTAAAAGCAGAAGTGTCAATCCTTAAGAAGTTATCAGGTGCAGAGGAGCCTCCAGACACACACTCAGGCCACTCCTTTTATGTCCCGACTGAGAATAAGGACATTAACTAATCTATAGTGCAATTTAAGAGGAAGGAGGGAGAATGGAAATCCTTATCCGCTTTGTCTTTGTCTGTTCTGTTTCAGGAAACTGTAGAACAACATCAAGAAGAGAACAAAGAGTTAGCATTGATTTTATGTAAAGAAAAACACATTTTTCACATACACAGCACTGACAGCATGTATTGAACTGTAAGTCTTTCAAGTTGTGAGTAACCTGTAAATATCTCAAGTGCCATTTACATATAACAGAAGAAGTAACTAGCAAAGATGCTGAAGTTTATGCACATGCTATTTCAATTAATGATTACCTACTGCCAACAATATCAGTGCAAGATGTAATAATGCCACACTACACACTAAAACCTTACCTTTGCTGACTAAGAGATAGATAATATTTAGAATTTTTTTTGAAGATATGCAATTTTTGAATCTTGAGTATATTGTTCAAAAAGTGTTGTTTAAAAATATAAATGAAAATAAAAATACATGTTGAAATATAAAGAATATACAGGGATGTTTTGGATAATTTTCTAATCAATTCATATTCATGTTTCCATGGAAAGTTTAAGCCTCAACTACATGATTTAGCACATTTCTGTTGGTAGAATATGGTTTGGAAATAGTTACCAGAATAAAATTTAAAAAAAAGTTCTATTTTTGTCAATATTGCCCACCCGTACTAAAAGCAGAGCAATGTTGCTACAATACTAAGATTGTAAATACCTGCTCACAAGAGAATCTAGTTTCATTATTAGTTTTAGCATAGATTAGTATCTGGCTTCCATTTTATGACAACTCTAGAGCAGACTGGTGTAGCACAGTCCTGGAGTAGGGGGAGATGGGGACAGTAGGCGGGACAAGTCAAATAAAGCCTTATCAGAGAGACAGAAGCATAGATGAAATGTTACCTGAACATGCATGAATGAACAAACAAAACTCCAGGTATGTTTCTGATGCAACATGTCCTGTCTAACATAACTGATGTATTGTGTCTATACCACCACACTGTTTGTATTAATGCTACGTCTTGACCCCTTGACTGAGACAGGGCTCCAAACAGTGAGCCTTGAGCCTGGAGTAGTTAGCGCTCTGTCTTACTGCGCTGCTCTGATGTCGATCGCCACTGCCTCCCCAGAAAGTCACAAAGACCCACAAAGGTGACTTCTGCACTCCGCCAAGTCTACAACAAAACATAGACATGAATGACAGCATACACTACATCGGCGTAGGTCATACTGCACCAACATAGGCCTTGGACAAATAAGCTAGTCTGTATGCTATTATGCGTGGTGTTTTTATTGAGCGAAAGGGTCTGCTGTATCACATTTTAAACCAATATTCCCATCATGATTCTGGATAGATGTTTGTTTTATTAGTCGTAAAAGAGGATAATGTCCAGGCGTCATACATTTCTTCTGTGTCAACAAACAATCTTTTCAGCTGGGTATCAATAGCTGCAGAGACCTGACCTGAACTTTATATAAAAGGAAACTGTTATGAACATGTTTTTCTTGCATTACATAGTCTGCAGTGACCTTGAGGGCACAGCTCTATGGACAAGCATATTAGTGTAGGGTTATGCTTCAGTTTGAGAAGTTCATATGGGAACATTACTATAATAATAAGGACATTGGCTAAAGCGATGTCCCTGAAACCGATATTGCACCCAGCAAATTGGTCTGGATCTGAGTCGATATATGATGCAAGTATTGGTATCAATGCATTCCTAACTTAAAGAACCATAGATGGCACTCTCCAGTTTCCAGGATATTCTTTTTCTCAGTTTCTAGACAGCATTCAGTTAAAAAAAAAATTATGATAGGGCACAAGAACAAATAAACATGAAAGGTAAAGCCAAGATTAAACCAGGATTCAATGGGTCTAAACTAGAAATCGACCGATGTAGGTTTTTTCACGGCTGATGCAAATTGTTTAGAATCCAGAGAAACCGAAGGCCGATAAGCTCTGCCAATATTTTTTTTTGGACCAGTATTTTTGGGCTGATATGTAGGGCTGATTTGGATTATTTCCCTCAAATTATGTTATTTACATTTACTACAAACTCACCCACACCACCACAAATCTATAAAAGAACTGTGTAGTCACATTCTGAGCAGTTATCTCTAAATATGTAAGTGTTCGAATAAAGCTTTATGTGTATCCTTTACTTACAAAGGTACCTAGAATAAGTTTTGTGTAGTGCTGCCGCGATTATTCGACGTTGTCGACGTAATCGATTATGAAAATGAGTCGACTACAATTTTTTTGGTCGAATATTCGCCTTTATTTATTTTTGGTCTCAAACGGCTCGTCCAGAGACCTTTTGCTTGCCTGAGATCAGGTATTTCCCCTCCACACCACTAGTCGTACTACACTCGAGGCCGACACCGGTGCGGCAGGCAGCGGCTACACCCGAGGCGGACACCGGCGCAGCTAACAGCGGCTACACCCGAGGCGGACACCGGCGCAGCTAACAGCGGCTACACCCGAGGCGGACACCGGCGCGGCTAACAGCGGCTACACCCGAAGCGGACACCGGTGCCGCGGGCAGCAACTGCGCCCGAGGCCGACACCGGTGCTGCTGACAGCGGCTACATCCGGGGTTGACGCCGAGGTGGCTAACCTCGGCTTCACCAAAGGCTAACAGCAGTGGTAAATAATGGCACCGCCAAAGAAAACAAACTTGAGGAAGTATTTGCCGTGCGCACTCTGCTGGCTGGTCTCTCTCTTTCTCGACCACGACCACGATGCATGAGGTATTGAGCATACCGTTGCATATGCTGCTCGTGCAAACTCGTTAAATTGTGTGTGCATATCGTTGTTCAACATTGTTGAATGAGCACACACAACAGACATAACAGCACAATAACCTTTGCAACTCATACGCACAGCACACACACAAGGTAAAATCTAACACACACACTTGTGTGTGTTAGAACCGCTTTTTTTTTTATTAGTCGTTTAGATTAGTCGACTAATCGAAAAATTAGTCGAGAGATTAATCGTTAGAAAATTAGTCGTTAGTGGCAGCACTAGTTTTGTGTAGACGTGTTTTAGATGTTTCACATTTCTACATCTGCCTACCTCCAAACCACAATAATAGTTGAGTTGAATATGGAAGTGTTACTGTGCAAATTCTTTTCAAAGGGTTTAAAATGTGTCCTCCAGTCAACTCCAAACGTTGCTACACGCTGTAACAGCAGCACTTGTATCTGTGCTTACTCAACACAAACTCTTTGACTGATGGCTCATTTCTCATGCACAGCTTTGCCTTTAGACTCACTGAGGTACAGACAGTGCTCACCTGGCAGCGGCACAGAGCATGCTGGGTGAGCTAAGGCTAGTCAAGAAGATAAGACTGGGAACCATACACCATTAGACGCAGTAGGTGAGAGTGGGGCGGGGGAAGATCATAGACTGTATAAAAAAGTAGACTAAGTGAGTCACCCATAGCGTTCAGCGCCGCTCAAATGAGGCTCATGATGCTAACCGGGGAAAATCTGGAGCCAAGTTCTATGTTATGAATAGGATTGTTTTGACAGACAAAATAGCAAAAAAAAGCTCATTGCAGCAGTTACAGAGAGAGGAGCCACAAGATCCCAATGTAAGTCAATGGGATCCAGGGTCAAAAGGAGCCGGAAGAGCCTCCTGGAACACTAACTGTTTGGTGCACGGCGACTAGCGCGTTAGCTCTGTCCACTCATATATACGGTCTATGGGGGAGACATAGGGGGCGCTGTGGGGGGGTGGGAGGGGTGTGGGGGGGTGGTCGTCTACACTGCTGGGGTCTAAAAATAACAAAGCAGTGTTTGTCGGTGTATTTTTAAATCAAAGGACTCACACTGAGGGAAGAGTGTGGCCACATATTAACTGTTCAAATTTAGATGTTTTGATCCAAGTAAGTTTGCAAAGGGAAATTGAGGTTACTGTCTTTGTCTTGCAACTTCTTGTAAGATTAGGACTATTCAATATACTAAGATTAATGTTCAATGTAGTAAACTAGTGACAACCTTTCCTAGAAACTCTGTATTTAGTATGAACAGTATGTTTTGCAATTATGTCCCATATGTTGCTTGAAAATAATAAATAAATAAAAGAGCATGTCTGCAGTGACCTTGATGTCACAGCTCTATGGCCAGACATGTTAGGGTAGGGCAATGCTTTAGTTTGAGAACGTCATAGGGGAACCTTACTATGATAATAAAGACAATGACTGAACCTAGAAGCTTGAACCAATTCTGCATCCAACAAATTGGTCTGGATCGGAGTCAGTCTCAAGTTTTGTTTAATTTTTTTGTATTAATGGTTAATAGTAAGCAAAAAAGTACTGAATACCAATAAACCAGGTTTAGGCATATTTTATTCTGCTTTGCTTCCCAATGTTGCCAGCAGAGGGCTCAGAAACTGAAAAAAGTCTTAATCATAAACCATAAAAAGAGGTGGACACAGCAGTGTGACATCGCTCATAGTGTCCAGCTTCAGTACAGTTAACTACAGTGGCTGTGGTTACATGCATTCTCAAAATCTAAAAAAAAAAGAGACTATTAAAATGACATGTAAACAGCAAAATCATGAAATTCACATCAGATTTGCAGTTTGAATTTCATGTATATAATTTTAAAGTTTCACAAATCTAATAATAATCAGATTTTGATGTGCATGTAACCTTAGCCAGTGACATTCAAAATCAAGTTTTTCCTTGGAATTCCTTGACATTTCATGGCAGACTTTTATAACCCAAATGTTTTTTTCTTATTCTGAGGAACATCTACTATTTCTGATTCCACACACTTTCATAAGCAACTCAGTAAAACTCAGCCAAGAGGATCACAGTTTCTCACCAACAGTCTTTGTTTGGGCCTTCCTCTCGATTAAATTCAAACAGGAAGCTGTGAAATCAACTACCGGTATTTCTGTAAAACCATCCCTATTTGTTTTCTTTACACACTCATTTTTGTCATTAGGCCTGTGTATTTCTGAGTCAATTTCCTCTTCAAACAACAAGGGCTGTACGATATTCAGAAAAAACTAAAATATCCGTCTTAATTAAAGATGCATCCAAATGCCACTTAATCTGCGCTAATGCTAGAAAATGTTCTTTACACTAGCAGCACTGACAATGAGAAATAACATTGTGGAGGCACAGAGCCAAGAAGGGAGCAGTGCTGGGGTTTGTCACCAGCTCAACAGTGAAGAATTGGGCCTTGCATATGTCAGATCCTTTTCCTCTTATCACATCCGCGCTACAGCACTTGGTGTCACGGTTATCATGGCCAAGATAATTGCAATTAACGATTATATCCCAATAATTCTGAAAGTTGCTGGCAGTTTAAAGAATGTTATGGATATGAACAATGATCATTTGAATATTATGAAGAGGTTCAATATTTAAACTGTTTTAGTGTTTGTTAGTGAAAGTGAAAACTACAATTATCTAGAAGAAAACATCATGGATATTTTTTTTTCTGTACATTCTGGTGATTTATGGCAATTATCTTTGTTGGCGATAATCACGATGATATAAAAATGTCCTACAAATGATTACTGTTGACAAATTACATTATTGTCCCGTCCCTAGTCATGATTTACAAAACCTAATATCGAATTTTTTTTTATTGTAGTCTCATTTTAAACTCTCTGGGGTTGCTATTTGAACACTTTTATTCAAGATTTCATGTCCTTTGAAAATGGGGCAACAATCTTTGGGGGAGCTATGGGGGTGCACTGACCATTCTAGGGGAGGCTAGTGCCCCCTCAACAACAACCAACAAGGCCTTCAGGTAAAATTACAGACTGAAATATGGTTAAAAATTCACATTGCACCAGTCATTCCAAATAAATGTAAACATCTCCCATTTCAAGTTTTGCTATGCAGTAGTGTAGGAAGAAAAGAGCAGGCTGGTTCCTCAAAGGATGATTTATGGCTAAACAGAAGCTGGGGGCATCCCTATTACAAAGTACTTTCTTTAAGTGAAGCTGACAGCTCATGAAGAGTGGGGAGGGAACTGATGCCAGATCACCATTTGCCAAAGAAGACTGCTGACACCCATCGCAGACTTAACAAACTGCTCCCATTTTCCACTCCGCTGCTGCTCTTAAAATTCAGTGTTAACCACTTTTCGGGCATGTCCAATCAGTTTCTTGTCCCTGTGTGATGTGAGAGATGATGTTGGAATCATATCAAAGTGAGAGAGCCTGAGTGAACTGGATACAACCATCTCTCGCTTCTTCTGAGTTAATTCAACAAAGGTCTTTATCTCCAAACCACCACATACACTGGAGATGATTTATTGGCTCTGAGCTGATTTCACAGTGGCCACGCAGCCCCTGACCGCTTGCTATGTGGTGTAGGAGCTTCACGCTTGTGAGCACACTGGCCATTTCATGCACCAGCTAGCGGCCTTGTACAGAACAGTAGAGCAAAACATGGGAAGAAATAGTTCAACAATGTGTTGTAGATGTTGTAAAACCAAAAAGATCCCACACTCAGACCTAGGGCTGTGCCAAATTGTAAGATTAATAGATCACAATCTCTACTTTGGGCAATCTCGATGATAAGTGGGAGTAAGCGTGCACGGTCCTACCAACCCGAAATAAAAAGTGTAGTGACCCTAACACTCTGCCTGAAGTCCACAGGTCTATGTTTTCAATAGGATGGAAGAAGATCAAATCGAAAATCAAGATCGAGCAATATGGGGGGTGGATTACAATTTACATACTGTGGCTTTAAAAACTGCTATAATAAAGAAATCCTACCAAGAAACAAAATTAATTTAATGTTATGGCGGCTCTGTGGTCCTTGTGACATAAATTCCTTGTTACGGAGTTTAATTACATTCACCTACAGCTCGGACCGCTCAGCAAATGGTGCCTCCTCCATGCACACAAGCTGCCTCTTCATGTTATTGCCCTGGATTAGAGCTATAGACTAACTTTTCAATACGTGACTACAATACAACATCAAGCCTGGCACATTTTTTATTGAAAAAATGTTTCAGTTACCAAATGTTCCTTCCATATTAGAGATGTCAAAAGTATTGAAAAGCTGATACTAACCAATACTAAAACCAGTATCAAAACTAGATACTAATTTGAGCAATTATCTATACTAAAAAAAAAGTAAAGAACACATTCACAAGACAGAAATTAACCTTTTCTGAATGGCTTTAGAACAAGTATTAACCACATAGACAGTGGATCACTATGGAACCTATCTGGACAACTGTGGCAATAAATGGAAAATGGTAAAATTTTTATATAGCTCTTTTCCACCTTCAAGGCACTCAAAGCGCTTTACATCAAGGAACCACCCCACCCATTCACATACACACTCATACACCAGTATACGCATGACATCAGTGGAAGCTGGAATCGCACCGTCAACCTGTGGGTCAGCGGATCTGACTGCTCTATTAGTGATGTTTATGTCTAGAACGGGATTAGCATTTCCAACCTTCCGATCAGGGGACTTTACCAAATGAGGTACCGTTGCTCCACTAAGATGTAATGTCGAAAATCACATTCTGCTGTCTAAATTATCATCATCATAGTAGCGAAATCAGCACCGAGTATCAAGTCTATTCCTTAGTATCTAAATCAAGTTTGAATTTTGGCAGCAGGACAAAACTATTCCATATAACAAAACAATTACACAATGGATCATTTTATAACAGACACCTAATCTTGCCAACAATCTAGAAGTTCTTTCTTGGCAGCAAAAATACACTTCTGATCCCTCCACCAATTACAGATTCCAAGCTAAATTTCAATTTGCCAAGAATCGTGTCAAATTCCCACTGAGAAAGTTTGCTAAAATAAACCGACCTAAGGGCATCACAATCCAACCAAATATGAATGATGTCGATCAATATGTCTGCCAATTTGCATTCATTTTTTGAGTGTATTGAAACAGCTTTGAGTTCAGCACGTACTCTGTTGGAGCTTGAATGGAAAACAGTGTCCAAAAGCCCTGGATATGAGTAGAGGCGTCACAAACATTGATCTTCAAACAAGCTTAGATAATGAAAATATGCTTGTTAAAAATAGCATCGCATGGTCTGACAAAAATCCCAGCTGGTAATTCTCAATACAGCCTTGAATATACGTTAAATACATGCATGGTTAATTTGATGTTGTATTCTGACCTCCTTCCATGTAATTAGTCATAATTAATGTAACTTCAAAGATTTCCTAAATTTATCTTGCCTCTTATCTCAGCACATTCTTTCAATTGGAAATACAAAGGATGACAAAGAGCGATATATAATGTGTTTTAAAACTTTAAAGGTGCACTGCGCAACTTTTCTGGCACCTACTTGTCTCTATAGAGATGCTATTGCTTTGCCTGGAATGTTCCATGGTAAGACAATAAACATATATATCTAGCATTTATTCATTACGGGTGTTTCTGTTGCTCAAAAATCCAATAATTCCTTCTGTGAATAGGGGCGACTCTCCACAGATCTGAATTGTATTGTAGCGTAGTGCTGTAACCTGCTTGTCTCCCTCGAGATAGGTTTAATCTATACTGTGGAACATTCTAGAAAAAGCAATACAAATTCTATGGAGACAATCAGGTGGTGGACCCTTTACTAGAAATGTTACACAGTGCACCTTTAAGCTCGAAAAACAAAAGAAATAGTCCCACCTTGCCCGTCATACTACAGCGTTTTCTCTATAATGCAGACTACGGCAAAGCAATGAAATCCCTGTATATGTGTTAAGGCTGAGCGCTTATGGAAATCTGTTTATTTAATGCTATATTTAATTTACTGTGTTTAATGTTTTAAGACACCTGCTTACATTTTTTTGAGTAGTGGATGTTATATAACTGTAATTTAGTATATAAGTATATAAGCCGTATAGCAGATATGTGTTTACGCTAGATACTAATTTGATCCATTTGGCCCTAAGAAGGATACAGTCATCATTTGTATTCATTTAGACTGAAAAGAAGCACAAGAAGTTCAAGGTCAAACCCCTTTGCTGACTCCTGATACATTAGATTTTTTCCTAACGTTTTACACAAAACTGTAGCCTCATCATTTATTCATAGCAAAGGCATCAACAGGGGACTATGAGATGTTCAGGCGCATCTAGGAATGTAGCAAAAGCACTTACAATTGCTAATAAACACAAAAGTGTACAATGGATATCGAACACATAAAAACTCTGGTAGTTTAGTCTTGTCTTTGTGAGCTGTATACATGCAACGCTTCCCCAGTCCTGCTTCGAACCCACATTTAAAGGCTATACATTTTATAGATCCCGTTAAAATAAATAGGCTATGAATAATGATATGAACAATAAATATTAAATCCTGAAATGTGCTGACATCTGATTCAAAACAGTAAAAGTTTACTAAAGCCTGAAGTTGTCTATATCTAACCAATTTCTCATAACACTGGCTACGAAATATATAGGTTATACAAAATTATTTTCATTTTGGCGGCAATTTACACTGTTACTATAAATAAATTAATTTCTACTTTATTGTTGTATCAGTGTTCTGTTTCCAACTAAACTTCATGGCCAGTCCCCTTGCCGTAATACAGAGAAGACAAGCAGATGTCATTATCATTTGCTGCAGTTGAAAATGAATCAAAGCAAACAAGAGCCCTGCATACATCTGCCCGTAGACTAAGTTTCAACATGGGCACATGCGTTTCACCACCACAAATCAAATAATTTTGACATAGTTTTGATTAGTCTTGATCATATTCTGTCTGAAGCGCACTTTTTCACCCAATCTCTATTCAGTGAAACACTCTAACATATATATAAAACACACTCAACTCCCATGTTATTACTGAAATCACGGAACTGGCAATAACAATGTAATATTGTCATTATGATTATTGAATTTAAGCTCCCGCTGGAGTAGCACTGATTGTGGAAAAGCCTGAAAGCATTAGGATAAGTAGAGCCGAGGTGGGCTTTCCCTGTCAATAACTGCTAATGTTTCTCTTGGCTTCACTCTCCTCCACGAGCCTGGCTTATAACTCTGTCCGTTCACTTGCTGTAGGTCAGGGAAATTATATCCGCTTGAGAAGTAGGTTATGGCCAGTGTGAGGTCGATTCAAATCTATGACTACCACTGCTTACATGGGTAAAGTCCAGCAGAGTGTGGGAAAACTAGACCTTAAACACTGAATGGAGAAAATAGGTTAAAAGATATCCCTCCGCGCGGATTTAGCGCGATCCCTTTGATGTTATTGTTTTATAGTGTACAGTGGCGCTTTAGCCAACTTAAGACACGGTAGGGTGAGCAGCAAGCTAAAGCAAGATAAAAACACGGGATTTTCCTCGCTGAAATGCATACTGGTGTCTACAAAGTAGTATAACAATGTCACCATGCATCCAACAACTGTAGTAAGTAAAAGTACAAAAGCATTTTTGCCTCTGAGTTAGTTTTTTGGTGGTTTCAACAAGAGGCTATGCCCTTCCCTCTGACCGATCACTCACCTGCGTTCCTTAGCTTCTTGTTGCGATACACGGAGAAGATGACAAGGAGGTTGCCCAGGATGTCAACAACTATGGTGAAGATGAGAAAGCAGCCCAAAGTTGTGGTAACCCAAGGCGGCCGGTTCAGGACGGTGTCAGCGGGGTCTGGCGTTGTGGAGCTGTTCAGGTCAGACCCATTTATAACCATTGTATACAGCCGCGGAACTTTCACAAAGTGGAGCCGAACAGGGGAAATCAGCGGAGCCTGGGTTTGGAAGACGCCGGTGGAGAGACGCTGTTGCCCCCCGCGGTTCTCATCCTTTCACCGCGCTTGCTCTTCTCTCGCTTCTCGGTGCTTTGGATGCGCGCTCTGGATGCCGGTGGTTGCTCGGCGCTTTGGCAGTGATGCAACCCTTCCTGCGCTCTCTCGCCTTGGTATCACTCCTGCTCCGCTGTGCCATTCACTTTGTCGATACGCGTGTGTGTGTGACAACTTCAAACCTTCCCAGCATGTGACCAAATAGCCCGGGCAGGAGCGCTTTTTATTTACAGGGGAAACACGGCCGCATGGCGGCGGTAAGTAGGAATTGCATTATAAGCTCCGGAGCGCGTCCTACTTTTTTCATCCACGCTCCCATTCATGGTTTAGCTTTAGTTCAGCTGCCCATTCATTATTTGTAAGAGAATCATTCACGTTTTAGACTGTTCAGTGAAAATCTTGGCACGTGCTGAAGGGCTTAAAAAGAACAATGGCTGCATAGCCTATGCAGACTACATGTTAAAGTATTATTGTAAATATTAGACTATAGTGTATCATTAGATACGCAATTCAACATATTTCGTAATGTGTCATAATCTAAGGCAGGTTAGTGAATTTAGCTAGATAACCCAAGTAAAGTAACCTAAAGTAAGTCTTTTATTAACTATTATTTATTTAGGCTATGGGTTCATTCATTGTTACTTCAAATGTCAGTTTTGATCCAGGTAGCCTGCATGCTGTTCCTATCAGATAACATGGACCAAAAGTTTGTTTCCATTTGGTGGTAGACTTTTTGTTGGCATTTCATCTTTAACTTCAACAAACAGTGCCTGAGGCTTGAGCACTCATTTACTTGGATGGTAGAGAGGTCCAGCTACCAAAATGTTGATACTGGACACTTCTACCTTAATGCATTTTATGTACTTAGCATTCTGTGGTTTGACTTAGTAGGTCAGGTATCACTGATGGTCCCTTGATGAGTATTTGATTATTTACATAATATAACAAAAATATTGCTCAGCTTTTTTGTGGGTAAATGAATATTGTGTAAAATAGATAACAGTGTGTAAAGTTATAATGACTATTGTTTTTTGAGAATATTTGTAATTGTGAATGATTATCTGAGGCTCCCTCCCATCCTCTTTGCAGTCCATGATTCATAGATTTCCCTGCTGAGTATAATCATGATCATCATCATGCCAAGCAGCCAAGCTCTTATCTAATGGATAATTGATGGCTTTATGAATCAGTCATTTCAGCAGTGAAGTAGTGAGAACACACAACCAACCCACAGTAACAAGTAAGAAGCAGAGGTGAATCTGCAGGGGATAATGGCAGGTTTGTGTGAAGAGTTATCCCACAGTGTTGTTTTTATCAGAAACACAGCATGAATACATGATTCAACACTGTTGTTGTCAGTAAATATTGTAAATCCAGTTTGCATATTAATTACTATTTAGCAGCTTTGACAGCTTAATATTTCCATTAGCATCTCTATATATTCCAGTGGCAATAAGGTAAGGTACACTTTATTGTTGCCAGAGGGAAATCTGTCCTCTGCATTTAACCAATTTAAACAATTTCTCTGTGAATACATGGGAGGTTAAACTTCCCCTAATTTTTTTTTTCCTTTTGTGTTTCATGAGCATGTTTGTTATGGTGTTCCTGTAACCTCTTTGTCACAACTCGGCTGCTGCAGGGCGTAAGGGCAGCTGGCTGTTCGCCAGCTTCAGCTAGTGTGTGAGAGAGATGTTCAGCCAATCAGAACAGTGAAAAAGTGATGCGCTGATTGGAGAAAAAATAAAGTCCCACCCAGACATCAAGCGGCGCGTGTGTGTGTGTGGGTGTGTGTGGGTGTGTGTGTGTGTGTGGGTGTGTGGGTGTGTGTGGGTGTGTGTGTGTGGGTGTGTGTGTGTGTGTGTGTGTGTGTGTGTGTGTGTGGGTGTGTGTGGGTGTGGGTGTGGGTGTGTGGATGTGTGTGTGTGTGGTTCTTGACGTTTGCGCTGGTTGATAGGGAGAGACAGGGCAAAGGAGAGAGGGAGAAAAGCATTTTAAGGTAAGACATGTGAGTTTAGAGAAGTCAATGAGTGTCATGTTTGCTGCTGCTGTGCCACACAACATTTGTGTATTTTTATGTTTATGCTTATATCTATGTACACAGGCTGAACCTTGTCTCAGGGGGCTCAATGCTTGGCTCAGTCAAGAATATTCTTTGCAACACTGTCTGTGTTTGCCGCTTTTTTCCAAATCTACAAAGTTGGTGTTTTTTTCTACAGTGTTGTAAATTGCCAAAAAAAAATTCCAATGGAAGTTTACCTCAAATATTGAGCACAAGTATGATGATGCTCACAGGTGTTTGATGGGGTAGTGGCAGATAAGAACATGGATGATGAGGCAAAAGAGGGGTACATTATGCAACGGGAGGAATTTGAGTTTATTTGGTTTTTTGCACATTTAAACCAGATCTGTGAAACAGATGTTGTTTTTAACATTGTCCAGCAGAGGGCAATGTATGTAATTTTTTGCATGAACAAAATAGATTGTCTTCTGAGAAAATATCACCGGAGGTTTTCCAACTGGTTTTGTAAAAATAAGATAACCTCACGAGAGACCCTCAAGATGAGCTCAGAAGAAAGAGGACTCAGTCACAACTGGCTGCTTCTCAGGAGTACTACAGAAATGTGTACATGGCCATCATTGACAATGTCACTGAACACATTTCAACATGTTTCTCGAACTTGTAAAGCCTGCAGTTTCTTGAACCAATAAATCCAAGACAGTTTGAGGTACAGGTTTCCACAGGATGTATTTAATGTGGCCATTTATTTGATGCAGATTAAAATCCTTTACTGCCGTGAGAAACTATGTGACTTCATTTTTCAAAGACATGGGTTTGGATGGAGCAATGCCAGAACTGTACAAGCTTTGGCTTACTATCAGCTGGGGTAGAGAGAAACTTCAGTCTGAAAAGGGTGAAGTCTGACACATGCAACACAGTGGGTTAACGGTGCTTAAGCACACTGGCCCTGCTGGCCATTGAGAGGAAACTGGAAAAAAAAAAACAGTTATGACAGGATCATAGTTCATTTTTGGAAAGGATGAAATTTCAATATAAATATGTTTATTGAACATTTAGTTTCTGTCAGTGGTGCAGGTTACTCATTAATCAAATCTTAACTATTTAATGTTGAAAATAACATTCTATTGTCTTAATGTTTATTATTATTATTATTATTATTATTATTATTATTATTATTATTATTATTATTATCATCATAGTATTGGAAACAATATTGACTATTGAGTCTATTCCTTAGTCTCAAGTTCGAGTTTGAAATTTAGTCTGGTGACAATGCTAGATGCAATAATATGTGCTAAGAATAGCTTCCCTTGCATGTTATGGATGAAAAATACATAAATGAGAGTGGTGGTGTGTGTATATGGGTTCATACGTCATGTGTTGGCTGAAGTGCTGCTGGGAGTTTTGAGGAGGAGCTGTGCAGGGATAGGGGAAGGGCAGTGTTTCCACACTGAAGTGGTTTATGTGGGGGAGGGAAAGGCCAGATGAAGACAAACGGCGTAGGTTTGATGAAGGTATTAGCCCACTTATGTCATATTTTTTAGCTTGAGCTTTAATGGCTCATAACATTCACGTTGCAACTATAATGATTATTTTTCAAATGTATTTTTTATTTGTTAAGTTGCTTTTGTTTCAAAAACATAGTTTCAATACACAAATTCAAATTATTTGAACTATAACATTCTTTGTATGTTTATAGATTTGCCAAGATTTCCTATTTCAGTAAGCTATAAATCTGTGTTTTGACAGGCATTGTGTCTGCAGGTAGGAGCAGTTGCTGTTATACAGTGTAGTATTGGTAGTTTGGGACACACAAACAATAGTCCTGCACTTTCCCCTGTTGACTCACTATGTAAAAGTTACATCCTTCCTCAAGCTACAAGAATGTATCAGGATTCATGCAACTCCTAGGTCCTGTCTAACTTTTCATGAGCGAGTAAAGACCACTTTTTTAAACAACCAATAGTCCTAATAATAGTTCTAATCTTTGTTTTTATTATCAGCCGTGCCTCATTTGTGCCAGCCCAAGATAGCCCCATGGTGACAGATGTGGGTTGGAGAGCTTCAACTCACAGAGGTTGGCCACTAGCTTGGCCAGTTAAACCTCCATGTCTCCCACTTTGGATTTTTCCAGATGGTGAACACTGGGGACTCATGAACTGCACGTTGGAAAACAAATGCAATTCTATGGGCCATTTGTAAAAGGTCAATAAGGGGGAAATACTGTTCCTATTTTATTATAACACTGTTGTTATTTAGTATCTGCTGTGCCCAAGGTCCCTTTTGTGGCCATCTTGCAGCCTCAGCTTACCCTGATTTAAAAAATGGATTACACCACATTGTAATATCTTAAACCTTGTATTAAAGGTAATCATCCATACCAGTAAATAACTGAGTAATAAAGTTTGCATAGTAAAATAAACCAAGTTATTATTGCTGCAAAATATAATCTTGTTTGGTATTTATAGTATTGTTTGGTATTTGTAGTATTTGAGTAGATGAGCCTGTGAAGCTTAGACTAGCCCTAAGTTATAGGTGTAATACTTTAGACAATAGAATGTGATTTTCAACATAAATTCATAGTGCTTTCTTTTTATATTACCATGTATAATATGTGTTATATCCATGTAATCCCTTAGTCATCCAGGTAGGTTCCATAGTGGTCCATTGGCATATATAGTCTGTGTTCTGCATGTATAGTTTCTGTCCTGTGAATTGTGCATGTGACTTTTTTGTATCAATACTTGCTGAAATGAGTACTAAGTTTCAATACTAGTTTTAGTGCCAATGGTATCTGACTTTTGACACTTCTGTCAATCCTAACCCCTCCGGTACTTACAAGGTTAACCACTCCTGATTAAGACCTTTAACCTGCAGCCCAGTGAGAAGTGTCAGGGCTAATGTCTCTGCCGCTCTACTGCTCATCCCAGAGTCTCACTGAGAAACAAGACCACTCGCTTTTATCTGCCATCGCCCCGCCCACTCGTGCCAGTTGCCTTGACAACAGCTCAGCTCCAACCAGGAAAGAGATGCATATGCCGGTAGAAAGAGGATTATTGGGGTCAATGATCTCCACATTTGTGTGCTGTTCCAACTCTCACGCACACACAAATATGTCCTCACAGCAAATGATTATCTGCATAAATGTACAGCAGCACACAAGGAAGGGCGTGTGTGAATGCTGAATACATTAAAACTCCATTCATTATTTTTGAGCTGCAGGAATGAATGATGAGATTTGAGCAACCTATCTTCAAAGTAATACTTGCTTAGTTGGGCTTACAGTACAAAATCAAAATATTACACCTCTGGTAAATTAGTTTAATTCCCTGGTATGTCACTTTTTAGCCAAAAAACAAACAAACATGTTTTTATCAGTTTGGGTTTGTTTATTTTACTTAAAAATATGGGTCTCTGGACAGACTTGCATCTCCAGAAACCTGACTCTTTATCTCTCTTCATGGAGGAGGTTTTCTATTTCCATGGAATCCTTCAGGTGACATGCAATTGTGAATTGTGAGTTCTTATGTACTAGTATAATATGTAATATTTTGCTGCTATCCTAGATTGTAGAACCAATCTTAAAAAGATTGACCTTTGGGGGAATATTATTACATGGTAAAGGCCTTTTAATGACACAGTTGTGTTTCCAAAGATGATTCATTGCTAGAAATTAGTGCTCCATTCTATCCCATTTGACACAATCATAAATGTTGTGATGAAATGTACAAATTCTGGACTGTGGCAGATAAAAACTAACCTGGGTCTTGCCAGAATGGCATGTGTAGCACTTAGAATTGAGTTGCACACATTATCAATCTGGATCAGCTGAAAGTCAATCTCGCTGAAAGTCATGACAACTATTTGAGTCTCACTTACAAATATTGCAACAGTCCTTGTTGCTGTACAAGGTTAGATAAAAACTGTCATCCCATTTACTGTGCTATATTTATCAGTTTAAGTAATTGCTAATTCCATAATAAGGTGACAACAATAGTTTTATTTCCACATTAATTCAAGACAGCTACACAATACTGAATAAAGAAATACAGTTACTGCGCAGATGCCCCTGGAATCCTCTTCTCCAATTTGATATAAATGCCCTTCTCTGGACGTAGGATGAGTTCTCCCATTGGCTGTAGTTCCTCTCTTTTCTGACACGCCTCCACAGTGAAACACCGTAAAATGGATGCTAATACCACCTTCTCCTCCATCAGGGCAAAACGCTGGCCTGGAAACAACCATACAAATAAATGTGTCTCTTCAAGAAGAGCAGGTCATGTATAAAGAGGGGGATGTTACACTTCACATTTAGACCACTATGTAACTTTTTATAGTTTATAAAATGCTATGCTTCACTGGATACAATGTATTTACATGTTTAATGGGCCTGTGTTAGGCAACCTTCTGATCTCTTATAGTGTTATTTCCTTATCACAGACATTGTGTGTTTTGTTTCACACTTTTAACACATAATTCCTGCATATTTAGGCTTCTCTGCAAACAGAAAACACTCCGCCTTGGGATGTCACGTGGTAATACAGGAAGTGCTTGGATAATTTCAGCCCTGGGAATTCCAATCTCTACTAAACAAAATATGTAAGGATAACTGTTAATATGAAAACCACCTCTTCATGATGTCACAAGGTGGAACAGAACATTTTTATCTTTGGAAATGTAGACAGACAAATGGGCTAATTCCACATCATGAATCTCCTCTGCGCTGTGCCTCACATTGTGTTGTTGTAGTGAATGAGGGTGGTTCCAACAACACTCTAACATGGTTTAAAACTCACAAGAGTTAATTTTTAACCTTTTAATGATAACTGTACTGGATCATATGGCCAACCATAAGGAGGGTTCAAACAGTGCCTGGGAGGGATCGCTAGATTATTTAAACATGCATGGAAGACATGTGAAACCTTTTCAGGCATAGTTTTGATAAGGTAACCTTATAACAGCAGAAAGCCCCAAAAAATCAATCTGGCATATTAACCCATCTTTAGAGTTTGAAATGTCAGGATTACCAATGCAGTTGCGTAGTCCAGCTGAGAAGGGTATGTAGGAATAGGCAGGTCGTCCCACTGAGTTTTCAGGGAGGAATCGCTCAGGTCTGAACTCCTCAGGCTCTGGGAAGTACCTTGGGTCCCGATGTAGCGCATATGGCACAATTATGACTGTGGAACCTTTGAGTACCTTGAAGTCCTCTGCAAATTTGACAACATTGAATTTCAAGTAGGGATGTAAATGGTGTTGAACTTATTATACATGATTAATTGTACAGCATTATAGCCTACGTTATTGTATATTGATACTTTGAGGATGGGGGGAAGGGGCAATTCATGTATGCCTATGGTGGAATGTTCAGCAGTTACCATAGTGACACAATGCTCACATCAGCACACCACCAAAGAAGCTTTAAGAAAAAAAAAAACGGATTTAAAGAACGCATCTGTAGGAACCTGTATTCACTGCAAGCATTTATAGTTTCGCTTAAGCTGGTCTTACATTGTGTGGTTTTCAGGCCGATTTTGACACGAATTTTAGCCACAACTGTTTTAAAATTGTCCCGAATATCTGCTCCTCCTTGCTTCAACGTCGCACAATGTACAGGGGGATACGAGCTGCAATCACCTGCTCCCATGAACACATGGCAACTGATCATGCAGTCGCAGAGAGATTAGACATGACGGATATTTGTCATGAGTTGTAGGGTCCGAGCGCTGCTGTGAGAGCAGCATGTCCATGGCAGAGTTTTAGGCGACGTAAACACAGCTCCGGTGTGCTGGGCGAAGCACAGAGGTGGCGTAGGGCAATAAAGCGATCCTGACACGTCAACTGATCAAATCACCACACACACGGCAGCTAGAAGAGTTTGGTGACAAAAACCTCAGACTTTAAACTGTGCAGTGCTATGATGTTTAAGCATATATGAAAAGATGTGGGGTCAGAAACATGTCCTCTAGCTCATGTCCGTCGTACAGTGTGAACAGGTCTGCGTATATGACAATTGCTCTGTTGAATAGCACAGTGAGTTTAAAAATAATTTGGAAAGCCCAGCTTTAGGTGTTTGATTTTTAACAAAAAGTGAGTGTAACCTACTAAAAAACTAATTGACTAATGCTAGCTAGCTAGAGAAGTCAGTTCTCTCTGGTCATATTGTGTTAAAAACTCTAACTCAACAGAATGTTGATGAAATCATTTGCAAAGTATCAACCACCCAGTAGTACTTACTGATAGTGGTGTCCTGGCAGATGGTGCGTGCGAAGAATGGGACTGAGGGATACAGCCTCAGCCCTTCTTTAATTACACATTCCAGGTAGCGCAACTTCTTTAGGTCTTCTGTGTTGATCGGCCTCTCTAATGTTCCTGAACACACAACATTAACACTCACATAATGCTGTCACACTGTTGTAGTACTGTATGTACCCTATCTGTAATAGTTTGCAGAGTAGAAGAGTAGCTTTTTTTTACTCTTACAGTATATGTAAGTTTTTATACTATAAGCAAATGGCTAAACTACATTTTTGAACCTACAACTCAGAGTAAGTTTGTTTTGAGGGAACACTATGATATCAAGCTCACAAAAATGTGTAGGCTTAGTTACTAGTAAGGAAGGTGACCAAAAATGTTTAACAAAATTGTTTCCTGTCATTTTTTTGTGTCATTTTGAGCTTTATCAGAACAAGTACCACATCCCATAATAACAAATAAAGTACTATCATTCTGTATGTGAAAATGACTTTTTATTAATAAAAAAGGAGCATGTTTTATCTTCTTTGTGATATTGTTGTCAGTATGTTGAGTAATTCACACAAATTAAATTGCTTTCTATTTTTTTATTGAAAATTGGCGCATGGTCTAAGATTGTGCTGGAGTCAGCAGGTGAGCACTATCAGAGCAGCAATGTTGATCTTACCAAACACCTCGTCCAGCTCTTGGTGCACTTTACGCTGCACCTCCGGGTGAGACCCCACCAGGTGTAGAGTCCAGTTCATGGCAGCAGCCGTGGTATCATGACCCTGAGGAGAGGGAGAGGCGAGAATAAAACCACTTTTTCAATTATGCAGGAATCTGGAGTAAGCAAAGTGACAATGTGGAATATTAGCCCAGTGTTTCTGAAACTGTGGTACATGTATTACTGGTATGCAAGCTCTTTCAGTTGATACATGAATAGCTCTTCAGTTTGTGGGTGAGGTAATTTAGTAAGTTAGTCTGTCCTTTGGATACATTTTTATTTAGAGCTACAGTGGCAATGATAGCCCATTTTTAGACCTGACATAGACCTTGATAAGACCTGGATTAGGGGTGTGCAAAAATATTGAAATATTGATATATTGTATCATTTAATATGCTAGTATATCACCAAAAGTATTTGTTTTGTGTATTTTACTAAATTATTTTGTTTTAGCACTACAGTCTTGTTGCTTGTTTAGAGGAAACATATTTATGCAAGGCATTTTACATGTTTACTGTTTTGATCATTAAAATGGGTGTGCTTCATATCAACTTTGCATAAGAAGAGGTTTAATAATGACTTAGCATCACAGCCCTGATTTAGCTTCTTTTTTTAACCATATTGAATGGATTTGAAATATATCATATTGTACTGAAAGCTCACTGTATAGAGATACATATCATATCGTGGCCTATCTATGTATTGTATAGGCAACTTCTTAACGATACCCAGCCTTACGTGGAATAGTTATGTTTTTAGCCTGTGTCTATAGATCTAGTGGTACTTGAAAAACAAATAGTTTCTATAGTACTTTGTGGGAAAAGTTTGAGAGCCACTGTATTAGCCTTTTGATTTTGCTGATTGCTTTTATTACTCATTAGTTCACACTCACCTCAAACATGAAGGTGTCCACCTCCTCCTGAATGTCCTGGTGGCTCATGCTGTTGCCCTCGTCGTCTGTGGTCTTCAGGAGCATGTCCAGAAATGCTCTCCTCTTCTTCCCGGCTGTCTCACTGTCTGATTCAGTGCTGGAAATGTTCTCGGCTCTCTCATGTATTACCTTGCAGGCAGTGTTAGACATGTTTCTAATACATCTGAGCTTTCATATTACCCTAAGTGAACTTTCATTTTTGGTTTCTGTTGGACATTGGATGATTATTTAATATATTTAGACATGGTTTTGTTTTGATTTTTGGTTTTAATCATTTATGAGAATGTCTATTTACATGTATGTTATTTGTAAGAATGGAGATGTGATCACTTACTTTGTATGTAAAGGAGTGAAGAACCTTGAGAATCCTGTCATGCTCTTTGCCATCTCCTATAGAATAATACAAAAGGTCCGGCCAATACCATGGCATTCTCTGTCTCCGACTGATAATGTCACTCATTCTGAAGGAGCAAACAGAGTGGTAAATTATAAATAATATAACGTAATAAAAAATTATTTTGTAAAAAGAAATTCTCACATACCTGTACACACACTTGACATACTCGGATTCGGTATTGCTTTGGGCATAGATTTTCCTTCCCATGGCAGTTTCTACAAAGGCAAACAACAGAAATAACAGATGTGATCAAGGTTTATATTTTAATTTATTTTTGCAACATCACAACATTGCCAATATTGCAAACATGTTTCTTATGACCATAGACCATATACATAGATGGACATAGATACACACAGACACAGCTAGCCTGCTAGCTGTCACCTTCCAAATGACCATGGACAAGAACTGGTTCCATCTGAGGTGTAGTTCCAATTGACTTGTATTAAAAAGACAATTGATCATTGCTCAATTGCATATGCATGATGATGTATATGTGGAGGGTGTGTCACTGAATTAACTGTGGGTACCCTCACATAAAATCCTGCTGGATTAGAGGTCAAAATTAGCTGAATATAGTTTCAATAGCAATTTTGAGGTTTTATAATAATGTGAGATGGGCCTCCATGATCTCTCAGGCCAACTGCTGACTACACAGTGCATGTGGCTGAAGTGATTTGACACACACTACTGACCACAGATAATGTCCAGAGCACACAGGGTGACATAGGGGAAACAGTCAAACACTCCCGTGCCAGCCTTCTTCTGCAGCTTCTCCACCAGGATCTCCGCCTGCTCATTCATCACGTTCAGGAAGTCGGTCAGAATAGAGAAGTGGAAGGTTGGGGTCAGCATCTTCCTCCTCTGTCGCCATTTGGTGCCAGTGCTGTGGGCATAAGAAGAAGAAAATATTAGAAATACAATGAAATATAAAGGAAACTACCAACATTGTCATTCATGCTGGTCTTGAAGCTCTTCGTAGACTAAAGTACTAACCAAATGCATTCCTTTAGTGCCATCTGCTGACAATCGTAGAAATTACACATAGTAATGCAAGTATAAATGGTGAAGTATGTTTATTGTTAAGGGGTTAACCGTGTAATAAGGGTAGAACCTTTAACATATATTTTTAAAGAAATTGATATTATTCCCCCCAAAATATTAATTCAAGTAAAGACAACATATGTCAAGCAAGCCTACCCACATGAATACAAAAGGCTGTTATATATTTTGCTTAATCATATTATATTGTATTTTGTATTTGGATAGCTTTTTTGTAATCTTAAAGAAGGGGTATTATGCAAAGTTGCTTGAAGTGGTCTGCCCATTATTCAAATGCACTTTCCAGTTAACAGTATGAGTCTGTAAGGCTCAGCCTACAAGCCTTTGTCACCCATGCTCCCACACAACATTTTTTCATAAATATACAAAAGCATGATACAAAACAATACACTTCAATTTCACAACCCTAATGTAATGTGCAGTAGTTTCATTAGCGAAATACATGCAGATTGTGTTGTGATAGCTGAAGGCAGAGTGACTGAAACATTTGAATGTTTTTTTAAAGCGAATAGCATATTCAAAACAATAAAAGGTAACATGGGGATCTAAATGTGTGTGAACACTGAACAATTAATACTCCATAGAAATTTAACACCCCTATTTTACATTCATGAAACCTTGATGTTGTTTGGCATACTATTAAGTCAACTTCTTCATGCTTGATTATGAGCTTGTACCTTGTGAGAAGACCAGTGCCAAGCCAGGGGTGCAAGAATTTATATGCATATGCCTTGTCCATGTGGATGGAGTTGTTCAAAATGGTCTGTGTAAAAACAAATGCTGTCATGTCAAAAGTATTGAAAATCATATACTAATTGATTCAGTCATAAAGTAATATTGAAACTAGATACCAATTTGAGCAAGTATCAACACTAAAAAAAACAGATTCACAGGACATAAATGAACCTTTTCGTAATAGCAGAATGATCTTGAGCTATCGCCCATGGACCACTATGACAACTGCATATACAACGAAGTGATTCCATAGATAAGGCTGCATGGTAATATAAAAGCAAGCACTACAATTTTATGTTGAAAATGACCTTCTGTTGTCTAAATAAATATATAATTATTAGAGTATTATTATCATCGTGGTTTCAGAATCAGCACTGAGTATCCAAAGGGGGTGGCTGTCCTACCACGCTGTGCATAGAATGATAAACAGGGGCGTTAACATGGTTTGGAGTTCATCTGAGTTTAAACTATCAAAGAGTAAACAAGGGGAATGTAGTTCAGCTCAGTTCATGCTGGCTGTTACAATAAATGCCCTCAACTGACTAGGGTTGTCAAAAGTGTCAAAAATCAGATACTAATTGATATTAAATCTAGTATTGAAACTACATACTAGATTTGAGCAGGTATCAATACTAATAAAGTCACAATCACAGTTAACTTAAGTTCACTTAAGATGTATCAGATACGCTGTATAAGACCGCATAGTAGAATGTACTATGATTTTATTTAATATTGAGAATGGGATTCTATTGTCTAAAAACAGCATTATTAGAAACAGTATTGAGTATTCTGAGCTGAGTATTGAAATCAAGATTGAAATATTAGTATTGTGACAACACAGACAACTGACACTGTATACTCCTATACAGTAAATGACACAAACAAATATATAAGTCCATTAATCTTTGTCTTATAGTATTTTGAGTTAAAGTTAGAGAACCACATGCTTATTAACCTTGAGCTAGTTTTGTTTGACAGTTATTTCTACTTTTGTACTGTTTTTCTACATCTATTTTTACAATAAAACTAAATAACAGATCAAAATCAAAGAGACCGCAGCATAAAATAGACATGATACTGTGCATGGACATTTTACATTGCTATATGTAAAAATTGTTAATTTGTTAAAAATCATGTATATTCAAAATCAAGTAGTGTTTTTACAGTTATCATTTTATCTGTGCTCCTACCTCAACGGTTTCAGGATGGTACAAGATGATAAATGGGATAGTGCCAACCCAAATTTTGAACAGTGGTAATGTGTAAAAGTCCTTGGTGAGCTCTACAATCTGGTTGAAAAATTCTGCAACGCATTTACAATGACGATTAACAAGAAATTGTAAAAGCAGTACTTATAAATGTAGAGCAAAAATAAACATCTTCAGGAGTTAATCTCCTTGTTTTAAATGTTGTCTTACCTCCTGCATTGGTTTTCAGCTGGTGTGCATTTCCAATAAAAGGGAATGTGGTCGCAATCTCAGGAATGGGCTTCATTATAATGTACCTGTACACATAGTCGCCTAGCAGTTTGTATGTGAGGAATATCAGAGCAAGGATGAAACCACTCACCAGTATCATTGGAAGCGAGTAACTACCTACAAGAACTGACATTTTTTCTGTGTGTACAGGTTGTTTGTACTAGAAAAACAGTGCTTGGTCTTCTGGTGCATGGACTCTTTATGTGCACAAATCAAAGTGGGAGGAGAGCTTTGGGGGACTGCCTACTTCCTGGCTAACTCAAAAAAATGCACAGTGTTATTAGACATATTCATGACATAGGAAAACTTGGGGGTGGGTGAACGAACTGCTCTAAACTTGTATTTATTGCAGTCAAGTAATGTTAATAATTGACAGGGAATTGACCTGGTTCAGTTTGGCCTGGCCTTATTGTGTTGATACAGTGTAGGACAGACATTTAAATATCTACAAACGGTCTGTGTGATTAAAAAAAAAAAAGGTAATTAAAGCCACTCACGGTGATGATGGCCCTTGTCCCGGCACGCACACCCCTCCCACACAACTGTCATGGACTCATGCCCACCCCGGCATTCCACTCTATCTTCCCGACAGCCACCCAGACTTACAACTCGTCCATCAGAAAAATGACATAGTGTACCTTTAGTATTGTAAAATGCGAATGATCTAGAGCGAAATTCTAGAAACTAGGCCCCAGATCATGTGACTTTTATAATCAAGAGCACTGTCTATAAGTGTGCATGAAAACAGACACTCCACCAGAAAAGTTACATAGTGTGCTTTTAAAATTCTAAAAGTTTCACTATAGTGTTCACTTTTCATATACTATCAACTTGGGTGACTGTGAGCCTCCCCTTAAAGTAGGTAAAGACAGCCGACCTCCTCCCCCCAAAATCCCATCCACCTGCCCTCCCCCACACAGGCCTGTGAAGTAAATGCATCTTTTGTGTTCCTGCAATGATGAGTTTCAATAACTGAGATATTTTTTTTAATATTGTATTTTCATATTTTTTTTAAATGCATCATAAACCTTAGATTGAGCGCTACCGCTGTTCCCCGTATGTGGATTGGGGGTCCGGTTCTTGGTCCTGTGCCTCCGAGAGCGTTGGTCAGATTGGTCTGGAGGCTCCGTCCTCCATGTGCTGGTTCCAGATGGGGAAGAGCAAGACCAGTGCGCAATGGACTGGGTTGACATTTCATGTATAGGCTAGGTGGCGCTAGAGTTCACTTTTATTAGATTTCATATTTCATCACATTCAGGTCTGGATCATGCAATAGTGATTTGGATTTGACCTTTCCGTGAGAGGTCATCAAAGATACAGGGGGAAAAAAAAAAACTTTTGTGAAGCTATGTCTGTAGATGTGACATGTCAAATCTGACCTCATTTAAACTAAAAACCAGGGGAAACTGCTGTGAATTATTGACCTGTTGGTCATAGAGATGTGCTCCAATTCATCTTTTGGCTTTTCTTATTGTTCTCTATCACTGTCCCAAATTTTGTTTGCCTGCAACAAAATTTGCTTGTCCCCCCTCCCATAGGGATCCAATTCTAGGTAAGCATCTTTGAGTGTCTTGAAAAGCGCTATATAAATAAAATGTATTATTATTATTATTATTAGGTGGCGCTGTTGAGTTGGGTCACTTCGTGCATTGTCGCGATGCCCATTTGATCAAATTTTGCACCAAACTGGTCGATCTGATACCCAGTGTGGGAACTTTTTGTCGATGTTTAGGCCTTCAAATCATGATTGAATGGAAGGAAAAATAATAATAGAGAAAGAAAAAGAAACCGACAAAAAGCAATACCCCTCACCATTAACTTCGTTACTGGCAAGGGCCAATGAAATTGTCATTGGGTTGAGTTGGAACACTGGACTCCTCAGTCCAGAGTACATGTTGTATTTGGGACAGCACAACTGACTGGCTCATTTCCTAAATCTTTATCTGTGGTTACAGGTATCGGCTGGTACTTGTTTATGGAGATTTCATTATAATTACGATATCTTACTTATGACAGCCATTTAAACCTGTATAATGTACTTTGGACTAGAACCAATCATTTGTGCACTTTGCTCACCTTAATCCTGCATGCCTGCCTGACCTTTGCGATTTATTCTGTGATTTATCTCTGACATTACTAACAATTTATTTCATTTTACATTTTAGATACATACAAAAGACATCAAATATACAAAATTATGCAGTAAAGAAAAAAAATCAATGAAGTCTCCTGAAATGGTTTTCACTTCACAGCTGTGCCTTGTCAAGGTCAAACGCAGTGATTATCAATAGCAGTGATCATCAATAGCTGTGTGGCTGGGTGTAAAATCTCAAATGTTTTGTTTACTACATTCTGTATTTGTTTATTCATAGTGATAAGAATCTACGAAAATCTACAACATAAATAGTAATACTTACTACAGCTGACATTAGAATGTAATTTATAAGGTATTTGAAAATGGAAGGGACCAAGGCAGGTTTATATATTAATTCAGTTAGATAAATACAAAACATAGGGCAAAGAACAACAGTAAAACACAGTTAGTGTTTGGAGTTACATGGAGTCCTTCTCTCTAGTTTGATCCAGATGCCCTTCTCTGGACGTAGGATGAGTTCTCCCACTGGATGAAGTTCATCACGTCTCTGACACGCCTCAACAGTGAAGCTCCGCAATATAGACGCCAACACTACCTTCTCCTCCATCAGGGCAAAACGCTGGCCTGAAAGAAACAAACAAACACAATTACGCTTGGAAGTTCTTTGCTATTCTTCTTTCTTTCTTTCTTTAGGCCCAAACGCCAAAAGCTGATGAAGGGCCTATTAGTATCATAAAGCGATGCGATGTTAAGAATAGACGGGAAGTGAACTGACGTGAAATGAGTTGCCCATAGTGCCCAGGGACCCTCGCCGTGATGTAGGAATGCACCTGAGGTTTCCAAAAATGTATAGTTTAATATATAGAAAAAAAGCAGAGCATTGTTCTCGTATCAAAATTTTTTTCTCCTAACCAACCCACCCATTTTTCACCTAGTGAACATTGGCGAAAACTCATGAAAATCTGCTCAACATTAAAACTTGTGCTTTTCTAACTTTTGGCTATTTCCAATTTCTAAAAATCAATAAAATGTCTCATCAGTGCCCCCACACAAGAAAAAATTGCATTAGGGCCCGGCCACACTGCATGTGTCAGCGTTTTCATGCTTAACCTCACAAAACCACTGTTGTGTGTCAACGCAAAGATGACCTCACTGGCAGCAGCAGAAGGACATATGCGTGCAGCACAGGGCTCTGTGCAGGGCTCTGTGTTTCTCAATAGGAAAGCCAATCAAACTTGAATGGCCGCATTCTGTACAGGCTGATTCCGGCAAACGCCAGGATTTGAAAAGTAAATTTCAGAACACTAATTAATAGTCTTTCTGGACCTGGGCTCTTTCACACGATACAGAACTGCCCCAGGAACACATTGTGCTCATGGTAATACAACTACAACAATAGATGGATGCTCTCTATGTATTTTGAGAGCATGCAGTATACAAAAGTAGGCACTCTACACACCTACGCTCATGTAGAGTGTCAACAAATAGGTTGGATTCTATTTTCTGAAATGTATGTGTGCAGGACGTGCTCCTCCATATGAGCATCAAGCGCTGGCAGTGGGCTGTCCTCTTTCTCTTTTAATGCATTCTGAAAAATACACATCCAAAAGTTGCAGTTTTTACGCTCGCGTAGGGCGGAATATGTGTGCAGTGTGGCCAGGCCTTAGGGTATAGGAACAACGGCAAAAACAAATTGCACGTAGTATCGTGAAATTTTGCTCACCACCATAGGGGTCAGGTGCGCAGAGGACTGTGTGGCGAACAGATGTCCCTGCGACCCAGACGGATAAAGCTGAAGAAGATGGATTGATCATGAAATTTGAACGAGAAGTAGATCTTGACAAGACAAGTAAAAATGATTATAATATTATCATTTTTGTCTTACCCCCAATTTACACGGAAGCAGTAACAGCGCATAAGTGCAGCAGCACAGCATGTGTGCAGGTGTCGCTTTCCATTTTAACCAGTCGGACAATTTACACCAGTAGTGTCATATGTGCATCCAACAGCTGTCATTACGCTAGGTGCAGCTCTAATTAGGTTGTAGTTCTAATTGTTCAGGCTTTTTAGTAGGGGCAAGACAGGAAATAAGTGGTGTCAAAACAAACTTCTGATGCCCTTTCAAAATACATTCACTAAAACCACTACAGTCGCATAAACACCCGCTCAGAGAATGACTCGTGATGGACTATGGAAAGTTTACCGCCATGGAAAATAAATATAAAACACTTTACAACATCAGACAGCAACTTTACAAGAACAACTTCTGAAGGAAAAGGTGCATGGGTCAGGCAACCAAAGTTAAATGGTGAGTAGCTTAATTAATGTGAGCATCACAGTTATGGCTTGTTATCACTGCAAAGCATCGTCTTTCTTGTTGTCAGCTTTTGTTTTGTGATTTAAAACATAATTCATCCAATCAACAATGAATACATAAGTAATGTAAAAAGTTTATTGTTTAAACCTGAGGCTGGCATCACAGGAGCAGCTCTGTTGCCTCTGGTGTAAATTGACTCCAGTTGTATGCAACTCTGCCTATGTTACGTGTCGCTTACACTCTGCAAAAATTGCACTAAATTTATGGCATTTGCATATATTTGCAGGCCATAGCACATATTATTATTATAATTATTATTATTATTATTATTATTATTATTATTATTATTATTATTATAATTATTTCCTTTTTTTTTGTTCTCTCTCCTCAGTAGTAGTAATAACTACATAATCGATACTACCACTGTAAATTGATGTGAGGGGTGGCGCTGATGATAATAATGTATTTTTTATTTTTATTATTTATTTATTGCTATACCAATTCACAACACTTCACCCACACTCTTCTTTACTTAAATACCACCCACACCTCTGTCAACTCATAATTTTTTTATTTATTTTATGATTTTTTATTTTTCCTTTTTTTTATTATTATTATTATTATAAGAAACCTATTATTATATTATTTAACTACTTACCCACATGTACCGGTGCATTCGTAGTCTTTGTGACTTTATTAATTCTTCAAATCTCCCTTGCCCCTGCTCCAAAATCCCACCCTCGCCCCCCTTCTTATACCCTACAATTCATAAACCAACTCTGTCAGACCTACTCAACAGAAGAGCAAAACAGTGGAGCGTGGGACACATTTTGAAATCTCATTGTGGGTGCGGGCAGGAGCGGGACTGCACAGGGCGGGTGCGAGCATAAACTGCAGTCCCGCAAACTAAATATGAGTGTAAAGTAAAATATACAAATGATTAATACCTATCATACATAATTTGTGCTGGATATTTTATTTGGCATTATTTGGCCTGAACTTGCTGATGTGGTCAATCTTGCGCACCTTAGACCATTCCTTTCCACTTCCCCGTGTTTGATAGAGCTTCAAAGACACGGCAGAATCAGGGCTTCTAGTCCCGAGACTAGAACGCTCTGCCCTGCACATCACACATCACAAACACACATGTCCCCAGTGCAGAGCTTGTCCACCAAAGCGTGTCCAGTCATGCACCAGCGCGTATCACAGGACAGGTTAAACTTCTTAAAAAATCCTGCCTGTCCATCTGCCTCACGTCAGCGCACCACCTCTGGCCTTTTCACGCTCTATCTCCTCCCGCGTACAGCGCACACAGGCTCCCTGCTTAGACCTACTGCAACACGTGGTTGAAGTTTTCCTAATAAAAGTGCACAAATGCATCTGTATTTGTCATGATGTGCTTTTGGTAAATGTGCAGAGTCTGGTATACCATTGCAAAACCACCATTACCGATTCTCAATATATTTATAAATAAATAAATGATTTGCATTTTTGTAGTAGGTAGATTATTTTGACTTGGCCATTTTATATATTGCATGCTGAAAAAGTGTGCACCCCTGTCCCAGTGAATCTCACAGTGCTTTAGAAGTAAGTTCCTCTTTAAAGAGAGGTACATTTACAGTAAAAAAAAATCTAGAAAGGAAGAAATTGAAGAAATAAAGACGTTAGCTTGAGAAAGAAAGCTAACGTCCCCATCTTGCGGGAATTTCAGGCAGGAGCGGGACAAAATATCACAGATGTGGGCGGGAGCGGGATTGAAAATTCTGTCCCGTGCAGACCTCTAAACTACAGTCAAATGAAAGAATGAAAAAGTGTCCAATTTAGGTATATATACTAACAAGAGACTGGGCTACTGTGACATCAGGAGACAAGACTTGATCAAGTCCAGCTGAAATGTAGTCTGTATGTAGTCTTACCAATGCAGTTGCGTAGTCCAGCAGAGAAGGGTATGTAGGCATAGGCAGGTCGTCCCACTGAGTTTTCTGGGAGGAATCGCTCTGGTCTGAACTCCTCAGGATGAGGGAAGTACCGTGGGTCTCGATGTATCACATAAGCGAAGATTATGACATTGGAACCTTTGGGAATTTTATAGCCCTCTGCCGAAAAATGCCATCCAGAGATTTTAGAGAGAAAGAAACATGAACATCAAATCCCTTTCCTGACTATTGTAATCTATTAAGTATATTCACAGTTATAGGCCCCATATTACTCTATTTTCTGATCTATGCTATAATGTTATTTCCTTATCAAAAACATACTGGGAGTTGTGTTTTGTGTCATTTACAGATATTTGACAACTCTGCATATTTAGGCTGAGTTCAAACAGAAATACTGTTCCACCTTGTGATTTTAATAATTGTGTTTTTAAACTTCATACAACTTCACTAGAACCATTTAGATAATTTTAGCCATGGAATTGCCCAACTTTACTGAACAAAAGGTAAAAGTAGCTATTAACTTGAAAACTACCACTTCATCATATAAGTATTTTGAGCTTTGGAGATACAGACAGACAGTAATATATTTGTGCACAAAATCAGTGCAGTACTATGCAATTTATAATTTCAAAATCTCTGTTGTGTCTAACGCTGTAACATGTCAGAGCAGTAAGTGTACTCACTGATGGTAGTGTCCTGACAAATGGCGCGGGCAAAGAATGGGACAGAGGGGAACAGCCGAAGTCCCTCTTTGATCACACACTCCAGGTATTTGAGCTTCTTTAAGTCTTCTATATTTATGGGCCTTTCTGATGTCCCTGAATACATTACATAAACAATCACTGATCATTTTCTATTCATTTGCAAGGAAGTCTTAACTCAACTGTGATAATTCTACACACAAATGTGTCCAACAGGTTGATAACATTCATCATCATGAGTATAAAATTTAAAAGATTTTCTCAGGGTTTTATATATAATTCTTAACCAAAGCATCCATCCATCCATCTTCTCCCGCTTAATCCAGCTGGGTCGCGGGGGCAGCTTGCTGCCCAATCCTCATAGCACCTGACCCCCCTATGAACCCCTCTGCAGGTGGTGAGCCCACAGGAGGGTGGACAACATGGTCCTTGATGTTAGTTCATAGGGGTGCGGGCATGTTTTAAGTTGATGGGGGAAACCGGAGTACCCGGAGGAAACCCATCCAGACACGGGGAGGAACATGCAAACTCCACACAGAAAGGCCCGGGCGACCCGGGGATCGAACCCACGACCTTCTTGCTGTGAGGCCTGAGTGTTGCCACTCCGTGCCGCTAACCAAAGCATATAGTATGTTATTTTGTAATGCAACAACATATAAAAAGTTCAAGGAAGTAAATATGATTTATGCATATTGCTCTTACCGAACACCTCGTCCAGCTCTTGGTGCACTTTACGCTGTACCTCAGGGTGGGAGCCCACCAGGTGTAGAGTCCAGTTCATGGCAGCAGCCGTGGTATCATGACCCTGAACGCAGAAGCCAGATTAAAATGTGCATAGGTAACTTCTTAACAGCATGTAAGCTATCGTGCAAATAACCATCAGCATTATATAAAAAATGAACAATAAAAATGGTTATATGCACAAATGGAAAAAAAGTAGCTATGTTTATAATGAAGGAATGAATAACCTAATTACGCTTTTGGTGAGATGTTTTTGGTGATAATGTGATCATGGGATACTTCTCTATATTCCAGAATATTAAACCTAACTGAAAAATAATATTTTTTCATCCATTCTATTACAATGTCTCACCTCAAACATGAAGGTGTCCACCTCCTCCTGAATGTCCTGGTGGCTCATGCTGTTGCCCTCTTCGTCTGTGGTTTTCAGGAGCATGTCCAGAAATGCTCTCCTCTTCTTCCCGTCTGTCTCACTGTCTGATTCAGTGTTGGAAATGTTCTCTGCTCTGTCATGTATCACCTAGTAACATAAAAATTTATTTTATTAGATGTAGGTTTTTCAATATTTAGCTATTTTGTAGGTGCTAAAAATGGACTATTGGCTCTCTGTGATAGTACAAATGTAAAGGAGAAGTATTGACTCACTTTGTATGTGAAGGAATGGAGAACCTTGAGTGTCTTATCGTGTTCTTTGCCATCTCCAATAATATAGTACAAGAAGTCTGTCCAAAACCAGGGAGCCCTCTGTCTTCGACTGACAATCTCACTCATTCTGAAAAGGCAACAGTGAATATAAGTGTAAACAACTAAACAGTAAATACAGTTATGAACAACTCAAATAAAGTTGTAAAACTTTTATTTCTTACTTGTACACGCACTTGACATACTCAGATTCAGAATTGCTCTGAGCATAGATTTTCTTTCCCATGGCAGTTTCTAAGGAGGCATATTGATAAGCATTTGAAATACTGTATGTAACATTTGACACAGACAGCAAGTGAAATAAACTTTTATCTTCTTTGTATGTGTGACATATTGAGGCACTCTACTGACCACAGATAATGTCCAAAGCACACAGGGTGACATAGGGGAAACAGTCAAACACTCCCATGCCAGCCTTCTTCTGCAGCTTCTCCACCAGGATCTCCGCCTGCTCATTCATCACGTCCAGGAAGTCAGTCAGAATAGAGAAGTGGAAGGTTGGGGTCAGCATCTTTCTCCTCTGTCGCCATTTGGTGCCAGTGCTGTGGGCATAAAGAAAAACAAAAAAACAAAAACATAATTAGGGATAAGCCTACACAGAACTGTTCTGTTCTTGGTACTTAGACATACTTCAGCATATTTTAGTGAAAATATAGACTATTATGTATCTCAGATCATTTTTAGAACTCAATTCAGAGTTGGCATGAGTTAGTTTAAGATAAATCAGTAAAAAAAATGTAATTGGACAGTTTTTAAGTATACAAGAAGATGACATATTTGTCTTAATATTTGGATTACTATGTTCTTCGAAAAGGAGACATTTTATCCAAAAGTCTATGTGTATGTGTGTAAAAAACGGTTGGAGGCGATAGCTAGCATAGGCTAGGCTAGCGCGGGCTAGGCTACCGCGGTTCTCGGATTGCAGCCGTGGGGAAGTAGCGCGGGTGTATTTTGGGTTCTTGGTGAGACAGTAGGAGTTGGTCACATGTTTGTTTGAACATGTGTTTTGTATAGTTATGTAAAGCTTTAGCACAGAATGTACAGGTTAATGTGACAGTTCATGTACAAGTGCAGTGCAAGTGTGAGTGCTGCTGTTACGGGCTGGCCGCCATTTTGAGTTCGAACTCAGGCACAATTTGTTTTGTTATTATTAAATGTAAAATTTGTGACATGTTAATACTACATGAAAGCTATTGTTGCTAAAGCAGAATAAACCCTGCAGTCTTATGATGCACAAGACGAATCATCTGTCTCTTGTAATCTTTTCTCAGGGTTCACATTCTCACCCCTCTCGAGCATGGGAGGGGCAACATAAACACTACTGAACTACTGAAAAAGTGTTGAATTTGTGCACACCTGACAGCAGTGCGCAGGGATATGACCGGAGATGAAATAGTTCCAGGCAATTATGAGGTCTGACTTTTTAGTGTTTCATGTTTTGTGATGCAAATGTATCACTCTTTTGAACACATACTATTTTGAGAAGACAAAAGCTTTATTTTCGTGACCCCTGCCTACTTTCGTCAGCACTGAAACCGGGCAATAACTCCCTGGACGCTGTCGGTAGGTAAGTCAGTGTTGATGTACGACACTGCTGACTGGGATGCCATACAAATTCATGTAAAAAAAAAAAAAAAAATGAACTATCCCTTTAAAGCTTCAGGTCACACGCAGTAGGCTACCAGCAGACACACAGGCCTACTGCCACATAAGTTTTTTTTTATTATTTAACTAGATCAATAGATCTAGTTAATGTAAATCAATATTCAGACCTACAATTAACACAAAATAATTGTCTACATATGTTAAAGTTTAACAGTAGTTATCCTTCAAAATCCTTTAATATTCTCTGAGGAAAATGTCATCTCACTTTTAAAATATACAATAAATGTAACTCATAAATAAAACTAGTAATGTTATACCTTGTGAGCAGACCTGTGCCAAGCCAGGGGTGCAGGAAGTTGTATGCATGAGCTTTGTCCATGTGAATGCTGTTGTTCAGAATGGTCTAAATTATAAAGAAATTATGGTAAACATTTTGATTACCAATAACACTGATGAAAAGAAAGATATAAGCATTTTGTATATAGTAAGTAAAGGACTATGCAGGGGTTTGTAACATTTTGCAAGTATGTGTAATATAATTTGCTCCCATTTAAGATTATGAATAGTTCCTAGGAAACATGCTTTACCTCAACAGTGTCAGGATGGTACAGGATGACAAAAGGGACGGTTCCAATCCACATCTTATACATTGGCAGTGTGAACATTTCTTTACTGAGACTCACCACCTGTTTAAAGAATGCTGGGAAGAATAGCATTTGAACTGATATTAACAAAAACAAGTATGCAAAAAATAGATGTTGAAATTACAAGAATTACAATATGTATATTTAGCAATATTTTATTTGCAC